>CM026404.1:36065537-36094526 GCA_014843695.1 Archivesica marissinica | reverse complement strand
TTCAGATGTTTGTCTGTAGCCATACATGTTGTTCCTGTATACTTTCAGATGTTTGTCTGTAGCCCTACATGTGGTTCCTGTATACTTTCAGATGTTTGTCTGTAGCCCTACATTTGGTTCCTGTATACTTTCAGATGTTTGTCTGTAGCCCTACATGTGGTTCCCGTATACTTTCAGATGTTTGTCTGTAGCCCTACATGGGTTCCTGTATACTTTCAGATGTTTGTCTGTAGCCCTACATGTTGTTCCCCATATACTTCAGATGTTTGTCTGTAGCCCTACATGTGGTTCCCGTATACTTCAGATGTTTGTCTGTAGCCCTACATGTGGTTCCTGTATACTTTCAGATGTTTGTCTGTAGCCCTACATGTGGTTCCTGTATACTTTCAGATGTTTGTCTGTAGCCCTACATGTGGTTCCTGTATACTTCAGATGTTTGTCTGTAGCCCTACATGTGGTTCCTGTATACTTTCTGATGTTTGTCTGTAGTCCTCATGTGGTTCCTGTATACTTTCAGATGTTTGTCTGTAGCCCTACATGTAGTTCCAGTATTCTTTCAGATGTTTGTCTGTAGTCCTACATGTGGTTCCCCATATACTTTCAGTTGTTTGTCTGTAGTCCTACATGTGGTTCCCCATATTCTTTCAGATGTTTGTCTGTAGTCCTACATGTGGTTCCTGTATACTTTCAGATGTTTGTCTGTAGCCCTACATGTGGTTCCCCATATACTTTCAGATGTTTGTCTGTAGCCATACATGTGGTTCCTGTATACTTTCAGATGTTTGTCTGTAGTCCTACATGTGGTTCCTGTATACTTTCAGATGTTTGTCTGTAGTCCTACATGTGGTTCCCCATATTCTTTCAGATGTTTGTCTGTAGTCCTACATGTGGTTCCCGTATACTTTCAGATGTTTGTCTGTAGCCCTACATGTGGTTCCTGTATACTTTCAGATGTTTGTCTGTAGCCCTACATGTGGTTCCTGTATACTTTCAGATGTTTGTCTGTAGCCCTACATGTGGTTCCCCATATACTTTCAGATGTTTGTCTGTAGCCATACATGTGGTTCCTGTATACTTTCAGATGTTTGTCTGTAGTCCTACATGTGGTTCCTGTATACTTTCAGATGTTTGTCTGTAGTCCTACATGTGGTTCCCCATATTCTTTCAGATGTTTGTCTGTAGTCCTACATGTGGTTCCCGTATACTTTCAGATGTTTGTCTGTAGCCCTACATGTGGTTCCTGTATACTTTCAGATGTTTGTCTGTAGCCCTACATGTGGTTCCCCATATACTTTCAGATGTTTGTCTGTAGCCCTACATGTGGTTCCTGTATACATTCAGATGTTTGTCTGTAGTCCTATATGTGGTTCCCCATATACTTTCAGATGTTTGTCTGTAGCCCTACATTTGGTTCCTGTATACTTTCAGATGTTTTGTCTGTAGCCCTACATGTGGTTCCCCATATACTTTCAGATGTTTGTCTGTAGTCCTACATGTGGTTCCTGTATACTTTCAGATGTTTGTCTGTAGCCCTACATGTGGTTCCTGTATACTTTCAGATGTTTGTCTGTAGCCCTACAATTGGTTCCTGTATACTTTCAGATGTTTGTCTGTAGCCCTACATGTGGTTCCCGTATACTTTCAGATGTTTGTCTGTAGTCCCCCACGTGGTTCCTGTATACTTTCAGATGTTTGTCTGTAGCCCTACATGTTGTTCCCCATATACTTTCAGATGTTTGTCTGTAGCCCTACATGTGGTTCCCTATATACTTCAGATGTTTGTCTGTAGCCCTACATGTGGTTCCTGTATACTTTCAGATTTTTGTCTGTAGTCCTACATGTGGTTCCTGTATACTTTCAGATGTTTGTCTGTAGCCCTACATGTGGTTCCTGTATACTTTCAGATGTTTGTCTGTAGCCCTACATGTTGTTCCTGTATACTTTCTGATGTTTGTCTGTAGCCCTACATGTGGTTCCTGTATACTTTCAGATGTTTGTAGCCCTACATGTAGTTCCAGTATTCTTTCAGATGTTTGTCTGTAGTCCTACATGTGGTTCCATATACTTTCAGTTGTTTGTCTGTAGTCCTACATGTGGTTCCCCATGTTTGTCTGTAGTCCTACATGTGGTTCCTGTATACTTTCAGATGTTTGTCTGTAGCCCTACATGTGGTTCCCCATATACTTTCAGATGTTTGTCTGTAGCCATACATGTGGTTCCTGTATACTTTCAGATGTTTGTCTGTAGTCCTACATGTGGTTCCTGTATACTTTCAGATGTTTGTCTGTAGTCCTACATGTGGTTCCCCATATTCTTTCAGATGTTTGTCTGTAGTCCTACATGTGGTTCCCGTATACTTTCAGATGTTTGTCTGTAGCCCTACATGTGGTTCCTGTATACTTTCAGATGTTTGTCTGTAGCCCTACATGTGGTTCCTGTATACTTTCAGATGTTTGTCTGTAGCCCTACATGTGGTTCCTGTATACTTTCAGATGTTTGTCTGTAGCCCTACATGTGGTTCCTGTATACTTTCAGATGTTTGTCTGTAGCCCTACATGTGGTTCCCGTATACTTTCAGATGTTTGTCTGTAGTCCTACATGTGGTTCCTGTATACTTTCAGATGTTTGTCTGTAGCCCTACATGTTGTTCCCCATATACTTTCAGATGTGTGTCTGTAGCCCTACATGTGGTTCCCCATATACTTCAGATGTTTGTCTGTATCCCTACATGTGGTTCCTGTATACTTTCAGATGTTTGTCTGTAGTCCTACATGTGGTTCCTGTATACTTTCAGATGTTTGTCTGTAGCCCTACATGTGGTTCCTGTATACTTTCAGATGTTTGTCTGTAGCCCTACATGTGGTTCCTGTATACTTTCAGATGTTTGTCTGTAGCCCTACATGTGGTTCCTGTATACTTTCAGATGTTTGTCTGTAGCCCTACATGTGGTTCCCCATATACTTTCAGATGTTTGTCTGTAGCCCTACATGTGGTTCCTGTATACTTTCAGATGTTTGTCTGTAGTCCTATATGTGGTTCCCCATATACTTTCAGATGTTTGTCTGTAGCCCTACATTTGGTTCCTGTATACTTTCAGATGTTTTGTCTGTAGCCCTACATGTGGTTCCCCATATACTTTCAGATGTTTGTCTGTAGTCCTACATGTGGTTCCTGTATACTTTCAGATGTTTGTCTGTAGCCCTACATGTGGTTCCCGTATACTTTCAGATGTTTGTCTGTAGTCCTACATGTGGGTCCTGTATACTTTCAGATGTTTGTCTGTAGCCCTACATGTGGTTCCTGTATACTTTCAGATGTTTGTCTGTAGCCCTACATGTGGTTCCTGTATACTTTCAGATGTTTGTCTGTAGCCCTACATGTGGTTCCTGTATACTTTCAGATGTTTGTCTGTAGTCCTACATGTGGTTCCCCATATAATTTCAGATGTTTGTCTGTAGCCCTACATGTGGTTCCTGTATACTTTCAGATGTTTGTCTGTAGCCCTACATGTGGTTCCTGTATACTTTCAGATGTTTGTCTGTAGTCCTACATGTGGGTCCTGTATACTTTCAGATGTTTGTCTGTAGCCCTACATGTTGTTCCCCATATACTTTCAGATGTTTGTCTGTAGCCCTACATGTGATTCCGGTATACTTTCAGATGTTTGTCTGTAGCCCTACATGTGGTACCTGTATACTTTCAGATGTTTGTCTGTAGCCCTACATGTGGTTCCTGTATACTTTCAGATGTTTGTCTGTAGCCCTACATGTGGTTCCTGTATACTTTCAGATGTTTGTCTGTAGCCCTACATGTGATTCCAGTATACTTTCAGATGTTTGTCTATAGTCCTACATGTGGTTCCTGTATACTTTCAGATATTTGTCTGTAGTCCTACATGTGGTTCCTGTATACTTTCAGATGTTTGTCTGTAGTCCTACATGTGGTTCCTGTATACTTTCAGATGTTTGTCTGTAGTCCTTCATGAGGTTCCCGTATACTTTCAGATGTTTGTCTGTAGCCATACATGTGGTTCTCGTATACTTTCAGATGTTTGTCTGTAGTCCTACATGTGGTTCCTGTATACTTTCAGATGTTTGTCTGTAGTCCTACATGTGGTTCCTGTATACTTTCAGATGTTTGTCTGTAGCCCTACATGTGGTTCCCCCATATACATTCAGATGTTTGTCTGTAGCCCTACATGTGGTTCCTGTATACTTTCAGATGTTTGTCTGTAGCCCTACATGTGGTTCCTGTATACTTTCAGATGTTTGTCTGTAGCCCTACATGTGATTCTGGTATACTTTCAGATGTTTGTCTGTAGCCCTACATGTGGTTCCTGTATACTTTCAGATGTTTGTCTGTAGCCCTACATGTGGGTCCTGTATACTTTCAGATGTTTGTCTGTAGCCCTACATGTGGTTCCTGTATACTTTCAGATGTTTGTCTGTAGCCCTACATGTGGTTCCCCATATACTTTCAGATGTTTGTCTGTAGCCCTACATGTGGTTCCTGTATACTTTCAGATGTTTGTCTGTAGTCCTATATGTGGTTCCCCATATACTTTCAGATGTTTGTCTGTAGCCCTACATTTGGTTCCTGTATACTTTCAGATGTTTGTCTGTAGCCCTACATGTGGTTCCTGTATACTTTCAGATGTTTGTCTGTAGCCCTACATGTGGTTCCTGTATACTTTCAGATGTTTGTCTGTAGCCCTACATGTGGTTCCCGTATACTTTCAGATGTTTGTCTGTAGTCCCCCACGTGGTTCCTGTATACTTTCAGATGTTTGTCTGTAGCCCTACATGTTGTTCCCCATATACTTTCAGATGTTTGTCTGTAGCCCTACATGTGGTTCCCCATATACTTCAGATGTTTGTCTGTAGCCCTACATGTGGTTCCTGTATACTTTCAGATGTTTGTCTGTAGCCCTACATGTGGTTCCTGTATACTTTCAGATGTTTGTCTGTAGCCCTACATGTGGTTCCTGTATACTTTCAGATGTTTGTCTGTAGCCCTACATGTGGTTCCTGTATACTTTCAGATGTTTGTCTGTAGCCCTACATGTGGTTCCCGTATACTTTCAGATGTTTGTCTGTAGTCCCCCACGTGGTTCCTGTATACTTTCAGATGTTTGTCTGTAGCCCTACATGTTGTTCCCCATATACTTTCAGATGTTTGTCTGTAGCCCTACATGTGGTTCCCCATATACTTCAGATGTTTGTCTGTAGCCCTACATGTGGTTCCTGTATACTTTCAGATGTTTGTCTGTAGTCCTACATGTGGTTCCTGTATACTTTCAGATGTTTGTCTGTAGCCCTACATGTGGTTCCTGTATACTTTCAGATGTTTGTCTGTAGCCCTACATGTGGTTCCTGTATACTTTCAGATGTTTGTCTGTAGCCCTACATGTGGTTCCTGTATACTTTCAGATGTTTGTCTGTAGCCCTACATGTGGTTCCTGTATACTTTCATATGTTTGTCTGTAGCCCTACATGTGGTTCCTGTATACTTTCAGATGTATGTCTGTAGCCCTACATGTTGTTCCTGTATACTTTCAGATGTTTGTCTGTAGCCCTACATGTGGTTCCCCATATACTTTCAGATGTTTGTCTGTAGCCCTACATGTGGTTCCTGTATACTTTCAGATGTTTGTCTGTAGTCCTATATGTGGTTCCCCATATACTTTCAGATGTTTGTCTGTAGCCCTACATTTGGTTCCTGTATACTTTCAGATGTTTTGTCTGTAGCCCTACATGTGGTTCCCCATATACTTTCAGATGTTTGTCTGTAGTCCTACATGTGGTTCCTGTATACTTTCATATGTTTGTCTGTAGCCCTACATGTGGTTCCTGTATACTTTCAGATGTGTGTCTGTAGCCCTACATGTGGTTCCCGTATACTTTCAGATGTTTGTCTGTAGTCCCCCACGTGGTTCCTGTATACTTTCAGATGTTAGTCTGTAGCCCTACATGTTGTTCCCCATATACTTTCAGATGTTTGTCTGTAGCCCTACATGTGGTTCCCCATATACTTCAGATGTTTGTCTGTAGCCCTACATGTGGTTCCTGTATACTTTCAGATGTGTGTCTGTAGCCCTACATGTGATTCTGGTATACTTTCAGATGTTTGTCTGTAGCCCTACATGTGGTTCCTGTATACTTTCAGATGTTTGTCTGTAGCCCTACATGTGGTTCCTGTATACTTTCAGATGTTTGTCTGTAGCCCTACATCTGGTTCCTGTATACTTTCAGATGTTTGTCTGTAGCCCTACATGTGGTTCCCCATATACTTTCAGATGTTTGTCTGTAGCCCTACATGTGGTTCCTGTATACTTTCAGATGTTTGTCTGTAGTCCTATATGTGGTTCCCCATATACTTTCAGATGTTTGTCTGTAGCCCTACATTTGGTTCCTGTATACTTTCAGATGTTTTGTCTGTAGCCCTACATGTGGTTCCCCATATACTTTCAGATGTTTGTCTGTAGTCCTACATGTGGTTCCTGTATACTTTCATATGTTTGTCTGTAGCCCTACATGTGGTTCCTGTATACTTTCATATGTTTGTCTGTAGCCCTACATGTGGTTCCTGTATACTTTCAGATGTTTGTCTGTAGCCCTACATGTGGTTCCCGTATACTTTCAGATGTTTGTCTGTAGCCCTACATGTGGTTCCTGTATACTGTCAGATGTTTGTCTGTAGCCCTACTATTGGTTCCTGTATACTTTCATATGTTTGTCTGTAGCCCTACATGTGGTTCCCGTATACTTTCAGATGTTTGTCTGTAGTCCCCCACGTGGTTCCTGTATACTTTCAGATGTTTGTCTGTAGCCCTACATGTTGTTCCCCATATACTTTCAGATGTTTGTCTGTAGCCCTACATGTGGTTCCCCATATACTTCAGATGTTTGTCTGTAGCCCTACATGTGGTTCCTGTATACTTTCAGATGTTTGTCTGTAGCCCTACATGTGGTTCCTGTATACTTTCAGATGTTTTGTCTGTAGCCCTACATGTGGTTCCTGTATACTTTCAGATGTTTGTCTGTAGCCCTACATGTGGTTCCTGTATACTTTCAGATGTTTGTCTGTAGCCCTACATGTGGTTCCTGTATACTTTCAGATGTATGTCTGTAGTCCTACATGTGGTTCCTGTATACTTTCAGATGTTTGTTTGTCTGTAGCCCTACATGTGGTTCCTGTATACTTTCAGATGTTTGTCTGTAGTCCTATATGTGGTTCCCCATATACTTTCAGATGTTTGTCTGTAGCCCTACATTTGGTTCCTGTATACTTTCAGATGTTTTGTCTGTAGCCCTACATGTGGTTCCCCATATACTTTCAGATGTTTGTCTGTAGTCCTACATGTGGTTCCTGTATACTTTCATATGTTTGTCTGTAGCCCTACATGTGGTTCCTGTATACTTTCATATGTTTGTCTGTAGCCCTACATGTGGTTCCTGTATACTTTCAGATGTTTGTCTGTAGCCCTACATGTGGTTCCTGTATACTTTCAGATGTTTGTCTGTAGCCCTACATGTGGTTCCTGTATACTTTCAGATGTTTGTCTGTAGCCCTACATGTGATTCCCGTATACTTTCAGATGTTTGTCTGTAGCCCTACATGTGGTTCCTGTATACTTTCAGATGTTTGTCTGTAGCCCTACATGTGGTTCCTGTATACTTTCAGATGTTTGTCTGTAGCCCTACATGTGGTTCCCGTATACTTTCAGATGTTTGTCTGTAGTCCTACATGTGGTTCCTGTATACTTTCAGATGTTTGTCTGTAGCCCTACAATTGGTTCCTGTATACTTTCATATGTTTGTCTGTAGCCCTACATGTGGTTCCCGTATACTTTCAGATGTTTGTCTGTAGTCCCCCACGTGGTTCCTGTATACTTTCAGATGTTTGTCTGTAGTCCCCCATGTGGTTCCTGTATACTTTCAGATGTATGTCTGTAGCCCTACATGTTGTTCCCCATATACTTTCAGATGTTTGTCTGTAGCCCTACATGTGGTTCCCCATATACTTCAGATGTTTGTCTGTAGCCCTACATGTGGTTCCTGTATACTTTCAGATGTTTGTCTGTAGTCCTACATGTGGTTCCTGTATACTTTCAGATGTTTGTCTGTAGCCTTACATGTGGTTCCTGTATACTTTCAGATGTTTGTCTGTAGTCCTACATGTGGTTCCTGTATACTTTCAGATGTTTGTCTGTAGCCCTACATGTGGTTCCTGTATACTTTCAGATGTTTGTCTGTAGCCCTACAATTGGTTCCTGTATACTTTCAGATGTTTGTCTGTAGCCCTACATGTTTTTCCAGTATACTTTCAGATGTTTGTCTGTAGTCCTACATGTGGTTCCCCATATACTTTCAGATGTTTGTCTGTAGTCCTACATGTGGTTCCTGTATACTTTCAGATGTTTGTCTGTAGTCCTACATGTGGTTCCTGTATACTGTCAGATGTTTGTCTGTAGTCCTACATGTGGTTCCCCATATACTTTCAGATGTTTGTCTGTAGCCCTACATGTGGTTCCTGTATACTTTCAGATGTTTGTCTGTAGCCCTACATGTGGTTCCTGTATACTTTCAGATGTTTGTCTGTAGTCCTACATGTGGTTCCCCATATTCTTTCAGATGTTTTGTCTGTAGCCCTACATGTGGTTCCTGTATTACATGTGGTTCCCTTCTTACATGTATTTTTCGTATACTTTCAGATGTGTAATTGTGCTGTACAACCCAAAGAAGAACAAGCAGGGCCACATTTTCAATGTATCAAAGAAAACCCTCACATCTCTAGCATTTTCCGCAGACGGTAAACATCTAGTGACTGGAGAGGTAAGCACGGCCATCATTTTAATGTATCAAAGAAAACCCTCACATCTCTAGCATTCTCCGCAGACGGTAAACATCTAGTGACTGGAGAGGTAAGCACGGCCATCATTTTAATGTATCAAAGAAAACCCTCACATCTCTAGCATTCTTCGCTGACAGTAAACATCTAGTAACTGGAGAGGTAAGCAAGGCCCCATTTTAGAGTATCATAGAAAACTCTTGCATCTCTACTAGTCTCTTGTGATAACAGGCATCTAGCAACTGCTGAGACAATGTATAATGTTCACACATCTAGCATTCTCTATGGACAATAAATGTCTGGAGAGGTAAGCAGGGCCACATTATTAAGTTATCATTGTACCCAGTGATTGTGCTCCTTCAACATACATGTAACCTTATGTAAATATTGCTCAAAGAAACGCTAAATATTAACCCATATCATAACTCTATAAAATATTGACATAAACTGTCCATCATTTCCAGTCAATATAGTCAATAGATGGATTGTTCTAGAGATTCATTAATTAACCATACTTTATCAAAACTCAAGTTTCTATTTCTAAACATCGTAGTCGGGCCAAACAGTTTATTAAAAATGATGCATCTTTATTTTCAAAGTATATTTGTGTCACTATCTAGCACATCCTTGAAGCCATAGCCCATTAACCCATACCCTGATATATACGTATTTCTACGTGTTATCGGGCACCTGATATATACGTATATATACGACCATACCAGTCACCTGATATATACGTGTTTTTACGTGTCCGTTTTAAATCCATCATTTTCGCTACTTAAATACGGCAGAAAAGCGGTCAAAATATGTTTCAATAAACAACAAGAACATATCTATAAATGTCTGCAGTTAAAATGAAAATAAATCTAAAAATAGCAATTACTCAGGGCAAACCCATTCATTAGCTTGCGTATGGTCTAAAATTAGAATTGGATTGAAATTAGAACATTTATCACGTGACATTATGATGCATTAAATGGGTTCCCTGGTGGGGGGGGGGGGGTGGGTGCAGGTTTGTTTGAAGTTTCTGTTGTATGACCACGGCTATAGATCAAAGTGCATGTAAGTCATAATGTTATGCAAGCATGATGTTTTTTGCTATACAGCAGGGTAATAACATTTGGGTTCAAAGGTTTTAATGCTAATTACTGACTAATGTCGGCATGACAACAGTTTGACAGGAAGCATCCAGTTCGAAATACACAGGGCGGTGTCTTAGGAACTTGTTGATATCAAAGGATGTGTGTTGTAGCCTCATGGAATGGCTAATGTTGCCAGCTAAACAGAGGGTAATAAACCCATGTGGGTGGAGTCTTTAATCAGAAAGTCCAATTGATTTAGGAAATTGATTTAATCAACTTAGGTTGCCATGCCCTTTTCCATGCACTATTAACTATTAAATAAACAAATAGAGTCGAATATAATAATTATTCTCCAAAACCTGCATGTCCAATATTTACACCTCCATATCTAAGTAAATACTAAAAAGTTTCTTTTAAAAATTATATCGTTGAAAACATCATTTATTTTTCTAAATTTTTTATTCTTACCATAAATATATTAAAGTAAGTTTTTATCAGGGAAAACAGGGTTAAACATGATTGGGGTCATTTTATCAGTTTTTCCTGAAATACCTTATGGGGACAGTGTACAGTTATTGGTCTCTTATCTATTGGTAGCTGATAAGCTATTACATAGTTACTGTATTGGGCTGGAGAACCTGATATGACTTTTTATTATGAGGGACTAAACGTTGGACTAAAAAGAGTTATCTGCTGATTTTAAATATTATTCTTTTCTCTCTTCAAAACAATGTTGTGGAAGTCATTGTAGCACAGTGGTAGCGTGTTCGCTTCATGTGCGAAAGGCCCTGAGTTTGCGCCCCACTGGAGACATTACGATTGTTCCCTTAGGCAAGGCATTTATATTCTCTCTTCCTTGTGGCGATGGATTCCATCATTAATTCAGGAGTAATTACATTTTAAGAACTTATTTCGCAATTCAGTTAAAATAAATTTGTATGAACTAAGCACGTTGTGGCAGAACAGTAGGATCGTGATGATTGTGCTGTGCAACAAAACATGCTTATAAAACAATAATGATCAGCAAAATTTCAGCCTGTTAATACATATTTGCATACTGGGTAAAATAAAGGCTATAAATAGTTCAAATAATTGCAGCAGACTACAATTCATTAATGGGTTTTTCTTATTTGTAACTAAAAACTGGGGAAATGTCATGGAATTTCATTAGAATTGTGTCATTACGACACATTATAATGAAATTCTGTGACATATTTGCCTGGTATTTTCACCACTAGCGTGCAAAGAGTTAAGGATTAAACAACAGTACACACGATACTTTGCATTTCTACAGAGAAACCAACAAAATAATAGAGTTTGATCAAGGCTGATTCTAGAGGGTGACTTGGGTGAAATAGTCGCCCTAGTGTACCTGACTTCGCCACTTCTACCTTAAAAAAATGTTAAAAAGTAAAATTTTTGTTTTTTCAATTTTCATACAATATTTTATCCAGTAAGCTACACTAGCCCATTTTAAAAAGCACTATCTATTCAAATGTTGTATTTAATTGTCATATTATGTCTTAACCCTACATGTATTTTGTTGAAATTTATTAAATACAACAATTGAAGGATGCAATCAGGTGCTTTCTCACTTCTCCCAAAAATTATGATCTAGAATCATCCCTATTTGATGTTCCATCATTTGCATCTAACAATGTTTATATATTACTCTGAGTTATGGCTGAAAGAGATGTTGGATTACATGTAATACCAAGAAATACTGCCAGAAACAATAAACAAAACCTGAATTGAGAACTGTCATCAGTAAGGTAGACAGACTTGTAGGTGTTTTATTGTTCATTAGTTGGTAGCTAGAGTGTAGGACTGCAGTCAGACATGAATAATGTATCTCTTGCCTTCTGTTTTATAGCAATGACTACTAATATGAGCGAATTTCTGCTCAATCTCCACAGCTTGGTTTTCATCTGAAATTTCATTTAGAAAAAAATGTAGGAAGAAAAACCGAACATATTGTTTCCTTGACATATATGCTCCCCAAGCATGCTGTCAAATGCAAAATAAACATAGTAATTTGAATGCCATATGTATGATGCTTGCATAATGAAGCTCGTTTACGTGTAAAATATTTGTTAGATATCTTTCCGATTGAATGTGGTAACCTTATTCATTATGAAAGCTGGGTGATATAATTATACTATACTAAACTAGTATGTTTGGAATTTATATTTGAATTTAGTTCAGGTAACTGTTGGTATCATCATTCTGACAAGTATATTTTATGTACTTGTGGATTTATCTTCCATTTAAAGTCTCCCTTCTATAATAGTGGATTTATCTTCCATTTAAAGTCTCCCTTCTATAATAGTGGATGTATCTTCCATTTAAAGTCTCCCTTCTATAATAGTGGATTTATCTTCCATTTAAAGTCTCCCTTCTATAATAGTGGATTTATCTTCCATTTAAAGTCTCCCTTCTATAATAGTGGATTTATCTTCCATTTAAAGTCTCTCTTCTATAATAGTGGATTTATCTTCCATTTAAAGTCTCCCTTCTATTATAGTGGATTTATCTTGCATTTAAAGTCTCCCTTCTATAATAGTGGATTTATCTTCCCTTCAAAGTCTCCCTTAGTTATGTTCAGTTAGTTGACAGTGTGTTTTGAATTATACATGTATAACAAACTGAAAGTACGACTTTCTTGAATCGGTTTGCCATGCTGCCCTGCATGCATTCATAACGCATTGCTCTCAATCGGCAATTAAGACAAACATCTAAGACAGTTGCGTCATTATATATATATTATATGTTTGTTGACAATAAACAATTTGCGTATACGACGGTGCTATATAAAATTTATATGATTATTTTCGTTTCTGAGCGAATATTTTATTTTATCACGTACCCTTGCTTGTATTCAGTGTAATAACACAATCTCCTACTTTCTTATATGTACAGACATGTAATAACACCTGAAAGAATTCTGATTGGTTGAGAGAATAATCCTACGATTTTTAAATTAACCTTTAAAATATGCATTTTGAATTCCCCTGTGAAAAAGGTTCATGAACTTCATGAAAAGTGCATGAACTAGTCCCATGAAAATATTCATGAACAAGTTCATGACAAATTCATGAATAAGTTCATCAAAAGCAAAATTTATGTCTCATGAATTCCAATGTTCATGAACTTCACAAATTAAAGTTCATGAATTAGTTCCTGAACATTGGAATTCATGAAACATAAATTTTGCTTTTGATGAACTTTTGATGAACCTTTGATGAACTTATTCATGAACTTGTTCATATTCATGAACTTGTTCATGAACTTGATACCCAGTGAAAAGATTCATGAACTAGTCCTATGAAAATGTTCATGAACTTCAGGAATTAAAGTTCATGAATTTTAAAAATTCATTTGAGGAATTATTTTTTACCATTTCATGAATCATCAACATTTAGGAACTTTTTAGGGAACAATTCCCATTAGAGCCGCTGACTCTGACTGTGTGAACTTTTGAGCTATTAGAATATAGGCATTTTAAATTTTTTGTATAATGGACAATACAGAAGACACTTCAAGTGATCACAAAACCCCACCTTTAATCTCAAGAGTGCACAGGCGACAAACAGAGATTTTAACCATCAGATTGTTTGCTAATTAAACCCTTTACCTTGAATAGACTCATCCCCAATGAAAGCATTTGATGAAAACGATGAATATCTTATTGAAACGAAAATGCAAATATTGAATGGTTTTGAAAATATTGTGGAAAATTGCTCCATTTCCCACAATGTTTTCAAAGGTCAGGTAAAGGGTTAACAGCTTACAATACAGCGAACACATAGTACAGTTTAATTGTCCTAGAATTGAAATAATGAAACCAAAGCTGTGTTATATTGGTAAATAAAACATGGGTAGTCGTTCAGATGATATAATGCTGCACTCATGATTTAATTACTACACACCTTTGTTTTATTTACCGTCAAAACACAGCTACGATTTAACAATTCAATTATCTTCGAAGGACCTTTTGAAAGTTTTCAATTTTTTCCATAAATATGTCACTGTTGAATGTACTTCAGCACAGCCGTTTTTAATTTTTCAATATTCAAGGGCGGACGTGGAGTTTCCCCCGACTTTATTGACCTTTTCCCAGTCCTCGAAGAGTTCTTCAGTTCATCCTCTGAGAAAAACAGCTTGCATAAGTATTTAAGCTTCTCTTGGTCACTTTTTAACTTCTGTAGGATGTTTCCATCAACACCTATTTCTTCTGGTGTTTCGTCAACATTGAAGAGGTCTACTTCAACCATTTTACTTCCACCCACAAAAGTTCCATTGGTTCCATTGTCATTTATATTTGAGATTGGTTCGACCTTTGACACTTTTTCTTCAGATTGTTTTACATCTGCACTAGCTTGTTTCTCTGCCTCTAGCTTTCTTACTTTTCTTCTTAGGTTTCTAACGTCTTCTTCGATCCTTTTAAAACGTCTGTCACTGCAATAAATATAAAGAGAATTTTGTGAACATTAAATTTTAGCAATTCAGTTTACTTTCAAACGTATCTATATAAACTCAGTTATGTTTTAGGGTGCAAAGTATTATCTTGATATAAGCAGTTGTGAATGTTCATACTGTTTTGATTTATGATATTATGTAAATTTCTGTTGTTGTAATAAAGAATACTATATGAGCCTTTCCATGGGAAAAGGTACAAGTTGGCATTTCTGAACAGTGCAGGTTCAGATCAACCTGTACAATTACTTGTCTAATCTACACTTTAGTAGACAGAAGCTTCTAACAAGCTTATGGAAGTAATATTTGAACAGTGTGTATCGTGATCAGACAGTGCGGACGAATGGAGGAGTGGATTAGTGGTCTAGTGATAGCAAAAGATTGCCGAGCTCCAGGCATGGCTTTCACTAAATGAATTGAGCTGAGATCGTGCTCGAACTCAAAATTTCAACTTCAGATATCAAGTTTGATAGTATTGCTACTGCATTGAAATTTTGACTGCCAGTGAAAAAAGGAACTTTTAGTGCAGTAGTAAATGAACGAGAAATCCAAAGTTTAAATTTTTAGTTTGAGCACTATCTCAACTCGAGACGTTTAGTGAAAGCCGGACCAGTAGCCAAGTCTGTAGTGACGCAGGCTGTCAACCCAGGGGTTGTGAGGTCGAACCCCAGCTTGTGTAACATTCTTTCCGACATTTGACAAAAGTAAATGTCAATGCGACATGTGTCATTCGTCAACCACCAATGGGCGGGCTAACAAGTGTGTAACGTCCCGCCGACAGTATTTCAGTCATTTGGAGATTATGTCTACTTGAGACAGATATAGTGCTGTCACACTGCAGTATCACGCCGTAGCCCGTAGACATGTGGCATGATACCACACCCAGTCACATTATCCTGACACCGGGCCAACCAGTCCTGGAACTACCCTTACATGCTGAGCGCCAAGCAAGGGAGCTAACAAGTGTATGTGGAAAAGCTTGGAAAGACTCTTGTGTAAATTTTCTCGCTTATTATCATAATAAAAAAACACTCCAAATATTACCAAGGCGATTCATGTTTTCTTTTCAAATAGTCTTCCTGGGTCTTCTGGCATTCCTCATCGCCTGGAAATAATGCACAATAAAATGGTTATACCAAAAAAAAAAGTGGATTAATTAACCCTTTAACTCATAGAAACACATTTTCACGCCTCTGTAGTACATGACCTTCGAAAACTTGTGGGAAATGGAACATTTGCTCATATTAATGAGCAAATGCTCCATTGTCCACAATATTTTCAAAAACTTACAAAATTGTCTTTTTCGTTTCCATTAGATATTCATCCTTTTCATCAGATGCTTTCATTGGGGATGAGTCTAAATACAGCATATCAGGTAAAGGGTTAACACGAGTCTAAATACAGCATATCAGGTAAAAGGTTAACAAAATTATTCAGTTAACCCGTTACTCCATATGCTATTTTTAGATTTATCCACAAGGAAAGCATCTGATGAAAAGGATGAATATCTAGACAAAAGGAAAATGCAATTCTTTAATTGTTTTGAAAACATGTGGAAAATGGAGCAATTGCTAATTACGAGTAAACGCTCCATTTTCCACAATGTTTTCAATAGACATCTGCTACAGAGTCGCCAAAAGGTGTATCTATGGAGTAAATGGTTAAACAAGAGGACCATGCTGGTCCTATATCGCTCACCTGATTTAACAGAATTTCAATGGAAGTCACATACTAAATCTGTGTAAAACTATTATGAAGTACTGTACTTAATTGGCAAGTCTCATATTTGCCTGATGCAGTAAAGCTATGGAGTTATTGTGTGACCCAGGTTTTTATACTACATCAACTATATACATTTACAATGTACTTCCTACAGTAAAACATTTGATTTAAAAATATTTTACGAAAATGAATAAAACATTTTTTAATGGATCTTTAACCCTTTCCTTCACAAAGGCACCTTTTAGCATTTGATGTCTATAAAATTCAAAATGGCATTTTTCTTTTACCAAGATTTTCAGAGTTTTCATCAGATTTTTTCATGTGTGGAAGGAAGCCTTCCAAGCTGGTTTGCAATAAGTTGGTGGTTCTACACACAGGCAAACAGCGTGGGGATCGTCAAAAACAGTGTCCGACTAACAATTTTCGGACTTTGTGGTCATGGGGTCGATTCATTTCGTTGTTTCTGAGGGAAAGTGTGATCTTGTTTAAATATTTTGCCATTTCTGAGTATTTTAAGATTAACTTTATTAAAATTGGTCGCCACTTTCGTCCGTTATAGATAAAAGTTAATGACACCTGCTATTCTGAGGACTGGTTTTCCACGCGAGTTGACTACCTTTACATATATATTAGACTCTAGTAATAATTAGAGGGAACAGACGTGCAAATATCAAAGGAACATATTTTTTATTCATATTTTAGTATTTTTAACTGTTTTTGACGAATCCCCGTGCTGTTTGCCTGTTGTTCTACACTGGTGCCCCCTGTGCCTGAAATAATGTACATAGGTCCCCCAGGGTGTACCACCACATGTAATGAGTTGGATCTGGCAATGTGACTGAAATACTTTAAAAGCGATGTTAAAAATTCAATCAAACAAATAGATGTTTGAGCAAAACGTGTACCTAGCCTACCTAGGTTGGGTGATCCCTGCTGTCCATCTATAGATGTAGTGATGGTTACACTACTAGCAGTAGAGGTTCCAGAATCAGCAGTGGTCTGCTGTTTATCTTTAGCGGTGGTGATGGTACTAACAGTAGAGGTTCCAGGATCAGTACTGGACTTGAGGGTCGTGGAGGCACTGGGAATAGGACTAGCAATAGTTTCAGTCTTGGATGTGGCAAAGATGACGCTTGGAATAGTGGTCACATTTGATATGCTGGTTGCATGTGCGGTAACAGAGCATACAGTACTGTCTACAGCAGTCATTTTGGCTTCATCTGAAAAAACAACAATGATAAACATTTGAAAACATTGTTGGAAAATGGAGCATTTTCTTGTCGCAGGCAAATGCTCCATTTTCCACACTGTTTTCAAAGCCATTCAAAATTCGGTGTTTTCCTTTGTCCTAGATAATCTTTTTCATCATATACATATGGCATTGCACTAACTTTCAATGTGAATAAGTCTAAATATAGCATATGGAGTTAAGGTTTAATTAACCCGTATCGTCATACTAGAAGTAATATGAGCCATGTAGAAATTACCTTTTTTTCTATTAAGTAAGTACCGTAAGTAAGTAAGTAAGTAATTTATTTATTATAGTGACATGTGTAAGTAAAATATCTGTGTTTAATAGTCAATATTTAGATACACCCGGCCCTATGGGCCTATATGTCACTTTTATCATAATTCATGAATATGTACATAATTATGTATAAATAAATACGCACATGCATTGTCGCAGTTAATATCGTACAATGTATATGTCTACATGCGTACATCACGGCAGGCACAACAAACGCGATCGAATTTGATTAGGGGACCACGTCGACGCCATTACTGGGATTACTGAGATAAGCTGGTGTAATCGATATTGTAACTACTGTGATGTACTCTTCTCGACACAGCGGACATATACAAGTCCTAATAATTTCTGATGATAGTGTGTTTTGCAAACAGTGTACTTCCAAGACTATAATAATACATTTCTCTGTGCTTTAACCCTATCGATCCTGGAACGCGGAAATGGTATGCTGCTCTTATTATACATGTACGTTATTACATAAACAAAAGCTGTTTCAGTGGCGCCTCAGAATTATCTCTAATAGAGACGATTCTAGTGCGTTGCTGAAGCGAAATTTCAAAATAAATTAGAAAACAAAAGAAGCAGACGGCAAAATCCTATTCAGGGTTTTAAGGGGTTAAATCTCACATTGAACTTATGAATATTAATTTGCAAGTGTCTATGAACAATATGGCCACTGATCGCTCCGCACACTTGTGCGGGTTGATGTGAGGTTACAATGTAAGAATAATATAATGTGATATTGATACAAAAATAATCTACGCATATGATTGCTTTAACCAAGAATTTCGCAGTTCTACGAGGATATTGTGTCACCAGAATTGTTAATTGTGTTTCTTTGCTCAACATGACGAAAGATTGTCTGTCATTCACTGTAGCATATAATTCCTCTCTAACGTTAGTATAATGGGTACATTGTGTGAGTAAATGTAGCTCGTTTTCATTAAGCATTAACAGGATTAAAATAAGTTATTACTCACATATCACTATAATAATAACGACTTAAGTCTTTATTTATTGTGAATATTACTGAATAACATATTTGGTGCAATAACCAATTTTCAATATGGTCCACAATGTTCACTTTCTATAGTATTGGGTTTTTTTGTAAGTTTTTTTTTTGTAAGACTTGGGTCTACAAAAAAGTCATGATAACATATGTATACAGTAGAAAATATGCTTACTTTTTATATAATCTAAAATACAGCATTCCACTTTCTCTGTTGCTTCCTCTGCCAAGCAGGAATCTACAAATTCTTTGAATGTTCTCTCCGCTTTCTCAATCACTTTTGGATGTCCCTCTGTTAAAAAAAAGAGAAGGTATTCCTCAAGTATTCATCAGTTTGACACACAGGAATCTCAAACATATCAATGGTGTGAATCATATGAAACTGATTTAGTCATTCTTAAGTTGGATTTTGAACATACAGGGTGTTACATTTCAGTTATATGTTTGGAATACTGTATTAATGGCAAATTTATATGAATTATAAAAATATTAGTATCAATAATGATAGTGTTTGAGAATATTAATATTTTGAGATATAAATATGCAAACATCCACAATTTTTTTTTAAAACTGTGTTCATGTATTTTTTTAAAAATAAATTTTCAAACCAAATCATAAATGATAACCCCGAGTACCAAAACATAAGGTCTTTTTTTTTATTAACTTGGTTCACTGATTTTTTTTTAAGAAATTGGTGCGTGCGGGCGGAAAAAAATAAAATTCAAGAAAAGTTAGGGTAGGAGATAAATAAAAAAAAAACACTTTCTGCATAAAATAGGAAACTCGTGACAAAATGTAAAATGTAGGAATGCATGCCAACATAGTGACGTTTCAAAGACATAAATTTCAATTAAAGACCGTGAACAGTTGCCTGATGACATTTTTAAAAGCCAATTAGACATTTTCGGTTTAGACAATTTATTTGTATCACTGGTGACACATGTCATATTATTATTATGTATTGCATAACAGGTGGGCCGGTGGTACCATTATACGGTTCCATATTTTTTCGGTATTGCACTGGTACCAGTGCCATAATTTTTTATGCAAATGAGCTCGCGCAACCGTTTCACCAATATATTTCAGTACGCACAATGTTGCATCAAACCTAGATTGCCAAGACATTCCAAACGTCAAATTGCGGAAATGTATGCAATGTTTCGGCAACTGGCGACGTGTTGAACCTGAGCCAATGACGTCATTCGGCGTTAAAACGTTAAATTAACCCTTTCCCACTTGCAAGCGCCTCTCGACGCCTCTATCGACTCCCGCTTGCAAGCGCCTCTCGACGCCTCTATCGACTCCCGCTTGCAAGCGCCATTCGACGCCTATGCAGAATCTCAATGCAAGCGCCCCTCGACGCCTTCAGTTTTAACACCGATTTGTATCTATTTTAAGACCAGCCAGGTGTATAAAGAATAGTCCAATATGTAGGTCAATCCTTCAGCTAATGATCCGTGGTGAAACAACACGTGGTTACTATTGAAAAACAAGCTATAAATAACGTCCAATTAAAGTACGCGCGCTTTGTAAAATTTATAGTAAATCACAAAAATAAAATGGCGTCAATTTCAAGTCCAAGGAGTAAAACTGGTAGAACTGCTAGAGAAATCGTGCAAAGTGATTCAGATTCGGGAGATGATGAGTTTGATGGGTTCTCCTCTGGTTCAGATATTGATATTGGTTCCGATCTGAGTGATTTGGACACGTCGGGCACCGAATCCGACGGCGACGATGTGGATGATGAATGGACACCTCGATTTTCGGGAATTAGGGTTGGTATTATGCTCGTATTTTATTTTCTGAAACTATTGAAATGTGCATATATGTCCTTTGGGGGTCAATGTCTTAGGGGAGTGTTTATTTTGTGGTGAAACGTCTTCTGGGAGTGAGTATTTAGGTTGAAACCGCCGGCAGTCCGGGTGGGTGGGGGGTGGTTGCGTCGAGTGCGTATATTTTCTTGAATAGCCTATTTCCATTCGACAGAAACTTGATTAGGATGGTGAAATGTGTGTGTGTGGCAAATATTGCAAAACAAAAAGAAATTCGATTTATCCTGCGAGGTCTGATCACTCTGGTATAATAACTTGATAACAACAAACATTCATACATATTTTATTTACAAACCGAAAGTAGTCTGAAAACATTTCCTAGATAGAAACCAGTACTCGATTATCCACTCAACTCTTGACTGAATGCCTCGGCCAATGCTTTGCCAAATAAGGATTAAATTGTGATCTGTGATTGGCAATTGTTCCAGGCAGAGCAAGACCAAACCTGGGCCTTCAGTACTGTGGATGGCCACTCATCTGCCCAACTGAACTATTGAGCCACCAGTGATCTTGGAACTGCTGTAATGTGCCATGCCTTCAAGGCTTGTCCCCAACATACATGTCCACGCAATTTATGAAATATTATAGAACTAAACCGCAGTCAAAAATAAATAATTCTGTATGTATTGCCGAGTGGTTAGCTTTGTTGACTGACAATCATTTATACCCAGCTTCTATGTTTTGAGGAGCCAATATCGGTCGGATTCTGTCAATTCCATGCTGGATTCCAGTAGGACACTGGTTGTACTAAGACATGGCTTACGACATACTCATGGTCATCAGTCTATCTGATATAATGCTAAAAAAATGAGATGTTATGGTTTCTGTTGCCACATGTATATATACCTGAAAAGGAAATAATTTTATTATAATTTCTATATATATTGTTCTCCTTTATATTTGCAGATGAATGACTTCACTGGGCAGTATGGTCCAATGATGCCGGATGATTTTGATGTTCACACATCTACACCGCTGGACTACTTCTGGCTTCTGTTCAGACCGGAAATGTTCAACGAGATGGCCCGCCATACAAATAACTACGCCCGTTGGAAGATGGACCAGGATGTAGAGGACAACAGATGGGTCGAGACCACCCCATCTGAGATACGAGCGTTTGTTGGAATGAACATATATATGGGAATCAATAGTTTGCCATCAACAGACATGTACTGGTCAACAGACTGTTACATAGGCAATACTGGCATTAGTGGAGTAATGAGTTCTAATCGTTATCAGAAACTGAACCAGTATTTCCATGTGTCTGACAGAGCTACTGAGCCCCGACGTGGCCACCTAGACTATGACCGGCTCTACAAGGTGAGGCCTGTGATTGAGCATGTCACCGAGACATTTCTTCATAGATATGTTCTTGGAAGAGAACTGTGTGTTGACGAGGCCATGATACGGTACACTGGCAGGCTATCGTTTAGACAGTACATGCCAGCTAAACCAGTGAAACGTGGCATCAAGATTTGGATGGCATGTGACTCGAATTCTGCTTTCCTGTCAAGATTTAGTGTGTATTTAGGCCGTACAGGAAACCAGACTGAACACGGCTTGGGGTACAATGTCGTTACCGGCCTAACAGACAACCTGCACGGTTCCCACAGGAGGGTGTATTTTGACAATTTTTTTTCAAGTATTCCGCTAATGCAGGATTTGTTTACCACAGGCCTCTACGCATGTGGCACTGTACGTGTGAACAGGAAAGGATTCCCTGTTGAATTGAAAAAACCACGGGACATAAAGGACAGAGGCCAGTACCGTGTGTTGCAGAAAGGCAGAACCAACCTGACTGCATCAGTGTGGAAAGACAAGCGACTAGTACATCATCTTTCCACACTGAGTGATCCTAGTGACATTAGGAATGCCACAAGACGCGTTGGTCCCGTGCAAGTCCAGTTGCGACAGCCGTCTAGTGTATGTACCTATAATCAGTTTATGGGTGGTGTTGACCAACACGACCAGCTGAGGATGAAATATGAGCTTGGGAGGAACTCTAAGAAGTGGTGGCGGTATTTGTTTTGGTTCCTACTAAATTGTGCAATTGTAAATGCGTTCATAATTTACAAACATGTGTCGCGCAGAACCATGAAGAAAAAACGCTACACACATCTCGACTTCAGGATGGAAATGGCTCGAGACCTCATTGCTGGATTCAGTAGTAGGAAGCGTAAGGCCTCGGAGGTTGACCATGTTGGTCTAGTCGAGGCTGTGAATGTTGGTGGACATATCCATGGACGCCTGGCAGGGCCAAAGGGAAGATGTCGCTTCCACCTGAAGCATCTAAACATGCGTCGGGAAACTGTGTTTGGATGTACCAGTTGCAGGGTCCATTTGTGTAAGGACGGGTGTCATGGCCACTTTCATAACCTATAAATAGGAAGTGTAACGTGGATTACAACAGATGTATATTTAATTTGTGTAAATATTGTATAAATTGTTTAGTTTAGTAGCATGTATTGTGATTGAAATGTGGAATTATTCACGTGACCAATAGTTGGATTATAATTTATTTGAGGTAAGGTGGATGATTATTATTTATATGTAAATTTACTGCTATAGAATTTTAGTATTTTTACTCACCATGAAGTCTCCCTCGGGTACTGTTATGTATGCTTGCAAAATGTTCTCGTTGATATATACATGTACTGTACATGTAATATTATAAATAACCAGCAACTTATTATAAAAAATCACTGAAACTGAAAAGGTGTTATTTTCATGTATGTTTTTTATTATTGTTTGGTAAAAAGCTATATAATTCTAAGTATATATCATTCAAAGAATGTAAAATTTTATTGTCTCAATCTTTATGGCAATATTTCATATAAAAACACCAACAATAACATACATGTATATCATTTATGTGAATAGAACCAGTGTCTGTCATGGGATATATATTTGTATTGTAAACAGTTTGGGAGTAGGGTGTGTTCATGTTATCCTGTATATTATGTAATTATTATAAAGTTATTTTGTTTAAATTAATATATTTCTTAAGAATATGAACTATTCATATTTCAAGATTTAATTAAAAAATGTGTATTTATTTCAGAAAAAAATAAAATGTAAAACTGTTGAAAACATTTTAAATCGTTGTTCTGTGTTCTATAAAGCCATTTATTAGAAAAATATTGTTCATATCAAAATATGAAAAATACCAGCAGAAAGGAAATTTTATCCTAGAAATTTGATACATTGACACTTTAATTGTCAAACACACAGAAAACACCATAATAATGGTCAGAACACCATAGGTGTCATATCCATATAATGTCCCAATTATCTGTAATGACATGCTGTAGATAAACTGGCTTCTTATCTATTGATTATTGATAGGTAATTAACAGCTATATGCATTGAGATACAGTAGCAGATTAGCTTACTTCACCAAGTGGGAAAGGGTTAAAGGAAATTAAGTTACACAAACAACTAGAAATACAACAATTTAATAAATGATTCTATTGTTCGTCATTTGAAATAGTATTCAATGTACCTGTATCTATATATGTAATTATGTATTGGGTTTGACGTTTACAACAGACTTATTGATCGGCGCATTTTTACATCTCAATTAACTGTGAAGCGGAAATGGACAGCACAGCCAATTCCGATACTTAAATAAATAATTTTTTTGTTTTTTGTTTTTTGTAAGTACTATGTGTACGAATGGACAGAGTTACGAGATGACTAGGTGACATAACATTGTGATTTGGAATTTTGGAGTTGAATTATTTTTATTGAATTTTTGAACATATATTCAAAATTAATCTACAAGGGTACAGAGAGGTATCATTAGACAACAATTGTGCTGCCTTTTTCGATTTAGAAGTAAAAGAAAATGGTCGCGAAAACCCATGACACAGCTTTTCACGAACTTCCGGTTTTACAGAGGCGTCAACAGGCGATACTTTATGGTGTAAAGAGGTCAATTAGCCGTCCGGGAAATCAATATAGTTTGTGAATAGATGCTATCCCTTGACGTCTCATTGCTGAACGCCAAATTTCTATGCGCAAATCTGTCTGAGGCCATATTCTTTAATAAATTGTAAAACAGTTCTAAAAACTTACTCGCAATAATTGACGATTTATAAAATTGTCCTTGAAACTTTGTGTACGTTTGGTCACCAATGTTTTTATTTGATCCTCTAATCGCCGTCTCGCTGACAATAGACCAGCGGTTTTCTTTCAACCAATAAACTAGAAATTTGTCTGCAGACATTTTTGTTTTCCAACATGTGATTCAAACTTCTGCGCGCAGTAACACTTCACGCAAGATTTGACGTTACGTAATTCGATAATTTTGATTGGATTCTATAGGATTGTTTCCCTTTTTTTTAAAATTTTCATTGGGTTTTATGTGTGTTTTTATTAGTGTTAACCCTTTCGCCGCCAAATATATAGTGAAAAGTTCCTGCCAGCGCCAAATATATTTAGCAGTCTACAAGAAAATAACTGATGCTTGATTGGAATTGTCATAACTTGTTTATTATTTGAGATAACTTCTTCAAATTTGGAATACAGAGAGGATTAACACTACCACATCAATACAACATAAAAATACTTCTATAACATTTAATATGTCTATTTTATGACTGCCTACATATGGTCAAAACCAAATTTTGTGCCGAATTTCTTGAAAAAAATCAAATAGCGATTTATTCATACATAACATACAATAATTATCTGTCTGCCTAAATGCACCTTTATAATTATAAACATAACACACAACATGAACATTTCTGTCTGCCTAAATGCACCTTTATAATTATAAACATAACACACAACATGAACATTTCTGTCTGCCTAAATGCACCTTTATAATTATAAACATAACACACAACATGAACATTTCTGTCTGCCTAAATGCACCTTTATAATTATAAACATAACACACAACATGAACATTTCTGTCTGCCTAAATGCACCTTTATAATTATAAACATAACACACAACATGAACATTTCTGTCTGCCTAAATGCACCTTTATAATTATAAACATAACACACAACATGAACATTTCTGTCTGCCTAAATGCACCTTTATAATTATAAACATAACACACAACATGAACATTTCTGTCTGCCTAAATGCACCTTTATAATTATAAACATAACACACAACATGAACATTTCGTCTGCCTAAATGCACCTTTATAATTATAAACATAACACACAACATGAACATTTCTGTCTGCCTAAATGCACCTTTATAATTATAAACATAACACACAACATGAACATTTCTGTCTGCCTAAATGCACCTTTATAATTATAAACATAACACACAACATAACATTCTGTCTGCTAAATGCACCTTTATAATATTAAACATAACACACAACATGAACATTTCTGTCTGCCTAAATGCACCTTTATAATTATAAACAATAAACACAACATGAACATTTCTGTCTGCCTAAATGCACTTTTAATTATAAACATAACACACAACATGAACATTTCTGTCTGCCTAAATGCACCTTTAAATTATAAACATAACACACAACATGAACATTTCTGTCTGCCTAAATGCACCTTTATAATTTAAACATAACACACACATGAACATTTCTGTCTGCCTAAATGCACCTTTATAATTATAAACATAACACACAACCTGAACATTTCTGTCTGCCTAAATGCACCTTTATAATTATAAACATAACACACAACATGAACATTTCTGTCTGCCTAAATGCACCTTTATAATTATAAACATAACACACAACATGAACATTTCTGTCTGCCTAAATGCACCTTTATAATTATAAACATAACACAACATGAACATTTCTGTCTGCCTAAATGCACCTTTATAATTATAAACATAACACACAACATGAACATTTCTGTCTGCCTAAATGCACCTTTATAATTATAAACATAACACACAACATGAACATTTCTGTCTGCCTAAATGCACCTTTATAATTATAAACATAACACACAACATGAACATTTCCCACAAACACTTGTTTATGAGTGTATTATTACAATGTAACGTTCACTAGTGTTTCACTGTTCGTACATTGTATATACACTTCCGGCAATCTGCCTACTGTGTTCACATATCATATATTACTCTTGCTGCTTCTTGGTGGTAGTTCTTCTTGGTATGAAATATTTCATGGCATGGCAGGAAACACATTGGCAAGTTACAATGTTTGCATTTGTAATTTGTTTGCTTCCTCTTCCATCCTGGTTTTGTTCTGGAGCTGCAAACAACACAGTCGGGTTTATATTTTATGTCCTCATACTGCCCAATGAAATGTGACTCTGTAAGTCGGTTAGGTTTATCTACCGATGGTCTACCCTTACGTGATATTCTCCTTTGAAAGTTTTCCAGAAGTCCGGACACCACACTCTCCTGAAATACCTTTGGAGATACCGCCTCATCTCCAGCATCTTGACAATACAAAATGTATCCATTGACCAACGCGACTTCCCGAATTCTATGGTATATTGTTGCATACCACTTGGAACTTTTATGAGGGTAAGCATAAGTTACCAATTTCTGATCCAAAATGTCTACTCCCCCATGTGTTGATTATATGTCTCGGCAACTACTGGTTTTTCAACAACACGATATCCATGATCAGCATTCCTTTGCCGAACTCTTTTATCCATAATGTTGTTTGTCTCAGTTGTTGATAAAAAATGGACACGTTTGGTATCGTGCCACGCACAAGCTACCATATTGTTTGCCCGCATAAATACAGGGGCATCTCCCTTTATCAGGGCAAGTCTGTGGGGGTGAATGGCTGTTGGCATTCCTTTGCGACCAGCTTTTACAGTGCCACTGGCTCCAATATTTCTGCTGTGTAATTCATGATATAGGGACGGGGAAGTATAGTAATTGTCTGTGCTTTATGGCCACGGTTTTCGAACCCATCTAACAATGACAGGCAAATGCTTTCTGTAATAGTAAATCCATTTTCCGGTACTAGTGATCCTTTCCCAGTGTACGTAAGGAACCTCAATGCATACCCTGTTTTGCTTTCACATAACACAAATTGTTTTATTCCCCATTTATATGGCTTCGCAGGAAGATATTGACGAAAGCTCACCCTGCCTTTGAATTTCACAATACTTTCGTCAATGGACAACTCGCATCGTGGTCCATACACTTGTAAGTACCGTGGTTCACAGATCTGCATAAGCGGTCTAATCTTCCACAGAGGGTCATACTCTGCATCATTTCGAACTGGGCGATCCATTTCATTATTTGCATAATGTAGGAATGATGTGATAATTTCATAACGATTCCTTGACATGATCTCCCCGAATGGTGTTGTTGTAAGCCAGAACTTAGACCAGTACTCCTCAAGATCATTTTTCTGGCACATGCCCATACATATTTGTAGCGCTATGTAAGCCTGTATTTCCTCGACATCTGTGTCCAGCCATTTATGGAAGCGAGATGATGTTGGCAACTCCTGAGGTTTATCAAAAAAACTGTTCTGCATATCTATTTGTTTCATTGCTAATTAGTTCAAATGCTTCCTCCGGAAAGAATAATTTGAAATATTGAACAGGATTAAAGTCTGTTGTATCAACAAGGACGCCTCGTGTCCCAGAGAATGCTGGTAGCCAATCGCTTACATAAGGGTCCTCCCAATCATACGTGCCCCATTCAAAATCCACACCATTTACAGATACAGCTCGATGATGAATAGGATCTGCATCGCCAGCACCACGTTCATGTAACCGACGTCCACGTGCTTGTCCACGCCCTTGTGCATGAACACGTCTCGGTTGCCTTCCACGACGTTGCGCACCTCGACCGCGAGCTGGCTGGACGGCTATTGGAAGAGGTATCTCATCGTCAGAATCTGAAATATATATAATGAATATATCAGAATAACTCACTTATACATGTAGTATGCATGCAGTACATACTATTTCTGTTTTAGTAACATGACCCATCAATTATGTTGATTATTGAACATCAAAAGATCGAGATGCAGTGAGATCGAGATGCAGTGATATACGATATACTACTTTTTGTTGTTGTTGTGTTTGAAGATAAAAGTTATTTTTTATAATTAGCAGCAACATAAAACGGACTAACGAGTCCGGGAGTCTAATCTGCTGTAGATAATATAATAATATGGAGAATCATCTACAATCTATTTTCGTTCAGAAAATAAAATCTACTTTCGTTTTGAAAATGACAAAAAAAACACACCTGATATATTGCTCGTTGAAGAAGATGAACGTCCAGAAGGTAAATCATTGGCGCCAGAACTAGTTTGTGATATTTCCGAGTCACTTTCCATTGCTGGTCCTTCACTGTCGCTATCATTTACTATCATATCCAGTACTTCTCGGCATGTATATCGACCCCTCTTTCTCAAGGAAGCCATTTTGGATTGATGCAAAATGTTTATTATCTTTCCACACTAACCAAGCTTATTTTGTCAATATTTCCAATTTTTTCACCAAATAAAAGCGAAAATGTTTTCATAGCCTCTTTCTGATA
>CM026404.1:36038320-36064537 GCA_014843695.1 Archivesica marissinica | reverse complement strand
TGGTGTTATTTCTTCGCCAAAAGTATAATGATTAACAAGTAAAAATGTGTTTTTATTTAACCGAGAGTCAACGACCAGTTGCGTTGTTCGTCGCATTCCACACGCGCACATTTGTAAGAAGCGATTTAATTTGTTGACGTCATTAAAATGGCAGCCGCCTTAGAAGTGAAAGTGGAATGGTGCTTAACAATTACTAAAACAGGTAAGTAACATCGATTATTCAGATCATTATTGTTTGAATGATAAATACAATGGATAGGTATTGTTATAATTGTAGAATATATAATTAACCAAGTTGCTTTGAATTAGCATAGCAATTTAAACCGAAAGTTACATCTGCGCATGTAAATTTAGTGGGTGGGGTGGGGTAATAAAATGTCAAATTATGCACTCAAGTTCTCAAGGTTCTCAAGGTTAATAGGTGCAACGTCCAAAGACATTTTTGCACCGCACACAGATAAATTAATCTTTTCGGATAATTTCAGTGAATTTGGCAACTCGGTCCTTTGCAGAATTACATGAATCCAAAACGGACTGATCAAGTTGATTCCAGTCCTTAACTGTTCTAGGAATGAGACTGAATTTGTATGTATCTGTGCTTGCATACATTTGTTTGAAGTGTTGCTCATGCTTGGCTTGGCATGCATGTGACGAGTTCTCCTCAGAGGCGTTTCTAGTTCGTCCATTGGGATATTTGCTTTTGCGTTTAGAACTTTATAGAATAAGATTAGTCTATTTTGTCTTCTCCTATCTTTAAGCGGTTGAAGTTTTAGTGTTTCTAACATTTTAGTCATACAACCTGTTTCGTAAGTATATTCTGAAGTTATGAACCTAGCACACCGTCTTTGAACTTTTTCTATTTGGTCAGACAACACTACTGTGTGCGGGTCGCATACCGCACTCGCGTAATCCAGAATTGGCCTTACCAGACCTTTATAAGCCTGCAGTTTGACCTCTTGAGGACAGTTTGATAAATTTCTCTGCAATAGACCTAATGTTCTACTGGCTTTTGTGCATACTTCCGTTACATGTTTATTTCAAGTTAATGTCCCGTGTTATATTTACTCCGAGGTATTTAATGGCTTCGACTTGAACGAGATCCACACCCTCCAATTTGTATTGAAAGTCTATCTTATTAATTTTCCTGTACAGTTGCATTATATTGCATTTCACTGGTTGAAAGCGCATGCCCCATGTACGTGCCCAATGACCTAGTTTATCAATATCACGTTGAAGCTTTGAGCTATCTTCAGCAGATTCGATTGTTCTATTACACACACAATCATCTGCAAATAACCTTATCTCTGATGAAATGTCCTGAATAATATCATTTATGTGCACTGAGAACAGCAAGGGGCCCAGCACTGTACCCTGTGGGACACCAGAGATGACGTCCGTAACATCAGACGTCGCCCCACTGACGAGTTTATGGAAATAATATGACTGTTTTATTGCATTTAATTATTTTAAACATTGAAAATAAGATTTCATGAATATTAAAATTGCACATTATTTGGTTTGACATATTTTTTACAGAACAGTAAGACAATAAGCCAAAAAGTTGCACCCCCTCTCCACAGATTGTTTTTACTTAATTTAGTTATCACCAACAGCAGACATACCCTTGGTACTACCGCCATTATGTACTATACTTATATACACAACATAAGATTGTGAAAATGATTGATTATAAACCTTATAACTATTCCATTCTGGGAAGAAGAACTATTCCATTCTGGGAAGAGAAACTTTGAATAGGGAGGTTAGGTGGGGGAGGGGGGGTGTAGATGGTAATGATAAGATTGGAATGGGTTGACCGGGATGAGAATATTCAGGCGGGGTGAATCGGGCTTACCTGGAGCTCTGTGTATGTTTTATGTTATTCATTCACACATGTGTAAATTTGAAAACCACACATGCAGTAACATGTAATTAATGTAATGCACCAAGAACAATTGATCAACATCCAGACACTTACCAGATACAATAATATTTTGAGGTGGAGTTCATTCATAATGTCCAAGGTGTTGGTGTTGATTGAAATATCCTGCTTCCTTGCTGGTTCCCTGTTGATCCATAATACGTTGCTGAAGACCACCCGGTCTCTTGATTTAAAACTGTTTTCATGCTCAAATCATTTTTGTGATGAAACTAAAAATGAAGTTGCAATCTTCAACAAAACTTGCAATTTTTTTAGCAAAGATATAACCAAAAAATCATATTTATTATGTGTGTTTTGTGTGTGTAATTTTAGGACAATAATGGAGTCCGGACAGAAGAGGAAATACTACCAGGACTCTCAATCAATGGCAGAAAAAAGCGTGAATGTCTCTTATGCAATAGGCATTTTATCAATAAACAGAATGTGTTACAACATCTCGGTAGGGAGCACAACATGTTGTGTAAGTACTCAAACTTATACATGGTCATGTCATTCTAAAATAATTTGTATTCAACATATCTGATGTGCTATTATTGTCATAAATTATCAAATTGTTTTACCATCTCAATAGCTTTCATTTCTGCAAAATGTAAAAGGATCGTCCCTGGCAGCCCCATGTTGTTTGTTTGTTCATTGGTGTTTAACAGCCTATCAACAGCTACGGTCATTTAAGGCCGGGCCAACGGGATGTAATATCCCGTATTCAACCTGTCCATAATGAGGGAAATAACCAAATTCAGAGCTCAATATGTACAGAAACTATATATTCAGCCCTGAAATTAGAATATCCTGACCTGATGTCAGGTCTATGCCACACTTAGCTCACCCCAAAGTAATAGGATTAGCTGATTACTTTTTAATGGGGCATAACATGATTTAGCTCTCATGTACGGGGCAATGTAAATGAGGGCCAAACCATGTAAGTCGGCATTCCGGAAAGGATGAACACCGATCCACCCATGGCAGCCCCATGTTTTTTTTGACATATGGTGTGAATAATTATACCCCCTGCAACGAGCTGTGGGGGGAGGGGTATACTGGAGTGAGGTTGTCCATCCGTCACTAAACTTAACATCTGAGAAATTGCTTATAACTTCTGTTTTCTTCGTTGGAATTTCTTAATATTACATGCATGCGTTCCTCTAAGGGTCTACTATCCTCGCTTACTAACAAATCTAGTTTTAATAGAGGTTCATAATCTGATTACAATGCAATTCAAAAATGGCATTTTTATTTTGCCTAGATTTTCATCAGATTCTTTCCTTGTGGATTAGTCTAAAAATAGCTTGTGGAGGAAATGGTTAAATTTGTGAATTTATTTAGTTATTTATCTTGTTTACTTACAGCACAAGGACAAGGCCACGCCGATTATGAAGAAGTGTTCATTGATGGGAGAGAAAAATTCAAGTGTACACTCTGCAATAGGCATTTCATTCAGAAACGAAACCTTACAACACACCAGAATATGGATCACAAAATGGGTACTGGTATGTATAATTTTCTTTGTGACTTTTATATAGAAATGAAATATACATGTATTGATAACACAACAGACTGTTTAGGCCCCTCCAAATCAATTTCAAAATAATTTTGCAGGAATGTTCCTCTACCAAAATTGTTCAAACTGTTCCACTCTGTTGCATAAGATGGCAGCTAGAGCTAAAAATAGAAAAAAATATTTAACCCTTTACTCCATAGATACGCCTTTTGTAGCAGGTGACCTTTGATAACATTTTCAAAACCATTCAAAATTGGTCTTTTCCTTTAAGTTTCTCCTAGATAATGTTATAAGTTATACAGTTTCTTGCCAGGGTACATGACGATTTATTCCCGACTGAGGAAAATCTTGTCACCCAAGCCATTAGGTATATTTTCTTTGCACCAGAATTGTGTAAAATCCAAAGCACAGTATTGAAGCGACGAGTCAGCCATTTTGTATTTGCGTGGGGCTCCCCACGGGAATTGTCATGTACACGGCTGCTCACAGGGTATATGACTTGATGTACCCGGCTAATTGACCAATCACATTAGAGGATTTTTAGCTCACCTGAGCCGAAGGCTAAAGTGAGCTATTGTCACCGCTCTTCGTCCGTTGTCGTCCGTCGTCGTCCGTGAACATTTTCAAACGTCTTCTCCTCCAGGTCCGCTAGGCCGATGTTGACCAAACTTCACAGGAATGATGTATGGGTAATGCCTTTTCAGAATAGCTAAAATGGAGGTTGTCGCATAATCCAAGATGGCCACCGTCTAAAAATAGCACAAATTCTCAAAAGATCTTCTTCTCACGAACCGATTAGCCTATTTGGCCGAAACTTGGTAGAAATGATTGATGTACGGTGCTCTTTCAGAATAGCTAAAATGGTCGCGCCCGGGTAAAAAATTGGCGTGGCCCGTGGGGTCAAATTAATTTTTTTGTACGAATATGGTCGTGTCGAATCGAAGGTATCGATGAGACGATTTCCCGTGCATTTTTTGTCGAAATCTGCTTTTTACTTCATCCAAGATGGCCGCCGAAAGGTAAAAATGTCTTCCTTTCATTAGAAGTCTTCTCCCGAACCCCATGGCAGATGTTGGCCAAACATCACAGAGATGATGTATGGGTAATGTCTTTTCAGAATAGCTAAAATGGAGGTTGTCACATAATCCAAGATGGCCACCGTCTAAAAATAGCACAAATTCTCAAAAGATCTTCTCATGAACCGATTAGCCTATTTGGCCGAAACTTGGTAGAAATGATTGATGTACAGTGCTCTTTCAGAATAGCTAAAATGGTGGCCCGGTGTAAAAAAATGGGCGTGGCCCGGGGGGGGGTCAAATAAGGGTAAAATTTTATTTTTGTACGAATATGGTCCTGTCATATATCAAATCGAATGTATCGAATGCGCTCTCGTGCAGTATTTATTGAAATCCGGTGATTACGTCCTCCAAGTTGGCCGCCAAGAGGTCAAAATGTCATTCTTTCATTAAAAGTCTTCTCCCGAACCGCTGGGCCGATGTTGGCCAAACTTCACAGGGTGTATGAGTAATGGCTTTTTAGAGTAGCTAAAATGGTGGTTGTTATATAATCCAGCGATTAACCAATTTCGATGAAACTTGTTATGTATATGTTCTGACTACTTTACGTACGAGTATTTGCTTGTTATCCCCTCGTTTTTATGACATTCCACAGGTGAGCGATATAGGGCCATAATGGCCCTCTTGTTCTTTGCAGTATAATAATCTTGTACGTCAGAAACTTTCATTCTGAATATGTCTAAACATAGCATATGGAGTAAAGGGTTAAACAAAATCTCCTAAACTACTGGCCCAATTTCATCAGGGATTGTCACTGGAAAACCTTCACAATGCAATAAATACATGTTTTATCCAATTATCAGCAAATTTGTTCGACATAGGTAATTTTTAGCTTGATTATGATCAGACCTGCTCAGAATATTTTGTTATATTGTTCTTACTAAGGTGAGAATCCAAGGAACACTATTTATAATTTGATGATTAAGTTAATTTATATTATTTCAGAACTCCCTGAGGTGAAGTTGGAGGAGGCAGTGGGTTGCTTAGATTCATTATATGAAAGTTCAGACAGTTCACTTGCTGCAATTTCCTCAGAACCTGATTTTTCATGTGAAAATGAAGATTTATCCAAATCACCTGAAAATGATAAACTAATATCTGAATTGGATTCATCCAAAACATCAGATAATGACTACTTGACTTCAGACATAGATTTCCAGTCTGATTTTAATGACTTATCAAATACATCTAATGATTCTTCAAGTGAATATTCTGAAAGTGAAAGTGACAACTATGTTATGAGTGACACTGACAAAGGAGTCTGATTTACATTTCCGTGAAAATGAATACCAAGCTTTAAATATCCTCTGGTGCTTTCAACGCAACAATCTATCATCATCTGCCTGCAAAGATATTGTTTCAACATTTAAAAGTTTATTTCCTGATTCTGGACAGGTCTTGGACATGGATTACATTCGGTCCTTTGTTGATAAACAATCCTTGAAAGAAATTCACTACTGTGAATTTTGTAACTACATCTTCCCAACTCAAGATAATGCATTTAGGTGTACTAAACAAGGTTGTGACGGTCTTCGTTTCAAAGGATCATTGGCTAAACAGCAACAGCAGGACAGGCAACCACGCAAGAGCTTCATTATAGCTGATATAAAGAAACAGCTAGAATATCTACTAAAGACTCCAGGTATATGTGTTCAATAGTTCTAATTATGTGGAATGATCTGGGATCGTATAGTAGTTGAATAAATAAAATCGAACCTGCTGCAAAATTTAAAAAATCATGTGTATGTTCTCCGTGAGGCTGAACACAAAATGGTAATGCTGCATAATTGTTCATACATGAATTCCGTCCATTCTAGTACAGCCAATATAAACCTCATATGAAAGGGTCATAAACTTTCCTAGGTCTTACCTCATGGAAATGCCTTTTATCACAAAACTGACCATAGTAGATCCAAATCAGTCTGCTTATCCCTGCTGTCTTATCAGAATATAGAGTTACCGTTAAATAGACAAATAATAGGATCAGACAGCAACGGTGTTGAGGCTCATCAGGATATACACTGGTCATACGTGTTGTAAATAGTATGTCCATGAAGGGTAAGGATTTTGCACTGTTTGCTTCTTTGACAACAACAACCTTAACAATGGAAACAAATATTAAACGTGTAGAACCTTATTAGTCTGCATGGATATGCACATTTTGTCATGGACTGTTAAATGCTCTTTTCACTTTGTTGATTTTAACTACAATCTGACTGCATTTTTCTATCACTTAACCTCATAAATCTAAATGAGGACCATGCTGATCTAGATCTACTCTGCTTTCATGTGTGAAAGCTTATCAATTAGCTAATGCTGGACAATTGATTATTATTAGCCCTTTCCCACATACAACAACCACATGCAACAAATCTACAAAAGAGTGCTTTGAAAACATATAGGCAAACATATGGAAAGTCTTCATATATAAAAGTGTTATTATTTAATAGAGTTGAAAACATTGTGGCAAAAGGAGAAATTGCTCATTATGAGCAAATTGTCCTTTTGCAACAATGTTTTTAAAAGTCGTCTGCTGCAGAGGCATCTGTATATGGGATAGGGTTAAAAATACATAAGGATATTTGAGAGACTACACCATAAAAAAACACCATAAAACAGTCTGATCAGGATGTAGATTCAGATCATCTTGAACACTCATGTTGTATTGTCACAATTTACACGGTTCACTTTAAAATTTACAAATACTTTTTTTGTGCTTGTTACGGGAAGCATCTATTGGTCTACCGATTCTCTTGTTTGTCTCTTTCCCACTTGCAGACGCATTTGCAGCAAACAACTTTTGAAAACATTCTGGCAAAAAGACAAATTGCTAATACTGTAATTAGCATTTTATTCTATTGATTGCATGTTTCCAATACTATTCAATAATTATACTTTCATTTATTAAAATGTTCTTTATAACTGACTGGATGTTTTCAAAGTCGTCTGTTGTAGATTTGTTGTATGTGGGAAAAGGTTATGGTGAACTTTTCTAATCACTTTAATTCAGCCTTGCTCATTTGTTTTATTTCAGGTATTGTGCAGGACATCAAAAGGCGTAAAGCTGAAATAGCAGTTGTTTCAGAACATATTACAGATATAACCGATGGTGAAGCATACAGAGAAATGCTTCATACAGAAAATAGCTTTCTCAAAAGTCCATATGGCTTAACTGGGATCATAAATACTGATGGTGTCAACTTGTATGAATCTTCCAAAATAGAGTTGTGGCCAGTGTTCTTGGCAATTAACGAACTTAGTCCCACTTTAAGATTTTCTAGAGAAAATATGCTGCTTATTGCTATTTGGCAAGGAAAGGGCAAGCCTCCATTTAAGCAACTTTTTGACACTTTAAGTGATAAGTGATAAACTGAACAGTATACACAGTGTTTGTGTTGAAGGGACAATTACAGCGAAACTTGGTATTCTTTGTGGTGTGTTTGATCTTCCGGCTAAAGCTAGTATTTTAAATATGACTTACTACAATGGAAAAGAAGGATGTATTGCATGTGAAGATCCAGGTGTTCGTGTTAAACAAGGCAAAGGGACATCACACTGTTATCCTTACAGAAATGTAGAGTCGCGTTTTCAGATGAGAAATCATGAGTCTGTGAAAGAAAATATGCAGCATGGAAATGGAAAAAAACGTGTTAAGGGATTTAAAGGTGTATCTGGTCTTGCTGAGATTAAAACATATGATTTAGTAAAATGAACTGTTCCTGATTATATGCACTGCATTCTTTTAGGAATAACAAACACATTACTGTCAAAATGGCTTTCACCATCAGAAAGTGGGAAACAATATTTTATTGGTAAGCAAGTAAAGAAAATATCTGAGCGACTTGCCAAAATTAAAACCACCCCTCTGTGTTGAGAGATTGCCACGTGATCTTGAGAAACATTTTCAACACTTGAAGGCCACTGAACAGCAAGCGTGGTTATTATATTATTCCATTCCTTGCTTGTCTGGTATTTTGCCTTTGGCTTACTTACAACATTTGTCATGCTTGTCAGAAGCAGTGTATATCGTTCTTGGTGATAATATAACATCACTGAAATTAAATCGGGCAACCCACCTTCTAGAAAACTTCTATGCAAAATTTCATGAGCTTTATGGTTCTGGTTCATGTGGGCTCAATGTTCACAATGCCTGTGCACATTTAATTTGGTATGTTAGACTTTGGGGACCTATTTGGGCATGGAGCTGCTTTCCATTCGAGAATTCAAATGCAATGCTGTTGCAGTCAGCTCATGGGACTGGCAATGTAATGAAACAAATCATGCGATACAATGAAACCATGTCCAACTTGCGTATGAAAGGTATTGGAGCTTCTACTTCGAGATCCAATTTATGGAAAGTGACAGGCACGGTAGTGAACTGCGACATATGTGGGAAAATAAAACCGTTTGCAAATCGCCCAATTATAAATGAAATTGAAGACCAATTAGACATCAGCTGGGGAAGTGTAAAACAGGTTGATAGGATCAAAATTGGTGGCAAACAATTTTGTTCTGCAGAATACAGCAGAATGGAAAGAAGGATTTGTTATGTTGCCTTATGTGACGACAACCAAGTGGGCAACATATTATACTTCTTACTGGATGAGTCAACCAACATAGTGTTTGCCATTTTGCAAGTTTATGACACACACTCTAACTCGAACATAGATCAGCTTGAAGCTGGCAAACATATCATTCCTGTAACACTTATACAACAGAAAATATTGGTTTTGGCAGATAAGCTGTTAGATACTTTAATATTTGTAGATGTATCTTTGGCACCAAATCTGTCAAGTGAACAGTATGTGATCAGACCACCAAACTCACTGGGACATGCTATTTTTAAATGAGATTTTATCACAGATGTGACAGAATTGTGTATTCTCAATTTATGTTTAAATACAAATTATTTCCCTGGAGCTGTAACAATGCAAACATGCTTGGAAAAACATTAGTTTACATCGTTTTTCAGTGACTTTCATTTTTCCAGGTGTTCACTCTATTCTACATATAGCTACACTATTCATGACATTCACATCAGCAGGCACATCTGTGCAGTACAATTTTGATAATTACTGTGTGCTTCTATGACAATTAAAGCTGAAAACAGATGTGCAGGCTTATCTTTTATGATCTAGGTTATATCCATGAAGTTTGGGCAGGATTTACACTGCTATTTGGAAAAAGATATCCACTTTTAAAGTTCATGAACTGCATCCCATAATCCATTTTGTTCATGAACTGAATTCAACAATACACAAATTCTCGAGATTTAAAAGTTCAATTACTAATCAGAGCCTCAGGGTAAGTGTCAGTCAGTGTCACCTTATAATTTTCCCTAGCCCTTGGGAATTCATGAACTTTATATTTCAATTCATGAACTAAAAGACAAAATTCATGAACTTGATATTTATACTAATTCAATTCATGAACAAAAAGACAAAATTTAGTATAAATATAAAGTTCATGAATTTTGTCTTTTAGTTCATGAATTTAAATATAAAGTTCATGAATTCCCATTTTCAAGTTCATGAATTGCATTCAACAGTTCATGAATTCTCAAGTTCATGAATGTTGTCATGCAGTTCATGAACTTTTTCTGATAGTTCATAAAAAATTCATGAACTTTTTAAAGTTCATGCACTAATTCATGAACTTCATGAACCTTTTTCACAGGGGATGGTACATAACGTTAATGGTATGACAAACTATGATTAAGGAAGTCTCGACGCAATTATAACGCTGTTTAAAACTTTAATATAACGCTGCTTTGCTTAGTGATGTCATGCCAATTTAATGACGTCATGACTATTTACGCCAACACTTGGCGGCAAAATGGAAGTAGCAATGTTATTTATTACACAAGCGCGCTGTGGTAATGTGATAAAAGGATCTTACACTCTTGATGATTTCATACCATATTTTATGAAACTCTTGAAATTTTACTATTAAAAACTCTTTTCATAAAATATGGTATGAAATCAGCACTCGTGTAAGATCCTATATTGATTTTAATTAAACACACAGTCATTGAAACTTCTATTCTTTAAATATCTAATACATTTTGCTAAAAACATTTATTCTGATATATTATCGCTTTAAAGAGATTGCATCTTGTATGTCCTACATAAGTGGATTAACTTGCAACTGTTGTACAACCCGTACATTGGGAATACGTTTGCAGTACATCGCAGTGATAAATAATAGGTTTGTTTGCTTAGGGTGTAAAATGTAAATGGCATTATGAATATTTGAACAGTACAATATGAATATCAGTTCTATATGAATAACAGCACTATATGAATAACAGTACTATATGAATAACAACACTATATGAATAACAGCACTATATGAATAACATTACAGTATGAATAACATTACAGTATGAATAACAGCACTAGGGGTGTAACGATGCATCGAAATATCGATGCATCGCAATAGACAGCGTCACGATAGTCAACCATCGATGGTAAATATGACCATCGATAGTATTGACTATTGCGGCAGTACTATCGCAATAGTTTCGATAGTTGCCAGGGATGGCGAAATCGGTCATTTGTTACGCCGGGCAAGTAGATTTTCGAATGTAACTTGTCCGTGGACAAGTAAAAATACCGGCGAGTGCATTTACTTTATGTTCCCATGGCATTTAAATCGTATTTTAATGAGAAAGCATCGGCAAATGTTCTTGTTTATTTTCCTGCGGAACTTCCGCAATAAACACAAGCCAGCCGACAACGGTGGCGGACAACATTTCCAGCCGACAATAACCTGAATAAGAACCGGAAATGTCAAGAGTTATCGCCCGTCACATAAAAACTGTGTAAAATGCGGTGGGTATGCAATGTATTTTCCGCTCAAAACAAGCCAGCTGTCAATAAGAATAACTACTGTCGAAAATGGCTTCTTTGGTACTGAATAGTGAGCAAAGTAGGCGATGTGACCCCCATAATCCCGGGTATGGGTAATTTAAAGTGCTATAGCGCATGCGTCAGTTACAAGTATACTACGCGGTCGCTAAATCGATATACGGGAACGGGTACGTGACGCAGCCTTATTATTGAAGACGACAGGTAAACAATCATGTAACTTAGCGGGACTGTGTATCGATTTTTAAATAAGGTTGGTTTATATTATTTAAACATATAAAGTTCGGATATACGGGCAAGTGGGTTTTCAACTTTTCACTACGGACAAGTAAATTAGTGCAGTGTGTTCGATGTCATGATAATAAAGAAAAAATTGCATGCTAATAAATAAATACACAGAACTTGTGTATTCCATACGAAACAGAATATTTTTTTAATTAATATGTATTTACACAATACTATTGCAATAGTCCTACAACTATCGCAATACAATCGCAATAGTAAAATTGACCCCAATAGTCACCCCTAAACAGCACTATATGAATAACATCACTATATGAATAACAGCACTATATGAATAACATTACAGTATGAATAACAGTACTATATGAATAACATCACTATATGAATAACAACACTATATGAATAACAGCACTATATGAATAACATTACAGTATGAATAACATTACAGTATGAATAACAGTACTATATGAATAACATTACAATATGAATAACAGTACTATATGAATAACAGCACTATATGAATAACATTACAGTATGAATAACAGTACTATATGAATAACAGCACTATATGAATAACAGCACTATATGAATAACATTACAGTATGAATAACAGTACTATATGAATAACAGCACTATATGAATAACAGTACTATATGAATAACATTACAGTATGAATAACATTACAGTATGAATAACAGCACTATATGAATAACAGTACTATATGAATAACAGCACTATATGAATAACAGTACTATATGAATAACATTACAGTATGAATAACAGTACTATATGAATAACATTACAATATGAATAACAGTACTAAATGAATAACATTACAATATGAATAACATTACAATATGAATAACAGCACTATATGAATAACAATACAATATGAATAACAATATTATATGAATAACAGTACTATATGATACCATCATATAGGTATAAGTATAAGCTTTCTAGTGATATCAGTATCATTCATGTAGCTCGTTTCAGTCCAAAGTTATGACCATTTGAATAATGGACTTAGCGCGATTAATATTCCGAGAAAACAGCTGTCAAAGATTTTCAGAAATTCTGACTTATTTTAACAAAATTTGGAGATGCAGTGAAATCAAAACACCATAGCAACCAATATGTTCCACATGACACAACTAGTCAAATTAAAGGTAAATGTCCATTCTTTAAAATGCCACTTTGCTGAACTTAGTTCTAGTATAAATACAATAATAATAATTAATAAAAAAAAAATAAAAAAAAATACATTTTTAAAAATATTTTTATTGACTTAAATTTTATTTACTTAAACCAATATATCCTGAAAGGATTATTCTGACTTTTCAGAGTACATGTAGCAATCTCCATGTCTTTGTAGATATTCTAGTTTTATGGCCCCTGTATATTGACTCCTTTGATTAGTCTGATCTGACAGTGCCTAGGGCATAAGTGGACACCTGCTGTTATATAATCCTGTTAATTGGATCATAGTAGGCCTACAAAGTAGCAGTGTTTCATTGATCAATTGACCGTTCTGCCGATTTTGATTGACAGCTGGCGTTAGCCAATCGCATCGCACCATTCGCGCACCCCCCCGGCAACGGTTTATCGCCACCATCTTGTTAGACAAACAATGCATATTAGACAAACTAGTAACGAGTAGACAAATTTGAAAAGGCATGAATTTGATCGAAAATACGGGTTTAAAATTGTTTTAATGATGTTGAAAATGTGTAGCTTTCGTGTGTGGGTTAGTTATAGTACAAAATTAGTCGATATCCTGGTGATCGACGTTAAATTCAACCCATTTCAAAATCCTAATCTAAAAGTGTGTATATGAACCACAAAATACCAGACAGCTGCTTTAAAAACAATGCATCTATACTGAGTCAAAAAAGAAACGATACCTGGTGTTTATGTGTCTATAATTTCAACATTTATTAAGAAAATTCTTTGAAAATTCATAAGATGATAGTCCAACATGTTTGAAAGAGGAGCACATAATGAGCCTCCGAAACTGTCTGCTGCGTGATGACGTAATTCGTCTGACAGGGGTCTAATGGAGTTTTCACACAGACGTCAATACCGAGTATGGGCACCATTTGCGTCTCTCACTGCAATGCACCGCCGTCGCATCGAACGGAAGAGTGTCTGAATCTCTTGCTGGTCAATATTTGTACACTCCTGACGCAAAACATCCCTCAGTTGGTTTAGCGTTACCGGCTGACGTTGTCTGACGCGGCGGTCTAACGTATCCCACAAATGTTCTATGGGTGACAAGTCTGGTGACAAAGCAGGCCACGGCAGGGTTTCAATATTGTTCTGCTCCAATAATGTGGTGGAAATCCGAGCAGTATGACATCTGGCGTTGTCCTGTTGGAACAGTGTGACGTTTCTGTTGGCGTTAAAGAACGGCACACCAACTGGCGCAAGGATCTCATCACAGTACCGCTGGGCGTTTAGGTTCCCGTCCACCACTAACAGTTCAGTGCGACTGCCGAAGGTGATGCCGCCCCACGCCATAACGCTTCCGCCCCCGAACAGATCGACCTGACGTACACATGCGTCGGCGTAACGTTCACCGCGTCTGCGAGCGATATACCCGCTCTCTGCCATCCGCTCGACGCAAACAGAACCGCGATTCATCGCTAAACATCACCGAATTCCACTGTAACCGAGTCCAGCGAGCACGTTCCGTCGTCCATTCCCGCCGTACGTCACGGTGATGTCGTGTCAGGATGGGTCCAACGTATGGCCGAAAGGCACGAATGCCACGTTCACCGAGCCGGTTCCTGACTGTTTGTGCACTGATGCGATTGTTGGTCATCCCAGGAGTAACGGCAGCTGTGTGCGTAGCATGTAGGAACCGGTCACGTAAATGTGACGTCCGAATGTGACGGTCCTGTTCACTCGTCGTCACACGTGGTCGACCAGATCTTGGACTGTCGTCCACCGATCCATGTGTTCGATAACGTCGAAGTAGACGTGTTATCGTGATCCGCGTAACCCCGAGTCGATTTGCGACGTCACGTTGACGTAAACCGCCGTCAATCATGCCAATGGCACGCATTCTCTGATTGCGGTTTAGCCTAGGCATTTTGTTAGAGGTAACAATGGGTATGTAAGGTGTTTTTCCTCGATGATAATGCAATACCAGTACAATAAACCGGTTTTCCGATTTGTACATGTGCAGGAAGTTGTCTTTGTTGAGGAGCACGTGCAAATCGGAAATTCGGCGTTCCAGGATTATCGGGTGTTTATTTACCTGTGTTTATGGTTGGCTGACGTTGCAATAAGATACCCGGTACTGATACGTAATAATATATTAAACCTTTCTATGATTTTATCCGGTTTACGTCATTTTTAGTTTGGTATCGTTTCTTTTTTGACTCGGTATATATTACAGAGTGGTCATCACACTATTGTTTGTATATATTACAGAGTGGTCATCACACTATTGTTTGTATATATTACAGAGTGGTCATCACACTATTGTTTGTATATATTACAGAGTGGTCATCACACTATTGTTTGTATATATTACAGAGTGGTCATCACACTATTTTTGTCTCGCCCAATGGAAAGCGAGACTAATCAGTCACCTTTCCGGTGACAGTGCCGTCAACAATTACTTATCTGCATATAACTAAACACTCATCAAATATAATGCTTCGATAACTTGCATACTGTTTCTAGGGGTTATTCCCTGCCCCCGTAACAAGTCCAACCCACCAAGAGTGACCTTGAACCTGAATTGTCATATCTCTAAAAAAAAGCACAAAATATATTGTTTTGAAGCTTCACATTTTGAAGCTAATTATCTACACCACAGTAAGTCCCCACCTCCAAGAGTGACCAACTGTGCATGCCCATCCAAGGGCTAATTCTCTACACCACAGTAAGTCCCCACCTCCAACAGTGACCAACTGTGCATGCCCATCCAAGGGCTAATTATCTACACCACAGTAAGTCCCCACCTCCAACAGTGACCAACTGTGCATGCCCATCCAAGGGCTAATTCTCTACACCACAGTAAGTCCCCACCTCCAACAGTGACCAACTGTGCATGCCCATCCAAGGGCTAATTCTCTACACCACAGTAAGTCCCCACCTCCAACAGTGACCAACTGTGCATGCACATCCAAGGGCTAATTCTCTACACCACAGTAAGTCCCCACCTCCAACAGTGACCAACTGTGCATGCCCATCCAAGGGCTAATTCTCTACACCACAGTAAGTCCCCACCTCCAACAGTGACCAACTGTGCATGCCCATCCAAGGGCTAATTCTCTACACCACAGTAAGTCCCCACCTCCAACAGTGACCAACTGTGCATGCACATCCAAGGGCTAATTCTCTACACCACAGTAAGTCCCCACCTCCAACAGTGACCAACTGTGCATGCACATCCAAGGGCTAATTCTCTACACCACAGTAAGTCCCCACCTCCAACAGTGACCAACTGTGCATGCACATCCAAGGGCTAATTCTCTACACCACAGTAAGTCCCCACCTCCAACAGTGACCAACTGTGCATGCCCATCCAAGGGCTAATTCTCTACACCACAGTAAGTCCCCACCTCCAACAGTGACCAACTGTGCATGCCCATCCAAGGGCTAATTCTCTACACCACAGTAAGTCCCCACCTCCAACAGTGACCAACTGTGCATGCCCATCCAAGGGCTAATTCTCTACACCACAGTAAGTCCCCACCTCCAACAGTGACCAACTGTGCATGCCCATCCAAGGGCTAATTCTCTACACCACAGTAAGTCCCCACCTCCAACAGTGACCAACTGTGCATGCCCATCCAAGGGCTAATTCTCTACACCACAGTAAGTCCCCACCTCCAACAGTGACCAACTGTGCATGCCCATCCAAGGGCTAATTCTCTACACCACAGTAAGTCCCCACCTCCAACAGTGACCAACTGTGCATGCACATCCAAGGGCTAATTCTCTACACCACAGTAAGTCCCCACCTCCAACAGTGACCAACTGTGCATGCACATCCAAGGGCTAATTCTCTACACCACAGTAAGTCCCCACCTCCAACAGTGACCAACTGTGCATGCACATCCAAGGGCTAATTCTCTACACCACAGTAAGTCCCCACCTCCAACAGTGACCAACTGTGCATGCCCATCCAAGGGCTAATTCTCTACACCACAGTAAGTCCCCACCTCCAACAGTGACCAACTGTGCATGCCCATCCAAGGGCTAATTCTCTACACCACAGTAAGTCCCCACCTCCAACAGTGACCAACTGTGCATGCCCATCCAAGGGCTAATTCTCTACACCACAGTAAGTCCCCACCTCCAACAGTGACCAACTGTGCATGCACATCCAAGGGCTAATTATCTACACCACAGTAAGTCCCCACCTCCAACAGTGACCAACTGTGCATGCACATCCAAGGGCTAATTCTCTACACCACAGTAAGTCCCCACCTCCAACAGTGACCAACTGTGCATGCACATCCAAGGGCTAATTCTCTACACCACAGTAAGTCCCCACCTCCAACAGTGACCAACTGTGCATGCACATCCAAGGGCTAATTCTCTACACCACAGTAAGTCCCCACCTCCAACAGTGACCAACTGTGCATGCCCATCCAAGGGCTAATTCTCTACACCACAGTAAGTCCCCACCTCCAACAGTGACCAACTGTGCATGCACATCCAAGGGCTAATTCTCTACACCACAGTAAGTCCCCACCTCCAACAGTGACCAACTGTGCATGCACATCCAAGGGCTAATTCTCTACACCACAGTAAGTCCCCACCTCCAACAGTGACCAACTGTGCATGCCCATCCAAGGGCTAATTCTCTACACCACAGTAAGTCCCCACCTCCAACAGTGACCAACTGTGCATGCCCATCCAAGGGCTAATTCTCTACACCACAGTAAGTCCCCACCTCCAACAGTGACCAACTGTGCATGCCCATCCAAGGGCTAATTCTCTACACCACAGTAAGTCCCCACCTCCAACAGTGACCAACTGTGCATGCCCATCCAAGGGCTAATTCTCTACACCACAGTAAGTCCCCACCTCCAACAGTGACCAACTGTGCATGCCCATCCAAGGGCTAATTCTCTACACTCTACACCACAGTAAGTCCCCACCTCCAACAGTGACCAACTGTGCATGCCCATCCAAGGGCTAATTCTCTACACCACAGTAAGTCCCCACCTCCAACAGTGACCAACTGTGCATGCCCATCCAAGGGCTAATTCTCTACACCACAGTAAGTCCCCACCTCCAACAGTGACCAACTGTGCATGCACATCCAAGGGCTAATTCTCTACACCACAGTAAGTCCCCACCTCCAACAGTGACCAACTGTGCATGCCCATCCAAGGGCTAATTCTCTACACCACAGTAAGTCCCCACCTCCAACAGTGACCAACTGTGCATGCCCATCCAAGGGCTAATTCTCTACACCACAGTAAGTCCCCACCTCCAACAGTGACCAACTGTGCATGCACATCCAAGGGCTAATTCTCTACACCACAGTAAGTCCCCACCTCCAACAGTGACCAACTGTGCATGCACATCCAAGGGCTAATTCTCTACACCACAGTAAGTCCCCACCTCCAACAGTGACCAACTGTGCATGCACATCCAAGGGCTAATTCTCTACACCACAGTAAGTCCCCACCTCCAACCGTGACCAACTGTGCATGCCCATCCAAGGGCTAATTCTCTACACCACAGTAAGTCCCCATCTCCAACAGTGACCAACTGTGCATGCCCATCCAAGGGCTAATTCTCTACACCACAGTAAGTCCCCACCTCCAACAGTGACCAACTGTGCATGCCCATCCAAGGGCTAATTCTCTACACCACAGTAAGTCCCCACCTCCAACAGTGACCAACTGTGCATGCACATCCAAGGGCTAATTATCTACACCACAGTAAGTCCCCACCTCCTACAGTGACCAACTGTGCATGCACATCCAAGGGCTAATTCTCTACACCACAGTAAGTCCCCACCTCCAACAGTGACCAAATGTGCATGCACATCCAAGGGCTAATTCTCTACACCACAGTAAATCCCCACCTCCAACAGTGACCAACTGTGCATGCACATCCAAGGGCTAATTCTCTACACCACAGTAAGTCCCCACCTCCAACAGTGACCAACTGTGCATGCCCATCCAAGGGCTAATTCTCTACACCACAGTAAGTCCCCACCTCCAACAGTGACCAACTGTGCATGCACATCCAAGGGCTAATTCTCTACACCACAGTAAGTCCCCACCTCCAACAGTGACCAACTGTGCATGCACATCCAAGGGCTAATTCTCTACACCACAGTAAGTCCCCACCTCCAACAGTGACCAACTGTGCATGCCCATCCAAGGGCTAATTCTCTACACCACAGTAAGTCCCCACCTCCAACAGTGACCAACTGTGCATGCACATCCAAGGGCTAATTCTCTACACCACAGTAAGTCCCCACCTCCAACAGTGACCAACTGTGCATGCACATCCAATGGCTAATTCTCTACACCACAGTAAGTCCCCACCTCCAACAGTGACCAACTGTGCATGCACATCCAAGGGCTAATTCTCTACACCACAGTAAGTCCCCACCTCCAACAGTGACCAACTGTGCATGCACATCCAAGGGCTAATTCTCTACACCACAGTAAGTCCCCACCTCCAACAGTGACCAACTGTGCATGCACATCCAAGGGCTAATTCTCTACACCACAGTAAGTCCCCACCTCCAACAGTGACCAACTGTGCATGCCCATCCAAGGGCTAATTCTCTACACCACAGTAAGTCCCCACCTCCAACAGTGACCAACTGTGCATGCCCATCCAAGGGCTAATTCTCTACACCACAGTAAGTCCCCACCTCCAACAGTGACCAACTGTGCATGCCCATCCAAGGGCTAATTCTCTACACCACAGTAAGTCCCCACCTCCATAGTGACCATATAATCCGATTCCAGAAAAATAAAAATTATGCGTAAAAAACCCTCAACATTATCATTTCTCAAACACCCAAGGACAATTTTCTACACCACAGTAAGTTCCAACCCCCAATAGTGACCTTGAATTTGAGCCGAATCAGTCCAATTTCAGAAATTATGTTTGCGTAAAAAAAACTTCAACATTAACATTTCTCAAAAACAGTCAAAGTTATTGCTTTGAAACTGTGCATGCCCATCCAAGGACTAATTCTCTATACCCACAGTAAGTCCCACCCTACCACTGAATTTGAATGTTGGCAATTTGTTGGATAGCATAAAAACATGTTTTATTTTGCTGAACCAGCATTTATATAGTTATATTATTTTATATTTCGGGTTTTACGCCTGCAACAGCACCATTTTGGGCTATATCGCCGGCGGGCAGTTTACCTAACAAAAACTTTCATGGGCAGGCTCCAGCGGTTAACCAGTACTTGGGTGCACCAACCTCCGTAAGAAACTGCCAACTTTTTCATATAAATGACACGGCCTGAGCAGGGCTCAAACCCGTGACCATCAGTGATGATAGGTTACAGTGGCATACAAGTCAGCGACCTTAACCACTCGACCACGGAGGCGGTCAGAAGCAAGGAGAATAGTGCAGGATGGATATATTGTGCATGCCGAGGATACGGTGAAACAGACCTATACCCTAGCAAGGAGAATAATCCAGAATGGATGTATTGTGCATGCCGAGGATATGGTGAAACAGATCTATACCCTAGCAAGGAGAATAGTGCAGCAAGGATGTATTGGGCATGCCGAGGCTACGGTGACACAGACCCATACCCTAGCAAGAAGAATAGTCCAGCATGGATGTATTGGGCATGCCGAGGCTACGGTGAAATAGACCTATACCCTAGCAAGGAGAATAGTGCATGGATGTATTGGGCATGCCGAGGCTACGGTGAAACAGACCCCTACCCTAGCAAGGAGAATAGTGCAGCATGGATGTATTGGGCATGCCGAGGCTACGGTGAAACAGACCCATACCGTAGCAAGGAGAATAGTTCAGCATGGATGTATTGTGCATGCCGAGGATACGGTGAAACAGACCTATACCCTAGCAAGGAGAATAGTCCAGCATGGATGTATTGGGCATGCCGAGGATACGGTGAAACAGACACATACCGTAGCAAGGAGAATAGTTCAGCATGGATGTATTGTGCATGCCGAGGATACGGTGAAACAGACCTATACCCTAGCAAGGAGAATAGTCCAGCAAGGAGAATAGTCCAGCATGGATGTATTGTAAATGCCGACGATACGGTGAAACAGACCTATACCCTAGCAAGGAGAATAGTGCAGCAAGGATGTATTGGGCATGCCGAGGATACGGTGAAACAGACCCATACCGTAGCAAGGAGAATAGTTCAGCATGGATGTATTGTGCATGCCGAGGATACGGTGAAACAGACCTATACCCTAGCAAGGAGAATAGTCCAGCATGGATGTATTGTAAATGCCGACGATATGGTGAAACAGACCTATACCCTAGCAAGGAGAATAGTGCAGCAAGGATGTAATGGGCATGCCGAGGATACAGTGAAACAGACCCATACCCTAGCAATGAGAATACTGCAGCATGGATGTATTGTGCATGCCGTGGATACGGTGAAACAGACCTATATCCTAGCATGGAGAATAATCGCATGGATGTATTGTGCATGCCGAGGATACGGTGAAACAGACCTATATCCTAGCATGGAGAATAGTCGCATGGATGTATTGTGCATGCCGAGGATACGGTGAAACAGACCTATATCCTAGCATGGAGAATAGTCGCATGGATGTATTGTGCATGCCGAGGATACGGTGAAACAGACCTATATCCTAGCATGGAGTATAGTCCAGCATGGATGTATTGTTCATGCCGAGGATACGGTGAAACAGACCTATATCCTAGCATGGAGAATAGTCGCATGGATGTATTGTGCATGCCGAGGATACGGTGAAACAGACCTATATCCTAGCATGGAGAATAGTCCAGCATGGCAGTCTTCACGAAAAACTTTTTGAGATACTTGCCCTTTGGGCAAGTGGCTTGAAAAGTTTACTTGCCCGAATGAACTTCTAGGTGCCCATATATTTGCAGAATTTTACCCGCTTATTGGCGGTTAAATGTATAGTAGTATATGTAACATAATGTGGCATATCATGCATTTATTAGTAATACTTATAATATGGCCATATGAGTAAACAATGTATAAAAGCAAACTAATGTTTTATTATTATTAATATGTTACGATTGTTCAACCATTGCAACTGGAAGCTACGTTTTGTTTTTGCTTCATACTCTGAGTACGCTTAGGTACGCCTGTCGTTCAGATGGCCGTGTCTTCCCCGGCTTTGCGCCCTCGGCATATCGCAAGAAACTCGACATGTTTCCATACAGTTGTTTTCATTTGTTAACAGGAAATGACCTAAGCGGTATCGGATCGTTTTGCCCTAATTCCCGTTCGCACCGGGTTGTTTCGCCATAAACATAGATATCGGGTAGAATGTGTGAAAATAGTCTGGAGGTGGGTCGTTTCAACCCAGAATTATAGATTTCGTACTGAGCGACACGATACGTGATTTTTTTTTAACCAAATTTGATGATATAATGCATCAATCGGCCGATTCGTCATAGGGCCGAGATGTCAGTAAGCGAAAACGCGAATTTACACCTGTCCGCTTCTAGACGACTTTCAATTCCGGTGTAAACAATTCGTAATTGTAAAAAATTTAGAAAAACATTTCTACTGTCCAGTTTATTACAGGGGCCTCCGTGGTCTAAAGCGCTGGCTGTGAGATCACTAACCTCTCACCGCGGTGGTTCGAGTCCCGGGTAAAACCCCAATTAATAAAAAAAACAGGTGCCCGTCGGGCATGTGAGATTGCAAAATGTACACGTCCGTCCCGATTTCTACACGTCTCGGGCATCGGGCACCCGGCTAATTTCGCAGACTGGCATGGATGTATTGGGCATGCCGAGGATACGGTGAAACAGACCTATACCCTAGCAAGGAGAATAGTCCAGCATGGATGTATTGTGCATGCCGAGGATACGGTGAAACAGACCTATACCCTAGCAAGGAGAATAGTCCAGCATGGATGTATTGTGCATGCCAAGGATACGGTGAAACAGACCTATATCCTAGCATGGAGAATAGTCCAGCATGGATGTATTGTGCATGCCGAGGATACGGTGAAACAGACTCCTACCCTAGCAAGGAGAATAGTACATGGATGTATTGTGCATGCCGAGGATACGGTGAAACAGACCCATACCCTAGCAAGGAGAATAGTGCAGCATGGATGTATTGGGCATCCCGATGATACGGTGAAACAGACCTATATCCTAGCAAGGAGAATAGTGCAGCATGGATGTATTGGGCATGCCGAGGCTACGATGAAATAGACCTATACCCTAGCAAGGAGAATAGTGCATGGATGTATTGGGCATGCCAAGGCTACGGTGAAACAGACCCCTACCCTAGCAAGGAGAATAGTGCATGGATGTATTGGGCATGCCGAGGATACGGTGAAACAGACCCATACCCTAGCAAGGACAATAGTGCATGGATGTATTGGGAATGCCGAGGATACGGTGAAACACACCCATACCCTAGCAAGGAGAATAGTACATGGATGTATTGGGCATGCCAAGGCTATGGTGAAACAGACTCCTACCCTAGCAAGGAGAATAGTGCAGCATGGATGTATTGGGCATGCCGAGGATACGGTGAAACAGACCTATATCCTAGCTTGGAGATTAGTCCAGCATGGCTGTATTGGGCATGTCGAGGATACGGTGAAACAGACCTATACCCTAGCAAGGAGAATAGTCCAGCATGGATGTATTGGGCATCCCGATGATACGGTGAAACAGACCTATACTCTAGCAAGGAGAATAGTGCAGCATGGATGTATTGGGCATGCTGAGGCTACGGTGAAACAGACCTATACCCTAGCAAGGAGAATAGTCCAGCATGGATGTATTGGGCATGCCGAGGCTACGGTGAAATAGACCTATACCCTAGCAAGGAGAATAGTGCATGGATGTATTGGGCATGCCAAGGCTACGGTGAAACAGACCCCTACCCTAGCAAGGAGAATAGTGCATGGATGTATTGGGAATGCCGAGGATACGGTGAAACACACCCATACCCTAGCAAGGAGAATAGTGCATGGATGTATTGGGCATGCCGAGGCTACGGTGAAACAGACCCCTAGCCTAGCCAGGAGAATAGTGCATGGATGTATTGGGCATGCCGAGGATACGGTGAAACACACCCATACCGTAGCAAGGAGAATAGTTCAGCATGGATGTATTATGCATGCCGAGGATACGGTGAAACAGACCTATATCCTAGCATGGAGAATAGTCCAGCATGGATGTATTGTGCATGCCTAGGATACGGTGAAACAGACCTATACCCTAGCATGGAGAATAGTCCAGCATGGATGTATTGTGCATGCCGAGGAGACGGTGAAACAGACCTATATCCTAGCATGGAGAATAGTCCAGCATGGATGTATTGTGCATGCCGAGGAGACGGTGAAACAGACCTATATCCTAGCATGGAGAATAGTCCAGCATGGATGTATTGTGCATGCCGAGGAGACGGTGAAACAGACCTATATCCTAGCATGAAGAATAGTCCAGCATGGATGTATTGTGCATGCCTAGGATACGGTGAAACAGACCTATACCCTAGCAAGGAGAATAGTCCAGCATGGATGTATTGTGCATGCCGAGGATACGGTGAAACAGACCTATATCCTAGTATGGAGAATAGTCCAGCATGGATGTATTGTGCATGCCGAGGATCCGGTGAAACAGACCTATATCCTAGCATGGAGAATAGTCCAGCATGGATGTATTGGGCATGCCGAGGATACGGTGAAACAGACCTATACCCTAGCAAGGAGAATAGTGCATCATGGATGTATTGGGCATGCCGAGCATACGGTGAAACAGACCCCTACCCTAGCAAGGAGAATAATGCAGCATGGATGTATTATGCATGCCGAGGATACGGTGAAACAGACCTATACCCTAGCAAGGAGAATAGTCCAGCATGGATGTATTGGGCATGCCGAGGATACGGTGAAACAGACCCCTACTCTAGCAAGGAAAATAGTGCAGCATGGATGTGTTGGGCATGCCAAGGCTACGGTGAAACAGACCCCTATCCTAGCAAGGAGAATAGTCCAGCATGGATGTATTGTGCATGCCGAGGATCCGGTGAAACAGACCTATATCCTAGCATGGAGAATAGTCCAGCATGGATGTATTGGGCATGTCGAGGCTACTGTGAAACAGACTCCTACCCTAGCAAGGAGAATAGTGCAGCATGGATGTATTGGGCATGCCGAGGCTACGGTGAAACAGACCTATACCCTAGCAAGGAGAATAGTGCAGCATGGATGTATTGGGCATGCCGAGGATACGGTGAAACAGACCCCTACCCTAGCAAGGAGAATAATGCAGCATGGATGTATTGGGCATGCCGAGGATACGGTGAAACAGACCCATACCCTAGCAAGGAGAATAGTCCAGCATGCATGTATTGGGCATGCCGAGGATACGGTGAAACAGACCCCTACCCTAGCAAGGAGAATAATGCAGCATGGATGTATTGGGCATGCCGAGGATACGGTGAAACAGACCCATACCCTAGCATGGAGAATAGTCCAGCATGGATGTATTGTGCATGCCAAGGATACGGTGAAACAGACCTATACCCTAGCATGGAGAATAGTGCAGCATGGATGTATTGGGCATGCCAAGGATATGGTGAAACATATAGTGCAGTGGTTAATGGCCCAAAAGAGCTTTAATTAAGGAGTTAGTGCTCCCCGAGGTAGAATAAAGCGAAATTGGTATATTATCATGAATTAAGGTCTTATGGACCTGAAGCAAGGTCAAGTTGGCATGATGATTTGAATGTTGGCAATTTGTTGGATAGCATAAAAACATGTTTTATTTTGCTGAACCAGCATTTATATAGTAAATTGCTAGTGGTGTGACAGACACCCTTGGGGGCAGTGGACTTGTGTGATAATTGTTACATTATATATTACAGAGTGGTCACCAACCGGCTGTTCGAGTGTGGGATGTAGCGGAGAAGACCCAGATTGCTGAGTTCCATGGGCATAAGTTTGGTATCAACTGTGTGGTATGTACAAATCTTGCTACCCAATGCATCCATGCTGGAATATTCTCCTTTCTAGGGTATGGGTCTGTTTCACCGTATCCTCGTCATGCACAATACATCCATGCACTATTCTCCTTGCTAGGGTATAGGTCTGTTTCACCGTATCCTCGGCATGCCCAATACATCCATGCTGCATTATTCTCCTTGCTAGGGTATGGGTCTGTTTCACCGTATCCTCGGCATGCCCAATACATCCATGCTGCACTATTCTCCTTGCTAGGGTAGGGGTTTGTTTCACCGTATCCTTGGCATGCCCAATACATCCATGCTGGACTATTCTCCTAGCTAGGGTTTGGGTCTGTTTCACCGTATCCTCGGCATGCCCAATACATCCATGCTGGACTATTCTCCATGCTAGAGTATAGGTCTGTTTCACCGTAGCCTCGGCATGCCCAATA
>CM026404.1:36013890-36037320 GCA_014843695.1 Archivesica marissinica | reverse complement strand
TTCTCCTTGCTAGGGTATGGGTCTGTTTCACCGTATCCTCGGCATGCCCAATACATCCATGCTGCACTATTCTCCTAGCTAGGGTAGGGATCTGTTTCACCGTATCCTCGGCATGCCCAATACATTCTTGCTGCACTATTCTACTTGCTAGGGTAGGAGTCTGTTTCATCGTATCCTCGGCATGCCCAATACATCCATGCTGCACTATTCTCCTTGCTAGGGTATGGGTCTGTTTCACCGTAGCCTCGGCATGCCCAATACATCCATGCTGCACTATTCTCCTTGCTAGGGTAGGGGTCTGTTTCACCGTATCCTCGGCATGCCCAATACATTCATGCTGCACTATTCTCCTTGCTAGGGTAAGGATCTGTTTCACCGTAGCCTCGGCATGCCCAATACATCCATGCTGCACTATTCTCCTTGCTAGGGTATGGGTCTGTTTCACCGTATCCTCGGCATGCCCAATACATCCATGCTGCACTATTCTCCTTGCTAGGGTAGGGGTCTGTTTCACCGTATCCTCGGCATGCCCAATACATCCATGCTGCACTATTCTCCTTGCTAGGGTAGGGTCTGTTTCACCGTATCCTCGGCATGCCCAATACATCCATGCTGCACTATTCTCCTTGCTAGGGTATAGGTCTGTTTCACCGTATCCTCGGCATGCCCAATACATCCATGCTGCACTATTCTCCTTGCTAGGGTAGGGATCTGTTTCACCGTATCCTCGGCATGCCCAATACATCCATGCTGCACTATTCTCCTTGCTAGGGTAGGGGTCTGTTTCACCGTATCCTCGGCATGCCCAATACATCCATGCTGCACTATTCTCCTTGCTAGGGTATAGGTCTGTTTCACCGTATCCTCGGCATGCCCAATACATCCATGCACTATTCTCCTTGCTAGGGTATGGGTCTGTTTCACCGTATCCTCGGCATGCCCAATACATCCATGCTGGACTATTCTCCTTGCTAGGGTATGGGTCTGTTTCACCGTATCCTCGGCATGCCCAATACATCCATGCTGCACTATTCTCCTTGCTAGGGTATAGGTCTGTTTCACCGTATCCTCGGCATGCCCAATACATCCATGCTGCACTATTCTCCTTGCTAGGGTAAGGATCTGTTTCACCGTATCCTCGGCATGCCCAATACATCCATGCTGCACTATTCTCCTTGCTAGGGTAGGGATCTGTTTCACCGTATCCTCGGCATGCCCAATACATCCATGCTGCACTATTCTCCTTGCTAGGGTAGGAGTCTGTTTCACCGTATCCTCGGCATGCCCAATACATCCATGCTGCACTATTCTCCTTGCTAGGGTAGGGTCTGTTTCACCGTATCCTCGGCATGCCCAATACATCCATGCTGCACTATTCTCCTTGCTAGGGTAGGGTCTGTTTCACCGTATCCTCGGCATGCCCAATACATCCATGCTGCACTATTCTCCTTGCTAGGGTAGGAGTCTGTTTCACCGTATCCTCGGCATGCCCAATACATCCATGCTGCACTATTCTCCTTGCTAGGGTAGGGGTCTGTTTCACCGTATCCTCGGCATGCCCAATACATCCATGCTGCACTATTCTCCTTGCTAGGGTAGGAGTCTGTTTCACCGTATCCTCGGCATGCCCAATACATCCATGCTGCACTATTCTCCTTGCTAGGGTAGGGATCTGTTTCACCGTATCCTCGGCATGCCCAATACATCCTTGCTGGACTATTCTCCTTGCTAGGGTAGGAGTCTTTCACCGTATCCTCGGCATGCCCAATACATCCATGCTGCACTATTCTCCTTGCTAGGGTATGGGTCTGTTTCACCGTATCCTCGGCATGCCCAATACATCCATGCTGCACTATTCTCCTTGCTAGGGTAGGGGTCTGTTTCACCGTATCCTCGGCATGCCCAATACATCCATGCTGGACTATTCTCCTTGCTAGGGTATGGGTCTGTTTCACCGTAGCCTCGGCATGCCCAATACATCCATGCACTATTCTTTGCTAGGGTATGGGTCTGTTTCACCGTATCCTCGGCATGCCCAATACATCCATGCACTATTCTCCTTGCTAGGGTATGGGTCTGTTTCACCGTAGCCTCGGCATGCCCAATACATCCTTGCTGCACTATTCTCCTTGCTAGGGTAGGAGTCTGTTTCACCGTATCCTCGGCATGCCCAATACATCCATGCACTATTCTCCTTGCTAGGGTAGGGATCTGTTTCACCGTATCCTCGGCATGCCCAATACATCCATGCTGGACTATTCTCCTTGCTAGGGTATGGGTCTGTTTCACCGTATCCTCGGCATGCCCAATACATCCATGCTGCACTATTCTCCTTGCTAGGGTATGGGTCTGTTTCACCGTATCCTCGGCATGCCCAATACATCCATGCTGCACTATTCTCCTTGCTAGGGTAGGGATCTGTTTCACCGTATCCTCGGCATGCCCAATACATCCATGCTGGACTATTCTCCTTGCTAGGGTAGGAGTCTTTCACCGTATCCTCGGCATGCCCAATACATCCATGCTGACTATTCTCCTTGCTAGGGTAGGGTCTTTCACCGTATCCTCGGCATGCCCAATACATCCATGCTGCACTATTCTCCTTGCTAGGGTAGGGATCTGTTTCACCGTATCCTCGGCATGCCCAATACATCCTGCTGACTATTCTCCTTGCTGGGTAGTCTTTTCGGCATGCCCAATACATCCATGCTGCACTATTCTCCTTGCTAGGGTATGGTCTGTTTCACCGTATCCTCGGCATGCCCAATACATCCATGCTGCACTATTCTCCTTGCTAGGGTAGGGGTCTGTTTCACCGTATCCTCGGCATGCCCAATACATCCATGCTGCACTATTCTCCTTGCTAGGGTAGGGGTCTGTTTCACCGTATCCTCGGCATGCCCAATACATCCATGCTGGACTATTCTCCTTGCTAGGGTAGGAGTCTTTCACCGTAGCCTCGGCATGCCCAATACATCCATGCTGCACTATTCTCCTTGCTAGGGTAGGGGTCTGTTTCACCGTATCCTCGGCATGCCCAATACATCCATGCTGCACTATTCTCCTTGCTAGGGTAGGGGTCTGTTTCACCGTATCCTCGGCATGCCCAATACATCCATGCTGCACTATTCTCCTTGCTAGGGTATAGGTCTGTTTCACCTAGCCTCGGCATGCCCAATACATCCATGCACTATTCTCCTTGCTAGGGTATGGGTCTGTTTCACCGTATCCTCGGCATGCCCAATACATCCATGCTGGACTATTCTCCTTGCTAGGGTATGGGTCTGTTTCACCGTAGCCTCGGCATGCCCAATACATCCTTGCTGCACTATTCTCCTTGCTAGGGTAGGAGTCTGTTTCACCGTATCCTCGGCATGCCCAATACATCCATGCTGCACTATTCTCCTTGCTAGGGTATGGGTCTGTTTCACCGTATCCTCGGCATGCCCAATACATCCATGCTGCACTATTCTCCTTGCTAGGGTAAGGATCTGTTTCACCGTATCCTCGGCATGCCCAATACATCCATGCTGCACTATTCTCCTTGCTAGGGTATGGGTCTGTTTCACCGTATCCTCGGCATGCCCAATACATCCATGCACTATTCTCCTTGCTAGGGTAGGTCTGTTTCACGTATCCTCGGCATGCCAATACATCCATGCTGCACTATTCTCCTTGCTAGGGTAGGGTCTGTTTCACCGTATCCTCGGCAGCCCAATACATCCTTGCTGGACTATTCTCCTTGCTAGGGTAGGAGTCTTTCACCGTAGCCTCGGCATGCCCAATACATCCATGCTGCACTATTCTCCTTGCTAGGGTAGGGATCTGTTTCACCGTATCCTCGGCATGCCCAATACATCCATGCTGCACTATTCTCCTTGCTAGGGTAGGGGTCTGTTTCACCGTATCCTCGGCATGCCCAATACATCCATGCTGCACTATTCTCCTTGCTAGGGTAGGGATCTGTTTCACCGTATCCTCGGCATGCCCAATACATCCATGCTGCACTATTCTCCTTGCTAGGGTAGGGATCTGTTTCACCGTATCCTCGGCATGCCCAATACATCCTTGCTGGACTATTCTCCTTGCTAGGGTAGGAGTCTTTCACCGTAGCCTCGGCATGCCCAATACATCCATGCTGCACTATTCTCCTTGCTAGGGTAGGGGTCTGTTTCACCGTATCCTCGGCATGCCCAATACATCCATGCTGCACTATTCTCCTTGCTAGGGTAGGGGTCTGTTTCACCGTATCCTCGGCATGCCCAATACATCCATGCTGCACTATTCTCCTTGCTAGGGTATAGGTCTGTTTCACCGTATCCTCGGCATGCCCAATACATCCATGCTGCACTATTCTCCTTGCTAGGGTAGGGTCTGTTTCACCGTACCTCGCATGCCCAATACATCCTGCACTATTCTCCTTGCTAGGGTAGGGTCTGTTTCACGTATCCTCGGCATGCCCAATACATCCATGCTGGACTATTCTCCTTGCTAGGGTAGGGTCTGTTTCACCGTATCCTCGGCATGCCCAATACATCCATGCTGCACTATTCTCCTTGCTAGGGTAGGAGTCTGTTTCACCGTATCCTCGGCATGCCCAATACATCCATGCTGCACTATTCTCCTTGCTAGGGTAGGGATCTGTTTCACCGTATCCTCGGCATGCCCAATACATCCATGCTGCACTATTCTCCTTGCTAGGGTATGGGTCTGTTTCACCGTATCCTCGGCATGCCCAATACATCCATGCTGCACTATTCTCCTTGCTAGGGTAGGGGTCTGTTTCACCGTATCCTCGGCATGCCCAATACATCCATGCTGCACTATTCTCCTTGCTAGGGTATAGGTCTGTTTCACCGTATCCTCGGCATGCCCAATACATCCATGCTGCACTATTCTCCTTGCTAGGGTATAGGTCTGTTTTACCGTATCCTCGGCATGCCCAATACATCCATGCTGCACTATTCTCCTTGCTAGGGTAAGGATCTGTTTCACTGTATCTTCGGCATGCCCAATACATCCATGCTGCACTATTCTCCTTGCTAGGGTAGGGATCTGTTTCACCGTATCCTCGGCAGCCCAATACATCCTGCTGACTATTCTCCTTGTAGGGTAGGGTCTTTCACCGTAGCCTCGGCATGCCCAATACATCCATGCTGCACTATTCTCCTTGCTAGGGTAGGAGTCTGTTTCACCGTATCCTCGGCATGCCCAATACATCCATGCTGCACTATTCTCCTTGCTAGGGTAGGGATCTGTTTCACCGTATCCTCGGCATGCCCAATACATCCATGCTGCACTATTCTCCTTGCTAGGGTATGGGTCTGTTTCACCGTATCCTCGGCATGCCCAATACATCCATGCTGCACTATTCTCCTTGCTAGGGTAGGGATCTGTTTCACCGTATCCTCGGCATGCCCAATACATCCATGCTGGACTATTCTCCTTGCTAGGGTATGGGTCTGTTTCACCGTATCCTCGGCATGCCCAATACATCCATGCTGCACTATTCTCCTTGCTAGGGTAGGGATCTGTTTCACCGTATCCTCGGCATGCCCAATACATCCATGCTGCACTATTCTCCTTGCTAGGGTAGGAGTCTGTTTCACCGTATCCTCGGCATGCCCAATACATCCATGCTGCACTATTCTCCTTGCTAGGGTAGGGATCTGTTTCACCGTATCCTCGGCATGCCCAATACATCCTTGCTGGACTATTCTCCTTGCTAGGGTAGGAGTCTTTCACCGTATCCTCGGCATGCCCAATACATCCATGCTGGACTATTCTCCTTGCTAGGGTAGGGATCTGTTTCACCGTATCCTCGGCATGCCCAATACATCCATGCTGGACTATTCTCCTTGCTAGGGTAGGGGTCTGTTTCACCGTATCCTCGGCATGCCCAATACATCCATGCACTATTCTCCTTGCTAGGGTAGGAGTCTGTTTCACTGTATCCTCGGCATGCCCAATACATCCATGCTGCACTATTCTCCTTGCTAGGGTAGGGATCTGTTTCACCGTATCCTCGGCAGGCCCAATACATCCTTGCTGGACTATTCTCCTTGATAGGGTAGGAGTCTTTCACCGTAGCCTCGGCATGCCCAATACATCCATGCTGCACTATTCTCCTTGCTAGGGTATGGGTCTGTTTCACCGTATCCTCGGCATGCCCAATACATCCATGCTGCACTATTCTCCTTGCTAGGGTAGGGATCTGTTTCACCGTATCCTCGGCATGCCCAATACATCCATGCTGCACTATTCTCCTTGCTAGGGTAGGGGTTTGTTTCACCGTATCCTCGGCATGCCCAATACATCCATGCTGCACTATTCTCCTTGCTAGGGTATAGGTCTGTTTCACCATAGCCTCGGCATGCCCAATACATCCATGCACTATTCTCATTGCTAGGGTATGGGTTTGTTTCACCGTATCCTCGGCATGCCCAATACATCCATGCTGGACTATTCTCCTTGCTAGGGTATGGGTCTGTTTCACCATAGCCTCGGCATGCCCAATACATCCATGCACTATTCTAATTGCTAGGGTATGGGTCTGTTTCACCGTATCCTCGGCATGCCCAATACATCCATGCTGGACTATTCTCCTTGCTAGGGTATGGGTCTGTTTCACCGTAGCCTCGGCATGCCCAATACATCCTTGCTGCACTATTCTCCTCTCTAGGGTAGGAGTCTGTTTCACCGTATCCTCGGCATGCCCAATACATCCATGCTGCACTATTCTCCTTGCTAGGGTAGGGATCTCTGTTTCACCGTATCCTCGGCATGCCCAATACATCCATGCTGGACTATTCTCCTTGCTAGGGTAGGAGTCTGTTTCACCGTATCCTCGGCATGCCCAATACATCCATGCTGCACTATTCTCCTTGCTAGGGTAGGGATCTGTTTCACCGTATCCTCGGCAGGCCCAATACATCCTTGCTGGACTATTCTCCTTGCTAGGGTAGGAGTCTTTCACCGTATCCTCGGCATGCCCAATACATCCATGCTGGACTATTCTCCTTGCTAGGGTATGGGTCTGTTTCACCGTATCCTCGGCATGCCCAATACATCCATGCTGCACTATTCTCCTTGCTAGGGTATGGGTCTGTTTCACCGTATCCTCGGCATGCCCAATACATCCATGCTGGACTATTCTCCTTGCTAGGGTATGGGTCTGTTTCACCGTAGCCTCGGCATGCCCAATACATCCATGCACTATTCTCCTTGCTAGGGTATGGGTCTGTTTCACCGTATCCTCGGCATGCCCAATACATCCATGCACTATTCTCCTTGCTAGGGTATGGGTCTGTTTCACCGTAGCCTCGGCATGCCCAATACATCCTTGCTGCACTATTCTCCTTTCTAGGGTAGGAGTCTGTTTCACCGTATCCTCGGCATGCCCAATACATCCATGCACTATTCTCCTTGCTAGGGTAGGGATCTCTGTTTCACCGTATCCTCGGCATGCCCAATACATCCATGCTGGACTATTCTCCTTGCTAGGGTAGGGGTCTGTTTCACCGTATCCTCGGCATGCCCAATACATCCATGCTGCACTATTCTCCTTGCTAGGGTATGGGTCTGTTTCACCGTATCCTCGGCATGCCCAATACATCCATGCTGCACTATTCTCCTTGCTAGGGTAGGGATCTGTTTCACCGTATCCTCGGCAGGCCCAATACATCCTTGCTGGACTATTCTCCTTGATAGGGTAGGAGTCTTTCACCGTAGCTCGGCATGCCCAATACATCCATGCTGGCTATTCTCCTTGTAGGGTAGGAGTCTTCACCGTATCCTCGGCATGCCCAATACATCCATGCTGCACTATTCTCCTTGCTAGGGTAGGGTCTGTTTCACCGTATCCTGGCATGCAATACATCCACTGCACTATTCTCCTTGCTAGGGTATGGTCTGTTTACGTATCCTCGCATGCCCAATACATCATGCGCATATTCTCCTTGCTAGGGTATAGGTCTGTTTACGTATCCTCGCATGCCCAATACATCCATGCTGCCTATTCCAACTATTCTCCTGCTAGGGTAGGTCTGTTTCACCGTATCCTCGGCATGCCCAATACATCCATGCTGGACTATTCTCCTTGATAGGGTAGGAGTCTTTCACCGTATCCTCGGCATGCCCAATACATCCATGCTGCACTATTCTCCTTGCTAGGGTAGGGATCTGTTTCACCGTATCCTCGGCATGCCCAATACATCCATGCTGCACTATTCTCCTTGCTAGGGTAGGGGTCTGTTTCACCGTATCCTCGGCATGCCCAATACATCCATGCTGCACTATTCTCCTTGCTAGGGTATGGGTCTGTTTCACCGTATCCTCGGCATGCCCAATACATCCATGCACTATTCTCCTTGCTAGGGTATGGGTCTGTTTCACCGTATCCTCGGCATGCCCAATACATCCATGCTGCACTATTCTCCTTGCTAGGGTAGGGGTCTGTTTCACCGTAGCCTCGGCATGCCCAATACATCCATGCTGCACTATTCTCCTTGCTAGGGTAGGGGTCTGTTTCACCGTATCCTCGGCATGCCCAATACATCCATGCTGCACTATTCTCCTTGCTAGGGTAGGAGTCTGTTTCACCGTATCCTCGGCATGCCCAATACATCCATGCTGCACTATTCTCCTTGCTAGGGTAGGGATCTGTTTCACCGTATCCTCGGCATGCCCAATACATCCATGCTGCACTATTCTCCTTGCTAGGGTAGGGTCTGTTTCACCGTATCCTCGGCATGCCCAATACATCCATGCTGCACTATTCTCCTTGCTAGGGTAGGATCTGTTTCACCGTATCCTCGGCATGCCCAATACATCCATGCTGCACTATTCTCCTTGCTAGGGTAGGGTCTGTTTCACCGTATCCTCGGCATGCCCAATACATCCATGCTGCACTATTCTCCTTGCTAGGGTAAGGATCTGTTTCACCGTATCCTCGGCATGCCCAATACATCCATGCTGCACTATTCTCCTTGCTAGGGTAGGGTCTGTTTCACCGTATCCTCGGCATGCCCAATACATCCATGCTGCACTATTCTCCTTGCTAGGGTATGGGTCTGTTTCACCGTATCCTCGGCATGCCCAATACATCCATGCTGCACTATTCTCCTTGCTAGGGTAAGGATCTGTTTCACCGTATCCTCGGCATGCCCAATACATCCATGCTGCACTATTCTCCTTGCTAGGGTAGGGATCTGTTTCACCGTATCCTCGGCATGCCCAATACATCCATGCTGCACTATTCTCCTTGCTAGGGTAGGGGTCTTTCACCGTACCTCGGCATGCCCAATACATCCTGCTGCACTATTCTCCTTGCTAGGGTAGGAGTCTTTCACCGTATCCTCGGCATGCCCAATACATCCATGCTGCACTATTCTCCTTGCTAGGGTAGGGGTCTGTTTCACCGTATCCTCGGCATGCCCAATACATCCATGCTGCACTATTCTCCTTGCTAGGGTATAGGTCTGTTTCACCGTAGCCTCGGCATGCCCAATACATCCATGCACTATTCTCCTTGCTAGGGTATGGGTCTGTTTCACCGTATCCTCGGCATGCCCAATACATCCATGCTGGACTATTCTCCTTGCTAGGGTATGGGTCTGTTTCACCGTATCCTCGGCATGCCCAATACATCCTTGCTGCACTATTCTCCTTGCTAGGGTAGGAGTCTGTTTCACCGTATCCTCGGCATGCCCAATACATCCATGCTGCACTATTCTCCTTGCTAGGGTAGGGATCTCTGTTTCACCGTATCCTCGGCATGCCCAATACATCCATGCTGCACTATTCTCCTTGCTAGGGATGGGTCTGTTTCACCGTATCCTCGGCATGCCCAATACATCCATGCTGCACTATTCTCCTTGCTAGGGTAGGGATCTGTTTCACCGTATCCTTGGCATGCCCAATACATCCATGCTGCACTATTCTCCTTGCTAGGGTATAGGTCTGTTTTACTGTATCCTCGGCATGCCCAATACATCCATGCTGCACTATTCTCCTTGCTAGGGTATAGGTCTGTTTTACCGTATCCTCGGCATGCCCAATACATCCATGCTGCACTATTCTCCTTGCTAGGGTAAGGATCTGTTTCACTGTATCTTCGGCATGCCCAATACATCCATGCTGCACTATTCTCCTTGCTAGGGTAGGGATCTGTTTCACCGTATCCTCGGCAGGCCCAATACATCCTTGCTGCACTATTCTCCTTGCTAGGGTAGGAGTCTTTCACCGTAGCCTCGGCATGCCCAATACATCCTTGCTGCACTATTCTCCTTGCTAGGGTAGGAGTCTGTTTCACCGTATCCTCGGCATGCCCAATACATCCATGCTGCACTATTCTCCTTGCTAGGGTAGGGATCTCTGTTTCACCGTATCCTCGGCATGCCCAATACATCCATGCTGCACTATTCTCCTTGCTAGGGTATGGGTCTGTTTCACCGTATCCTCGGCATGCCCAATACATCCATGCTGCACTATTCTCCTTGCTAGGGTAGGGATTCTGTTTCACCGTATCCTCGGCATGCCCAATACATCCATGCTGGACTATTCTCCTTGCTAGGGTATGGGTCTGTTTCACCGTATCCTCGGCATGCCCAATACATCCATGCTGCACTATTCTCCTTGCTAGGGTATGGGTCTGTTTCACCGTATCCTCGGCATGCCCAATACATCCTTGCTGCACTATTCTCCTTGCTAGGGTAGGAGTCTGTTTCACCGTATCCTCGGCATGCCCAATACATCCATGCTGCACTATTCTCCTTGCTAGGGTATGGGTCTGTTTCACCGTATCCTCGGCATGCCCAATACATCCATGCTGCACTATTCTCCTTGCTAGGGTATGGGTCTGTTTCACCGTATCCTCGGCATGCCCAATACATCCTTGCTGCACTATTCTCCTTGCTAGGGTAGGAGTCTGTTTCACCGTATCCTCGGCATGCCCAATACATCCATGCTGGACTATTCTCCTTGCTAGGGTAGGGGTCTGTTTCACCGTATCCTCGGCATGCCCAATACATCCATGCACTATTCTCCTTGCTAGGGTAGGAGTCTGTTTCACTGTATCCTCGGCATGCCCAATACATCCATGCTGCACTATTCTCCTTGCTAGGGTAGGGATCTGTTTCACCGTATCCTCGGCATGCCCAATACATCCTTGCTGGACTATTCTCCTTGATAGGGTAGGAGTCTTTCACCGTAGCCTCGGCATGCCCAATACATCCATGCTGCACTATTCTCCTTGCTAGGGTATGGGTCTGTTTCACCGTATCCTCGGCATGCCCAATACATCCATGCTGCACTATTCTCCTAGCTAGGGTAGGGATCTGTTTCACCGTATCCTCGGCATGCCCAATACATCCATGCTGCACTATTCTCCTTGCTAGGGTAGGGGTTTGTTTCACCGTATCCTCGGCATGCCCAATACATCCATGCTGCACTATTCTCCTTGCTAGGGTATAGGTCTGTTTCACCATAGCCTCGGCATGCCCAATACATCCATGCACTATTCTCATTGCTAGGGTATGGGTTTGTTTCACCGTATCCTCGGCATGCCCAATACATCCATGCTGGACTATTCTCCTTGCTAGGGTATGGGTCTGTTTCACCATAGCCTCGGCATGCCCAATACATCCATGCACTATTCTAATTGCTAGGGTATGGGTCTGTTTCACCGTATCCTCGGCATGCCCAATACATCCATGCTGGACTATTCTCCTTGCTAGGGTATGGGTCTGTTTCACCGTAGCCTCGGCATGCCCAATACATCCTTGCTGCACTATTCTCCTCTCTAGGGTAGGAGTCTGTTTCACCGTATCCTCGGCATGCCCAATACATCCATGCTGCACTATTCTCCTTGCTAGGGTAGGGATCTCTGTTTCACCGTATCCTCGGCATGCCCAATACATCCATGCTGGACTATTCTCCTCGCTAGGGTAGGAGTCTGTTTCACCGTATCCTCGGCATGCCCAATACATTCTTGCTGCACTATTCTACTTGCTAGTGTAGGGATCAGTTTCACCGTATCCTCGGCAGGCCCAATACATCCTTGCTGGACTATTCTCCTTGATAGGGTAGGAATCTTTCACCGTATCCTCGGCATGCCCAATACATCCATGCTGGACTATTCTCCTTGCTAGGGTATGGGTCTGTTTCACCGTATCCTCGGCATGCCCAATACATCCATGCTGCACTATTCTCATTGCTAGGGTATGGGTCTGTGTCACCGTATCCTCGGCATGCCCAATACATCCATGCTGGACTATTCTCCTTGCTAGGGTATGGGTCTGTTTCACCATAGCCTCGGCATGCCCAATACATCCATGCACTATTCTAATTGCTAGGGTATGGGTCTGTTTCACCGTATCCTCGGCATGCCCAATACATCCATGCACTATTCTAATTGCTAGGGTATGGGTCTGTTTCACCGTAGCCTCGGCATGCCCAATACATCCTTGCTGCACTATTCTCCTCTCTAGGGTAGGAGTCTGTTTCACCGTATCCTCGGCATGCCCAATACATCCATGCACTATTCTCCTTGCTAGGGTAGGGATCTCTGTTTCACTGTATCCTCGGCATGCCCAATACATCCATGCTGGACTATTCTCCTTGCTAGGGTATGGGTCTGTTTCACCGTATCCTCGGCATGCCCAATACATCCTTGCTGCACTATTCTCCTTGCTAGGGTATGGGTCTGTTTCACCGTATCCTCGGCATGCCCAATACATCCATGCTGCACTATTCTCCTTGCTAGGGTAGGGATCTGTTTCACCGTATCCTCGGCAGGCCCAATACATCCTTGCTGGACTATTCTCCTTGATAGGGTAGGAGTCTTTCACCGTAGCCTCGGCATGCCCAATACATCCATGCTGGACTATTCTCCTTGATAGGGTAGGAGTCTTTCACCGTATCCTCGGCATGCCCAATACATCCATGCTGCACTATTCTCCTTGCTAGGGTAGGGATCTGTTTCACCGTATCCTTGGCATGCCCAATACATCCATGCTGCACTATTCTCCTTGCTAGGGTATAGGTCTGTTTTACTGTATCCTCAGCATGCCCAATACATCTATGCTGCACTATTCTCCTTGCTAGGGTATAGGTCTGTTTTACTGTATCCTCAGCATGCCCAATACATCCATGCTGCACTATTCTCCTTGCTAGGGTAAGGATCTGTTTCACTGTATCTTCGTCATGCCCAATACATCCATGCTGCACTATTCTCCTTGCTAGGGTAGGGATCTGTTTCACCGTATCCTCGGCAGGCCCAATACATCCTTGCTGGACTATTCTCCTTGATAGGGTAGGAGTCTTTCACCGTAGCCTCGGCATGCCCAATACATCCATGCTGCACTATTCTCCTTGCTAGGGTAGGGATCTGTTTCACCGTATCCTCGGCATGCCCAATACATCCATGCTGCACTATTCTCCTTGCTAGGGTAGGGGTTTGTTTCACCGTATCCTCGGCATGCCCAATACATCCATGCTGCACTATTCTCCTTGCTAGGGTATAGGTCTGTTTCACCATAGCCTCGGCATGCGCAATACATCCATGCACTATTCTAATTGCTAGGGTATGGGTCTGTTTCACTGTATCCTCGGCATGCCCAATACATCCATGCTGGACTATTCTCCTTGCTAGGGTAGGGGTCTGTTTCACCGTAGCCTCGGCATGCCCAATACATCCTTGCTGCACTATTCTCCTCTCTAGGGTAGGAGTCTGTTTCACCGTATCCTCGGCATGCCCAATACATCCATGCTGCACTATTCTCCTTGCTAGGGTAGGAGTCTGTTTCACCGTATCCTCGGCATGCCCAATACATCCATGCTGCACTATTCTCCTTGCTAGGGTAGGGATCTCTGTTTCACCGTATCCTCGGCATGCCCAATACATCCATGCTGCACTATTCTCCTTGCTAGGGTATGGGTCTGTTTCACCGTATCCTCGGCATGCCCAATACATCCATGCTGCACTATTCTCCTTGCTAGGGTAAGGATCTGTTTCACTGTATCTTCGGCATGCCCAATACATCCATGCTGCACTATTCTCCTTGCTAGGGTAGGGATCTGTTTCACCGTATCCTCGGCAGGCCCAATACATCCTTGCTGGACTATTCTCCTTGCTAGGGTAAGGATCTGTTTCACCGTAGCCTCGGCATGCCCAATACATCCTTGCTGGACTATTCTCCTTGCTAGGGTATGGGTCTGTTTCACCGTATCCTCGGCATGCCCAATACATCCATGCTGCACTATTCTCCTTGCTAGGGTAGATCTGTTTCACCGTATCCTCGGCATGCCCAATACATCCATGCTGCACTATTCTCCTTGCTAGGGTAGGATCTTTCACCGTATCCTCGGCATGCCCAATACATCCATGCTGCACTATTCTCCTTGCTAGGGTAGGAGTCTGTTTCACCGTATCCTCGGCATGCCCAATACATCCTTGCTGGACTATTCTCCTTGCTAGGGTAGGAGTCTTTCACCGTAGCCTCGGCATGCCCAATACATCCATGCTGCACTATTCTCCTTGCTAGGGTAGGGATCTGTTTCACCGTATCCTCGGCATGCCCAATACATCCATGCTGCACTATTCTCCTTGCTAGGGTAGGGGTCTGTTTCACCGTATCCTCGGCATGCCCAATACATCCATGCTGCACTATTCTCCTTGCTAGGGTAGGGATTCTGTTTCACCGTATCCTCGGCATGCCCAATACATCCATGCTGCACTATTCTCCTTGCTAGGGTATAGGTCTGTTTCACCATAGCCTCGGCATGCGCAATACATCCATGCACTATTCTAATTGCTAGGGTATGGGTCTGTTTCACCGTATCCTCGGCATGCCCAATACATCCATGCTGGACTATTCTCCTTGCTAGGGTATGGGTCTGTTTCACCGTAGCCTCGGCATGCCCAATACATCCTTGCTGCACTATTCTCCTCTCTAGGGTAGGAGTCTGTTTCACCGTATCCTCGGCATGCCCAATACATCCATGCTGCACTATTCTCCTTGCTAGGGTAGGGATCTCTGTTTCACCGTATCCTCGGCATGCCCAATACATCCATGCTGCACTATTCTCCTTGCTAGTGTATGGGTCTGTTTCACCGTATCCTCGGCATGCCCAATACATCCATGCTGCACTATTCTCCTTGCTAGGGTAGGGATCTGTTTCACCGTATCCTTGGCATGCCCAATACATCCATGCTGCACTATTCTCCTTGCTAGGGTATAGGTCTGTTTTACTGTATCCTCAGCATGCCCAATACATCTATGCTGCACTATTCTCCTTGCTAGGGTATAGGTCTGTTTTACTGTATCCTCAGCATGCCCAATACATCCATGCTGCACTATTCTCCTTGCTAGGGTAAGGATCTGTTTCACTGTATCTTCGTCATGCCCAATACATCCATGCTGCACTATTCTCCTTGCTAGGGTAGGGATCTGTTTCACCGTATCCTCGGCAGGCCCAATACATCCTTGCTGCACTATTCTCCTTGATAGGGTAGGAGTCTTTCACCGTAGCCTCGGCATGCCCAATACATTCTTGCTGCACTATTCTCCTTGCTAGGGTAGGAGTCTGTTTCATCGTATCCTCGGCATGCCCAATACATCCATGCTGCACTATTCTCCTTGCTAGGGTAGGGATCTCTGTTTCACCGTATCCTCGGCATGCCCAATACATCCATGCTGCACTATTCTCCTTGCTAGGGTATGGGTCTGTTTCACCGTATCCTCGGCATGCCCAATACATCCATGCTGCACTATTCTCCTTGCTAGGGTAGGGATCTGTTTCACCGTATCCTCGGCATGCCCAATACATCCATGCTGGACTATTCTCCTTGCTAGGGTATGGGTCTGTTTCACCGTATCCTCGGCATGCCCAATACATCCATGCTGCACTATTCTCCTTGCTAGGGTATGGGTCTGTTTCACCGTATCCTCGGCATGCCCAATACATCCTTGCTGCACTATTCTCCTTGCTAGGGTAGGAGTCTGTTTCACCGTATCCTCGGCATGCCCAATACATCCATGCTGCACTATTCTCCTTGCTAGGGTATGGGTCTGTTTCACCGTATCCTCGGCATGCCCAATACATCCATGCTGCACTATTCTCCTTGCTAGGGTATGGGTCTGTTTCACCGTATCCTCGGCATGCCCAATACATCCTTGCTGCACTATTCTCCTTGCTAGGGTAGGAGTCTGTTTCACCGTATCCTCGGCATGCCCAATACATCCATGCTGGACTATTCTCCTTGCTAGGGTAGGGGTCTGTTTCACCGTATCCTCGGCATGCCCAATACATCCATGCACTATTCTCCTTGCTAGGGTAGGAGTCTGTTTCACTGTATCCTCGGCATGCCCACTACATCCATGCTGCACTATTCTCCTTGCTAGGGTAGGGATCTGTTTCACCGTATCCTCGGCATGCCCAATACATCCTTGCTGGACTATTCTCCTTGATAGGGTAGGAGTCTTTCACCGTAGCCTCGGCATGCCCAATACATCCATGCTGCACTATTCTCCTTGCTAGGGTATGGGTCTGTTTCACCGTATCCTCGGCATGCCCAATACATCCATGCTGCACTATTCTCCTAGCTAGGGTAGGGATCTGTTTCACCGTATCCTCGGCATGCCCAATACATCCATGCTGCACTATTCTCCTTGCTAGGGTAGGGGTTTGTTTCACCGTATCCTCGGCATGCCCAATACATCCATGCTGCACTATTCTCCTTGCTAGGGTATAGGTCTGTTTCACCATAGCCTCGGCATGCCCAATACATCCTGCACTATTCTCATTGCTAGGGTATGGGTTTGTTTCACCGTATCCTCGGCATGCCTACATCCATGCTGGACTATTCTCCTTGCTAGGGTATGGGTCTGTTTCACCATAGCCTCGGCATGCCCAATACATCCATGCACTATTCTAATTGCTAGGGTATGGGTCTGTTTCACCGTATCCTCGGCATGCCCAATACATCCATGCTGGACTATTCTCCTTGCTAGGGTATGGGTCTGTTTCACCGTAGCCTCGGCATGCCCAATACATCCTTGCTGCACTATTCTCCTCTCTAGGGTAGGAGTCTGTTTCACCGTATCCTCGGCATGCCCAATACATCCATGCTGCACTATTCTCCTTGCTAGGGTAGGGATCTCTGTTTCACCGTATCCTCGGCATGCCCAATACATCCATGCTGGACTATTCTCCTCTCTAGGGTAGGAGTCTGTTTCACCATATCCTCGGCATGCCCAATACATTCTTGCTGCACTATTCTACTTGCTAGTGTAGGGATCAGTTTCACCGTATCCTCGGCAGGCCCAATACATCCTTGCTGGACTATTCTCCTTGATAGGGTAGGAATCTTTCACCGTATCCTCGGCATGCCCAATACATCCATGCTGGACTATTCTCCTTGCTAGGGTATGGGTCTGTTTCACCGTATCCTCGGCATGCCCAATACATCCATGCTGCACTATTCTCATTGCTAGGGTATGGGTCTGTGTCACCGTATCCTCGGCATGCCCAATACATCCATGCTGGACTATTCTCCTTGCTAGGGTATGGGTCTGTTTCACCATAGCCTCGGCATGCCCAATACATCCATGCACTATTCTAATTGCTAGGGTAGGGTCTGTTTCACCGTATCCTCGGCATGCCCAATACATCCATGCCTATTCTATTGCTAGGGTAGGGTCTGTTTCACCGTAGCCTCGGCATGCCCAATACATCCTTGCTGCACTATTCTCCCTCTAGGGTAGGATCTGTTTCACCGTATCCTCGGCATGCCCAATACATCCATGCACTATTCTCCTTGCTAGGGTAGGGACTCTGTTTCACTGTATCCTCGGCATGCCCAATACATCCATGCTGGACTATTCTCCTTGCTAGGGTATGGTCTGTTTCACCGTATCCTCGGCATGCCCAATACATCCTTGCTGCACTATTCTCCTAGCTAGGGTATGGGTCTGTTTCACCGTATCCTCGGCATGCCCAATACATCCATGCTGCACTATTCTCCTTGCTAGGGTAGGGATCTGTTTCACCGTATCCTCGGCAGGCCCAATACATCCTTGCTGGACTATTCTCCTTGATAGGGTAGGAGTCTTTCACCGTAGCCTCGGCATGCCCAATACATCCATGCTGGACTATTCTCCTTGATAGGGTAGGAGTCTTTCACCGTATCCTCGGCATGCCCAATACATCCATGCTGCACTATTCTCCTTGCTAGGGTAGGGATCTGTTTCACCGTATCCTTGGCATGCCCAATACATCCATGCTGCACTATTCTCCTTGCTAGGGTATAGGTCTGTTTTACTGTATCCTCAGCATGCCCAATACATCTATGCTGCACTATTCTCCTTGCTAGGGTATAGGTCTGTTTTACTGTATCCTCAGCATGCCCAATACATCCATGCTGCACTATTCTCCTTGCTAGGGTAAGGATCTGTTTCACTGTATCTTCGTCATGCCCAATACATCCATGCTGCACTATTCTCCTTGCTAGGGTAGGGATCTGTTTCACCGTATCCTCGGCAGGCCCAATACATCCTTGCTGGACTATTCTCCTTGATAGGGTAGGAGTCTTTCACCGTAGCCTCGGCATGCCCAATACATCCATGCTGCACTATTCTCCTTGCTAGGGTAGGGATCTGTTTCACCGTATCCTCGGCATGCCCAATACATCCATGCTGCACTATTCTCCTTGCTAGGGTAGGGGTTTGTTTCACCGTATCCTCGGCATGCCCAATACATCCATGCTGCACTATTCTCCTTGCTAGGGTATAGGTCTGTTTCACCATAGCCTCGGCATGCCAATACATCCATGCACTATTCTAATTGCTAGGGTATGGGTCTGTTTCACTGTATCCTCGGCATGCCCAATACATCCATGCTGGACTATTCTCCTTGCTAGGGTAGGGGTCTGTTTCACCGTAGCCTCGGCATGCCCAATACATCCTTGCTGCACTATTCTCCTCTCTAGGGTAGGAGTCTGTTTCACCGTATCCTCGGCATGCCCAATACATCCATGCTGCACTATTCTCCTTGCTAGGGTAGGGGTCTGTTTCACCGTATCCTCGGCATGCCCAATACATCCATGCTGCACTATTCTCCTTGCTAGGGTAGGGATCTGTTTCACCGTATCCTCGGCATGCCCAATACATCCATGCTGCACTATTCTCCTTGCTAGGGTAGGGTCTGTTTCACCGTATCCTCGGCATGCCCAATACATCCATGCTGCACTATTCTCCTTGCTAGGGTAGGATCTGTTTCACCGTATCCTCGGCATGCCCAATACATCCATGCTGCACTATTCTCCTTGCTAGGGTAGGGTCTGTTTCACCGTATCCTCGGCATGCCCAATACATCCATGCTGCACTATTCTCCTTGCTAGGGTAAGGATCTGTTTCACCGTATCCTCGGCATGCCCAATACATCCATGCTGCACTATTCTCCTTGCTAGGGTAGGGGTCTGTTTCACCGTATCCTCGGCATGCCCAATACATCCATGCTGCACTATTCTCCTTGCTAGGGTATGGGTCTGTTTCACCGTATCCTCGGCATGCCCAATACATCCATGCTGCACTATTCTCCTTGCTAGGGTAAGGATCTGTTTCACTGTATCTTCGGCATGCCCAATACATCCATGCTGCACTATTCTCCTTGCTAGGGTAGGGATCTGTTTCACCGTATCCTCGCATGCCCAATACATCCATGCTGCACTATTCTCCTGTAGGTACACACCCAGGTCTTTCACCGTATCCTCGGCATGCCCAATACATCCATGCTGCACTATTCTCCTTGCTAGGGTAGGGGTTTGTTTCACCGTATCCTCGGCATGCCCAATACATCCATGCTGCACTATTCTCCTTGCTAGGGTATAGGTCTGTTTCACCATAGCCTCGGCATGCCCAATACATCCATGCACTATTCTCATTGCTAGGGTATGGGTCTGTTTCACCGTATCCTCGGCATGCCCAATACATCCATGCTGGACTATTCTCCTTGCTAGGGTATGGGTCTGTTTCACCGTATCCTCGGCATGCCCAATACATCCTTGCTGCACTATTCTCCTTTCTAGGGTAGGAGTCTGTTTCACCGTATCCTCGGCATGCCCAATACATCCATGCTGCACTATTCTCCTTGCTAGGGTAGGGATCTGTTTCACCGTATCCTCGGCATGCCCAATACATCCATGCTGCACTATTCTCCTTGCTAGGGATGGGTCTGTTTCACCGTATCCTCGGCATGCCCAATACATCCATGCTGCACTATTCTCCTTGCTAGGGTAGGGCTGTTTCACCGTATCCTCGGCATGCCCAATACATCCATGCTGCACTATTCTCCTTGCTAGGGTAGGGTCTGTTTCACCGTATCCTCGCATGCCCAATACATCCACTGCACTATTCCTTGCTAGGTATAGGTCTGTTTCACCGTATCCTCGGCATGCCCAATACATCCATGCTGCACTATTCTCCTTGCTAGGGTAAGGGTCTGTTTCACCGTATCCTCGGCATGCCCAATACATCCATGCTGCACTATTCTCCTTGCTAGGGTAGGGATCTGTTTCACCGTATCCTCGGCATGCCCAATACATCCTTGCTGCACTATTCTCCTTGCTAGGGTAGGAGTCTTTCACCGTAGCCTCGGCATGCCCAATACATCCATGCTGCACTATTCTCCTTGCTAGGGTAGGGGTCTGTTTCACCGTATCCTCGGCATGCCCAATACATCCATGCTGCACTATTCTCCTTGCTAGGGTAGGGATCTGTTTCACCGTATCCTCGGCATGCCCAATACATCCATGCTGCACTATTCTCCTTGCTAGGGTATGGGTCTGTTTCACCGTATCCTCGGCATGCCCAATACATCCATGCTGCACTATTCTCCTTGCTAGGGTAGGGTCTGTTTCACCGTATCCTCGGCATGCCCAATACATCCATGCTGGACTATTCTCCTTGCTAGGGTAGGGGTCTGTTTCACCGTATCCTCGGCATGCCCAATACATCCATGCTGCACTATTCTCCTTGCTAGGGTAGGGGTCTGTTTCACCGTATCCTCGGCATGCCCAATACATCCATGCTGCACTATTCTCCTTGCTAGGGTAGGAGTCTGTTTCACCGTATCCTCGGCATGCCCAATACATCCATGCTGCACTATTCTCCTTGCTAGGGTAGGGGTCTGTTTCACCGTATCCTCGGCATGCCCAATACATCCATGCTGCACTATTCTCCTTGCTAGGGTATGGGTCTGTTTCACCGTATCCTCGGCATGCCCAATACATCCATGCTGCACTATTCTCCTTGCTAGGGTAGGAGTCTGTTTCACCGTATCCTCGGCATGCCCAATACATCCATGCTGGACTATTCTCCTTGCTAGGGTAGGGGTCTGTTTCACCGTATCCTCGGCATGCCCAATACATCCATGCACTATTCTCCTTGCTAGGGTAGGAGTCTGTTTCACCGTATCCTCGGCATGCCCAATACATCCATGCTGCACTATTCTCCTTGCTAGGGTAGGGATCTGTTTCACCGTATCCTCGGCATGCCCAATACATCCATGCTGGACTATTCTCCTTGCTAGGGTAGGAGTCTTTCACCGTAGCCTCGGCATGCCCAATACATCCATGCTGCACTATTCTCCTTGCTAGGGTATGGGTCTGTTTCACCGTATCCTCGGCATGCCCAATACATCCATGCTGCACTATTCTCCTAGCTAGGGTAGGGATCTGTTTCACCGTATCCTCGGCATGCCCAATACATCCATGCTGCACTATTCTCCTTGCTAGGGTAGGGGTTTGTTTCACCGTATCCTCGGCATGCCCAATACATCCATGCTGCACTATTCTCCTTGCTAGGGTATAGGTCTGTTTCACCGTAGCCTCGGCATGCCCAATACATCCATGCACTATTCTCCTTGCTAGGGTATGGGTCTGTTTCACCGTATCCTCGGCATGCCCAATACATCCATGCTGGACTATTCTCCTTGCTAGGGTAGGGGTCTGTTTCACCGTATCCTCGGCATGCCCAATACATCCATGCTGCACTATTCTCCTTGCTAGGGTATAGGTCTGTTTCACCGTATCCTCGGCATGCCCAATACATCCATGCTGCACTATTCTCCTTGCTAGGGTAAGGATCTGTTTCACCGTATCCTCGGCATGCCCAATACATCCATGCTGCACTATTCTCCTTGCTAGGGTAGGGATCTGTTTCACCGTATCCTCGGCATGCCCAATACATCCATGCTGCACTATTCTCCTTGCTAGGGTAGGAGTCTGTTTCACCGTATCCTCGGCATGCCCAATACATCCATGCTGGACTATTCTCCTTGCTAGGGTAGGGGTTTGTTTCACCGTATCCTCGGCATGCCCAATACATCCATGCTGCACTATTCTCCTTGCTAGGGTAGGGTCTGTTTCACCGTATCCTCGGCATGCCCAATACATCCATGCACTATTCTCCTTGCTAGGGTATGGGTCTGTTTCACCGTATCCTCGGCATGCCCAATACATCCATGCTGGACTATTCTCCTTGCTAGGGTAGGGGTCTGTTTCACCGTAGCCTCGGCATGCCCAATACATCCATGCTGCACTATTCTCCTTGCTAGGGTAGGAGTCTGTTTCACCGTATCCTCGGCATGCCCAATACATCCATGCTGCACTATTCTCCTTGCTAGGGTAGGGATCTGTTTCACCGTATCCTCGGCATGCCCAATACATCCATGCTGGACTATTCTCCTTGCTAGGGTAGGAGTCTGTTTCACCGTAGCCTCGGCATGCCCAATACATCCATGCTGCACTATTCTCCTTGCTAGGGTATGGGTCTGTTTCACCGTATCCTCGGCATGCCCAATACATCCATGCACTATTCTCCTTGCTAGGGTAGGAGTCTGTTTCACCGTATCCTTGGCATGCCCAATACATCCATGCACTATTCTCCTTGCTAGGGTATAGGTCTGTTTTACCGTATCCTCGGCATGCCCAATACATCCATGCTGCACTATTCTCCTTGCTAGGGTAAGGATCTGTTTCACTGTATCTTCGGCATGCCCAATACATCCATGCTGCACTATTCTCCTTGCTAGGGTATGGGTCTGTTTCACCGTATCCTCGGCATGCCCAATACATCCATGCACTATTCTCCTTGCTAGGGTAGGAGTCTGTTTCACCGTATCCTTGGCATGCCCAATACATCCATGCACTATTCTCCTTGCTAGGGTATAGGTCTGTTTTACCGTATCCTCGGCATGCCCAATACATCCATGCTGCACTATTCTCCTTGCTAGGGTAAGGATCTGTTTCACTGTATCTTCGGCATGCCCAATACATCCATGCTGCACTATTCTCCTTGCTAGGGTAGGGATCTGTTTCACCGTATCCTCGGCATGCCCAATACATCCATGCTGGACTATTCTCCTTTCTAG
>CM026404.1:35787594-36012890 GCA_014843695.1 Archivesica marissinica | reverse complement strand
CCTCGGCATGCCCAATACATCCATGCTGCACTATTCTCCTTGCTAGGGTAGGGTCTGTTTCACCGTATCCTCGGCATGCCCAATACATCCATGCTGCACTATTCTCCTTGCTAGGGTATGGGTCTGTTTCACCGTATCCTCGGCATGCCCAATACATCCATGCTGCACTATTCTCCTTGCTAGGGTAGGGTCTGTTTCACCGTATCCTCGGCATGCCCAATACATCCATGCTGGACTATTCTCCTTGCTAGGGTATGGGTCTGTTTCACCGTATCCTCGGCATGCCCAATACATCCATGCTGCACTATTCTCCTTGCTAGGGTATGGGTCTGTTTCACCGTATCCTCGGCATGCCCAATACATCCATGCACTATTCTCCTTGCTAGGGTAGGGGTCTGTTTCACCGTATCCTCGGCATGCCCAATACATCCATGCTGGACTATTCTCCTTGCTAGGGTAGGAGTCTGTTTCACCGTATCCTCGGCATGCCCAATACATCCATGCTGGACTATTCTCCTTGCTAGGGTATGGGTCTGTTTCACCGTATCCTCGGCATGCCCAATACATCCATGCTGCACTATTCTCCTTGCTAGGGTAGGGGTCTGTTTCACCGTATCCTCGGCATGCCCAATACATCCATGCTGCACTATTCTCCTTGCTAGGGTAGGATCTGTTTCACCGTATCCTCGGCATGCCCAATACATCCATGCTGCACTATTCTCCTTGCTAGGGTAGGGTCTGTTTCACCGTATCCTCGGCATGCCCAATACATCCATGCTGGACTATTCTCCTTGCTAGGGTAGGGGTCTGTTTCACCGTATCCTCGGCATGCCCAATACATCCATGCTGCACTATTCTCCTTGCTAGGGTAGGGGTCTGTTTCACCGTATCCTCGGCATGCCCAATACATCCATGCTGCACTATTCTCCTTGCTAGGGTAGGGTCTGTTTCACCGTATCCTCGGCATGCCCAATACATCCATGCTGCACTATTCTCCTTGCTAGGGTATGGGTCTGTTTCACCTACCTCGGCATGCCAATACATCCTGCACTATTCTTTGCTAGGGTAGGGTCTGTTTCACCGTATCCTCGGCATGCCCAATACATCCATGCTGGACTATTCTCCTTGCTAGGGTATGGGTCTGTTTCACCGTATCCTCGGCATGCCCAATACATCCATGCTGCACTATTCTCCTTGCTAGGGTAGGGTCTGTTTCACCGTATCCTCGGCATGCCCAATACATCCATGCTGCACTATTCTCCTTGCTAGGGTAGGGTCTGTTTCACCGTATCCTCGGCATGCCCAATACATCCATGCTGCACTATTCTCCTTGCTAGGGTAGGGTCTGTTTCACCGTATCCTCGGCATGCCCAATACATCCATGCTGCACTATTCTCCTTGCTAGGGTAGGGATCTGTTTCACCGTATCCTCGGCATGCCCAATACATCCATGCTGCACTATTCTCCTTGCTAGGGTATGGGTCTGTTTCACCGTATCCTCGGCATGCCCAATACATCCATGCTGCACTATTCTCCTTGCTAGGGTAGGGATCTGTTTCACCGTATCCTCGGCATGCCCAATACATCCTTGCTGGACTATTCTCCTTGCTAGGGTAGGAGTCTTTCACCGTAGCCTCGGCATGCCCAATACATCCATGCTGCACTATTCTCCTTGCTAGGGTATGGGTCTGTTTCACCGTATCCTCGGCATGCCCAATACATCCATGCACTATTCTCCTTGCTAGGGTATGGGTCTGTTTCACCGTATCCTCGGCATGCCCAATACATCCATGCTGCACTATTCTCCTTGCTAGGGTAGGGGTCTGTTTCACCGTATCCTCGGCATGCCCAATACATCCATGCTGCACTATTCTCCTTGCTAGGGTATGGGTCTGTTTCACCGTATCCTCGGCATGCCCAATACATCCATGCTGCACTATTCTCCTTGCTAGGGTAGGGATTCTGTTTCACCGTATCCTCGGCATGCCCAATACATCCATGCTGGACTATTCTCCTTGCTAGGGTATGGGTCTGTTTCACCGTATCCTCGGCATGCCCAATACATCCATGCTGCACTATTCTCCTTGCAATGTAGGGATCTGTTTCACCGTATCCTCGGCATGCCCAATACATTCTTGCTGCACTATTCTCCTTGCTAGGGTAGGAGTCTGTTTCATCGTATCCTCGGCATGCCCAATACATCCATGCTGCACTATTCTCCTTGCTAGGGTAGGGACTCTGTTTCACCGTATCCTCGGCATGCCCAATACATCCATGCTGGACTATTCTCCTTGCTAGGGTATGGGTCTGTTTCACCGTATCCTCGGCATGCCCAATACATCCATGCTGCACTATTCTCCTTGCTAGGGTAGGGGTCTGTTTCACCGTATCCTCGGCATGCCCAATACATCCATGCTGCACTATTCTCCTTGCTAGGGTAGGGGTCTGTTTCACCGTATCCTCGGCATGCCCAATACATCCATGCTGGACTATTCTCCTTGCTAGGGTATGGGTCTGTTTCACCGTATCCTCGGCATGCCCAATACATCCATGCTGCACTATTCTCCTTGCTAGGGTAGGGGTCTGTTTCACCGTATCCTCGGCATGCCCAATACATCCATGCTGCACTATTCTCCTTGCTAGGGTAGGGGTTTGTTTCACCGTATCCTCGGCATGCCCAATACATCCATGCTGCACTATTCTCCTTGCTAGGGTATAGGTCTGTTTCACCATAGCCTCGGCATGCCCAATACATCCATGCACTATTCTCATTGCTAGGGTATGGGTCTGTTTCACCGTATCCTCGGCATGCCCAATACATCCATGCTGGACTATTCTCCTTGCTAGGGTATGGGTCTGTTTCACCGTAGCCTCGGCATGCCCAATACATCCATGCACTATTCTAATTGCTAGGGTATGGGTCTGTTTCACCGTATCCTCGGCATGCCCAATACATCCATGCACTATTCTCCTTGCTAGGGTATGGGTCTGTTTCACCGTAGCCTCGGCATGCCCAATACATCCTTGCTGCACTATTCTCCTTGCTAGGGTAGGAGTCTGTTTCACCGTATCCTCGGCATGCCCAATACATCCATGCTGCACTATTCTCCTTGCTAGGGTAGGGATCTCTGTTTCACCGTATCCTCGGCATGCCCAATACATCCATGCTGGACTATTCTCCTTGCTAGGGTATGGGTCTGTTTCACCGTATCCTCGGCATGCCCAATACATCCATGCTGCACTATTCTCCTTGCTAGGGTAGGGATCTGTTTCACCGTATCCTCGGCATGCCCAATACATCCTTGCTGGACTATTCTCCTTGCTAGGGTATAGGTCTGTTTCACCGTAGCCTCGGCATGCCCAATACATCCATGCTGCACTATTCTCCTTGCTAGGGTAGGGGTCTGTTTCACCGTATCCTCGGCATGCCCAATACATCCATGCTGCACTATTCTCCGTACCTCGGCAGCCCATACATCCTGCTGGACTATTCTCCTTGCTAGGGTAGGGATCTGTTTCACCGTATCCTCGGCATGCCCAATACATCCTTGCTGGACTATTCTCCTTGATAGGGTATAGGTCTGTTTCACCGTAGCCTCGGCATGCCCAATACATCCATGCTGCTCTATTCTCCTTGCTAGGGTAGGGATCTGTTTCACCGTATCCTCGGCAGGCCCAATACATCCTTGCTGGACTATTCTCCTTGATAGGGTATAGGTCTGTTTCACCGTAGCCTCGGCATGCCCAATACATCCATGCTGCTCTATTCTCCTTGCTAGGGTAGGGATCTGTTTCACCGTATCCTCGGCAGGCCCAATACATCCTTGCTGGACTATTCTCCTTGATAGGGTATAGGTCTGTTTCACCGTAGCCTCGGCATGCCCAATACATCCATGCTGCTCTATTCTCCTTGCTAGGGTAGGGATCTGTTTCACCGTATCCTCGGCAGGCCCAATACATCCTTGCTGGACTATTCTCCTTGATAGGGTATAGGTCTGTTTCACCGTAGCCTCGGCATGCCCAATACATCCATGCTGCACTATTCTCATTGCTATGGTATGGGTCTGTTTCACCGTATCCTCGGCATGCCCAATACATCCATGCTGGACTATTCTCCTTGCTAGGGTATGGGTCTGTTTCACCATAGCCTCGGCATGCCCAATACATCCATGCTGCATTATTCTAATTGCTAGAGTATGGGTCTGTTTCACTGTATCCTCGGCATGCCCAATACATCCATGCTGGACTATTCTCCTCTTTAGGGTAGGAGTCTGTTTCACCGTATCCTCGGCATGCCCAATACATCCATGCTGGACTATTCTCCTCTCTAGGGTTGGAGTCTGTTTCACTGTATCCTCGGCATGCCCAATACATCCATGCTGGACTATTCTCCTCTCTAGGGTATGGGTCTGTTTCACCGTATCCTCGGCATGCCCAATACATCCATGCTGCACTATTCTCCTTGCTAGGGTAGGGATCTCTGTTTCACCGTATCCTCGGCATGCCCAATACATCCATGCTGGACTATTCTCCTTGCTAGGGTATGGGTCTGTTTCACCGTATCCTCGGCATGCCCAATACATCCATGCTGCACTATTCTCCTTGCTAGGGTAGGGGTCTGTTTCACCGTATCCTCGGCATGCCCAATACATCCATGCTGCACTATTCTCCTTGCTAGGGTAGGGATCTCTGTTTCACCGTATCCTCGGCATGCCCAATACATCCATGCTGGACTATTCTCCTTGCTAGGGTATGGGTCTGTTTCACCGTATCCTCGGCATGCCCAATACATCCATGCACTATTCTCCTTGCTAGGGTATAGGTCTGTTTCACTATATACTTGGTGTGCCCAATACATCCATGCTGGACTATTCTCCTTGCTAGGGTATGGGTCTGTTTCACCGTATCCTCGGCATGCCCAATACATCCATGCTGCACTATTCTCCTTGCTAGGGTATAGGTCTGTTTCACCGTATCCTCGGCATGCCCAATACATCCATGCTGCACTATTCTCCTTGCTAGGGTATGGGTCTGTTTCACCGTATCCTCGGCATGCCCAATACATCCATGCTTTACTATTCTCCTTGCTAGTATAGGTCTGTTTCACCGTATACTTGGCATGCCCAATACATCCATGCTGGACTATTCTCCTTGCTAGGGTATGGGTCTGTTTCACCGTATCCTCGGCATGCCCAATACATCCATACTGGACTATTCTCCTTGCTAGGGTAGGAGTCTGTTTCACCTTATCCTCGGCATGCCCAATACATCCATGCTGGAGTATTCTCCTTGTTAGGGTATAGGTCTGTTTCACCGTATCCTCGGCATGCCCAATACATCCATGCTGGACTATTCTCCTTGCTAATATAGGTCTGTTTCTGGTCATGCCAAGCCCTAGGACAAGCCATATTTATGTTTACATGTTCAATTTTTTAGTTATTGCTTTGCTATCTTCATACCTTCTATGATACTTTAAACAGTATATACCTCATTTTACTAAGTATGTTACACACAAATAGTTTTCAATTTTCTGTTCTAGAAGGCGGTTGCTCAGGGCTAATCGGGCGGGTACGTTAGCGATCCAACCTGAACCGGGTCGGTTCATGGCCGAGTCGATGATGTTTGGATCGTTATATATCCGTCCGAGTATATTACTTGAGTATCCCTGACGCGTGTGAGCCGGATATTCCGCTCTGTTTACGTGTCCCCTTGTTGGACTCCATTGAGGGTGGGGGCTACAAGTGATGAATTATCAATAAATGAATATGGATACCCCAAAGAAAAAACGAACTCATAATGAACTGGACTGTGATGACACGGGAGGTGAGAACTCTTCTCACCAACCATCAAATTCCATTTATACAAGATTTCTAATTATCGAATCCACCGACACAAATAAAAATATTACGACCCTCTCTCCTTTCGTTATAGAAAAAACAATCGAGAGTATTGCAGGAGTTCCTAAATCTGTTAAAAAACTCCGAACTGGAAACCTGCTTATTGAAGTAGGCAATCTACATCACTCTCGAAATCTATTTTCTTTCACATCTTTCTTCAATGTTCCGTGCAAATGTTACCCACACCACTCTCTCAACTCATCAAGAGGGGTAATTCGTTGCCCTGACCTTGCTGGCGTTGCCGAGACTGAGATTGTGGATGAGCTTCGGGAACAACATGTCACTGCAGCTAGACACATTAAAATTAAAAGAGACAATAGAGAAATACAAACAAACACAATCATTCTCACATTTTGCACTCCCATCTTACCACGTACACTCAAAATTGGCTATTTACTTACCAAAGTGGACATTTATGTCCCAAATACACTTCAATGTTACAACTGTTTTAAATTTGGACACAACGAGACCAATTGTAAAACTGAAAAGGTGTGTCACATGTGTGCTGGCAATGGTCACTCTCACAACGACGACACGTGTCGACATCCAATAGCATGTGTTAATTGCAATGAACCACATTCAGCCAAATCTCGCAACTGCAAGACCTGGAAGATAGAGCGTGAAGTTCTCCAGGTCAAATTCACACAGAGTGTTGCATTCCCAGAGGCTAGGAAAATTGTCAATTCCAGATACAATACACCAGCAGCAACATATTCCTCTATCACAAAATCACACGCAAATAAATCAACACAGTGCATCGATGCGTCTACGCAAACCTCTGATCATTGAGAAATCAAATTCTCCTGGTTTGCAACCACCTCAGTCTACTATTCCAAAAGCACCACCTGTAAAACAAAATGTTCCTCTTCATAAATCATCATCACAGTCTGTAAAAACATCAACATCATCGGGTAATACTAAACCCACTAATACAAATTCGAGTAATTCTAAACCCGCACTGGTTAACCAAACACCAAGAAATAAAATAAATTTAATTAAAAAAAACCGATAGGCGGAGGAAGGGTGATGATGATCCCTTGCCTAGTCTAAATCGGTATAACGCCCTGAGTGACATGGAGGATGAGGATGATACCCCATCACTCCATAAAGATAGCAAGAAGATTTCGAGGCTGGATCGTCAAGATCTCATGCACCATTAATAAACATGTTTCTATATTCATTGTGTTTTAAATAAATCAAATGGATAATAGACCAGATATTATTCCGTGGAATTGCCGTGGTTTAAGACCCAATTATAATGAAATTCTTCTGTTATTGAAACAAGGAACTTCAGTACTTTATCTTCAAGAAAAACCGGTCTATCAAACTAAATACTAACCTACAAGCTGTTGCTATTTCAGCCACACTACACAAAGTTATCACCATCTGTTCACTTTATATTCCACCAAGCAGTAAACCATCAATAGCTGAATTAGATAATTTAGTTCAACAGCTTCCAAAACCTTTTATTATTTTAGGTGACCTTAATGGACACCATAATCTATGGGGGTGTAAAGATATAAACCCAAGAGGTGAACTTATTGAACATTTTATAGATGGACACGATCTTTGTATTTTGAATGACAAATCGTATACTTATCTGCATCCTGCAACTGGAAAATGACCTTTGCGGAAGTGATCACCTTCCAATTTTTCTTAAATGTTTACAACCAGTGGCAAATGATAATATTCAGCACTGGAAATTAAATAAAGCTGATTGGCACACATTTGAAGAAATGTGTGAAGATCTAATAACTATTGACAATTTAATTCATACGGAAGATCCTATTAAAACTTTTACAAATATTTTACATGGAATAGCAGAAGAATGTATACCAAAATCTTCGGCGAATTCAGCAAAACTTAAAAAGCCTTGGTTTAATGATGACTGTAAAACTGCCATTAGAAAACGTCGTGCAGTTCTTAAAAAATTTAATGTTAGACCAACAAAAGAACACTTAAACTCGTTTAAAATAGTTTGTGCGAAAGCTCGCAGAACATTGAAACTCTGTAAAAGGGATTCCTGGGAACGTTATGTGTCTAAACTTAACTCTAGGACTTCAATTAAAAAGGTTTGGGATATGGTGAGGAAAATTAGTGGAAAATCGAAATCCAACTCTTTAGGACATTTAAATATATCAAATAAAAACATCACCTCAAGGGAAGATATTGCAAACACTTTAGCAGATTCATTCTCCAAAAACTCTTCTTCCACAAATTATGATAAACGATTTCAAAAGGTTAAAACCAGAGAGGAAAAACGAACACTACGGTTCGACTGTGATAACTCCGAAAATTCTGATTGTAATTTTCTATCAAGGAACTCACTGATGCAATAAATAAATCACACGATACCGCTGTTGGTCCTGATGAAATACACTATCAATTTTTGAAACATTTGCCCACATATTCATTAATTGCACTTTTAGATGTTTTTAATAAAATATGGAAATCCGGAATATTACCCGATTCCTGGAAAGAAGCCACTGTAATCCCAATACCCAAACCAGGAAAAGATAACACTAATCCAAACAATTATCGTCCCTATCGCATTAACGAGCTGCGTTTGTAAAACTATGGAACGAATGATTAACGCCAGACTAGTTTGGTATCTGGAGTCCAACAATTTAATTTCCGAATTCCAAAGTGGATTTCGGAATGAACGAAGTACCAATGACCATTTGATACGATTGGAAGCGTTTATCCGTGATGCTTTTATCAAGAAACAACACGTAGTTTCTATATTTTTCGATCTTGAAAAGTCTTACAATACAACATGGAAACATGATATTATGAAAGACTTACATGAGTTAGGCCTTAAAGGACACATGCCACAATTTATATCTAACTTTCTCGTGGATAGACAATTTAAAGTTAGAGTGGGTTCTACCCTCTAGCAATCACGAACAAGAAATGGGTGTCCCGCAAGGCAGTATTTTATCCGTTACACTTTTTAATATTAAAATAAATAACATTGTGAAATGCCTTGGCAAAGACACTGAGTGTTCTTTATATGTAGATGATTTTGTTATATGTTATCGATCAAAGTCAATGGCTACTATTGAACGCCATCTTCAACTTTGTTTAAATAAAGTCCAAGCATGGGCTTTAAATAATGGTTTTCGATTTTCGAAGGCCAAAACAAATTGTATTCACTTTTGTCAGTCAAGAAAATTACACAATGTATTAACCCTTGATGGAGTCCCCATTCCTGTTGTTCCTGAGTCTAAATTTCTTGGAGTAATTTTGATAAAAAACTTTCGTTTATTTCTCACTTGAAGTACTTGAAAGCAAGATGCCTCAAGGCAATGAACCTTATCAAAGTAGTAGCTCATACGGACTGGGGAGCTGATCAAAATGTCCTCCTTAGACTGTATAGAGTGCTAGTTCGTTCTAAACTCGATTATGGATCAATTGTGTATGGATCAGCCAGACCATCATATATCAAAACACTTGACCCAATACATCACCAAGGCTTACGACTTGCACTCGGAGCTTTCAGAACATCACCAATAGCTAGTTTATATGTAGAAGCAAATGAACCATCCCTTTATCTCAGACCTGAAAAATTATCTCTACAATATGCCTTTAAGCTTAAATCAAACCCAAGAAATCCAGCGTACAAAGTCGTGTTTGATCTAGACAATAAAACTTCCTATGAGGCGAAGCCAAAGGCGATACGTCCTCTTGCGCTTCGCACCGAGGAAGCTATTCATAACGTAGATTTTAACATTGACAATGTCCATGAAACTTTTATATCAGATATAGCGACTTTTGACCTGACTAAACCCAACGCTATTTTACAACTTCATGATAACCTGAAATATAACCTCTAATGTTTAAATCAAAATTAAATGAAATCAGAACCATGTTTTCAGATTATACACCAATATACACAGATGGATCTAAAGCTGGCAACAAAGTTGGCTGTGCTGCTGCCAGTAATTTACATAATTCTAAATTACGACTACCTGATAATGCGTCTATATTTTCAGCAGAAGCTATTGATTTAGCTTTGAATTTTGCTGATGCATCACGTGATAGGAAATTTATGATCCTTTCATATTCCTTATCTGTACTACAATCAGTAGACAACATGAACGTTAAAAACCACCTTATCCACAAATTACTTATTAAGCACACAGATATTACATCGACTAAACATATTGGTATTCGTGGCAATGAAATGGCTGATCAAAGTGCAAAAGATGCACTTAAACTAGTCTGTATAAATCCTAAAATACATGTACCATACACTGATGCTAGACAATCGATTCTTTCTTACATTACTTCAAACTGGCAAACCACTTGGAATAACATACAATTCAATAAACTACAACCAATTAAGCCAAACATTGGCAAATCACCTTTTATTTATCAGTCCAACCGTAGAGAGGAAACAGTAATGTCACGGTTGAGACTTGGACACACTCATTTTTATTGAAAAGAGAGGATCCACCATGGTGTATACCATGCCATTCCTCTATAAATGTTGAACACATCTTAATTCACTGTGTAGATTTAGCACTCATTCGTCGAAAATATTATACAGTTGTGACAATGAAGGAGCTTTTCGACACTGTCGATTTTAAATACATTATTGCATTTTTAAAAGAATCACATATTTTCCATAAATTGTAAGTTTTACAATTGACATTTTATTATCATTTTTACAGCTTGATAAATGGTGTTGCAATTGACCTTTCGTCATTGCAATTTTAATGCATACAGAATGTTATCTACATAATAGTTTTAGTTGTAGATATCTTGCATACAATGTACTTAACCCGGCACGATATAGCCTGAACTGTGCTGATGCGCCGTTAAACCAATTACTCACTCACTCACTCACTCACTCACTCACTCTTTAGGACGACCAGACTTTCTGCGCTTGTCATCGGGAGCATTCTGGAACTCTAAAGGCACATAATTGAAGGACCGGAAATTTCCACTACACGATTGATGATAAAGTCTGTCTGCTGCATGTAAATCTCATAAATAGTATTCAATCCGACCCTTTACAGTAGTAAGTCCCCAATCATCTGAACGGGATTCACAGACCTCCAACATTGTCTCCACAAATTTGTCAGCCCGTACCCAGCTAAAGTGTCCCTTGTCCAAGTCAATTGTACATCCACATAATACGTAATCCTTTTCACTGTCAAAACCTCCACTTGATTGTCTTGTGGTTCTCTTTTGTGGCACAGAACCACTACTTTTCTTTGCAACATGGCTTTTAATGTTTTTATCATTTATGTACTGTTGACGACAGCTTTTATGCACTTTAGTACCGGTGTCATATGATATTTTCACCCGCCTATTTTTTCACCCGCGGGTGAAAATATCGCGCGACATTTTCACCCGCAAATATCACGCGACATTTTCACCCGCGGGTGAAAAAATGCCATGAGATTTTCACCCTCCCCTGTGAGACTTTCACCCGCCCCCCAATATTTTTGTCAAACGTTGTTGCTGTGTTGCTTCTACCTCATAGTATGTGAGAGTCATCTGACTATTTTATATATGGTGGTGACAAAATTGAAAGATTTGCAGGGGGGCGGGGAATCTCATGGCTATGAGATTTTCACCCCCCCTAATTGTCTTGAACAACATATCCATTGACATAGCACAACTTTCAATTGACCGAGTGTGCAGTAGTGGGGAATTGTACTCATTATATAAATAATTAATAGTTGCACCTACCATTCACCTTAATATTTGTCGCTTTTTATTTTAGATTTTTCCCTTGTATATCATGGAATATGACTAATGTTGTTGCTGTATTGCTTCTATCTCATGGTATGGGAGAGAAATATGACTATTTCAAATATGATGGTGGCAAATTTGAAAGAGTTGCTGGGGGGGGGGTGAAAATATCATAGCAATGATATTTTCACCCGTGGGTGAAGATATCATGGCCATGAGATTTTCACCCCCCCTCGCTGGACTCAACTTTTAAAAAACTGAAAGAAACAGACAGACGCACAGAAATGGGCTGAACAAAAAAGTAAGCATGGCATGAAGATATTGTGGCCATCTGTGAAATTCAATAATTTCTGTCACTTTTTGGGAGGGATTACAGCAACTGACATTTTTGTTGCCTCATTTTGGGAATAATGTAGGAGGTGTGAATATCAACACTTATTGTATTAGTTACTCAGACTGTGACATGATACAATATGGCTGAATTTGCAATTTGTGTACAAATAATTTGTATACATCATTCCTGCAAATGATGATAATCTATACTTTTTGTTAGAAGCATGTCTGATATTTCTGACTAAATGAGAACAATGCAGACCATGGACTAGGTCTACAGTGGTTGCATATGTACACGGTCCATATTCACCAAGTAAATTGAACTAGAAACGACCAGGGTGTATGCATAACACACAGCAAAACCAACACATGGATTTGAAATATTGAAATGGTGGGAACGGGCGGGTATCACTTTCATAATACCTTGACAGTGATATGGTATTTTCAATGTCTGCACCTCTATTTCATCATATTAAAATGGCGATAACTTAATCGCAACCTCACCCCTACACCCTAATAATCTCACTAATAGTTATGTACATCACCATTTCTGCCACAGTATGAAGAAGAAAATAAAATAATATATCAGTAAAGCCCTTTTGTATAGCTCATCGGTAAGAACTACATTATTTCATATGCCCACTAAAAACATCATGTTTGATTTACATGACTGAAGTTTTCCATATGTTTTTATATCACTTTAAAAATTATTATTGGGGGCACGGGTGGAAATATCATGGTCATGATATCCACCCCCCCCCACCTGTTGTTTTCCTTTAAGACAATTAGAGGGGGAGGTGGGGAGTGAAAATCTCATGGCCATGATATATTCACCCGCGGGTCAAAATATCATGGCTATGAGATCTTCACCCCCCCCAGCAACTCTTTCAATTATGTCACCATCATGTTTGAAATAGTCATATTTCTCGCCAATACCATGAGATAGAAGCAATACAGCATCAACATTAGTCATATTCCAAGATATACAAGGAATTTAAAAATAAAAAATAAAAAGCGACAAATTTTGAGGTGAATGGTAGGTGCGGTGCGTCTATTAATTCTTTATATAATGAGTACAATTCCCCACTACTGCACACTCAGTCAATTGAAAGTTGTGCTATTTCAATGGATATGTTGTTGTATTGCTTTAAGACAATTAAGGGGGGGGTGAAAATCTCATGGCCATGATATCTTCACCCGCGGGTGAAAATATCATGGCTATGAGATTTTCACCCCACCCCCCTGCAACTCTTTCAATTTTGTCACCATCATATATAAAATAGTCATATGACTCTCACATACCATAAGATAGGCAACAACAACATTTGACAAAAATATTGGGGGGCGGGTGAAAATCTCATAGGGGGGTGAAAATCTCATGGCATTTTTTTCACCCACGGGTGAAAATCTCATGTGACACCGGCTTCAACTACAAGATCGACCTTCCGCTTTACACTGGCTTCATTTATTCCATTCGCCCCCTTCCAATGAATTGCAACCCAGTTATCACTGGAATCCTCGATCTCCTCCTTGCAGATTGGACGACAAGCTTGACTGGCTGTGCTTGCACTCATTGTTGAATCATGTCTGAAAAAGAGAAAGCTGAGAATTAGTTATTCAGTTAGATCCAATTTGACACATTGTTCAGGTCAATAAAAGGAAAATGCCCCCTCAACCTGTTAGATAATGGCCCACTTTCATTTTTAATGGTCTTAATGTGTTACTTGCCTCCAACAACCTGGAGATAGACATCAAGATCATCAAATTTGAGTCAATAGTTATTGACTTGCAGTCATTTGTGTGGCGTCCGTGGTCCAGCGGTAGAGCGTCGGATTTGGAATCGAACGGTCCCGGGTTCGATACTCGGTCAGGCCACGTATGTAGTGTCAGTGTGCAAGGCACCTCGCACACATTGCTTAGTACTGGTTAACCACTTAGGTTGGCTAAGCCTGCCCAGGAAAACATGTCTAGGTCCCCGCAAGGAAGGGGTTTGACATTAATGGCACACCACACACGCACGCACACAACGCACGCACGCACGCACACCACACGCGCACACCACACACACACTGGATTTTTGTGTTACATATATAGGCCAACATCATTTTTTATGATCTTGATGCGTTCTTTGCCCCCAAAAACCTAGGGATAGACACCAAGATCATCAAATTTGAGTTGATAGTTACATAGTTATAATCATTAAAAGGTTTCGACGGCCATCTTGGACGCCATTTTGGTAAACTTTTAGTATGTTATAAAGTACACTAAATCCTACCAGAATCAGTTGAGAAACTTTTTGTAGCAATTTTTTGGGGGTTGAGGGGGGTATTTTTCATATATCGACCTGACTATGTCTTATTCACCTTGCAAGTATAAATAATGTGACACTCGCATACAGTGCAGCGCAATTTCTTCTTTATGAATAGGAATGCATATTCCTTGTCAGAGGTCACATTGGAAAACCTTGACATTTCAGATGTCATTGTCAGAGGTCACATTTAAAAACCATGACATTTCAGATGTCATTGTCAGAGGTCACATTGGAAAACCATGACATTTCAGATGTCATTGTCAGAGGTCACATTGGAAAACCGTGACTTTTCAGATGTCATTGACAGAAGTCACATTGGAAAACCGTGACATTTCAGGTGTCATTGACAAGAGGTCACATGGGAAAACCGTGACATTTCAGGTGTCATTGACAGAGGTCACATTGGAAAACCGTGACATTTCAGATGTCATTGACAGAGGTCACATTTAGTAGAGAGACAGGATCTCAAAATGACAAAATCACAATCATTTTATGATGGCTTGTACATAGTGTGTGCTACACCTGCTGTATGTATAAAAATATTTTTCCAGAATCTATACATTTTTCTGTAAACGTTTTCTGAAATGTGTTTATACTGCAGACATTGGAAATTTATGGGTAGGGGGAAGACGAATTGCTTATAAAACGGTAAGTTTGCAACATAAAATAGTCAATGACCACTCAAAATGAAGGCTTTTATGTGCACTACAAGATAAAATATGCCAACTAATTATCGGATTCTCTGTTATGGTCACAGGGGCTTGAAAGGTCATGTGAGCCGGCAAACCCCCACATTTTGGACATTTTTCACATTTTACCCCCTAACACAATGTTATAATGTAAAATAAACCCGTTTTACACTTGATTGATACAGTAACCATATCAAGGAAGTTTTTGAAAAAGAAGTGAACCTAATATGGCTAATGCGGCACGAATAGTGGAGCTTTCAATCAGGCCTTTTTTTTGTAAAATTGGCACGAAAGTGTTGATACGCCAATTATAGGTGGGGGAAAGTGGTAAGTATTCATCATAGAGTAATCTATCAAACGGTAAGTATTCATCATAGAGTAATTAATGACAACTCAACATGAAGTGTGTCATGTGCTCAACAGATTAAATATGCCAAACAATTGTGGATCCTTTCTAATGGTCACAGGAGGTTGAATGGTCATGTGAGCCTGCAAACCCCGAAATTTCGAAAGAAATTCAAATTTGACCATTTACAAGCACAATGTTGTACTGTAAAATAAATCCTATTTACACTTGATACAGTGTTGATATCAAGCAGGAAATCAACTTGATATCGCCATTAGGGTATGAATAGTGAGGATTCCAAACGGGCATGTTTTTGCTAAAATTTGCAAAACTTTTGAGTCTTATAGGTGAGTAAAGGAGAAACTCCTATCAAACGGTAAGTATTCATCATCAGTAATAATGACCACTCAACATGAAGGATGTCATGTAGTCAACAGATACAATATGCCATAAAATAAAATAAAAGGGTTTCTGAGGGTTGACGGGTCACGTGAGTCTGCAAACCCCGCAATTTCGGATAGTTTTCAAATTTACAGTACAGTAAAATCAACCCCATTTACACCAGATTTATCAAGGAATGTTTTGATTAAAAAAATAACAACTTGATATCGTCATTTGGTTAGGAATAGTGGGGGTTCCAAACAGGCCTAAACCAGATAGGTTGAGTATAGGTGGGGGGAGGAGAAACTTCTATCAAATAGTAAGTATTCATCATAGAGTTGATAACAGGCAAAGCCATATATTGGGATTTAGTAAATTAGTAAACCTAACTTGAAATTATTTTCATCTACTGTCAAAGAAAGAGGTTATCAAGTGATGGTCCGCCCCACGTTAGAATACTCTTCTCCAATATGGAATCCACAACAACAAACCCAATTAAAGCATATTGAACAGATCATAGGTAATGCTGCCAGATTTGTTGCCTTTAATCCACATAAACCAGACAGGGTTTCTTTCATCATTTCATCTTGTTGCAGTGTCTGTCTCGTATTTACCATATCCTGCACTCATTCGTTCAACTAGTCATAGTAACGAGATGAAGTTTCTACAACCACATTGCTGCCTGAATGTCTACCAGCACTTGTATTTTCCGAGTACGATACCCACGACTGTTGTGACTGCCCTGGACACATTCAAGTTAATTGTCCAGTCGCTCCCTGCATTCCGGACATAGTGATGAATAATATATACTGTATTTTTATCATTTGTGTTGGGTGCACTCTACACTCTGCCATGCGTGTTCTTTTAACCTTCTTCAGTAGATGTCGTCAATGGCGTTGGGGAGTACCTCGTTGATGTTGAAGAGTAATAAATGACCACATAAAATGAAAGGTTTCAAGTCTTCAACAATGCGAAATATCCAGAAATTGATATATCGAGCCTATACCCACATCATTCTTTTAAAATTCAACCTCTAAACTAATTTTTTTTACATTAGACACATTCCTAGCAAGATTCAATATGATGTCTGAAAAGCTGGGACAGCACTCTACAGTTATAACAATGACCATGCATTGTGTTGTAAACAAAGGAATTTGCTTGGATAAAGTTCACTTGGATAAAGGAAGGTTGCTTGGATAAAGAAAGATGTACTGAATGCTTCCTTGCTACAAAGAACTTTATGAAGGGCCACAGGACAGCACCTAGAAGCATCAGTTCTGAGAGGTATATTGGTATGCTTGGGGAAAATACGACTCCCAATATGAAGCATAATGCCTACAGCAAGGCTGTGCGTTGTCACAAACTAACTCTCGAAAACTCTTTGGTGGATACTGTGGCCAATGTTTCTGTTCTCGGCAAAGGCATATGGGAAAGTATTTTGTGAAGAACTCAAGAAACATGTTAAGTCATATCACACTTTATAAACCATAGAGTTGAAGAGGTGACAAAGTCGTTTGAAATGCTAGTTGATACAACAAGTAGCAGTGCATGGATTCTTCCATCATTTCGCACAGCTATCTATTTCCGGTATATTTATTTACACACAAACCGCTGACGTCATACGCCATTTGGATTTTCTTGTGTAAATATAGCGACAACTTCCTGTCATACAAAACATGTGGAAAGTCAACATTGGCAAGGTAAAACCCTTTAAATATACTTTGGTATTGTAAATTAAAGTAATTTCTTACAACCTGTTTACATGTTTCTAAAAATGTCCTCATCAGAAAGTATGTAATAGCCAAAAAGATATTTTTCATCAGTGGTTGCAAACTTCTGCTGTCAAACTGCTGTCACGTGACTGACATGTGATTCGAAATGGCAGATATAGCAAAATTTCACCGTGTCTAACCGGTCTAGTTGGTATGTGGTGAGATTTATTCTGCATGTTTTTTGTTTTTGGCAATGTTTGCTTATATGGTTTTAAGAGTGTTTACACCATTTAGATTTTTGTCTAGTTAGATTTTTGTTTATTTTATGGTCTCCAAGGAGCAACTACAGGTCCCTAGAAATACCGAAAGACACCGAATCACCGAAAAATACCGAGACACCGAAAACCAGTATATAACAGCAATATAAGTAAGAAGTAACTTGTTCTATCTATTTATTAAGCATATTACACCTTATTGACTTAATATCTGCCCTTTATAATGATTAATTATAATGTTATGAGAGTATTTCGGCAATTTCATTTTCAAGGGAGACTAATCCTACTCTACCGTATACCGAAAGACACTGAAGATATGTATAAAACAACACTAAAATGAATGAATTAATGTGTTTATAGTTACATATTAAAATTTCTATACATTATAACTGTTTATTGAAATAAAATATGTCCTTTACGAGTGTATTTCGGTATATATTACACAATATCGCCTCCAGTTCTATACCGAAAGACACTTTCATTTTCAAGGGAGACTAATCCTACTCTACCGTAAGACACTTACGTTCTACATACAAAACAATAAAACTAATGAATTAGCTTAGTAATAGCTATTTATTAAGTTTAATATACCTAATAACTGTGAATCGACTTAATATCTGCCCATTATAGTGATTTATTTTAATGTTCTGAGAGTATTTCGGTGATTTCATTTATTTTCAAGGGAAACTAATCCTACTCTACCGAAAGACACTTTTAAGTTCTGCATTTCTGTATATATTACACAATATCGCCGCCAGTCCTATACCGAAAGACACTTTCATTTTCAAGGGAGACTAATCCTACTCTACCGTATACCGAAAGACACTTACGTTCTGCATACTAAACAATAAAAATAATGAATTAGCTTAGTAATAGCTATTTATTAAGTTTAATATACCTAATAACTGTGAAGTGACTTAATATCTGCCCTTTATAGTGATTTATTTTAATGTACTGAGAGTATTTAGGTGATTTCATTTTCAAGGGAGACTAATCCTACTCTACTTCGGTTGACACTTAAGTTCTGCATTTCTGTATAATTATATTACACAATATCGCCACCAGTCCTATACGGAAAGACACTTACATTCTGCATAAAAAACAATGCAAATAATGAATTAGCGTAGTTATAGCTATTTATTAAGTTTAATATACCTAATAACTGGGAATTGACCTTTCTGCCGATTTTGATTGACAGCTGGCGTTAGCCAATCGCATCGCACCATTCGCGCACACCCCCGGCAACGGTTTATCGCCGCCATCTTGTTAGACAAACAATGCATATTAGACACACTAGTAACGAGTAGACAAATTTGAAAAGGCGTGAATTTGATCGAAAATACGGGTTTAAAATTGTTTTAATGATGTTGAAAATGTGTAGCTTTGGTGTGTGGGTTAGTTATAGTACAAAATTAGTCGATATCCTGGTGATCGACGTTAAATTCAACCCATTTCAAAATCCTTGGACAAATCTAAAAGTGTGTATATGAACCACAAAATACCAGACAGCTGCTTTAAAAACAATGCATCTATAAAAACACCGACTCCATATAGTCATTCTTTTCTCACAAACACAGCAATCAAATTTAAGCGTGTCACACTGTTTATTGGGAGTAATCAACAACTTATCCACTAACGGTACATCACAGAGACCGCCGAGTTATAATACCCGATAGGGGCCACTGCTATCAAGATCAATGTATTTCACATCGGAATTTAGCACTGATTGTGCTAATTGGTCAATTATAAAATGTGTGCACATAATTATATAATTGATTACTACACCGAGTCATTGTTTTATCGTTCTGTTAGATAAACGAGTTATGTAGTAAAATTTTAATCAAATCTGATAACGAGTGATCGTGATCTGAAATTATTTTTTGAAAAATATTTCAAATTAATTAATGCTGTCTGTCATTGACAATGGTGAAACGATGTAGTTACGGGCTGTGTGACAGTGATGTAGATATCCAGATCGATTGATAGGTGACGTTAAATTCGTGCCATTTTCAAAACCTAAGACAAATCTTGAAAACATGTCTAAGGTGGATTAAGTTGTGTGAACGACCAAACGACCAGCTGAATACATCCAACATTAATGCAAACAGATATATTTGCACAAAAGTAAGTTGAAATTAATTTATTTATGCATAATAAAATATTTCGAAAAAATATATTCTGCATTAATAGATCTACCGTTCACAAGAGATATGTGAGTATAGTGGTGATTATACATGTGGTTCATACAATTAATCTTGAAAAATATTTAGAAATACATTTAGATAGAAAATATGTAACAACCTTATCACGATTTAGGACTAGCTCCCATAGTCTTTGTATTGAATCAGGTAGATATGATGGCACACCCAGAGAACAAAGACTTTGTAAATCATGCACCATTGAAAGCGAATACCACTTTTTACTTGTCTGCCCGAATTATAAAGATTTAAGAAAGAAATATTTCAAACCGTACTTTTGCCATTGGCCAACACTTAATAAATTTAGAACTTTAATGTCTTCTACTTCAAAATACGTTATTAATAATCTTATCAAAATATATTTACTCCGCATTCCAAATCTGCACTACAGAATAAATTTAATCTATGTTCCATAGTACTGATGCTCTTTTGAAAAAAATTATGCAAATTGTCTATGTTGTACTCATTATATGTATTTGGCTATAAACTTTATATTATGTTTTATGCTTTAATATTGTCGTGGATGGTGGACTAGGGATCAGATAGTAGTAATAGTACCCATGCATGTGCAGAGCTGTGGGATTCCCATATTAGCTCAGTGAACGTACTGGTGTTCAGTTTTTGGGCCTAATGTTCGAGTCTTCTAGGAGGCATAGGGTCGAGTCTCTCAAGACGGTGGCATATTTCATTTCTTTTGATGTCAAAGTTGACACGATGTGGTTGTTCACTCTTCCGTTGACTGCGCAAGCATTTACCACGAACACTTAACACGTCCTCATCCGTATATCTGTACTTTAGAGAAATAACCTTCACACCTACGTCTATTATGAGATGGGCTGTTGACAAATTAATCAATTACTGGAGAATATATTATTTTTCACACCTTGATTGGTCGGCTCAAACATTTGTGATGCTGGCTTGTATGCCCATGTTTTATCAGCTTTAGAGCTGAGCCGTGCCATATGTCCAAGCCCTTGAATCATGTATAAATATCATGCTCTTCACATCAATTTCATTACAACCATGGCGTCTATTTTTCCATGCGTTTTTTGCTCTCGTCACGTTTCCAGCCGTATGCATGCTCTTAGCTGCGATAAGTGCCACCGTTGGAATCATCGAAAATGCGGAATGATTTATTTATTCTCCCCCATTCACTTTAATTAATCTTGATTAGTGGCCTGAAACCTAGATAGATAATCACTCCTGGTATGGCAAACACACGGCTACATAGTCCCATTCATAATTGTGTCTAATTACCTAAATAGCTAATAATAGCATTATTATAATGGGCCTGTATAGTGCAGTACTATATATATATAAAATACGAACCTGTGATTATACGAATGCACTAGTATACGAAACTACCATTAGACGAACAAGGGATTATACGAAATCACCTGAATTCACCTAAAACCCTTGCCTTCTTGCTTTCAACGAGATATTCTTATCGGGGTGAAATAAAACCGAGAAATTCGACGGAATTTTATCTAGATTAACTCGATGCAAGTCTGCGTTAGACGCCATTTTGTTAGATAGCTTGTCTCGCGTGGTTACAGTGAGCACCTGTAACTATGGGGGGCGTGCCTAAGTAGCATTTGCAGAAAGGTCAATTGAAAGCCCGAAAGACACTTTCATTTTCAAGGGAGACTAATCCTACTCTACCGAAAGACACTTTTAAGATAAATATCATGCCCTGTCACGTTTGCCAACATATAAATTCCTTGTTTGTGTTTAAATACATTTGGCAAAGTTTATTCATGAGAAGGAATTTATATGTTGTTTCCAGCTGGCACCATCGTGGAGGTGTGACTAGGACTTGTTGCTAAATGCAACCATCTGCCAGCTTTTTTATAAGCACTTATTTTGTGGTGTTTTGCCAAACGACACTTCTTTTCTTGGTGCTTTGCAAATGAAAAACTAAAGCTATTATAAAAAATAAGCGTGTTTGGTGTCAGATACATCTTTTAGTGTTGCTGTTTCCAGCACATCTTTTAGTGGTAGCGTGACATATCTTTTGCTTTTTATAATACGAAGCACATCTTTTGAAGGTGTCGTAATAGAAGACACATCTTTTGAAGGTGCTCATTATTTTAATATCAAATTTCAAATTATTACAATCACAACAAATTATGGTAATAGGTACATGTTTAAAACACAACGAATATAATAACATATAATGTATAAAGCAGAAAGTGAGATAATGCAATGATATATAAACTTTGAACAGATATTGACATATGTTGCAATTATACTTGTAACTGTGTGGGCCGTATATACAAATGCACTGAAGTAAAACTGTCCGTGGCCCACTATCTGAACTAAATGTTATATATCACTGTTTTCAGGTTGCCGTTGACGTCGGTTGGTCCTGGATCTTGTTCTTTTCAGTCGACATTGTAGAAGCGTGTAAACAAACAGATTAAATAAACATCAATTACAATTTTATATTTATTATTTTAATATTGCTTTTGTGAAGCTCTACGTGTTCGTTTATTTTAAATCAATATATATATATATAATCACATACAGTATGTACAGACATATTTGAAAACATTGCAGTACATAATATACAAAACAGAACTGAATATGTATATCTTATACAATAATACGATATTTTAAAGTTATAGTTTTGATAGTACAAAATACATAGTACAATCATACAGCTGATAAGAAATATGTACACTGTACTACATAACCAATAATCAATATCTATGACACCATCTCCATATAGATTATTGGACAATATTGAATAATAGATACCAACCTGATTCAATGCTAATTTGCAATACTTTCTGATAATGTAATCAAAATTATGTCAATGTAAATCTTTTGTAGAATTAAATTTCTTTCTGATGGTATAATTTTCACAAGTGTAGGACAAAAACTCTGAGAGCACTACATATTACAAATGATATTGATACTAAATTTTTATGAAATATTAGCAAATTATTCCCATTTCATCAATGATATTGTTCATATAAAAGTAATTTATTGACACTAAATCATTTTATTAATATTTAGTATCTTATTAATATTAATATCTTTAAAACGACACTACATCAGTGAAAACACAAATTGCTACAGAATGTATTTTCCTATTGTATGGTATAATAAAATATATACATGTACAACCTTTCACGGGATTGTTTGTTTATTCATTCTTCCAGGATTTATCCATAATGAAAGAAACGGGACATGGTTTTATTATTTCATTGACTATTAACTTGCTAAAACCATGTGATGAAGCTTAATTGGAGAAAAACTATTTGTAAACAAACATCATTTGCGGGAAATATCGAATACGCACCCTCAAATTTGTGAAATTTGATAACCAATTTGAAGTATTTTCGTCCTCTGAATCGGCGTCGTCGGACTCGTCATCACGGACTATTGGTACGTCGATGTCGGATCCAACCTCGCTAAATCCTTCAAAATCTGATGCATCGTCGCTTGATTCTATCATTCGTGAAATCGACCTGTGAACTTAGCGCGTGATATATTGGGTGTATACGATTGGACGCTATTTATACGTTAACTTTTAATTGTAACCATGTGCTTTTTCATGCGTAAAAGATAGATAAAGTTTACATCTTGCAGTCGAACTAAATTTAACCGGGGTCATTGTATTCTAAATATAAACATATCGGTGTCAAAGTTCAGAGGCGTTGTAAGGCGTGTATATGGAGATCGGACAATGGCGTTCAATGGCGTTTGTATGTGGGAATCGATAAAGGCGTTGTATGGCGTCTATATGGGGGAGGCAGTAAAGGCGTTGTATGGCGTGTATGTGGAGTAAAGGGTTAGGTCACTTCACAGTTATTAGGTATATCTTCTTCTTGTCGTTCGCGAATCACATGGACAAGCCGGCAGCAAACACGAAATGGGCTGTCCTCCTCAGATCCTCCCGGCAGCCATGTAACTTCGTCTGGAGAGAAGTATCTGTTAGCCAGGTTTTTTTCCTCAGCCCATGAAGATTGGGACACTCCTGGAGGATGTGTTCTGCAGTCTGGTCCCCTACGTTGCAGCTGCAGGCAGTTGATGGAGCTAGTCCAAGCTTCCGACACATATGGAAGTTCAGGCGGTTATGCCCTGTTCTAAGCCGGAATATCGTGACTTGCTCCTGTTTGGTGAGAAGGTGGTGATCATCCTTCTCGACTGTTGGCTTTGATGCAGAATTGATTATGGTGCATTTCTCCTTGTAAGTCAAATCTTTGTCTGGTTGCCTCTCGGTAGAACCTGGCTTATAGGTATATTAAACTTAATAAATAGCTATTACTACGCTAATTCATTATTTTTATTGTTTTGTATGCAGAACGTAAGTGTCTTTCGGTATACGGTAGAGTAGGATTAGTCTCCCTTGAAAATGAAAGTGTCTTTCGGTATAGAACTGGCGGCGATATTGTGTAATATATTCCGAAATACACTCCTAAAGGACATATTTTATTTCAATAAACAGTTATAATGTATAGAAATGTTAATATGTAGCTATAAACACATTAATTCATTCATTTTAGTGTTGTTTTTATACATTATGTTATGTTATATTTCGGGTTTTACGCCTGCATCAGCGCCATTTTGGGCTATATCGCCGGCGAGCAGTTTACCTAACAACACCTTTCCTGGGCAGGCTCGTGCACCAACCTCCGTAAGAAACTGCCAACTTTTTCATATAAATGAGACACGGCCTGAGCGGGGCTCGAACCCGTGACCATCAGTGATGATAGGTTACAGTGGTATACAAGTCAGCGACCTTAACCACTCGACCACGGAGGATGTTTTATACATGTCTTCAGTGTCTTTCGGTATACGGTAGAGTAGGATTAGTCTCCCTTGAAAATGAAATCGCCGAAATACTCTCATAACATTATAATTAATCATTATAAAGGGCAGATATTAAGTCAATAAGGTGTAATATGCTTAATAAATAGATTGAACAAGTTACTTCTTACTAATATTGCTGTTATATACTGGTTTTCGGTGTCTTTCGGTATTTTTCAGTGATTCGGTGTCTCGGTATTTCTAGGGACCGGGTCTTACTCACCGACTTCACTGATATCAGCCTACATAAAGATAAGAGACACCAATGCTCCTATTAGAAAGACTGCTAGAGAGTATGGTGTACCAGAGGCCACTTTAAGAGATAGGCTTGCCTTGAGGGTGGATCCAGATGTAACCAGGTCTGGTCCAGGTCCTATGTTCACACAGGAGCAAGAGTTTAGATTAGCTACACACTTAGAGTTCATGTCAAATGTGAGGTATGGATATAGTAGGTAAGTAAAATGCTAGACATTTGTACCTACTTTTTTTCAATAAAATGATATATATATATATGGAGACATGTAAAATTTCACAATTTAATGCAAACGTTTGTTTTTTAAGCAATAAATGACCAAATGCATAATACGAAATGATAAGTAGATTAGTAGCAATGACTAAATGTATTATACAAATTAATATATATATTTTTCAGATCTGATTTGGTTGACATGGCAACAGATTATGCTGTTAGCTGCGGGTACAGACGTAAAGATGAGCCATTAAGTATCCAGTGGTACCGAGGGTTTATGTCAAGATGGCCACAACTTATAAAACCTAGAGGCTTACAGATGCAGAGAGCCAAAGTTACATCAGCAGAATGCGTCAAGAAGTACTTCAGTGAGTTAGTCTATTTTGACTAAATACAATCTCACAGATAGTCCTGAAAGGATATTTAATGTGGACGAGAAAGGTATATCCACCATGCATAAGCCTTCAAGTGTTGTTGCTGCCGTTAACACTAAACCGCCTGCTGTTACATCATGGGGGGGCGAGTAAATGTAACTGTAATTGGATGTGGCAGTGCACTTGGGAATCAAGTGCCACCATTCCTGGTTTTTCCAGGTAGTGAAAGGACCAGCGAAAAGACGAGATCAGAATTGCTAGAGGGCAAGTCACCCGGAGCGGATGGAACGGTCACTGAATCTGGTTGGAGTAACACGCTAGTCTTTAAGAAGTATCTGACAGAACACCTGATCAAATACCTTCCTGAAAGGAGTAAAGAGAGGCCAGTCCTATTACTCTATGATGGTCATAGATCCCATGTTTCTATTGAAGTAATAGATTGGGCCAAGAAGCAGAACATTATCTTATTTGTTCTCCCCGCGCACACAAGTCACTGCTTATAGCCCCTGGACGTTGGCTGCTTTGGTCCATATGAAAGGATTTACAATGGTAAGGCGCATACGTTCATGAGAAAGAACTCGGGTGTATCCACCTCTCGTACTAACATATAGTCTAGATGCCAGCCAGTGATATATATATGCATAACCTAACTTTGGAGTACACACAAAATGTTTTGGTATCAAAATGTTCAGGAAGAAGTCCTCTCTTAGAATCTGTTGTATGACACTTTGTCACCCTTGAGCATTTTGAAATAATCCAAGATGGCCGCCAAAAATTGATACTGTCTGTATCTTTATATATCTTCATAGTTATGTTATTTTGAGGATATAAAAATGTGCAAAGTAATGTGTTTTGTGTTACTAGGGTATTTTGTATCTTATACATACGTGCATATGAAATCAAAATCTAAGATGGCCACCAAAATGGCTGCTGAAAAATAAAAATAAATAAAACATTGTTCATTTTGAATTATTTATGCAAAATACCTACTGCAATCACTGGAACTAAATGGAATTATGATGCTATATTTCATAATCTATCAAAATGAGTAAAACTTAGGAAATAATACATCCACTATAAAAAAGGAATAAATATGTAAAAATGTATATCCTACACACATATACGGAACAGGTGGTATGTGTAACTTTGTACAAGAAGAAGATATTTATTATGAGTGACACCAAATTATTTGATTTGATGTGTTTCCTTGTAAGACTTCAAAACAAAGCAGCACAAAGTCGGACAGCCAAGTTGTGGCTGGAATGTCTTATAAAGCCAGTCATGATAATGATGTTGTTCATCCGAGCAGAACGTGAAGGTGAATGGGCCCTCCACCTGACTGCAGTAACTGCCATGATGCCATATTTCTTTGCAGCAGGACACATCAATTATGCCAGGTATGGTCTCTATTACCTACGATCGATGGAAAAACTCCCCGAAAACGTACAGGCTAATTTCCTTGCCGGTGAACATGTCATGAGACACCAGACCGGGTTGTGGAATGGGCTGTGGTCGGACATGTTTATTGAAACAACCTTTATGAGGTATGGACATGGGCCAGGTGGTCTTATTGGAATCACATTGAAAGACGAATCTGTCAAGCGTTGGGCCCCAAGTCTGCATACCTGCAGTCTTCTCTTGCAAGACATCAAACGCATGAGAGATACTGATGCGTCTACCACTGTCACTAAGCATAAAGAGGAGGGAAATGCCCGCATAGAAGCTGATAGTGAAGACCGTATTAAGATTTGCAAGAAGTTAGAAATGTCAATACACCCCATGCAATCCGACGAACATCCTGAAGGAGTAGTAAATATTGTTTCTGGGAAGATCAGTTCAAACCTGGTGAATGTAGACAATGCTGTAACAATAGGAAATAAACAAATGGAAATGTTTGAATGTTCTTGGCCAGAAGGGTTTAATGCAACCATCACAAATTAAGTGGTTACAAAGAAGATTAATAAGAAGAATGTGAAAATTGATGAAACTGCAATTATATATGACACACAATTGATTTACAGCCAAGTTATTGGACTACTGTCATCAAGAGCAGTGGATTTGAATGACATAATGTCTCATGAGCTTGCACCAGTCCCCACAGCTATGTTCGATGACAATGGCGACATGAGGATAGCAACTTCAAAATCTATCCTTAAGAAGAAACTCCAGATTACGCAGCCTACCAGATCAGCTGAGAAACCAGATACAATTGTGGTTGATGGTTGCGCAATTTTGTGGTGCATTCACTGGCCAAAGACTGGTACTATTCAAAACTACTTAAATGGATTCTGGAGTTACATATCACTACTCTTGCGCACAAGCAATGTCTTCTTGGTATTTGATAGATACTTCCAATACAGTATCAAGAGCTGCACGAGAATAGGAAGAGCAGATCCGCAATCCATAGCATATAAGTTGACACACGAAACTCCATTACCAAAACAATCGACAGTCTTCACAAATACAGAGAATACGGTACCTAATATGTGAAGACCTGACACAGAAAGCGCTCACATATACTGTAGTAAAAGTTTGATGATAACGGGATCTTCTGATGTTCCTTTAGAAATACAAATGGGTGTTCCTGTTTCCCGTTATGATATAAGAACAAGTCATGAGGAAGCAGATGTTATCATCACTCAACAAGCAGTATATGCCGCAACACAAGGGGCCAAATGTGTTAAAGTTATATGTGACGACACTGATGTCTTCGCGCTTCTCCTTCACTTCTATTCCCTGACTAAATTGTCTTCCATGATGTTGATGGAGGGTACTAGTGGTGAACGGACGATGGTCGATATCGAGGCAACTGCAGCAAAACACCAATTGATCATACCAAGTTTACTAGCTGCCCATGCACTTACAGGATGCGACACCGTAGCGAGATTGACCGGTATTGGCAAACTCAAGGTTATCAAACAATTAGAAAAGGGAACATAAATCAGACTTTTAGGTGAACTTGATTGTAACACTGATGAGGTAGTAACCGAAGCCACCACTTTCATCGCTGGATGCTATGGAAATGCAGGAAATAGCATGTCTGATGTACGTTATGAAGTTTGGAAGACAAAGGTTGGAAGAAAAGCAATGGGGAAGATGCCAGACACTCCCACCAACGTCCGAGTCATTTCGAGAAAATGTCAAGCGGGCCCATTTTCAAACATGTGTATGGAAGTCGTCACTGGATCCCATTCCACCAGACCTTGATGCAGAGCAGTTTGGATGAAGAAAAGACATACCATCAAAAGTACTTATTCCTGTAACAGTACCAGTTAGACCACAGTTAGACAACAAAACACCAGCTCCACCATGCGTCATGAAGTTCATCAGCTGTAGCTGTAGTTCTGAAACTTCTTGTATTACAAATAGATGTGGTTGCAACAATGCAAATCTAGCATGTACAATATTTTGCAAATGTAATGAAACTAGTAATTGTGAAAACAAGTGTACCAAAAAAGCATTATTGGATGATGACAGTGATAATCGTGATTCTGAAAGTGACACAGAAAGTTGAACATATTCGTTTCACTACACAGTATATCACGTGTGTATAAATAGAAAATGTATAATAAATATTGTGTACGTATTCAAAACATAAACAGTATAATAAATACAAAGATATGATTTGACAATATATGTGAATCTAGTCAATAATTATGTGCATTGTTTAAAAAAATAAATGACTTCATTACCTTGTATTATACGGAGTCAAAAAAGAAACGATACCTGGTGTTTATGTGTATAATTTCAACATTTATTAAGAATATTCTTTGAAAATTCATAAGATGATAGTCCAACATGTTTGAAAGAGGAGCACATAAAGCATAATGAGCCTCCGAAACTTTCTGCTGCGTGATGACGTAATTCGTCGGACAGGGGTCTAATGGAGTTTTCACACAGACGTCAATACCGAGTATGGGCACCATTTGCGTCTTTCGCTGCAATGCACTGCCGTCGCATCGAACGGAAGAGTGTCTGAATATTTGTCCACTCCTGACGCAAAACATCCCTCAGTTGGTTTAACGTTACCGGCTGACGTTTGTCTAACGTATCCCACAAATGTTCTATGGGTGACAAGTCTGGTGACAAAGCAGGCCATGGCAGGGTTTCAATATTGTTCTGCTCCAATAATGTGGTGGAAATCCGAGCAGTATGACACCTGGCGTTGGGAACAGTGTGACGTTTCTGTTGGCGTTAAAGAACGGCACAACAACTGGCGCAAGGATCTCATCACAGTACCGCTGGGCGTTTAGGTTCCCGTCCACCACTAACAGTTCAGTGCGACTGCCGAAGGTGATACCGCCCCACGCCATAACGCTTCCGCCCCCGAACAGATCGACCTGATGTACACATGCGTCGGCGTAATGTTCACCGCGTCTGCGATATACCTGCTCTCTGCCATCCGCTCGACGCAAACAGAACCGCGATTCATCGCTAAACATCACCGAATTCCACTGTAACCGAGTCCAGCGAGCACGTTCCGTCGTCCATTCCCGCCGTACGTCACGGTGACGTCGTGTCAGGATGGGTCCAACGTATGGCCAATAGGCACGAATGCCACGTTCACCGAGCCGGTTCCTGACTGTTTGTGCACTGATGCGATTGTTGGTCATCCCAGGAGTAACAGCAGCTGTGTGCGTAGCAGGTAGGAACCGGTCACGTAAATGTGACGGTCCTGTTCACACGTCGTCACACGTGGTCGACCAGATCTTGGACGGTCGTCCACCGATCCATGTGTTCGATAACGTCGGAAGTAGACGTGTTATCGTGATCCGCGTAACCCCCGAGTCGATTTGCGACGTTTACGCTGACGTAAACGGCCGTCAATCATGCCAATGGCACGCATTCTCTGATTGCGGTTTAGCCTAGGCATTTTGTTATAGGTAACAATGGGTATGTAAGGTGTTTTTCCTCGATGATAATGCAATACCAGTACAATAAACCGGTTTTCCGATTTGTACATGTGTAGGAAGTTGTCTTTGTTGAGGAGCACGTGCAAATCGGAAATTCGGCGTTCCAGGATTATCGGGTGTTTATTTACCTGTGTTTATGGTTGGCTGACGTTGCAATAAGATACCCGGTACTGATACGTAATAATATATTAAACCTTTCTATGGTTTTATCCGTTTTACGTCATTTTTAGTTTGGTATCGTTTCTTTTTTGACTCAGTATAAATTCAAATGATATCATTTTCAAGGCTACAGGTACATGTATACTATTTGTTTTGAATACTACAACATGTATTGAAAAGGTAAGTTGAACTATTAGTTTATATTCTAAGTATTCTAATATTCTATTAGCTAAAATTTGAATATACAATTGTCCAATTTACCATTGTTGAAACAGTGATAAAAATACAGTTTTCATACTTTGGCGGCCATTTTGTAGGCCATTTTGGGATTTAGAACCTGCCTATAAATACTTTTGAGTCTATAAATACAATAATAACACAAGTCATACCATTATGTATGATTTAGGGTATGTGAAATAACTATTAAGACGAAATACAAAGGTATAGACCACTTTATATAATTCTTGGCGGCCATCTTGGATTATTTCAAAATGCTCAAGGGTGACAAAGTGTCATACAACAGATTCTAAGAGAGGACATCTTCCTGAACAATTTGATACCAAAACATTTTGTGTGTACTCCAAAGTTAGGTTACCCCCTTTGGCATCTGGACTAATATGCCTGCTAGCTTGTTCGGCTTATACTAAGGCTCTAACTCCAGAGAACTTACAAAGTTCATTCAGAAAAGCAGGTATTTACCCACTTGATAAGAATGTTGTGGATCCAAGCAACTTCCTTCCTGCCACCACTTTAGAAATTGAACAATGTGATGATGAGGTTCCATCTGGTGAGGTATCACATAACAAGGTAAATGATACAGAAAATGACTTCTTTAAACAGAAAGAATACTATATCAGAAAGAAGAATAGGCCAACAAAGAAGAGAAGAAACATAAGTAACATTAGCAGTGGTAAGGCAATAACTGAAGATGAAACTCTTCAGAATATTATTAAATACATTGATGCTTCTGTGACGAAGAAACAAAAAACAACTGTGAATCAGAACCAAAAGGTAGACAATGGAAAAAACAAACAAACAAAACCAGTAAACAAAGGAAAACAAAAACGGGTTAAACCAATGAGTAAACCAACAAGTGAGGCTCAATCTAGATTGTCTCACTCTTATGTTTATAGTGAAGGCTCCAAGTCAGATACCAGCTCTATAGCGGAGGAGGAGAAATGTTGTGTATGTCACTTCTTTACCCCCAAAGAAATCAGAAATAGTGTGAGTCTGGTAATCACATGAAAATGGCGATTGTAAACATTGGGTCCATCTGAAATTTTGCACTGACAAAAAAGTGATCAGGAGGGGCGACTCATTTCTGTGTACACATTGTGATAAGCCGGAAGAATAATTTGAAAAACTGAAGAGTGAAATAATGAGAAATAACAAGTTGAAACTGTTTGTGTTACATTATATAGTTACATAGATTTGTTATAGTTTACCATTGAAATTTCACTTCATTTGTCAACAAACTCCAAATATTACTAATTCATTTTTATAATACATGTCATGTTATTGTAGATCTCTACAAAAACTCCGTAAAAATGGTTAACTTTATGTCTTTGTTTGTATAGAACATGTACATCAACTATTGTAGCAGGTTGTACCCGGTGGAAGCATTATACCGGAAGTAGTAGCAGGTGTGCGAAAACACAGCACTGCAAACTGTTGTAAACTTCCGGAAGATCAAGGTTGTGTTTTGATTTCGCAGCATGTTTGCAACAGTTTATGGGGGGAAATGTTGTTGCAATAAAATAATGGATAAATGTATTGCTTAAATACCAGGTAAGATTTAATATTGCTATTTTTACATTTTTCTGTGGGTCAGTGTAATGCTAGTGTGCGCTAAAATCCATAACGCTAAGATAAAATACTGTATTTTCTTTTAATTTAAAATACTGTATTTTAATTATATGTTAAATGGGGGGGGGGGGGGTGCAATGTACAGTGAATTTTGATCATTGTGACCCTTAAAATATATTAACATATCAATTTCTGGAGATTTCATTTTCTTGAGGACATTAAGCTCTTCATTTTGAGTGCCTTTAATCAACATTTCTTTTACAGTACAACATTGTGATTGCGGGTTATATTTGAAAATTCTGTGAAATTTTGGGATTTGCAGGCTCAAGTGACCTTTCAGCCCCCTGTGACCATTAGAAACAATCCATAATTGTTTGAAATATTTTATTGGTCGATGCCATGAAACCGTTCATATCCAGGTGTCATATATATCTCTATCACGAATAATTACCGCTTAATAGGAGTTTCTCCTCCCCGCACCAATAATAAACTAATTAATCGTCATTATTTTACCAATTTGAGCAAAATGGTCCTGTATGGATCCCCCATTATTCGTACCCTAATGTCCATATCAGATTCATCTTTTTTTTAAGAGACTGCCATGATATGGATACTTTGTGAATTAGTGTAAAAAAGGTTTAGTTTAAGGTACAACATTCTGTTTATGGGTTATTTTTGAAAAATCCGCGATATTAGGGATTTGCAGCCCTGCGTGACCTTTCAAATCCCTGTGACCCTTATAAAAATATCCATGAATGTTTGACATAATTCATCTTGTAGTGGACATAGCCAGCGTCATTCTGAGCGGTTAGTTATTATTTTATGTTGAAAACGTACCTTTTTATGGGAAATTTGTCTTCCCCACTACTCCTAAATTTCAATGTTTTGCCGTATCAGCAAATTTCTGAAAATGTGTTATATTTGGCGGATTCTGGAAAAAGATTTTTATACAGGTGTACAACCCTATATACAAGCTATCTGGGGTGGATGTACCTCTCTTTCACAAACTGATTTTGATTCATTATTCAGGCCACTTTCTCAGTTCTGCCTCTACTAATTGGACAACCGTGACATTTCAGATGTCATTGACAGAGGTCACATTGGAAAACCGTGACATTTCAGATGTCATTGACAGAGGTCACATTGGAAAACCGTGACATTTCAGATGATTACGGTGATTGGTCTAGGATGCGACTCTCCTGTTTTAGTATTTAGTTTCACCACTAGTATCGTAGTGATTCGCTTCAGGTGTGAGAGGCCCGTAGTCTGCCCTAGGCTGTAGCCATTACAATTGTGCTCTTAGACAACTCACTTAAATTCCACATTGCCTCTTCTCTCTCCATCGTGGCAATGGATTCCATCAGGAATGAAGTCTCGAGAGCGATTAATCTATCATTGTACGAACTTGTTTCGCAATCTAGCTAAAATAAATTTGCATAAACTAAATGTTGGCATCTGCAGTTAGGGTTATTAGGGAAAAAAACTGTATACTGAGACCAACATACTATGTCTAGTTATATTCCATTTCAGTCCTTCTCACCCAACCTGAAGTACATTGTATCGATTGGAACTCAACATGACATGCAGGTCAATGTGTGGAACTGGAGAACCGGTTCTAAGGTGGCCTCCAATAAGGTTTCCAGCAAGGTAAAGTTGCTTGCAATGTTTATAAAAGGGAATGCGTGGGGACGAGTATACTCTTCTAGTGGTCTGCAATTACTGAGACCCGGAGTCGCAACCCGACTGTAACCATTAAGATTGTGCCCTTAGGCTGATTATATACTGCTACTACAGGTTTTTTACCCCGACCGATTTGTAATTGAAATTCCCCCTCCCCGAATCTGGGGGTTCCAAGGATCATAGTCGAAAAAGCATTTTTTTGCCGACACTGTGACCTTGTATTTGACAACCAAAGTCAACCATGAATGAAACGTAGAACTCCCAGCCGTAATGTTATTTTCTAAGACTAAATAAACCCTGTATTAACAAGAGCCAAAGTTTGGTTCTGAACCTCATTGACAGCGAAATAAAAATATAATTATAAGTATGTAATCAAACCATGTTTTAATTTTCAGAGATTCTGCAAACCTAAAGGGTCCAATTAGTACCCTTTGTATATTATAATATTGTATATTTCAGGTGTCGGCTGTGGCATTTTCAGCAGATGGTTCCTATTTTGTGACTGTAGGCATGAGGCATGTCAGATTCTGGTACCTGGACAGTAGCAAATCAAAGGTATACTATAATTAGGATGGTCTACACAATCTATTAAGACTATATTGTATTTAAGCTAAATAGCTAATAGTGTCTTTCTAACATGATTTATGATGTACATTATTATAAATAAACAATAGCAATTTTTATATTTCCTTAGAAATAAACCAGTAGCAATTTTTATAATTTTGCCATAAATTGTAGTGCAAAACAACATTGCACCATACTAATCTGTTAGTCTCTCCATAGGACATAATGCAAATCGACATTGTATCTCAATTTTCTGCTCCATAGGACGTAATGCAAAACGACATTGTACCTCACTATATGTTAGTCTCTCCATAGGACGTAATGCAAAACGACATTGTACCTCACTATTATGTTAGTCTCTCCATAGGACGTAATGCAAAACGACAATGTACCTCACTATTATGTTAGTTTCTCCATAGGACGTAATGCAAAATGACATTGTACCTCACTATTATGTTAGTCTCTCCATAGGACGTAATGCAACATGACATTGTACCTTGCTATTCTGCTCCATAGGACGTGATGCAAAACGACAATGTACCTCACTATTATGTTAGTTTCTCCATAGGATGTAATGCAAAATGACATTGTACCTTGCTATTCTGCTCCATAGGACGTAATGCAAAACGACAATGTACCTCGCTATTCTGTTAGTCTCTCTATAGGACATAATGCAAAATAACATTGTACCTCGCTATTATATTATTCTCTCCATAGAATGTAATGCAAAATGACATTGTACCTCGCTATTATGTTAGTCTCTCCATAGGACGTAATACAAAATGGCATTGTACCTCACTATTATGTTAGTTTCTCCATAGGACCTAATGCAAAACGACATTGTACCTTGCTATTCTGTTAGTCTCTCCATAGGACGTAATCCTTAATGACATTGTACCTTGCCATTCTGTTAGTTTCTCCATGGGACGTAATACAAAATGACATTGTACCTCGCTATTCTGTTAGTCTCTCCATAGGACGTAATACAAAATGACATTGTACCTCGCTATTCTGCTCCATAGGAAATAATGCAAAACGACATTGTAACTTGCTATTCTGTTAGTCTCTCCATAGGACGTAATACAAAATGACATTGTACCTCAATATTCTGTTAGTCTCTCCATTGGACGTAATACAAAATGACATTGTACCTCACTATTATGTTAGTCTCTCCATATGTAGGACGTAATGCAAAACGACTATTCTGTTATTCTCTCCATAGGATTTAATGCAAAACGACATTGTACCTCACTATTCTGATAGTCTCTCCATAGGACGTAATACAAAATGACATTGTACCTCACTATTATATTATTCTCTCCATAGGACGTAATACAAAATGATATTGTACCTCGCTATACTGTTAGTCTTTCCATAGGACATAATGCAAAATGACATTGTACCTCACTATTATGTTAGTCTCTCCATAGGACGTAATACAAAACGACACTTGCTATTCTGTTAGTCTCTCCATAGGACGTAATGCAAATTGACATTGTACCTCACTATTATATTATTCTCTCCATAGAACGTAATGCAAATTGACATTGTACCTCACTATTATATTATTCTCTCCATATGACATAATGCAAAATGACATTGTACCTCACTATTATGTTAGTCTCTCCATAGAACGTAATGCAAAATGACATTGTACCTCACTATTCTGATAGTCTCTCCATACGATGTTATGCAAAATGACATTGTACCTCACTATTATGTTAGTTTCTCCATAGGACGTAATGCAAAATGACATTGTACCTCAATATTCTGTTAGTCTCTCCATTGGACGTAATACAAAATGACATTGTACCTCACTATTATGTTAGTCTCTCCATATGTAGGACGTAATGCAAAACGACTATTCTGTTATTCTCTCCATAGGATTTAATGCAAAACGACATTGTACCTCACTATTCTGATAGTCTCTCCATAGGACGTAATACAAAATGACATTGTACCTCACTATTATATTATTCTCTCCATAGGACGTAATACAAAATGATATTGTACCTCGCTATACTGTTAGTCTTTCCATAGGACGTAATACAAAACGACACTTGCTATTCTGTTAGTCTCTCCATAGGACGTAATGCAAATTGACATTGTACCTCACTATTATATTATTCTCTCCATATGACATAATGCAAAATGACATTGTACCTCACTATTATGTTAGTCTCTCCATAGAACGTAATGCAAAATGACATTGTACCTCACTATTATATTATTCTCTCCATAGAACGTAATGCAAATTGACATTGTACCTCACTATTATATTATTCTCTCCATATGACATAATGCAAAATGACATTGTACCTCACTATTATGTTAGTCTCTCCATAGAACGTAATGCAAAATGACATTGTACCTCACTATTATATTATTCTCTCCATAGAACGTAATGCAAATTGACATTGTACCTCACTATTATATTATTCTCTCCATATGACATAATGCAAAATGACATTGTACCTCACTATTATGTTAGTCTCTCCATAGGACGTAATGCAAAATGACATTGTACCTTGCTATTCTGATAGTCTCTCCATAGGATGTATGCAAAATGACATTGTACCTCACTATTATGTTAGTCTCTCCATAGGACGTAATGCAAAATGACATCGTACCTTACTATTATGTTAGTCTCTCCATAGGATGAATACAAAATGACATTGTAACTTGCAATTCTGTTTGTCTCTCCATAGGACGTTATGCAAAATGACATTGTACCTCACTATTATATTATTCTCTCCATATGACATAATGCAAAATGACATTGTACCTCACTATTATGTTAGTCTCTCCATAGAACGTAATGCAAAATGACATTGTACCTCACTATTCTGATAGTCTCTCCATACGATGTTATGCAAAATGACATAGTACCTCACTATTATGTTAGTTTCTCCATAGGACGTAATACAAAATGACATTGTACCTCGCTATTCTGCTCCATAGGAAATAATGCAAAACGACATTGTACCTTGCTATTCTGTTAGTCTCTCCATAGGACGTAATACAAAATGACATTGTACCTCAATATTCTGTTAGTCTCTCCATTGGACGTAATACAAAATGACATTGTACCTCACTATTATGTTAGTCTCTCCATATGTAGGACGTAATGCAAAACGACATTGTACCTCACTATTCTGTTATTCTCTCCATAGGATTTAATGCAAAACGACATTGTACCTTACTATTCTGATAGTCTCTCCATAGGACGTAATACAAAATGACATTGTACCTCACTATTATATTATTCTCTTCATATGACGTAATACAAAATGATATTGTACCGCGCTATACTGTTAGTCTTTCCATAGGACATAATGCAAAATGACATTGTACCTCACTATTATGTTAGTCTCTCCATAGAACGTAATGCAAAATGACATTGTACCTCACTATTATGTTAGTCTCTCCATAGGACGTAATACAAAATGACACTTGCTATTCTGTTAGTCTCTCCATAGGACATAATGCAAATTGACATTGTACCTCACTATTATATTATTCTCTCCATATGTAGGACGTAATGCAAAACGACATTGTACCTCACTATTATATTATTCTCTCCATAGGACGTAATACAAAATGACATTGTACCTCGCTATACTGTTAGTCTTTCCATAAGACATAATGCAAAATGACATTGTACCTCACTATTATGTTAGTCTCTCCATAGAACGTAATGCAAAATGACATTGTACCTCACTATTCTGATAGTCTCTCCATACGATGTTATGCAAAATGACATTGTACCTCACTATTATGTTAGTTTCTCCATAGGACGTAATGCAAAATGACATTGTACCTTACTATTATGTTAGTCTCTCCATAGGATGTAATACAAAATGACATTGTAACTTGCTATTCTGTTTGTCTCTCCATAGGACGTTATGCAAAATGACATTGTACCTCACTATTATATTATTCTCTCCATAGGACGTAATACGAAATGACATTGTACCTCACTATTATATTATACTCTCTATAGGACATAATACAAAATGACATTGTACCTCACTATTATATTATTCTCTCCATAGGACGTAATACAAAATGATATTGTACCTTGCTATTCTGTTAGTCTCTCCATAGGACGTAATACAAAATGACATTGTACCTTGCTATTATGTTAGTCTCTCCATAGGACGTAATACAAAATGATATTGTACCTTGCTATTCTGTTAGTCTCTCCATAGGACGTAATACAAAACGACATTGTACCTTGCTATTATGTTAGTCTCTCCATAGGACGTAATACAAAACGATATTGTACCTCGCTATTCTGTTAGTCTCTCCATAGGACGTAATACAAACGACATTGTACCTCACTATTTTGTTAGTTTCTCCATAGGACCTAATGCAAAACGACATTGTACCTTGCTATTCTGTTAGTCTCTCCATAGGACGTAATCCTTAATGACATTGTACCTTGCCATTCTGTTAGTTTCTCCATGGGACGTAATACAAAATGACATTGTACCTCGCTATTCTGTTAGTCTCTCCATAGGACGTAATACAAAATGACATTGTACCTCGCTATTCTGCTCCATAGGAAATAATGCAAAACGACATTGTACCTTGCTATTCTGTTAGTCTCTCCATAGGACGTAATACAAAATGACATTGTACCTCAATATTCTGTTAGTCTCTCCATTGGACGTAATACAAAATGACATTGTACCTCACTATTATGTTAGTCTCTCCATATGTAGGACGTAATGCAAAACGACATTGTACCTCACTATTCTGTTATTCTCTCCATAGGATTTAATGCAAAACGACATTGTACCTTACTATTCTGATAGTCTCTCCATAGGACGTAATACAAAATGACATTGTACCTCACTATTATGTTAGTCTCTCCATAGAACGTAATGCAAAATGACATTGTACCTCACTATTATGTTAGTCTCTCCATAGGACGTAATACAAAATGACACTTGCTATTCTGTTAGTCTCTCCATAGGACATAATGCAAATTGACATTGTACCTCACTATTATATTATTCTCTCCATATGTAGGACGTAATGCAAAACGACATTGTACCTCACTATTATATTATTCTCTCCATAGGACGTAATACAAAATGACATTGTACCTCGCTATACTGTTAGTCTTTCCATAAGACATAATGCAAAATGACATTGTACCTCACTATTATGTTAGTCTCTCCATAGAATGTAATGCAAAATGACATTGTACCTCACTATTCTGATAGTCTCTCCATACGATGTTATGCAAAATGACATTGTACCTCACTATTATGTTAGTTTCCCCATAGGACGTAATGCAAAATGACATTGTAACTTGCTATTCTGTTTGTCTCTCCATAGGACGTTATGCAAAATGACATTGTACCTCACTATTATATTATTCTCTCCATAGGACGTAATACGAAATGACATTGTACCTCACTATTATATTATACTCTCTATAGGACGTAATACAAAATGACATTGTACCTCACTATTATATTATTCTCTCCATAGGACGTAATACAAAATGATATTGTACCTTGCTATTCTGTTAGTCTCTCCATAGGACGTAATACAAAATGACATTGTACCTTGCTATTATGTTAGTCTCTCCATAGGACGTAATACAAAACGATATTGTACCTCGCTATTCTGTTAGTCTCTCCATAGACGTAATACAAACGACATTGTACCTCACTATTTTGTTAGTTTCTCCATAGGACCTAATGCAAAACGACATTGTACCTTGCTATTCTGTTAGTCTCTCCATAGGACGTAATCCTTAATGACATTGTACCTTGCCATTCTGTTAGTTTCTCCATGGGACGTAATACAAAATGACATTGTACCTCGCTATTCTGTTAGTCTCTCCATAGGACGTAATACAAAATGACATTGTACCTCGCTATTCTGCTCCATAGGAAATAATGCAAAACGACATTGTACCTTGCTATTCTGTTAGTCTCTCCATAGGACGTAATACAAAATGACATTGTACCTCAATATTCTGTTAGTCTCTCCATTGGACGTAATACAAAATGACATTGTACCTCACTATTATGTTAGTCTCTCCATATGTAGGACGTAATGCAAAACGACATTGTACCTCACTATTCTGTTATTCTCTCCATAGGATTTAATGCAAAACGACATTGTACCTTACTATTCTGATAGTCTCTCCATAGGACGTAATACAAAATGACATTGTACCTCACTATTATATTATTCTCTTCATATGACGTAATACAAAATGATATTGTACCGCGCTATACTGTTAGTCTTTCCATAGGACATAATGCAAAATGACATTGTACCTCACTATTATGTTAGTCTCTCCATAGAACGTAATGCAAAATGACATTGTACCTCACTATTATGTTAGTCTCTCCATAGGACGTAATACAAAACGACACTTGCTATTCTGTTAGTCTCTCCATAGGACATAATGCAAATTGACATTGTACCTCACTATTATATTATTCTCTCCATATGTAGGACGTAATGCAAAACGACATTGTACCTCACTATTATGTTAGTCTCTCCATAGAACGTAATGCAAAATGACATGGTACCTCACTATTCTGATAGTCTCTCCATACGATGTTATGCAAAATGACATTGTACCTCACTATTATGTTAGTTTCTCCATAGGACGTAATGCAAAATGACATTGTACCTCACTATTATGTTAGTCTCTCCATATGTAGGACGTAATGCAAAACGACATTGTACCTCACTATTCTATTGTTCTCTCCATAGGATTTAATGCAAAATGACATTGTACCTCACTATTCTGTTAGTCTCTCCGTAGGACGTAATACAAAATGACATTGTACCTCACTATTATATTATTCTCTCCATATGACATAATGCAAAATGACATTGTACCTCACTATTATGTTAGTCTCTCCATAGAACGTAATGCAAAATGACATTGTACCTCACTATTCTGATAGTCTCTCCATACGATGTTATGCAAAATGACATTGTACCTCACTATTATGTTAGTTTCTCCATAGGACGTAATGCAAAATGACATTGTACCTCACTATTATGTTAGTCTCTCCATATTAGGACGTAATGCAAAACGACATTGTACCTCACTATTCTATTATTCTCTCCATAGGATTTAATGCAAAATGACATTGTACCTCACTATTATGTTAGTCTCTCCATAGGACGTAATGCAAAATGACATTGTACCTTGCTATTCTGCTCCATAGGACGTAATGCAAAACGACAATGTACCTCACTATTATGTTAGTTTCTCCATAGGATGTAATGCAAAATGACATTGTACCTCGCTATTCTGCTCCATAGGACGTAATGCAAAACGACAATGTACCTCGCTATTCTGTTAGTCTCTCCATAGGACATAATGCAAAATGACATTGTACCTCGCTATTATGTTAGTCTCTCCATAGGACGTAATACAAAATGGCATTGTACCTCACTATTATGTTAGTTTCTCCATAGGACGTAATGCAAAACGACATTGTACCTTGCAATTCTGTTAGTCTCTCCATAGGACGTAATCCTTAATGACATTGTACCTTGCCATTCTGTTAGTTTCTCCATGGGACGTAATACAAAATGACATTGTACCTCGCTATTCTGTTAGTCTCTCCATAGGACGTAATACAAAATGACATTGTACTCATATTCTGCTCCATAGGAAATAATGCAAAACGACATTGTACCTTGCTATTCTGTTAGTCTCTCCGTAGGACGTAATACAAAATGACATTGTACCTCAATATTCTGTTAGTCTCTCCATTGGACGTAATACAAAATGACATTGTACCTCACTATTATGTTAGTCTCTCCATATGTAGGACGTAATGCAAAACGACAGTGTACCTCACTATTCTGTTATTCTCTCCATAGGACGTAATACAAAATGATATTGTACCTCACTATACTGTTAGTCTTTCCATAGGACATAATGCAAAATGACATTGTACCTCACTATTATGTTAGTCTCTCCATAGAACGTAATGCAAAATGACATTGTACCTCACTATTATGTTAGTCTCTCCATAGGACGTAATACAAAACGACACTCTGTTAGTCTCTCCATAGGACATAATGCAAATTGACATTGTACCTCACTATTATATTATTCTCTCCATATGACATAATGCAAAATGACATTGTACCTCACTATTATGTTAGTCTCTCCATAGAACGTAATGCAAAATGACATTGTACCTCACTATTCTGATAGTCTCTCCATACGATGTTATGCAAAATGACATTGTACCTCACTATTATGTTAGTTTCTCCATAGGACGTAATGCAAAATGACATTGTACCTCACTATTATGTTAGTCTCTCCATATGTAGGACGTAATGCAAAACGACATTGTACCTCACTATTCTATTATTCTCTCCATAGGATTTAATGCAAAATGACATTGTACCTCACTATTATGTTAGTCTCTCCATAGGACGTAATGCAAAATGACATTGTACCTTGCTATTCTGCTCCATAGGACGTAATGCAAAACGACAATGTACCTCACTATTATGTTAGTTTCTCCATAGGATGTAATGCAAAATGACATTGTACCTCGCTATTCTGCTGCATAGGACGTAATGCAAAACGACAATGTACCTCGCTATTCTGTTAGTCTCTCCATAGGACATAATGCAAAATGACATTGTACCTCGCTATTATGTTAGTCTCTCCATAGGACGTAATGCAAAATGGCATTGTACATTGCTAGTCTGTTTGTCTCTCCATAGGATGTAATGCAAAACGACATTGTACCTCGCTATTATGTTGGTCTCTCCATAGGACGTAATGCAAAATGGCATTGTACCTCGCTATTATGTTAGTCTCTCCATAGGACGTAATGCAAAATGGCATTGTACATTGCTAGTCTGTTTGTCTTTCCATAGGATGTAATGCAAAATGACATTGTACCTCGCTATTATGTTAGTCTCTCCATAGGACGTAATGCAAAATGGCATTGTACATTGCTAGTCTCTTTGTCTCTCCATAGGATGTAATGCAAAACGACATTGTACCTTTCTATTATGTTAATCTCTCCATAGGACGTAATACAAAATGGCATTGTACCTCACTATTATGTTGGTCTCTCCATAGGACGTAATGCAAAATGGCATTGTACCTCACTATTATATTATTCTCTCCATATGACATAATGCAAAATGACATTGTACCTCACTATTATGTAAGTCTCTCCATAGAACGTAATGCAAAATGACATTGTACCTCACTATTCTGATAGTCTCTCCATACGATGTTATGCAAAATGACATTGTACCTCACTATTATGTTAGTTTCCCCATAGGACGTAATGCAAAATGACATTGTACCTCACTATTATGTTAGTCTCTCCATATGTAGGACGTAATGCAAAACGACATTGTACCTCACTATTCTATTATTCTCTCCATAGGATTTAATGCAAAATGACATTGTACCTCACTATTATGTTAGTCTCTCCATAGGATGTAATGCAAAATGACATTGTACCTTGCTATTCTGCTCCATAGGACGTAATGCAAAACGACAATGTACCTCACTATTATGTTAGTTTCTCCATAGGATGTAATGCAAAATGACATTGTACCTCGCTATTCTGCTCCATAGGACGTAATGCAAAACGACAATGTACCTCGCTATTCTGTTAGTCTCTCCATAGGACATAATGCAAAATGACATTGTACCTCGCTATTATGTTAGTCTCTCCATAGGACGTAATACAAAATGGCATTGTACCTCACTATTATGTTAGTTTCTCCATAGGACGTAATGCAAAACGACATTGTACCTTGCAATTCTGTTAGTCTCTCCATAGGACGTAATCCTTAATGACATTGTACCTTGCCATTCTGTTAGTTTCTCCATGGGACGTAATACAAAATGACATTGTACCTCGCTATTCTGTTAGTCTCTCCATAGGACGTAATACAAAATGACATTGTACCTCGCTATTCTGCTCCATAGGAAATAATGCAAAACGACATTGTACCTTGCTATTCTGTTAGTCTCTCCATAGGACGTAATACAAAATGACATTGTACCTCAATATTCTGTTAGTCTCTCCATTGGACGTAATACAAAATGACATTGTACCTCACTATTATGTTAGTCTCTCCATATGTAGGACGTAATGCAAAACGACATTGTACCTCACTATTCTGTTATTCTCTCCATAGGACGTAATACAAAATGATATTGTACCTCGCTATACTGTTAGTCTTTCCATAGGACATAATGCAAAATGACATTGTACCTCACTATTATGTTAGTCTCTCCATAGAACGTAATGCAAAATGACATTGTACCTCACTATTATGTTAGTCTCTCCATAGGACGTAATACAAAACGACACTTGCTATTCTGTTAGTCTCTCCATAGGACATAATGCAAATTGACATTGTACCTCACTATTATATTATTCTCTCCATATGACATAATGCAAAATGACGTTGTACCTCACTATTATGTTAGTCTCTCCATAGAACGTAATGCAAAATGACATTGTACCTCACTATTCTGATAGTCTCTCCATACGATGTTATGCAAAATGACATTGTACCTCACTATTATGTTAGTTTCTCCATAGGACGTAATGCAAAATGACATTGTACCTCACTATTATGTTAGTCTCTCCATATGTAGGACGTAATACAAAACGACATTGTACCTCACTATTCTATTATTCTCTCCATAGGATTTAATGCAAAATGACATTGTACCTCACTATTATGTTAGTCTCTCCATAGGACGTAATGCAAAATGACATTGTACCTTGCTATTCTGCTCCATAGGACGTAATGCAAAACGACAATGTACCTCACTATTATGTTAGTTTCTCCATAGGATGTAATGCAAAATGACATTGTACCTCGCTATTCTGCTGCATAGGACGTAATGCAAAACGACAATGTACCTCGCTATTCTGTTAGTCTCTCCATAGGACATAATGCAAAATGACATTGTACCTCGCTATTATGTTAGTCTCTCCATAGGACGTAATGCAAAATGGCATTGTACATTGCTAGTCTGTTTGTCTCTCCATAGGATGTAATGCAAAACGACATTGTACCTCGCTATTATGTTGGTCTCTCCATAGGACGTAATGCAAAATGGCATTGTACCTCGCTATTATGTTAGTCTCTCCATAGGACGTAATGCAAAATGGCATTGTACATTGCTAGTCTGTTTGTCTCTCCATAGGATGTAATGCAAAATGACATTGTACCTCGCTATTATGTTAGTCTCTCCATAGGACGTAATGCAAAATGGCATTGTACATTGCTAGTCTGTTTGTCTCTCCATAGGATGTAATGCAAAATGACATTGTACCTCGCTATTATGTTGGTCTCTCCATAGGACGTAATGCAAAATGGCATTGTACCTCGCTATTATATTATTCTCTCCATAGGATGTAATACAAAATGACATTGTACCTCGCTATTATGTTAGTCTCTCCATAGGACGTAATGCAAAATGGCATTGTACATTGCTAGTCTATTTGTCTCTCCATAGGATGTATTCTGTTAGTCTCTCCATAGGACGTAATGCAAAACAACATCGTACCTTACTATTATGTTAGTCTCTCCATAGGATGTAATACAAAATGACATTGTAACTTGCTATTCTGTTTGTCTCTCCATAGGACGTTATGCAAAATGACATTGTACCTCACTATTATATTATTCTCTCCATAGGACGTAATACAAAATGACATTGTACCTCACTATTATATTATACTCTCCATAGGACGTAATACAAAATGACATTGTACCTCACTATTATATTATTCTCTCCATAGGACGTAATATAAAATGATATTGTACCTTGCTATTCTGTTAGTCTCTCCATAGGACGTAATACAAAACGACATTGTACCTTGCTATTATGTTAGTCTCTCCATAGGACGTAATACAAAACGATATTGTACCACGCTATTCTGTTAGTCTCTCCATAGGACGTAATACAAACAACATTGCACCTCACTATTATGTTAGTTTCTCCATAGGACCTAATGCAAAACGACATTGTACCTTGCTATTCTGTTAGTTTCTCCATGGGACGTAATACAAAATGACATTGTACCTTGCCATTCTGTTAGTTTCTCCATGGGACGTAATACAAAATGACATTGTACGTCGTTATTCTGCTCCATAGGAAATAATGCAAAACGACATTGTACCTTGCTATTCTGTTAGTCTCTCCATTGGACGTAATACAAAATGACATTGTACCTCACTATTATGTTAGTCTCTCCATAGGACGTAATACAAAATGACATTGTACCTCACTATTATATTATTCTCTCCATAGGACGTAATACAAAATGATATTGTACGTCGCTATACTGTTAGTCGTTCCATAGGACATAATGCAAATTGACATTGTACCTCACTATTATGTTAGTCTCTCCATAGAATGTAATACAAAATGACATTGTACCTTGCTAGTCTGTTAGTTTCTCCATAGGACATAATGCAAAATGACATTGTACCTTGCTTGCTATTATGTTAGTCTCTCCATAGACATGCAAAATGGCATGTTGTCATTTAGTGTTACAGTCTATGGGAATAATAACAATACAATCAAATCTGTCATGGGAATCACATATAGAGACTTCTTAACACAGGCAGCTGCTTAATATATGGCAAATGTATAATAAAACAATATACATTCAAACCTCTATTAAGCAGCCAACCTACATTAAGCAGCCAGTTTCCAGATTCCCAATATGTTGTTTCAGTATACATTTGACCTCTTATTAAGCAGCCACCTGTGCTAAAGCAGCCAATTTCTGTGATTTTCTTGACTGGCTACTTAAAGCAGGTTTAGCTGTATTAGGGGAACTGGCTACTTAATCAGGTTGACTGCTTAATTAGTTTAATCATATTTTATTGCAAATCATTATTATATATGTCCTGCATAAACAGATATAATACATAATATGAACTGCTTAATTGAGGTGACCACTAAGCACATGTTTGACTGTATTGTAATAATTCACTTTAACGGTTATAAATAGATTTTGATCTTTTAGTTATAAAAATATAAAAGTTCACAATTATTCCTAAAATAAAGGAATTAATTAACTAACATCAATGTTCATGCGGAAATGGGTGTGTGAGAACGTTGGTGTATAAAGATATAGTAATATGAAATATTGCATTGAAATCAGCTTCAGAAATTTGATAACGTGGGTTATCAGGACAGACGATTAGTGAATAAATAAAAATGTCATGTTCCTGTGCTACCTATGCCGTCTCCGTGGCCTAGTGGTTAAGGCGTTTGCCTACAGAGCAGGAGGTCGAAGTTTCGAACCTTGTCAGGGGTTTGTTCTGATATGGTCGGTTGGTGAGCCGCCAGCTAGTTAAATAATGGTTACCGATTGCCTACCAACCTGGTGCCAGGCATACAAGCATAGGATTCGGGAAGTACTGATGTTTATAAGAAGAGGTGTCTCATAATTCAGAAATGGGTGACACTATAATAAACAAACACTCTTCATCTTCGGCATCCGTCAGTCTTGTCAGACTATGGAATTTGTTGAGTCTAAAGATGAGCACCGTCTGCTGTGGCTGTACAGCCCGATGCGTGACCTGCAGTGGCGGTTGCAGCCTTCGCACATGAAGACAGAGTCACTGGAAGTCGATGCAGTTGGTGGCGGCTCCCACTGTTTGTAATCACATGGGTTTTATAGAACTATTGCCATGACTACAAAATGTAGCTTCTGAAAGATTAAAATCTCAGGGGTAGCAACCTTGGATATTTTATGCTTGTTTTATACTAATTTACTAATCATATTTTGGGGTACTATTACCGTATTTAGCTGTGTATAGTGCGCTACCGTGTATAGTGCGCACCCACGATATGGCACGAAAATTGGCGGAAAAACTGAGTTCCTATGTATACTGCGCACGTGAAAAACGCAATTTTCCAAGTCAAAATTTAACATTTCTCAAGAATCGCTAAAAATTGTGCTCCGTGATTTTTACAACTTATATTAATCACTCGAGATATACCTCATCGAGTAACGGTAACGCACTCGGGCACACCTGCTCAAATTTCTCGACACGTTCTCAAACATCTCAACACGTTCTCAAACATGTCAGCAGATGCTCAAACTTCTCAACACGTGAAGCCTACCTAATTAACTGGGACCCATTGTGAAAGGTTTGTCGAAATTAATTATCGCTACAATCAATTGAAATACTGCAGCCAAAAAAGTTTTTTTATTATGCATTGTACATTGTACGGCGAAGTACGTGAAAAGTACGGAAAATATTACATACGATAAAACCATGTGATGTTATCAAATCGCCATTTTTTATGCATTTACCTTTTCAATTAAATTCATCAAAGTTTGCCAAAATAAACGAAATATATGCTAATTTTGTGGTCTTATTCATTTGATTTATTTATATAGACTATCGGCAACTGGTTTTAATAGCTAGTTTATAACGATTGTCGAATGTAACAACTTATAGAATGACTGTGGGCCGTTCGGGTCGAATTTCAGTTTTTTCACGAAATTTTGGTCCGGAAAAAAATGTCCTGATGTCTGTACTGGTGTATAATGCGCAGTAGATAAAATGGATGAGGATTTCAGTAAGAAATGTGCGCACTATACACAGCTAAATACGGTATTAACTGTAAAATATCTACAGATAAAACAAAAAAGGGAAAGGCGAAAAACCTGCCATGAACACGAGCAAAAACAAGAACTGGAAGTAGATTTTAAGAATACAAGAAGAACAGTTTGCCTTCAATTTAGACTCCACAGCCATGGCAATCAAAGGCAAACAAATGAGTTTGCCAGTAAATCTGTCCCACAGTTCTCTTTTATTCAAGTCTAACCTGGGATTATGACGTCAAACTATCTAACAGATTAGTTTGACGCCGAATGGTATAAATAGTCTGCAACTTAAATAGAGTCACAGTACGTTCTGACGAGTTCAATCATGAACGTAAATATTTAACATGTTTTGTTTGGTGGTCCCACAGATATATCGCCGCTAGTATTCTTCACCTTGTCTTGTTCTTCACCTTGTCTTGTTCTTCACCTTGTCTTGTTCTTCACCTTGTAAATGTACTATTACTTTATGTATTGGATCATTGTATGTTATACTGTAATGCTGAACTTCAGATCAATTCCATAACATTACCTCTAAATGGGCGTAACGGGATTCTGGGTGACCATCGCAACAATTTCTTCTGTGATGTGGCGGCGGGAACAGGGAGTTTACACAAGAGCACGTTCTGCGTCACACAGTCCGGCTACCTATGTCAGTTCAACGAGATACGGCAGATGGAAAAATGGGTGGAATTGAGGGTAAATACTTCTCAAATTTGGTTTTATGTGTTACATAACATATTCACAATTTATCACATAACCTTGCTTGTATGCACCTAGCGGAAAACAGTGCTTAAATATTGTGCTGATTATTTGCGTGAAGTTGTTTGATTATCAGGACTATTTACTATGGCATACAGATGCAGCTTAATGTAATAATGCTCAAAAAGTACTGGCAAACAGAAACGTATTTTTTAAGTACATTTATGTTGCCAGAATCTAGGCCACTGTATCATTTTAGAAAATGTTTATCCAGTTGAAAATTTTCATTATTTTCTTTAGTCACTGTTTTTGTATGCACAGACATTTTTCTTTATCTCTTCAGACAACATGTGCCAATTCCATTTCTGTTGCGGGTAGCTACATATATGTTGGTTGTGCGAGTGGAGTTGTGCGAGTATTTAATTCTTCGTCGTTGCATTTTGTGGCCACCCTACCTCGACCTCATTATCTGGGAGTGGACATCGCTGCTGCTGTAGATCCGAGGTCAATTATCCGATAAATTTCAGTGTTTATCTACGTTCTGTGTAATAATGTTACGTGATTCCTGTAGATCATATGTTATTTTGAATGAAGATGATGTTCCCCCCTGACCATTGGTCTGTAATGTTAGTATCAATGTCTCGTTGTACACTACCCAGTCTGGTTTCATTTGTTTAACCCATAACTTGCTAATTGCAACTAAGGTTTTGCAAACAGAATGTGCCGTCTAATCAGGCTCTATGCTCAGGGATCATTTTAGAGGGCGATGTGGGAGTAATAGTCACCCTACGGACCCTGACCTTTTAAAAATTATTTTTTATAGGATACGTTATAAAGCACGCCTTCTATTAAAATGTATTTAATGGTCATACTGTGCATTTTGTTGAAATCTATTAAATACCACTATTTAAGGACGCGACCGCACGCTTTCTCATTTCTCAAAAATTCTGACCTAGAATGAACCCTGATGCTGTTTGCTATTGGATAGTGGATAGATAAAACACTTGGCTGAATAGCAAAGACCATAGATCCTGATCAGATGCTGCGTTACTGGATCTTTGCACCACATTCCTTCCAATTTATTCAGCATTTTACGAGTTAAGAAATGTATTTGCAACAAAGAAAGCACTGGAAGTTTAATTGGTATACCTTTGAACAGCTGGAACTTCAAACTCTAGTCATGATTGATCTTCAGTTCCCAGCAATTCCTGCAGACCTTTAGGTTAATCATTATTTATTTCAGTATTTTTTAATATATTCAAGGAAATAAACATTTTACATATAAATTAACAGCAATAGACTGAAAGGGATTAGAACGGAAGAAAAACAATTCTTCTCCCTATCAATTAGTTGTTATACAATAGGCAGGAGAATAATATATTTAACATTGAAAATATGTCAACAATTTCAAATTATTATGTGAACTACAACTGATGTATTAGTTAGTTTAAACTTTGTTTATTTTACAACGATTCCGAAGCAAGTTTTAGCAACTCATATTTAATCACTCTCGTTGGCGCAGATGAAAGCGTATATGTGGTCATTCGTGTGGGAGGAAACCGGAGTACCCGGAGAAAACCCACCTGTCCGATCTGGCGACCACCATACCATCTTACCTACTTCCCGGTCCAAGGATCGAACCCGGGTTGCATTGGTGAGAAGCGAGCGCACTAACCACTGCGCTAATCGGACAGCCAATGTATTAGTTAGTAAATAGAGCTGACCTTCTAGTGTTTCCCCTAAGCAGGAATAGGAGGGCGGCCCGCCCTGCCGCTTTTTGGAACAGCCTTTGTGTCCGAAGTTCCGAAAATGCCCACCCTCGTGTGCCTAAACTCTCATTAAAACTTGATGATAAGTATTGCAATATTGCCTGAAATCCCCCCCCCCCCAATCACCACCTGTGTTAACCCTTTACTCCATAGATACGACTTTTCCCGTGTCTATCGATTCCTCCATACATACGCATTATCCCGCGTTGTGGAGATTGCATGCATACGACTTTTCACGCGTCCATTTTTAAATGTAAATTTCCAATACATTTATTAATGTCAGAAACCCCGCAAATGAATTAAAATAAGCATTGAACATTTATGAAACAATAGGCCATGAAAAATAATGGTGTTGCTATTTAAAATACTTACGAAAACGGCATGCGAAAATATCTTGAAATCGAAAGTAGGAATCCCCAATCGCCAGACGCTTGATTTAGAGTTCACAGTAATTCCCAAACATATTTGTTCTAAAATGTGCTGGATTTCAGAACGAGGCACGGCCAATGATTAAATTTATTCATGAAAACAGGATTCCCCGAGAACAACAACCAATGAAAATGATGGATTTCCATATATCACGCATTACTGCCATGCATAAATGTGTCGAAATTGATCACACACCAGCGACTGTACCTGTCAAAACATCATGTCAAGTAGCTTGTATATTGCAAGCATATACAGGCTTCTAGTATATTATATCCTTTGAAGTTTGTATTTCACAGAGTTCGCGGAGAACAGCGTAACCTTTGAACTTGGGTGGGTATGCCAAACAGTCAATACTCGGATTAGCGAGTAATTATAATATTTCAACGGAAAAATTATGCTCGTACATCACCTCGTGTTAGAACACCCAAACACAAAGATTGACATTTATTGTCAATTTAATTACTATTGTTCGTTAGACCTATGGCTACTAATGTTTTTGATAGCCACGACGAGACTCAGTCGGAGTTTATGAAATTTACAAGAATTGAGGAAACCCATATGTCACGGGAGTGATTTTGCATTAAATCTTTATCTCAACCAGCCGATCAGAATATAGTATCAACCACGCATAACGCGCCTTCATCACTTGCTCCGCCCAGGGTCAAAACGCGTGGTTGATGTCATTATTCAGTTGCGTGGTTGAGAAAATAAGGCTTACCGTGATGCTGCGAAATTGGAACCAAATCGGAACCAGCGAGGTCAAAGTTAAATCTATTCATGAATATAATTAATTTTATCAAATAATAACCAATAAAAACGCTCTATTCCCATTGTTCACGCATGCATACTAATGAGGATACTACCAGACTCAGCTGTCAAAACATTGAAGCTTGTATATTGGAAATCGTGGACCCCAAGTAATAAATCTAATCAAACATGGTATATTACATTATCACTTAGCCAGGGGCGAGAGATTAGCGTCTAATTACCGCCAATTAAAATTTTTATAGACATTTAGGATACTTCTGAATTAGTTTGTTTGAGAACACCGACCAGTTAACATCGATCTTATAATATTTACATCATCATATTGCTAATTCAAAGCAAGATTATTTTATTATGGCTAGCATATTTGACAGTGATTCCGACGAGTCCGAATTTTCTGGGTTTTCTGGCTCTGATATCGATTTAGACATCGATGCCGACGGTTCTGGTGATAGCTCCGACGAAGAACCCGTACCTATTCGTGGGGACGGATGGACATCCAACTTTTCACAGTTGAGGGTGCGTTACCAAAGATAATTTGAGTGTTTTTTTTACCGAGCTTGAGATACTTTTATTTCTATGACCGAATTTTAACTAAACATACAAAATATTGAAATAATAACGGCAACATGTGTATTTTTCTTTTTATAATAAATCGAAATATACTTTTATAACTAGCTTTCAGAGATGGAATAATTTACTTACTCAGATGGATATAACTTACAGGAACTATTCAATCAGATTATATCTCTGTGTGAATTATTAGATGTATTTTTAATGTAAATATTATGTAAATACTAGGTAAAGAATGTTGTTACGTTTTTGTATGATATTATTTACAGAACTGGCGTATAGCCTATGGAATTAAAAACATTAAGTTTAAATTTCAAATTTGACAGAAAAATTAGTTTTCCATTTTCTTTACTGCCCAACTGCAACAGAAATATTTGTCCCACCAGTATGAAACTTACATCACTGAAAAGATAATTTAATTCTATAAAAACTTTACATTCATCACAAAATGGTAAAACTAATACTTCATACATTAATGTTGCCTAGAATAAGACAGGTATCAGGTCTTCATTATTTTCCCAATAACCTGTATGGAGACAGTGTAGTAAATGCATCTCTTATCTATGTCCTCTATTGATCATTGATTATCAATTATACTGTGTATTGTATGGACATGGGATAGCAGATAAGCCTATATGGATATGGAGTAAAGGGTTAAACTGATGCTATAATCTGGAATACACAGGTTTACATCAAAATGCTGTGAAATGTCCACATATGCACTGTGCCTAGGGCATTGACTGCTCAAGATATATTCCTGTGTTTTAACTTGACAGCGTCATATATTTCCCGCCAATGCAATGGGGGCAATTGGGGCATGCAATGAGGCCTAGCAGACATGTACGTTAAGTGTACGTAGTCTTATATTGATTTAATAGAAATTCAAAACGTAAAAAATCAAGAGACTGCGCAGTGGATTATGTATATTGAAGAGGCAATAAAATATGCTTATACCAATCTGACAGGTAATCATGATACATGCTAATCAGTCAATTTTCGCACATTTATGCCCTAATTTCTGTTCGAATTCTTTATAGTAACAGACATATTGTCCCCTGTGTGCAAATCTCGTCGTTAATCGACGCTAATTGACTCAAATAGTCCCCAATTTGTCCTTATAGTCTCACGTTTTTACTTTTACTGGGTACTGTATAGCATGTGAGAGTGTCCCATTGCACAGGTCTGAAATTCCGCCAACGGATGTCAATTATGCCGCCATTATATTTTGTATGTATGTAAATGCATTATTGTTGTAATTTTCTGGCTTACATTTTGGTGTAGATAATTATCTCGGAAACCACACCATTGTCACAAACTATAATATATTTTGAATTGTAATACACAACAGGTTGCAAATTGATTCGTCCTCAAAAGGTTTCGTACTCACAATAACATAAATAAGACCTTGTCAATTCTGCCCTTTTGAGTAGAGACAACGATAAAAATGCCCTTTTTCTTCCTTTGCCCTGTCCTTTTTTCAGTCTGGGGGAAACACTACCTTCCAACAATGACATCTAGTTTCTGCAATCCCTGTTGGTGTCCTTTGAACAATATGTACATCCTAATGATCTTTTCTTTAATGAAAGTTCGAGCCCCGCTCGGTCCGTGTCTCATTTATATGATTACGTTGGCAGTTTCTTGCAGAGGTTGGTGCACCAGGTACTGGCTAACCACTGGAGCCTGGTCAGAAAAGGTGTTGTTAGGTAAACTGTCCGTCGGCGATATAGCCCAATATGGTGCTTAAGCAGGCGTAAAGCCCAAACAAACAAACTGTTATGTTGTGAGTTTTACTAATTGCATATAAATATGTATTTACTTTCCAATTATTATAATTTGAAGTTGATTTTGTATGCATGTTTTACTTTCAGCCAATTAAATTCTAGTAAGCATGGAGATATCAAATATCCCGACACAATAGCTGTTAGATTTGACGAGGAGCACAATAAGGTAATACAAAATCTATATAAACAGCACATTACAACGAACAGGTACTGCAACGCTTATTGTAAAGTGTGATTTTGGAGAAATAGAGCTTAGAGATGTTCATACAGTAGAATCAGGGTTCCCTTTGTCTGAATGTTTGTCTGCGCCAATTCTTTCGCCAATTGGAAACAACTGGAGCCAATTTAAAAACTTGGAGCCAACTAAGAGATATATAGTTAAAGATAAATATTGACAAAATATGTTGTGCCAAAACAAAAATATTAGAAATTACAGATAAAATAGACATTTTAGAAAAAGATGGTCAGGCCACGTGTAGGTAGTGTCGTTGAGCAAGGCACCTCGCACACACTGCTTAGTACTGGTTAACCACTTAGATTGACTAAGTATGCCCAGGAAAAACATGTCTAGATCCCCTCAAGGGGTTTGACATTAATGGAACATACCCTCTATGGAGCGGGAGGTCAAAGGCTCGATCCTCGTCAATGGTTCATTCTGATATGGCCTATTGGTGAGCCGCCAACTAGTTAAATAATGGTTACTGATTGCCTATGAGCCAGGCGCCTGGATAAGATTCGGGAAGTACTGATGTCCATAAGAGGTCTGATAAGTCATAAAAACACACTACTTTTTTACATACGTACATACTTGTAAATAACAATCACCTTTGGAGCTTGTCTCGCCATGTTCAGAGTTATTTAGTGAGTACCTCTGGCAATATTTACTCAAGGACATTAACAACATTTATTGCATTAAGACAATGATGTTTATAGCATATAGCAATATTTACATACATAGTTTATAATATATATAAATTTCTTTTATGTGATACCTTACTTACTCGCCTATAAGACGATTCGCCTACTTTGGTTCTGTAATATGTGGGTTTTGGCATGAACTCGCCTATAAGACGACCCCCCTACTTTGGTTCTGTAATCTGTGGGTTTTGGCATGCACTTGCCTATAAAGACGACCCCCCCTACTTTGGTTCTGTAATCTGTGGGTTTTGGCATTTACTCGCCTATAAGACGACCCCCCTACTTTGGTTCTGTAATCTGTGGGTTTTGGCATGCACTTGCCTATAAAGACGACCCCCCCTACGTTGGTTCTGTAATCCTGTGTGTTTTGGCATGCACTTGCCTATAAAGACGACCCCCCCCTACTTTGGTTCTGTAATCTGTGGGTTTTGGCATGCACTCGCCTATAAGATGACTCCCCTACGTTGGTTCTGTAATCTGTTGGTTTTGGCATGCTCTTGCCTATAAGATGACTCCCCTACGTTGGTTCTGTAATCTGTGGGTTTTGGCATGCACTTGCCTATAAGATGACCCCCCTACTTTGGTTCTGTAATCTGTGGGTTTTGGCATGCAATTGCATATAAGACGTGTGTTGATAAAATTGACACCAGAACAAGCAATTTTCGCCAGTGCAAGTTGAAGAAATTTTCAATGTCAGAGTTTTCTTTTCTAAAACATAATTATCATATGGATACCATCTAACACGCCAGTCTCGAACCATTTTTTCCTTAGCAAAGTCGATTACGTCCAATTTGAATATGACGTTGTACGAATTTCTCTTACGTTTCCGAGACATTATACGTCACAAAATAATCCTAGCTGATGGAATGCTCACAGTCACAAACAGATAAATAAGACAATCCCAATCCACAATTCACAATATTGCATAGAATCACAGTGTGAAGTTCTAAATAAAACATCCGATAATTGATTTATAAGATTGTTTGTGAACAATAACATACCGGTAATGTTTTATCTTTTATTGCATGCTAATTACTCAACAAATACGACATAATGTACATTAATCCAGGGCATAATTATACAAGGACGACCTTTCTTACAGACACAGCCAATCAGATCGATCATTAAACGGTTAGCCCGCATAAGATCACCTTAGACACGACAAATTTGCATATTGTCCCCCATGCATGCCACATTTAGAATTGAGTAGTGGCATGGGACAATAATACGCAGGTGTTGTTAGGTAAACTGCCCGTCGCTCAGATGGGAAACCTGTCGCGACAGTAAATAAACATAAATTAAAAATACAAAACCAATTAGAAATGTCACACAAACATGTGAAATTATCAACAAAATATGTTGTTTTGTCCAGTTAGGCCGGGATAATTGATATGATTACTTTTGGTTACTGCGTCGAGTAGTTTTTTTTGAAAGTGGCACATATATTCCAAGTGAGTTTTAAAACAAATATTGCAAACTGACATCGGCGAATTGAAATATTTTATAGTTATGGTAGGGGAAATATATTTTGAACCTGTATTCCGTATAGGTTTGGTACATAATTCAGAAAAAACTAAAATTAACATTTACTTGGCCTGCACATGTCAAAATGTCATTAATTTCCACAGTATCAAGCTGTCAGCACAGATCAAATAAATATGTAATCAGAGAGAATTAGCTCCCTCACTGTGTTCAATTATTTTGTATGTGAGGTATGACATTGCTGATCTAAGTGTCTAAGTGAAATATACATCACTAATAGATTTCTATGAAGGCAAGGTATGCAATCTTTAAATACACTTCATTATTTTATTACAACACAACCATTATCTAGGTGTTAAGAAACATTATTGAACTATAAAAAGCATGTGTGTGTGTGTTTTACGTTTCTTTATCGTCGCTAACGGTTGCCCATATGAGCGACGCCTCCTGAAGAGATTAGTCATTTTAGATTGTTGGAGGATAGTGCAATGATACAGACAGAAACCCATTCCAGAGTCTCCTCTGGTTCTTTTAGGTGCACGGTGTAAAGCACCGACACGAGACCTCGATTTAACGTCCCATCTGAAAGACTGTTAATTTTATTAGGGTCAGATGGGGGATCGAACCTGCGATCCCTGGATTACTAAAAATTACTAAATTGCTAAAAAGCATGTCATTGTTCAATAACAAAGTCTAGGTGGATTAATTGCATTCATTAGGTTTATTTGATAAATTCACAGTACCTGGATCAAGTAATGCAGTCCCGGGACAATAACAAGGTAGCAGTTTGCATACTCGCTATGTACATAAAGATCAATATGTGATGTCTTTTGACAACACAAAAATACAGAAATACGGAAGAATACATAACTATTGAATTAAGAATTGTCCTGGGCTAGAATCTTTCGCAGTTTTTAATTTACCAAGGTGTTCATTTAATACCCAAAGTCGGTGAAAAAATGTATAAAAAGGGATCAAATTGGCCAACAAAAATTATATAGGTCGCTGACATTTAGAAAACGCTGAACCAGCCGATTTTGACGGAAATTTTTTAGGCGATGTTTTGTGACCAACTTATTTTGAGTTTGAGCCTTAAGTCAGCTGAAAATATAGCCGTCTTATAGGCGAGTAAGTACGGTACTCTCTATATCCAAATGTTAGGTAAATTCAAAACAAGCTGAAAGAAAATGAATTAACCGGATTTCTGTTTAAAACTTTCTTTGAAAAAGGATTTTTAATCCGAAAATTTGATTGGATATAGAGAGTACAAAGATATATTACTAGTTCCCTGTCTATATAGGAACAATCAATATATAATTAGTTTATAATAACATGAAATATTTTCTCAGAGAAGCATGTGCGTAAATAATTTTGATGGCAAATAATTGATAAATAAATTACATCATTCTATTAGTGTACCTCGTATTTATGGAAATATAAATTATGAAAACTGTAATAACAAAACTAGTATGTTGGTCGTCATGTGATTTCAAGCATACTCAATGACATCAAAAACAACAGCTTACTGTAACATTTACAAAGAAATAACATTTGTATCTGCTTTCATCATCCAGGTATATCGTTATAAGCTCTGGAATTAACCACTTACGCATATGGCCTGCAATGTTAATTCCTACTTGTCAAAACTCGAAACCATGTTTTATTCGACTTTAAATAATGCAAATACAATATTATTTCGATTCTAGCATGACAAAAATATCCGAAAAGCGCCAAAATAGTTTCCTTTTCTTTTTCCATATTGTTTCCTCTCCACTTTTTCTCCTCTCTCCACATTTCTTCTTTTCCTGTTCTGTCTCTCCAAAGTTCCTGTTTTGTCTCTCCAAAGTTCCTGTTCTGTCTCTCCAAATTTCCTCTTCTGTCTCTCCAAATTTCCTCTTCTGTCTCTCCAAATTTCCTCTTCTGTCTCTCAATGTGTCTAGAGTTATAATAACTTGTTTCGGGCTGAATTTAATTTCTATAAACTGTAACAAGAAATTAGATTATATATGTCATTAAATATAACAATATTATTTTTCTTACAGGTCACGTGCATATATAATGACCACAGTATGTATGTATGGGATGTTAATGACCTGAAGATGATAGGAAAAGCCTGCTCCTTCCTCTACCATAGCTCGTGTGTATACGGCATTGAGGTACTATATATACATTATGGCACTTTTGAGAAGACGCTTACTAATATAATCACTGACATGTCTTCAGAAAAAACATTCATTTATTTAATACCAAATCAACCATTTAATGCATGTACCGTTACAAGAAAATACCATCATTTAGATACAGCTAACCATCTAATGCATGCACCTCTGTTGCTGCGACTTTAACCCCCCCCCCCAAAAGTTACAACACCATAAATTTGAGTGTTCTTTTGAGCATTATTACATCAGTAGGAATTCAGTAGCCATAGTCCCTGATAATCTAACAATGCCTCACAAAACTTTTAATCACTATAAAATCTGCTAATGCATATTTAACATTTTATTGATTTTTAACAAAGAAAGCATGAACATAACTATGCCATGCCGCAACCAATCAGAATCCTACATGGTATAAACATATATGTATTTTAATTACTAAATAAGCAATTCATCTGAAATTTCGTATACCGAGATTGAAACATATGAGACAATGTTACAAGTTTAAAATTCGATCATACCATCATTATCTGTTACGTTGTGGCATCATTTGTGACTACCGGGTCAAGTGGAATATTCACACAATAGTCAATACCGTGTATGACCTCCATTGGCATCTCTCACTGCAATGCAGCGCTGTCGCATGGAACGAATAAGTGTCAGAATCTCATATTGGTCAATGTTGTTCCACTCCTGACTCAGAATATCCCTGTGTGCAACGTCGCCGGCTGACGGAGTCTTACACGACGGTCTAAGGTATCCCATAAATGTTCTATCGGAGACAAGTCTGGCCACGGTAAACGTTCAATGTTCCCCTGCTTCAATAATTGAGTGGTAATGTGTGCAGTATGGCATCTGACGTTGTCCTGTTGAACAGTGTGATGCGTTGATTGACGTTAAAGAATGGCAAAACAACGGGCGTAATAATTTCGTCACAGTACTGCTGTGCGGTTAGGTTTCCGACAACAATAATCAGTTGTGTGCGGCCGTCGAATGTGATGCCGCCCCATACCATAATGCTACCGTCTCCAAACCGATCCACCTCACGTACACACGCATCGGCGTAACCTGTCGACTGTAAACTCGAGCCCTGCTATCCGCACGCCGTAAACAGAAATGCGTTTCGTCACTAAACATAACGGAATTCCACTGTAAGCGAGTCCAACGTGCATGTTCACCCGTTCACTCACGACGTCCGTTCCGGTGACGTCACGTCAACATGGGCCCGGTGTACGGTCTGTAAGGACGGATTCCACGTTCAGCGAGCCTGTTCCGAACTGCACTGATTCTATTGTTGGTCCTCCCAGGAGTAACGATGGCGGTATGAGTAGCGGGCAGGAAGCGTAAATGTGACGGTCCTGTTCTGGCGTCGTCACGCGTGGTCGACCAGTATGTGGGCGGTCGTCAGTTGATACACGTGTTCGGTACCGTCCAAGTAGACGTGTGATCTTGATCCGGGACACACCGAGGCGATTACGACGTTGTTATGATGTAAACCAGCTTCAACCATCCCAATTGCTTGCTTTCTCGCATTTTGGTCGAGTCTGGGCATTTATTTTGAGGAAAATGCCGATCGTTTTAGTGTTTTTGCTCAAAGTAATTACAATATGAGTACAACAAACTGGTTTGTGGATCTATCCGTGTATAGCAAATCGTGTTCCTCGAGGATCACGTGCAAAACGGAAAATCAGCGTTAGGAAAATATGGATGCATTATTTACCTGTGTATATATGGATGAATATCATAGTCATACGTCACTCCGAACTGAAGAGTGGTGGCTTATCACAGGCATTTATATGTTTGCATCTTTTTCTTCAAATTGGTTTGGTATCGTTTCTTTTTTGACTCGGTATATTATATGTGTATACACATGAAAATATGTGATTTCGATATTAAACTGAATACAATCAAAGTTGTGTTATAACTATAGGATCTTACACAAGGTGATTTCGATATTAAACTGAATACAATCAAAGTTGTGTTATAACTACAGGATCTTACACAAGGTGATTTCGATATTAAACTGAATACAATCAAAGTTGTGTTATAACTACAGGATCTTACACAAGGTGATTTCGATATTAAACTGAATACAATCAAAGTTGTGTTATAACTACAGGATCTTACACAAGGTGATTTCGATATTAAACTGAATACAATCAAAGTTGTGTTATAACTATAGGATCTTACACAAGGTGATTTCGATATTAAACTGAATACAATCAAAGTTGTGTTATAACTACAGGATCTTACACAAGGTGATTTCGATATTAAACTGAATACAATCAAAGTTGTGTTATAACTACAGGATCTTACACAAGGTGATTTCGATATTAAACTGAATACAATCAAAGTTGTGTTATAACTACAGGATCTTACACTCGTCGTGATTTCATACCATATTTTATGAAACAAGTTTTGGAATTTTAAGGCTCGCTTAATAGCAAAATTCCAAAATGAGTTTCATACAATATGGTATGAAATCACCTTGAGTGTAACATCCTTTTTATCACATTACTTACCATATTGTGTTTTAATAATATTTTTGCACAAAATAACGCTGCTACTTTCATTTTGGCGCTAAATGTCAGCGCAAATTGTCATGATGTTACTAAATTGTCATGATGTTACTAAATTGTCATGGATGTTACTAAATTGTCATGACATCACTATGCAAAGCAGCGTTATATTTATGTTTATAGTTGTGTCAAGACTTAAATCGCAACTTGCTTACCATTAACATTACCAATTCAAATAGAAATATGCATTCTTTAAAGTTTAATTTACAAAATAGAAGCATTATTCTGTCAATCAGTCAGAATCCTTCCAGGTGTTATTATATGTGTGTACATATAGGAAATTATGATAGACTGTATTACACTGAATACAAGCAAAGTTATGTGATAAACAGTATTTACTATACATTATGCAAATATGGAATCATTATGAATGCACCTAATCGAGTTGCTATAAATGTTTGTAGATTTACCCTGTGATGGATGCTGGCGTGAAATCCATCCTACCTCCGCATTCCTTCTTCACCTGCTCCAGTGATGACACTATACGAGTATGGAACATAGATCCCCACATGGCCGACACATCTACGTACAAAAGCAATATATATTCTCATGTAAGAATTACTTGCTGGAGATTAGATGGAATATGTAGATGATGGAATTCATAAATTCCTGAACCATACAATGCATGCGCGTCTGAGTAGGTAATGAATGTATATAGGACATCAGATTCTCTCACTCCAAAAGTGGATATTTCAAATACAACAAAGGAAAAGTTGCGTCTATCTCGATGGGAATTTTTGCATTTTGATGAAAGCATAACTAATTTTAAGAATTTTGGACCCTATCAATGCAGACATTCCCACAGTAACCCATTCCTTCATAGAGATTTAGGTTAATATACTATTATATATCCATACAAACGACAGCCATTTAGCTATCATGCAGTGGTTACGTAGTCGTCATATCGATCACACCTCCGTATATATTACTGGGATTACATGAGATTCTGGACTTTATTATAAACATTGGTTTGGCTACTACATTGTCAATGTATGTTGTATTGGTAATAGCGTCAAGAGGCGCTTCTATGAGGGAAAGGGTTAATTAAGAGGACATTTCACTTGTATTCAATAATCAAGGTTACAAATTCGATAGCATGCATTCATGTACAGTATGTTTTCCATGCGGTGTTCTCTTTGGCAAGTTACAAATTTGTGATTTTAGCGTAATTGCACAAATATGTGAAATGATCAGACTTGTGGAATGTAATCTACTTTATTTCACTTTTGAATAATTCTTGCTGGATGAAGATTATCTAGAAAAGAATTACTTTGTTGAATATAACGAGTTTCTGTCTAGTAGAATATATAGGCCATATCAGTGATCATATACCAATATCAGGCTGATCCACAGAAGTCGTGATAGCGCAGTGGTAGCGCGTTTGCTTCAGGTGCGAAAGGCCTGGAGTTTGAGCCCACTCAATACACTGTCAAGATTGTTTATTGCTCGTTAGTGGGATATGAATGACACGATGTGAGAAGATAATTGGGTAAGTATGCTCGATCAATTAGTTAAGAACACACCTGGCATCATGTATAAATGAAGTGTGCCGTGGATACAATAAATTAAGGCACAATTTTGATGATAAAGACACCGACCTGAATGTTTACAGCACTCGACAAATTTGGCCGTTTTGGTTTTGATCAGCTGTTAATTACGCTAATTTGTTTGTTTTGCAAACGTTTTTGTGATGATCTCTTAATTACCGTGATCCCAAGAAAGGTGAGTAAATTGATTGTTTATTGATTAATTAAGCTGATAATTGCTGTCCTACCTGAAACTGTCCAAGCAATTTTTAAGATGTATCAGTTTTCATCATGGCCAAGTGACCTTTAGATGAGTGTTACACCCACCTTCTAAGTGACCTTTAGATGAGTGTTACACTCCACCTTCTAAGTGACCTTTAGATGAGTGTTACACTCCACCTTCTAAGTGACCTTTAGATGAGTGTTACACTCCACCTTCTAAGTGACCTTTAGATGAGTGTTACACTCCACCTTCTAAGTGACCTTTAGATGAGTGTTACACTCCACCTTCTAAGTGACCTTTAGATGAGTGTTACACTCCACCTTCTAAGTGACCTTTAGATGAGTGTTACACTCCACCTTCTAAGTGACCTTTAGATGAGTGTTACACTCCACCTTCTAAGTGACCTTTAGATGAGTGTTACACTCCACCTTCTAAGCGACCTTTAGATGAGTGTTACACTCCACCTTCTAAGCGACCTTTAGATGAGTGTTACACTCCACCTTCTAAAATTACAAAGTTACAAATTCACCCGTTAGTCATGGAAATTAGATTGGCCTTGGCTACTCTATGACCTTAAATCGAAACAAATGTTCTGTGATATCTGTATCAGTGCTCAGTGTTCCAATTCATTTGTGACTGGATGTAATGTGCTAAAACATTTATGTGACATTTGACTAATAGTAATAAAACAGAAAAATGCTGGAAAATCCCAAAGCTATTTGCGGAAAATTACTAGGTCACGGTAACATTGGACTGGTTTACCAATATTTCGATGCCTATTCAGTGTACAGTAAACAAAATTGATGGCTATGACTAGAATCCTGCTTGTTTACAGGAAGCAGTGATTTAATGAACTAGAAACATTATTTGACCGCATGATAAATTATTATTATACCAGATTTCTTGAGCGCCCTTTTCATGTAAAAATACACGTTCAATTATGTTTATAACTTCATTGTTCTGCACAAATATGCACTATGCACTGACATACACTTATTTTATTATTTTTGAACCTGTGCAGAGCGCGGATGTCTGCATTTTGGGGGGGGGGGATATGTGAAATTCTTAAACATATTTCTGCATTTTAAGTTATTATGGTTAGGTGACTTTCAGGCTATACGAAATGTTCAACCATAACCGGTCAGCTAACAACACGAGTTATATACCAAAATGTTTGTAAATGTCTGAAGTTTTGTCACACATGCGGCATAAATTGGCATAAATCATGGTATTCGGAGAAATCCAAGATGGCGTCCAAAATGGCTGCCATAAATTGGTAGTCTACTTAACCCATACCCTGATATATACGTATTTCTACGTGTTATCGGCCACCTGATATATACGTATTTCTACGTGTTATCGGGCACCTGATATATACGTATATATACGACCATACCAGTCACCTGATATATACGTGTTTTTACGTGTCCGTTTTAAATCCATCATTTTCGCTACTTAAATACGGCAGAAAAGCGGTCAAAATATGTTTCAATATACAACAAGAACATATCTATAAATAAATGTCTGCAGTTAAAATGAAAATAAATCTAAAAATAGCAATTACCCGGGGCAAACCCATTCATTAGCTTGCATAAAAATATCTAGGTATTTGGTAAATTTCCACAGTGCTAATTCACAGGCCAATTCATGCGTATGGTCTAAAATTAGAATTGGATTGAAATTAGAACATTTATCACGTGACATTATGATGCATTAAATGGGTTCCCTGGTGGGGGGGGATGCAGGTGTTTGAAATTTGTTTGAAGTTTCTGTTGTATAACCACGGCTATAGATCAAAGTGCATGTAAGTCATAATGTTATGCAAGCATGATGTTTTTTGCTATACAGCAGGGTAATAACATTTGGGTTCAAAAGTTTTAATGCTAATTGCTGACTAATGTCGGCATGACAACAGTTGGACAGGAAGCATCCAGTTCGAAATACACAGGGCGGTGTCTTAGGAACTTGTTGATATCAAAGGATGTGTGTTGTAGCCTCATGGAATGGCTAATGTTGCCAGCTAAACAGAGGGTAATAAACCCATGTGGGTGGAGTCTTTAATCAGAAAGTCCAATTGATTTAGGAAATTGATTTAATCAACTTAGGTTGCCACGCCCTTTTCCATGCACTATTAACTATTAAATAAACAAATATAGTCGAATATAATAATTATTCTCCAAAACCTGCATTTCCAATATTTACACCTCCATATCTAAGTAAATACTAAAAAGTTTCTTTTAAAAATTATATCGTTGAAAACATCATTTATTTTTCTAAATTTTTTATTCTTACCATAAATATATTAAAGTAAGTTTTTATCAGGGAAAACAGGGTTAAACATGATAGGGGTCATTTTATCAGTTTTTCCTGAAATACCTTATGGGGACAGTGTACAGTTATTGGTCTCTTATCTATTGGTAGCTGATAAGCTATTACATAGTTACTGTATTGGGCTGGAGAACCTGATATGACTTTTTATTATGAGGGAAAGGGTTAAAGGACTATAAATGGTCCAGAAGTTTACATTTTGTGATTTTATTTCATTTTTTTGTATTCATGTGTAAGAATATACATTGTCAATTGGATTTTATGCCATTTTCCAAAGACATTATTGTACCATTTAAGAAAATTATGCAAATTTACCGATTAAAATGGTCAAATTTAAGGGTTAGGGGTGGTATTTTAAATTTTAGCTCCGAGCTTTTGATGTAAATCATATGTTTAAAATGAAAGCGTGAAAAATTCAACAGACATTAAATAGATCTGTTCTAGCCGTTGTATATTGCATATTTTACAACGGTAGATCTGTTCTTTGTTCATTAGAACAAAATATCAAGTCATGTTAGAATTGTTGTTATAGTTTATTTTATATTGGCTCCAATTTTGGCTTATATGGCTCCAAAGTGACTCCAACTTTTTGAAAGTGGCGACAAAGGTGGCACTTTAAAAAAGACAGTGGAGGCCCTGAGTGTTAAGCTGAAGCAAAGATATTAAATTTTGTTGTATGATTATACAGAGCAGTAATCTCTATTCATTCTTTACACCTTTGCCTGCTGAGTAAATAAAATCACATTTGCAAACAACATAGATCCAGATCAGCCGCAGCATAATGCCGCGTCTGATCAGGATCTATATTGTTTGCTATTCAGCCAAATGTGTTAGCTCCACTATCCGAATAACAAACGGCATAGAGCCAGAGAATGTGCCGTCTGATCTGGCTCTATGCTCTGCAAAAGTGATTTTTATCTGCTGCTAGCGTGCAACTGGTTAATGCAGAATTGTAAGACAGGCATTGACATGTTATGTGTTATGTGATACATTCAAGATTGACATCGGGCCTCCGTGGCCGAGTGGTTACGGTCATTGACTTCAAATCACTTGTCCCTCACCTCTGTAGGTTCGAATCCCACTGGGGGTGTCAAATTCTTTCATGTGAGGAAGCTGTCCAGCTGGCTTTTTGTAGATTGATGGTTCTACCTGGGTGCACCGTCCTTGCCTGAAATACCTGCTCGGAGGGGCACTCTGGGTCTTCCTCCACCAATAATAGCTGGAGAGTCGCCATATGACCAAAGCTGTTGGTACTAATTTAATGACATCCCCAATCACGATTGACGCAATTATCTTAAAATAAGTGGTTAATTTCTGAAACTCATTGTATTGAAACCAGATTGGAACTCCAAGCGCTGTGTTTCTAGCTCATACAACGTCTGCTGGTCATTAATAGTGTTTGTTAATCAGGGTAGCCAAGTGGTTAATGTCGTTTAATTAAAGTCACTATAGGTTTGATCCCACTTGAGGTGTAACATTATTTCAGAAGAAACTATCCAACTTGCTAGCAGAAGGTCAGTGGTTTACCCGGGAGCTCATCCATGCCTGAAATACTGCTCGGAGTAGTACCCTGGGTCCTCGTCCATCAATACTAGCTGAAGAGTCGCCCCAAAACAAACAATTCTTATTTTCATTCATTGTGTATAAAAAAGTTATTTTTTATATTTTTGCTATGTTGTTTATAGTTTTTATTTTAACTGACAACTAAACAGGTCATAAAAATTAAAGAATTCAATGAAAATCTAATAGTTCCTTACATTGAAGGGGGCGGAGTTGGTGGTACGTATTTGCAAACATGTGATAGTAGTTACTAGTACTGTACCAGTCATTTGTAGACCCTACATACAGGATGCAATGCTGTCTGTCTTATGTCAAACTTACAGGTCTCTCACTTTCCCAGCCGAGAGATACAAGGGTTACAGGTCTCTCACTTTCCCAGCCGAGAGATACAAGGGTTACAGGTCTCTCACTTTCCCAGCTGAGAGATACAAGGGTTACAGGTCTCTCACTTTCCCAACCAAGAGATGCAAGGGTTACAGGTCTCTCACTTTCCCAGCCGAGAGATACAAGTGTTACAGATCTCTCACTTTCCCAGCCGAGAGATACAAGGTTTACAGGTCTCACTTTCCCAGCTAAGAGATACAAGGGTTACAGGTCTCTCACTTTCCCAGCCGAGAGATACAAGGGTTACAGATCTCTCACTTTCCCAGCCGAGAGATACAAGGTTTACAGGTCTCACTTTCCCAGCTAAGATATACAAGGTTTACAGGTCTCACTTTCCCAGCTAAGAGATACAAGGTTTACAGGTCTCACTTTCCCAGCTAAGAGATACAAGGGTCAATGGTAGTTTGTACTGTATTTGTCATGCTGAATGCCTTCACTGTGTACTGTTTGCCTCGAGTCAGGAGACTTTTAGTGGTTTGATGGTCTGGCCCGAAGTTATAAAACTTTTCTCGGTTCTCAAACACTATCTCAAGGAATTTGATTGGTTTAGTCTGAGTTTTACACCCAGCCGAACCAATCAGAAGCTTGAGTCGGAGTTTGAGATTGGAGAAACGTTTTATAACCTCAGGGCCTGGTCTCTCTCTTTGTTACATCTCTAGTCTTTAAAATAAATTTGCCTCCAATTTAAAGGTATGATAGTAAGCAAATGTTCACCTTTATTGAGATATCAGGTCACTTGCAATCCAGAAGGTCAATAGCACCAAGGTTCAAAGCACAAATATTATGTCTATACATTAACTTTGCAAACATAGGAAAATATGTGGTTGGTAGTTCAAATTAGTATTTACATATATCAATATTGTGTGACATGTCAAATATAATGTACATGTCCCTAGTTTCAATGTCAAGACAATGTGTTTTCACTATGCCATTAACATATCTGATCAATTAATATTCAGCGGGTCGAAGTTTTGCTGATTTTTAATACATGTCTTGAAAGCTGTTGTCGTGTATACTGCACAGCAGATACATTATACAGGGATTTTTGTAATAAATGCACAGCAAATTATTGTATTTGTGTTTACAAAAGTGAAACAATGTGAAGGGCACGCATTGAAAGCAAAATATGCACCACTCTGGATTCCACTTTCAAGATGAAGGTCACACATTTCATGCAATGTGCCATGCACCACTCTCTGGTTTCCATGTTCAAGATGGTCACACATTTCATGCAATGTGCCATGCACCGCTCTCTGGTTTCCATGTTCAAGGTGGTCACACATTGCATTCAATGTGCCATGCACCGCTCTCTGGTTTCCATGTTCAAGATGAAGGTCACACATTGCATCAATGTGGCATGCACCGCTCTCTGGTTTCCATGTTCAAGATGAAGATCACATGAAGGTCACACATTGCATGCAATGTGCCATGCACCGCTCTCTGGTTTCCATGTTCAAGATGAAGGTCACACATTGCATGCAATGTGCCATGCACCGCTCTCTGGTTTCCATGTTCAAGGTGAAGGTCACACATTGCATTCAATGTGCCATGCACCACTCTCTGGTTTCCATGTTCAAGGTGAAGGTCACATGAAGGTCACACATTGCATGCAATGTGCCATGCACCGCTCTCTGGTTTCCATGTTCAAGGTGAAGGTCACACATTGCATCAATGTGGCATGCACCACTCTCTGGTTTCCATGTTCAAGGTGAAGGTCACACATTGCATTCAATGTGCCATGCACCACTCTGGTTTCCATGTTCAAGATGAAGGTCACATGAAGGTCACACATTGCATGCAATGTGCCATGCACCGCTCTCTGGTTTCCATGTTCAAGATGAAGGTCACATGAAGGTCACACATTGCATGCAATGTGCCATGCACCGCTCTCTGGTTTCCATGTTCAAGATGAAGGTCACATGAAGGTCACACATTGCATGCAATGTGCCATGCACCGCTCTCTGGTTTCCATGTTCAAGGTGAAGGTCACACATTGCATTCAATGTGCCATGCACCACTCTGGTTTCCATGTTCAAGGTGAAGGTCACATGGAGGTCACACATTGCATTCAATGTGCCATGCACCACTCTCTGCTTCCCACGTTCAAGATGAAGGTAACACATTGCATTCAATGTGGCATGCACCACTCTCTGGTTCCCACGTTCAAGGTGAAGGTCACACATTGCATGCAATGTGCCATGCACCGCTCTCTGGTTCCCACGTTCAAGATGAAGGTCGCACATTGCCTGCAATGTGCCATGCACCTATCTCTGGTTCCCATGTTCAAGGTGAAGGTCACACATTGCATTCAATGTGCCTTGCACTACTCTCTGGTTCCCACGTTCAAGGTGAAGGTCACACAATGAATGCACTGTGGCATGCACCACTCTTTTGTTCCCATGTTCAATTTGAATGTCACACATTGAATGTACTGTGGCATGCACCACTCTCTGGTGTCTGCTTTCAAGATGAAAGTCACATATGGAAGTAAACTATTGTTTTGTGCTTATGACCTCAAAATTACACCAATTGAAAGGAATTGATTTTACCGACACCCATGTGTATATAAACAAGGCGTATAAAGAAAATTAGTAAGCCCCGAAGGCTTGTCCCCCTCGTTTCGTCGTTGTGGTCTTCCTGTATAAATTAGTGTACATCACTGATGTCAAATCTCACTTGTGCCAACATTTTGACTAGTTCAGTCTTAGACTGTATCACATGCATAGTAGCTATGTAGTCTGGTAGTTCATTCCAATAGTTAAGTACTCAGTGTGTGAAGGTTTTTAATTTAACACTTTTGTTAGCACATTGCTTGTGAAGCTTCAGAGAATGTCCCCTACCCTTGTTGTTGGAGAATTATATTATATTAAGAAGTATGTAAGTCAGATAGGTGTTTTATTTACTTAGATCGTCTGGTTCATTTCAAGTGCTAATTAAATGTGGTTGTAGACATTCAGCATTTATTGCATCATAATGGTATGAGTGTGTACATATATGGCAGACATTCAGTATTTATTGCATCATAACGGTATGAGTGTGTACATATATATATATATATATGGCAGACATTCAGTATTTATTGCATCATAACGGTATGAGTGTGTACATATATATATATGGCAGACATTCAGCATTTATTGCATCATAACGGTATGAGTGTGTACATATATATATATATGGCAGACATTCATTATTTATTGCATCATAACGGTATGAGTGTGTACATATATGTATATGCCATATGGCAGACATTCAGTATTTATTGCATCATAACAGTATGAGTTGGTACATATATATATACTGAGTCAAAAAAGAAACGATACCAAACTAAAAATGACGTAAAACGGATAAAACCATAAAAAGGTTTAATATATTATTACATATCAGTACCGGGTATCTTATTGCAACGTCAGCCAACCATAAACCATATTGACGTCTGTGTGAAAACTCCATTAGACCCCTGTCCGACGAATTACGTCATCACGCAGCAGACAGTTTCGTAGGCTCATTATGCTTTATGTGCTCCTCTTTCAAACATGTTGGACTATCATCTTATGAATTTTCAAAGAATTTTCTTAATAAATGTTGAAATTATAGACACATAAACACCAGGTATCGTTTCTTTTTTAACTCAGTATATATATGGCAGACATTCAGTATTTATTGCGTCATAACGGTATGAGTGTGTACATATATATATATATGTATATGGCAGACATTCAGTATTTATTGCATCATAATGGTATGAGTGTGTACATATATATGGCAGACAATCAGTATTAATTGCATCATAACGGTATGAGTGTGTACATATATGTGTGATTGTGGGAAGATATTTCTTTTGCAGGATCTACTTAAAGTCATGTACATGGACCCAAGTTTAGCGTCGCTCTGTGATGTAGATTACAACCCATGTAAGTCATTCTATATTGTTCGTCTATCCAGATTTCATAGTGGATGTATTTTATTATAGTGGGATGGATATACGGCCTTGTAACACATCATGCATTTTCAAAATCCGTATCATAGCTCTAGCCAGACTACTTTTCTTGCTTTTAAATCAAAGTTAAAAAAATTTATGAGCAACTTAATTAAATAATATGAAATAGTATATGTGACCCACCATGACAAAATCAGTCTTAAGTCAAAAAAAATAAATAATGAGTTAACTATACCATCATATAGGTATAAGTATAAGCTTTCTAGTGATATCAGTATCATTCATGTAGCTCGTTTCAGTCCAAAGTTATGACCATTTGAATAATGGACTTCACGCGATTAATATTCCGAGAAAACGGCTGTCACAAAGATTTTCAGAAATTCTGACTTATTTAAACAAAATTTGGAGACGCAGTGAAATCAAAACACCATAGCAACCAGTATATTCCACATGACACAACTAGTCATGTTTGGTATCAAATTAAAGGTAAATGTCCATTCTTTAAAATGCCACTTTGCTGAACTTAGTTCTAGTATAAATACAATAATAATAATTAATAAAAAAAAATAAAAAAAATAATACATTTTTTAAAATATTTTTATTGACGTAAATTTTATTTACTTAAACCAATATATCCTGAAAGCATTATTCTGACTTCAGAGTACATGTAGCAATCTCCATGTCTTTGTAGATATTCTAGTTTTATGGCCCCTGTATATTGTCTCCTTTGATTAGTCTGATCTGACAGTGCCTATGGCATAAGTGGACACCTGCTGTTATATAATCCTGTTAATTGGATCATAGTACACAGTATCGGTGTTTCATTGATCAATTAACATGTTTACTTAGCACAATTCCCCTTATCAGTTGTGTTGTTTTAGGAAAGGATTAAGGGGTAATTTATGGCTTTTTGTGGGAAGTAAAGTAACCTTGTATATTGTGCAGCTCTGAATTAGAAAAGGGGTGAAAAGCTGGTTCACAGTGAAAAGTAAAAAATTCTTTTGTAATATTATGAAATACAAAATCTGAATTCAGTCACAGTTATAAAAGAATGAATGAACTTTTGGATTCAGGTGAAGTATTATTTTAGAATTTATATTAAATACATGTACGTCCGAAATACTGCATGGGCTACACAGAACAAAGGTACAGATAAACAGTGTGTTAAAATTTCACACAACAAATCAGCAGATAAAGGTTCTACACTTGTCTAGGTTTACCATTTACCTATATATTTACCTGATTTATGTCGAAATAAAACTAAATATTAATGAATAATCGTCCTGAAATCACACCGAAAATCGTTTTGTTTCTATCCAATCGTCTGTGAACATAGGAACAGGTGCGCACTTGCAGATCACGTGGTGTTTATCGGCCAATGGATGAGTGGGAATCACGTTTACGTTGCAACCGAAGAGATTTTTGAAAAAATTCGATTGCTTTAAAGCCGTTGATTAGTTGGAAGCATATAAGATTTTAGATCAAAAATAGCATCAGCTGAAAATACGTCATCTCTAGTTTATTTCGGTACCAAATACATGGGGCCAAACCGCTGGATAGTATCATTGGAGGCCTCCGGAAAACACCGCCTACCCGGCTTAGATGTTTTGTTTCACTGCTATTAATAACAATGGCAATTAACACCAAGCTAATTAAAATGTGTTTTAATGCCTTTAATTACCAAATATGTGCTTCTATCGCATTTATTATAAAGATAAATGATTATAAAATGCCATTATACAATAATCTGAAAATTGTTAAAATACCATTTTGTTCACTTATAATGTAATTATCTGCCTTACGATAATCCCGACTTACGACTGATTTTGATATGGCGGGTCACATATAAAGGATTGAAGTCGAGAACAATTACTGAAATATTATTATAGAATGAATACGACTTAACGTCTTAACTCTATGCTCCATATATACGCCTCTGTCCGCTCTCCATATATACGCCTTATTACGAGTGTACCGATTCCCCCATATATACGCCATTCTACACATGTACACTATCCCCATATATACGCCTTTCTACGCCTGCTACTTTAAATGCCCCACAACAACACACGATTGCAAAAGGACTCCCGAGAAGCAGTTTAATATCAACATAGAACATTTACAAATTGATTACCGTCCAAAAAACATCCTGTTTCTATTGAAGAATTAAAAAAAAACAATGAATGACGATGCATGGATTTTCCTAAGTAAGTAGGCTATTCACGCGTGCGCGAGATTTAACTTTCAATGGAAATTGTTTACATATGTATAGCAAGCATGTGCTTCAACAACTGTCAAGGTCGCGGGTTTAAAACTACCTACAGTACAGTATTCAGTATTAATAAATCTCGCGTCATAGGTCATAGTTCACTGCCCTGTGTGATCGCAGCTGTGAAAACAATACATGATCTGTTTACTTTGAAGTATTGTACACAGGGCAATAAAACACAGATGTCGCATGCGTTTACGAGGGGATTATCTGCTGATCAAAGTAAGTCAATCAGTGGGTCCCTCAAATTGTCACCAAGCAGTAAACAGGATACCCGTCGGCAATATTGTCCCTTCGGAATAAATGATCGAATTTATGGAAATTATGTCAGTTCGTGTGAGAACACCAAAGCGCTGCTTGGTCTTAGATCGTTCTATTCCAAGTTATTTTTATATTTACTACATTTGTAGTTATTTTGAAATTAATGGCTACCAGTATTTCTTTTGACAGTGACTCGGGCAATGAGTCTGATTTTTCTGGTTTTGGTGAGTCCGATATCGATGTGCCGTATGTACATGAGCAGTCATCGGATGACAGCTCCGACGAAGATGAACAGGTTGATCCTGGGGCCAGTTCCGTCCGTGATGACGGTTGGACACGGAACTATTCTGATCTGAGGATTGATGAATTTACCGAGACTCCAGGACCAAATCTGCCAGCGGAGTTTGATGTTGACAGTGCAACACCTCTGGATTTTTTCTTGTTGTTATTTCCACTAGAAATGATCGATGCGCATCCATAGTGCATCACACCAACACCTATGCCATTTGGAAGCAGAGACGTGATGATCCCCACTGGGCCGAGGTCACACTTTCTGAGATGAGAGCATTTCTGGGTATCAATATCCTGATGGGAATAAACCAATTGCCGGAAGCCGACATGTATTGGTCTTCAGATCCCTACATTGGAAATCCTGGAGTCCAGAAGACGATGACGTGCAACCGATTCCAAAAGATCATGCAGTACCTGCACATATCCGATCGTTTGGCTGAGCCTGCCCGTGGTCAGGATGGCTATGACAGACTCTATAAGGTGCGTGAACTGATGGATAGGGTCTTGGCTATCTTCCAAGAACGTCTACACACTCTCTCTCGAAGCTTCGGTGGATGAGGCAATGATCAAGTACTCCGGACGTCTATCATTCCGCCAGTACATGCCCGCCAAGCCGATCAAGAGAGGGGTAACGGTCTGGATGTTGTGTGATGCCAACAGTGGATTCCTGTCTAAGTTTGAAGTCTACCTCGGGCGGCAGAACAACAGAACAGAACATGGACTCGGACACAACGTCGTCACCAACCTAACTTCCCACCTTCAGAACACTCGTCGTTGGTTGTTTTTTGACAACTATTTCACAGGATTGCCACTACTCGAGCATCTGCTTGCAGATGGGCTGTACGCTTGTGGGACTGTTAGGGTAAACCGCTTGGGATACCCAAAGGACCTAAAGAAGCCCCGGGAAGTTAGGGATCGTGGGGACATGAAGATATTACAGAAGGGCGACTCAAACCTGACTGCCACTGTGTGGAAGGACAAGCGCCTCGTTTATCACCTGTCCACGTTGAGCAACCCAACCGACATCCATGATGCCCAACGTCGAGTACATGGACAGGTACTTCGACTCCAGCAGCCACACAGTGTGTATGCCTACAACCAGTTTATGGGTGGTGTTGATCTCCATGACCAGTTCCGGGCGAAGTACAGTGTGGGGAGGAGGAATGGGAAGAAATGGTGGAGATACCTCTTCTGGTTCATCAATGCGAACATTATGTACCAGATGGTCTCCCGCAGAGTGACGAAACGGAAGAGATTTGCGCATCTGAACTTCCGTCAGGAGCTTGTCCGTGGTTTGATTGGAGGGTTTGCAAAGAGAAAGCAATCGCGAGGGGATGCACAGAACCAAGGTGGTGCAGTCGGCCAAGAGAACATTGTGGCTCATGTATCCTGCTATATGGAATCACGCCGTACAACATGCAAGTATCACTCGCGTGTTCTAAAGGAGCGCAGGGAGACTGTATATGGATGTTCTGTGTGCAAGGTTCATTTATGCAGGGATGGATGTCACGCGCGCTACCATGCCCTGTAACTGAGAATACTCTTTCATTGCAATATATCATGTGAAAAAACAGTGTCATTATCATTACAATCACATAGTCATTAGTTGTGCTCATTGAAACAAATGGAATTACATAGACAATAGTTGTGCTCATTCATACATACAAATGGAATTACATAGACAATAGTTGTGTTCATTCATACATACAAATGGAATTACATAGACAATAGTTGTGTTCATTCATACATACAAATGGAATTACATAGACAATAGTTGTGCTCATTCATACATACAAATGGAATTACATAGACAATAGTTGTGCTCATTCATACATACAAATGGAATTACATAGACAATAGTTGTGTTCATTCATACATACAAATGGAATTACATAGACAATAGTTGTGTTCATTCATACATACAAATGGAATTACATAGTCAATAGTTGTGCTCATTCATACATACAAATGGAATTACATAGACAATAGTTGTGTTCATTCATACATACAAATGGAATTACATAGACAATAGTTGTGTTCATTCATACATACAAAGTGGAATTACATAGACAATAGTTGTGTTCATTCATATATACAAATGGAATTACATAGTCATTAGTTGTGCTCATTCATACATACAAAGTGGAATTACATAGACAATAGTTGTGTTCATTCATATATACAAATGGAATTACATAGTCATTAGTTGTGTTCATTCATACATACAAAGTGGAATTACATAGACAATAGTTGTGTTCATTCATATATACAAATGGAATTACATAGTCATTAGTTGTGTTCATTCATACATACAAAGTGGAATTACATAGTCATTAGTTGTGTTCATTCATACATACAAAGTGGAATTACATAGACAATAGTTGTGTTCATTCATATATACAAATGGAATTACATAGTCATTAGTTGTGCTCATTCATACATACAAAGTGGAATTACAGTCAATAGGTGTGCTCATTCATACATACAAATGGAATTACAGTCAATAGGTGTGCTCATTCATACATACAAAGTGGAATTACAGTCAATAGGTGTGCTCATTCATATATACAAATGGAATTACAGTCAATAGGTGTGCTCATTCATATATACAAATGGAATTACAGTCAATAGGTGTGCTCATTCATACATACAAAGTGGAATTACAGTCAATAGGTGTGCTCATTCATACATACAAAGTGGAATTACAGTCAATAGGTGTGCTCATTCATATATACAAATGGAATTACATAGTCATTAGTTGTGCTCATTCATACATACAAATGGAATTACGCTATAATAAATTGTCTACGCTAATTGAAGATGACACCGTCCAGGTACTACTATAAATTCTAGTAAGTTCTGATATTTTACTTTCTTTTCGATGAAGCACTGGGCCTACTATATATAAGACTATGTTTGTATATTATTAATAATTTTGTTATTTCTATTGCCATCTCCAATATGAATGTTTGTTATTTATAATGTTACATTTTGTGACTATGTAATAAGGTATTATATTGGGGAAAAAACAAAAAACAATTGGTATAGAGAATATTTTTTTCTGAAAATCTGGTGTTCTTTGTATATAACTGGCAATTTATGATAGAAATACTGTTCACACCATCATGAGTTTAATATCACCAGACAGAGAATTTAATTCTCTAAAAACTATCTGTCGGTCAAAATAAGATTGCATGATGTCTTGACACAATAATATTGGTTCAAACAAGGCAGGTGTAAATTGGCCCCACTTTCTCCAATAATGTGTATGGACACAGTGTCACTATGGTCAACTGTTATCTATTGGTTATTGATTACCAATACACTGATAATGGTATTGATTTAAATGGCCTATATAGCTATATTGGTATGGAGCATAGAGTTAAGGACAATTAAGAGGATATTTGTTTGTTTCAGTGTACAATCAAATTATATTTCACCGAATGAACATGAGAGTGATAACAATAGCTTTCAATGTTCATAAGTGGGAAATCATCACATGAGCTGTATTCAGATAGATATTAAAAAATGGAATGACATATTTACACTTCATTTATATGAAAAAGTTGGCAGTTTCTTACGGAGGTTGGTGCACCCAAGTACTGGTTAACCGTTGGAGCCTGCCCAGGAAAGGTGTTGTTAGGTAAACTGCCCGCCGGCGATATTATATTAAATAGCGCAAAATACAGGCGTAAAACTCGAAATATAACATAATAACATATTTACACTTTACCAGTAATTGGCAAGGTACTCTATGCTAGATGGATTTACCAAATGATTACCCTACATTAGAATAAAATGATGGCCCATCCACAGTAACCATTACCTAAGAAGGCTCCACCCTCAGATAACAGTGGCTAGGTGGCTCATCCACAGTAACCATTACCTAAGAAGGCCCTCAGATAACAGTGGCTAGGTGGCTCATCCACAGTAACCATTACCTAGGAAAGCACTCAGATAACAGTGGCTAGGTGACTCATCCACATTAACCATTACCTAAGGCGGCCCCACCCTCAGATAACAGTGGCTAGGTGGCTCATCCACAGTAAGCATTACCTAAGAAGGCCCTCAGATAACAGTGTCTAGGTGGCTTATCCACAGTAAGCATTAATTAAGAAGGCCCCAGATAACAGTGGCTAGGTGGCTCATCCACAGTAACCATTACCTAAGAAGGCCCTCAGATAACAGTGGCTAGGTGGCTCATCCACAGTAACCATTACTTAAGGCGGCCCCACCCTCAGATAACAGTGGCTAGGTGGCTCATCCACAGTAACCATTAACTAAGGTGGCCCCCACCCACAGATAACAGTGGCTAGGTGGCTCATCCACAGTAACCATTACCTAAGAAGGCCTCAGATAACAGTGGCTAGGTGGCTCATCCACAGTAACCATTACTTAAGGCGGATCCACCCTCAGATAACAGTGGCTAGGTGGCTCATCCACAGTAACCATTAACTAAGGTGGCCCCCACCCTCAGATAACAGTGGCTAGGTGGCTCATCCACAGTAACCATTAACTAAGGCGGCCCCACCCTCAGATAACAGTGGCTAGGTGGCTCATCCACAGTAACCATTAACTAAGGCGGCCCCACCCTCAGATAACAGTGGCTAGGTGGTGGTTTTAATGGAATCCAGATTCACCTCGTGAAGATCTTACAGCAACAGCATATAATATAACATCACCAACATGTTCGTGGTTAAATAATTATAATTGTCCTTAAAAGCCTTTTTGAAGGAAAACAAAAATCATCCGGCTAATATATTTTCTATAAGATTGTTATGAATCAATTGGACAATGACGTTGTGTCGTCATTTCCGCATGCACAATGTTTGGCGCTATATTACACTGAATATATATTGGGAGCCCACTGCCCATCACATTACAGCCCTTCGGTCTCGTGGTATTTAGTGCTCTTATCCACAGTTGACGATCAGTCCTCTCAGATTGGAACATCTTCTGAAGTATGACAAAGTTCATGTCGTTCTCATTGTGCATGCCATCAAAATGTTCACATATCGGTTTGTCCCTCCTCAGTCATACATCACTCATATATTCTTTCATTCTCTCTCACTGCCCTCTCCGTTTCACCTAAATATAATTGTATACAACACATGGCCATAGTTTCTACATCTGTTTGACAGAATTTGCTCACAGTCTCACACAATACTGCTGGACATTAGTTTCTTTGTTTTTGGGGGTTTTAACGGCACGCCAACAGGTCATATTGCGACTTTCCAGCTATTATTGGTGGAGGAAGACTCTGGATGCCCCTCCAAGCAATATTTCATGGAATTACCGGCACCCAGGTAGAACCACCGACCTACCACAAACCAGCTGGGTAGTTTCCTCACTTGAAAGAATTTTGATGTCCCAGTGAGATTTGAACTTACAGAGGTTAGGGGCAAGTGATTTAAAGTCAGTGACTTTAACCATTCGACCACGGAGGCACAGTGATATATAACTATTAACGTTGACCATGATCATTTTCATATGGCAATGTGAGTACTTGTACTGTCATAGAGCAATTACAGTATGTGATCTTGTACATTTACATTTCATGTGTACTTGCAGCTGGTGCTACAGACAAGACGGATACAAACTATGATGACAAGAATGGTATACGTTCTATAAGAGTCAGCCCAGACGGTCAACACCTGGCATCTGGGGATAGACAAGGAAATGTCCGGTAGTTGTCTTCTTTTTTTCTATGCATAAAAATTTGTGTCATTTATTAGTATGTACGTTAATTGGTTCAGTCTCTATTACCTTACTACGCTTCAATGCAGTTCCCAGTATTTTTCTAGGATAACTGTGCAGTAAATATATATTGTGATAGCTCCGGGCCAGCCTGGGTATATACACCTTAAGATTTTTACCTTCTGCATGCCTCACGATTCTTAAAATTAATCGGAAGCTCTGCGTATAGTTGGATAATGCGAAATTAATCTGTAAAAGACTGAGAAATAAATATTTTACACCATTTTAATATGTTGAATTTCTTAACACACAGTAAGACTAACAGTGAAATACGATACGTTTATTTGTTTTCAGAATTCATGACCTGAAGAAGTTTAGTAGTATACACAATGGGGGTTCTGGCGCACTTGTAATATTTATCTGGCGCACTTTCCTCTGCAGAGCCATCCATTTTTCATAGGACTCGCGGATATAGGCCTGGCCTCCCATTTCCGGGTACCTCATGGGTTTCTGACGCACTTTTCTATTTCTACGGGACCCGAAGATACAGCCGGGGCCTCCCGTTCCTAGCTACCCCATGGGACCTGTAGATACAGCCGGGGCCTCCCGTTCCTAGCTACCCCATGGGACCTGTAGATACAGCCGGGAAAGCCCGGGGGAGCAGACTTTTTCTATAGTGTTCATTAAGTAACCAAGGAGATCCCGCGGGACGGCCACACCATTATGGCATAACCCATACACCCACACAGAGGGCTTACATACAAAAATATATGTACAAAATAAAGTCTGTATTCATTATATGCAAATAACATTCCATATCTGCCCGAGAACTCCCAACAACCGAACAGCACCTTACTATAGTAACCCCACCACCCACACTAACAGCTATTACATATAAAAGTATGTATATAAAAAAAACTACGAATATCCATACACACGTGTATTTTGTTGTTTAAGCCAACGTGATCCAGTAAAAATGTTTTTACTTCCATGTAGTAAATATTAATCAAGGTTATCAGACGAATCGTACTGTAAGTATTTACTAACACGATCATAAGCTTGGCAGAGTTGTTGTATAATGAATGTTTAATACGTCCATAATAATTAAATAGAGTATTACAATTAAAAAAATTTAATTTAAATTTCTCTCCATGTAATTCTCTATTATTATGGGCATATTAAATATTAATTGTACGACACAGAGGTTACATATTTTATATACATTACAGCAAGAATAAAGTTAATTTACAAACTCGTTTAAAACTATAGTTGTTTTCAAGTGAAGTATATAAATCCAACTTGGCGCAAATACATTATTAGTAGTTCGCCCATGCAATCATACAAGTACAGATTGATCACTGCTTGGCAATGCATGTTGGGTCGAAGTCTGTGGCCCGGAAGGATGATTCGGTGTTGTAAGCTGGTAACGGGTATGCAGCCGGATAATCCAGAACTACAGAGCGACACTGTGTGTATAACCCGCCTCTGCAACAGACATTGGTTGATGTTTGGGGTGCACAATAACAGCTGATGAGCTCGGAATCTGTGTAGAGCTTGTGGGATCGTGGCAATGTCGGAGTTCGAATGCAAACCGAAGATCATAATTCCACGATCCCGCAGTAAGGATTTTGTTAAAATATATTCCTATTCAGATAATTATAATATCAATACTATTTTTTTTGCACGAGCTGTTATGGCAATCCGATCGTGGTTTTTTACTATAAATTCTAATCGCCGACCTACTGGAGCAGCATGAGGTTATATTCGGGCAGTTCATTCTACAGCGGGCATTTTTGGGCAACATATTATGAACACGGTAACATATTATTATTATTATTTTACTGACTTAACACATTCAGCCTTTGAGCCGTCAAACGGCGGCGTAGATAAGATAAGCCGCTTTCTGAGAGCCGCTATCAGACGTTGCCTGATAACACACCAGCTTTCCGTGAGACGAATAACGACGGCGCATTATACTGAACTCTGAATTCCGAGCGACGTTTTCTAACGTCGCATTTCATTGGCTTAATATCGACGGTTTCTTGTGCTATTTTCGAAATAAACCAATGAAAATTAAGTTTACAAAAGAATAATCTAACATCCGGGCAAGTTTCCGAAAAAAAATTCCCGAGATTTAAAACAGCAAAATAAGATACAAAAACAAACAAAATTTGGCGATTTTTGTAAAAATGGCTGCCGATTCCAACGAAAATATGGACATTGACGATATGTTGCGATCGGACAGTGATGAGAGTGACTTTTCCGGATTTAATTCGGACGATCTACCGAGCGATTTAGAGTTTTCATCAGAAAATGAAAGCTCAGAAAATGAAGACGAATATGTTGGGCCCGGACAGTGGACTTTGAATGATCGAAGCAATCGGGTAAAACATGGCCCACGACCAGGTCCCAATGTGACTCTTGCAAAGGAATCAAGGGAAGTAGATTTTTTCTATTTATTTTTCCCATTGAACATGAATCAACACATTGTAATGCAAACCAACTTGTATGCTCAACAAAGAATTGTTGACAAGGCCGACCCAAACTGGTTTGATATAACGATGGAAGAAATGCACGCCTATCTTGGTATGCGTGTGTTCATGTCCATATTACATCTCCCTGCATTCCGGATGTATTGGTCAAGTGACTGGTTGTTTGGGAAATTGTTTATGCCAAACATCATGAAACGTGACCGGTTTGACAAGTTGATGCAGTATTTTCATGTGAATGACCGCTCTCAAATGGTACTAAAAGGCTCACCTGGACATGACAAACTCTATCCGATCAGACCAATTCTTGAAGGTGTTCTGAAGAAATGTCTTGCCAACTATAACCCGCACAGAAACTCGAGCGTGGATGAGGCCATGGTGGCATTTCGTGGACGTTTAGACTTCAGACAGTACATGCCAGCAAAGCCAACCAAGTACGGCATAAAAGTTTGGATGCGAGCTGACACGTATAATGGATATGTCAATGAATATCAAATATATACTGGTAGGGAGGATCGAGCCAGAGTAGAAGTTGGACTTGCCATGAGAGTTGTCATGGACATGACACACAAAATTGCAGGTAGGTATCATATCATCAACATCGACAACTAGTCCAGATCTATTACAACATCTTCTTACTCGTGGAACGTATGAGAGAGGTACTGTTCGGCAAAACAGAAAAGGATACCCGAAAGATCTGTTTCCCAAAAAGGACCTAAAGAACAGAGGCGACTTTCTCACAGCTACAAAGGGGGAGATGTTAGCTTGTGCATGGACAGACAAAAAGCTTACCAACTTCTTGTCCACTGCCGAGAATCCGTCGCAGGTTGATAGTCAAGTCGCAAGGAAGCTTCGCAATGGAACTCGTGATAACTTTCCTTGTCCGTCAGTTGTACCGGCATACAACGAGTACATGAATGGGGTAGATCGGGCTGATCAGATGCGAACCGAATATTCAACATATCGCATATCTTGGAAATGGTGGATATACATATTCTGGTTCCTGTTTGATGTTGCCGTGACAAATGCTTTCATCCTCATGAAAGAGTCGCCAAACCACCAGCGATGTACCAAGGGGGGCAAGGAAAAGGTCCGTACAATGAAAGACTTCCGACAGAACCTAGCAAAGCAGCTGATAGGTGGGTACAGGACCTCTTCAAGGAAAGTTCTAGCTCCCATGGATCCCCAAGGAAACCGACATTTCCCAAGAAAAGCAAAGAAAGCTGTCGTGAATGTTCGAAGACGAAGAAGAGGAGCGAACCGTGTGTCAAGTGTGTGGCGTGTAATGTAAATTTGTGTATCGATTGCTTTCAGCCATACCACACAGCATTGGGTCAGTGAGTGTGTATATAAAGTTTCAAAGTGAGAAAAAAAGAAATAATAATAAAAAAACACAAAAAAATGTAGTATATTTATTAAATTTGAAATTTCAAGTAAATCTAATCATCTACAGTTGAGCAACATAATCATTGGACAATTTACATGTACATACATTTTGAGTTCGACCAACAATCCATCCATAGTAAATTAGTGCAAGAGTAGGCCTACATGTAAATACATCAATATATCTATTATTATTGTGTTGTAAATAGTGTAAATATAATGTGTGTGAATTTCATTCATTGGATTAATAAGTGAAATGGGTAATAAATGAATTCTTCCTCCGTAAGTAATGTTTCATATTCACCCTGTTCAACACTGTTTTGCATGATTTTACTTACTAATGATTTTATATAAAATATGGGGATTGTAAAAATAATGAATCAACAAGACATAGGTGAAAATTTTAATTTATTCAGCATTAGAACATGAAAGATACATGCATTCAAAGTTAGCAAGTTTAGTAACAATTCTAAATGAAACATTCTGATAAATCATCAATATTGATAAATTGCTCCAGGAATACAGGACTAAACTACTGATATCTGCTGTAGGAGTTAGATAAGAACTGGCTAACAGGAGCTTATCAGTAAATCAACACCAGGGCTGAATGAGTTAATCTAAGTTATTTATTTGGTAGACATTTTACTCAGATTGTCTGGCAGTCACAGGTTCAAAACACAGCTGCAGCTGATTTTTTTTTAAATTTTGATTTTTATACTGGGAGGTAATATTTTTATTAATTCAGTATCGGAAGTTAATATTTTATTAAAATATAAAGTTAATAAACATTTTATTAAAATATTAAGTTACATTAAAGGCGCACTTGGAACTCTAGGTGTATACGGAGGCTGTTGTTCGTTCCCATAAAAGCAATAGATTGTTACCCGAGACGGCTTAAAAGTTCCTTTCGCTCTTCTGCCCTGCCTCGGAGTATAAGTTTTTTTTACATCTTCATCCACTATAATTTGAGGACGAGAGGTCTTAGATTTAGTCCGGATGTTATCTTTCAAGGCCTGATACCTGTCCCATTCGTCAATGACACAGTCTTTAACTTGGTATCCGAGATTCCATTATCTTGAATAGCTCTGCTAATTATAGCATCAATACTATTTTTCTTTGCTTGTGCCACGACTGAGATGCGGTCATGCTTTTTGACTGTAGCTTCAAACCATCGGCCTATCATAAGCCCAGTCATACACAGCAGTCCACCTACCACTGTGGCTGCGCTTAACCCATACCCTGATATATACGTATTTCTACGTGTGCTACAACTACCTGATATATACGTATTTCTACGACTATACCAGTCACCTGATAAGTACGTGTTTTTATGTGTCCGTTTTAAAACCATCATATTCGCTACTAATACGGCAGAAAAGCAAAGTCAAAATATGTTTTTGATTACAGCAAGCATTTATCTATAAATGTCAGAAGTTAAAATGAAAATAAATCTAAAAATAGCAATTACTAAGGGCAATCCCCATTCATTAGCTTGGATAAAAACATCTAGGTATCTGGTAAATTTCCACGGTGAAGGCCAAGTCATGCATATTGACGAATTAGAATTGGGCTTACATTTATCACGTGACATTATGATGCATTAAATGGGTTCCCCTGGCTGAAATGAAAAAATAAATGCAGGTATCAGCTGTGGAAACTTTTTGTTTGAAGTTTGTTTTCTATGACCACGGCTATAGATCAAAGTGCATGTAAGTCACAATGTTATGCAAGCATGGTGTTTTTTGCTATATAGTATACATACTGCATCGGTCGGAGGGTAATAAAAGTTTGGGTTCAAAGGTTTTAATGCTAATTACCGACTAATGTCGGCATGACAACAGTTTGACAGGAAGCATCCAGTTCGAAATACACAGGAACTTGTTAATATCAAAGGATGTGTGTTGTAATAATTATTCTCCAAAACCTGCATGTCCAATATTTACACCTCCGTATCTAAGTAAATACTAAAAAGTTTCTTTTAAAAATGATATCGTTGAAAACATCATTTATTTTTCTAAATTTTTTTATTCTTACCATAAATATATTAAAGTAAGTTGTTACCAGGGAAAACAGGGTTAAACATGATAGGGGTCATTTTATCAGTTTTTCCTGAAATACCTTATGGGGACAGTGTACAGTTATTGGTTTCTTATCTATTGGTAGCTGATAAGCTATTACATTGTTACTGTATTGGGCTGGAGAACCTGATATGACTGTTTTATTGTGAGGGAAAGGATTAGGCCAACAGCTATTGGCACGCCTACAAGGGTTGATAGTACAGTAATGTTCCCGACGCCGCTAAGGAGCCGGCAGCAAGAGTTGTATTGATACCATCAACAGTATTAGCAGCTCGTCGGTATTTTTTGGCGAGGCTGCTACGGATACATTGTTCGTTTAAGAGTAGAGTTTGAATCTCCAGGATCCTGTTCAGTCTAAGCGCTGCCGGTCCAGCTACCGGATCTGCAGGCACTGTTGGTAAACTAGGATATAGGTTCTCCATCAGATAAGTATCATAAATCCTGATAAAACTTTATATTGATGCGGTATTAGAGATCTAACTCGATAAGCACTGCGGCGACACTAGCAGAGCTCGATAAACTATTAGTCTTAGTAACGAAATTTATAACGCCTGTACTTCAATCGGATTTTCAAAAATTGTAAATGCGGATCTCTGACCTGCGGGCTTCGTAATTCCTGCATTTTGTTCTTCGTCGTTAGTACGAGATTTACGATGACTTCGTCCACAGCTTTTCCCGAAGTTTTTACGGAAGAGAGTGACTTCCGTAGAATCGTGCCAGATGCTAACATAGGATAATCGGATTGCCGAACGACCATTCGTATTTCCCGCGCGCAACCCGCCCCTCCTCAGCCCAAACTGTAATGGTAGGCTTGTGCAAGTCCTCCGGGACCATCGCGTCAGCGTCACTGCAGGGACCAGGTTCGTATATACTCATACTATCTCAAGGACTGCAGAAATAGGAAACTCGTGGTTGTTTAATGCTCGGCCGCTATCATCTCTGACATCATTCAATTCGTCAATGTGACCACGTTCCAAGCGTTTGAATTCGGGGTGAGGAAACTCTATTGTAACTCTATTACTTTGAGGAGCGTACTCGGCGCCCCATCGCACGTGTTATATGACGTGTACATGGAGGGTTTTAGTAATGGCGAAGCTTACGGGTTTATCTCCGGTATACGAACCAGGTCTGAGCCACCCTTTATTGGCGTTATACACTAAAGATACCGAGTATTTCCCACATACCGGGGCTCATAGTTATTTTTTCGCGCTTAGTAGTCAGGGACACAAGTCTGTTGGCTTTACGTCAGAAAACGTTTGTAAGCAGCTAATTCTCCATAAACCCTGTGGTAGCTTTACCACGACTACAGTACAGTCGCTTATGTATCCAAACTCCTATTTTCCAATCATATTATGCCAACTGACCGTAAGTGTTATTGATCTTAGGCCAACGCGCAGATTCCCGCTGCGGTTATCAATATATCATTGGAGGCTTGTCGCCTCGTCCCTTTGAACATCGGTGATAGTTTGAAACATAGTAATATGGCAGGTAAAGCTAAGTCTTTAACTAGAGCCTTTAGTTATAATTACGGGGTTGTATACAAACCGGCACTGTATATCCGCGCAATCTCGTAGCCCTGAACTTAACTACCATGATAACTGTGGTTGGTCCGAATGAAGTCTTCATAACCGAGATGATCGACATTTGTCCTAAATATAATCTACCTGCTGTCAAACATTTGTCCTAAATATAATCTACACTCTGTCATATCGTTGTGCAGACTTGGAATAATACACCAATGCAATTCTGGCAGAATCAGCTTAATTTCCCGGTCTGGTGTGCTACATCCGCAGGGTTCCCTCTGGCTGATTTTTTGTTTGAAAAAGTTGGAGCCAATTAAAATAAATTGGAGCCAACTGGGAGCCAAACATTTTAGCCATAACTTACATAGTTGTACATTGTTTTGTTGTATATTTCCAAGATATCAGTACTATGTAATATGTAAATACATGTACAAAAGCAAACACACACACACACACACTTGGCTAGAAACAATGTTTCAGACTTTATTTTAAAAAATAGAACAGAACACACAAAAAACATTTCAATGTTCATATGTAAAAGACATTATCAACATATTATTAATACAATGCATTAACACCATAATCAGATAGTTGCCCAAGGACTACTGACATACATGCATACACTACTCAAGAAATCTTAGTTTCTTTTTGGCAGCCCATTTCTTGTATGCTTGCCTGAAAGGAAAGTCTCCAATGCTATGCCTCTACCGATGCCTCAAAGCTCAGCCAGCATGTATGAAATACTTCTTTAATAGTAGCCGAGAATCGAATAATCTTACATCTAAGCTATTTCATATATAATTGCTAATTGGTAATGTCATATATTATACCAGTATTGGTATATTATCCTACTAGCTATGTAAAATGTCACAATATTTACCTCTCATTTCTTATAAAGACCGCTTTATTAAAACTTAAATAAAACGTTCAAATTTTTCTCTATACGGTTGTAACGAAATTGTTATTGCCATTTGCAGATTAACATAAAGTGTTAATGTTCACGACCATTACAATTTGTGAAAACACGTTATGTCTCAGTTTCCAGCATGGTGAATTAATAACTTCATTATAGCGTATGTTTTCTCCACCATTTGCACCAAGTTGTATCTTTCTTGTTGTGCTTTCATTGGTATCATTGCTGAACATTATATCATTTATCAGTCTTACGTAACCACATGTTACAAATCCAGTAATACGTATAGCTTTTTACGAGGATAACGTACTTTAGTTAGTTCCTTTTAGTTTGATTCTGAGTATATTTAGAGAAATGTTGTTTGTGAATGGTATGTTATTGTCAGTGCCCCATGTGTGCCCATCCACGCCAGTCTCTCTCGTCCCCCTTCTCAAGTTACTTTGACCACAGTGCAATACACAGTCTCATTCTTTGAATCTATTTTACTGTACCCAAATGGGTAATGATTTGAGCTCATGGAGATCGAGTTTTGGACTGTATCATATTATTAGAGGACAGCCGATAGCTAAATTATGCACATTCTATACATATCCTTTAACTTCAATACTACATTTACTTAAGCAAATTGTTAGCAGACTTTATAAACTGTTGCTCGCATTGAATACGTTATTGTATACAAGTACCAACAATTTGACTGTTGCTACTATTGTTTTACTTATTACGTGATATACACGTGTCTACACCAACATACTGTCTTTTATCAATGTCTATCTACGAAACATTCATTACAAACATTAGTTGTACTTTATTAATTCTTTTGCTGTTAATACTGTCTGGTGATATAGAAAGAAATCCAGGGCCGGATATAAATCATAGTGACTGTTTTTCTATATTACATCAAACTATTAGAAGCATTAGACACACGTTAAAATATATAGAGGACAATTTTCTTGATTTTGACGTTCTATGCTTTACCGAAACCCATCTCATGTTGGATCTTAATGACGTCGATATATATTTAGAAGGATTTGATAGAATGTTTAGAAAAGACAACACTGCCCATTCAGGGAGATTATTAATTTAGGTCTCAATTAAAACCTAAACGAATTCTTGAACTAGGAATATACTGGAAGAATCAATGTGGATTGAAATTAGAGACCGTTCTCAGACATACTTAATTTGTAATTTATATCGACCTCCAAATTCTACAGTTGATCTATGGGGTAGCATTGCTTGCATAGAAAGAGCATCCGAACTATCAAACAATATTGTTTTAGTCGGAGATATCAATGAGGATCAACTGAATAACAACAATAATAAACTAAAATACATCCTGCTACTAAACAACATGGTAAATATTATTAATGTATGTACGTGAGCAACAGAACATTCAAGAACATTAATAGATCCAGTGGCAATTTCAAATAACATTACTTCATTACACTCCGGTACTTTTGAAACTCAAAATGCTATTAGTGATCATTTCGGTACATTTGCCTACATTAAAGTCGATTTTCAGTCGAAGGATCCTTATAAACGAAGGGCGTGGAATTATAAACGGGCTGATTTTGAGTCACTCAATAATATAATACGTGCCACTGATTGGTCATTCATTTATTCCCATAATATAGATATTGCAACTTCACTATTTATTGATAAATTCTTAAACATAGTAAAGTCATGTATTCCAACCAGTTTAGTTACAGTTCGCCCAAACGACAAACAATGGTATAATTCAGAAATAAGGAAAACATCTAGACCGACCGACATAAACTTACTGCAATACGAACCGGAAAATTGGGTGACTGGAATAGTTATAAAAAATTAAGAAATAAAGTAAATAATATGAAAAAGCACACTAAAGAATTATTTTTTAACAATATTGAATTTACACTATGTGATTTAAGCTCAACTAATCCGCGACAATATTGGAAAATAGTTAAAATGCTGGTCAAAGAAAACTCTGCAAATTGTGAAATGATTCCTCCATTGTTAACAAGTGATAATTCGTATTCTCTTTCGGATTCAGATAAAGCCAATACTCTAAATGACTACTTTCAACTATTTCAACAATAGACGATTCACAAATAGATCTGCCGATTTTTACTAAAAAAACAGATGCAACAATTAGAAATATAATAATTACTGAACAAGACATTACTGACGTTTTGTCAAATTTAATTGTAAATAAAGCCAGCGGGCCAGATGAAATTAGCCATCGTATGCTTAAAGGCCTGCAGGTTGACCTATATTTGACCTTAAACACACGAGGAATAACGGTACAAATCTGACGGTCGACGCACTAAACACACAAGGAATAGCGGTACAAATCTGACGGTCGACGCACATCGTATTTGCCACATGCGAGGCCCTGCATGGTATACATCTAATACATGAAAATGCTATGTTTATAAGGAAGCGCAAAATTATATCTACCACATGGACACTAGTAGCGTGGAATCATTGAACAACAGCTTGAATGTTTTCCATGACAAACGTATCGGAACCTTCTCTGCTCTTCACTACACTATTCGCTCAAATTTGGCAATATGTCAATGGAATGAGACAGTGCAAGTCAAGAATAATACAAGACTCCGTTGTACGCTCCAGTTCAAATCCAACATTTGGGCAAGGTATAAACAGGCATTATTTTCACACTTAATCTGGCGGCCTTTTTAAACCAGATGATACATGAAAGTGACAGAACAGAATATGAAAGTGACGAAACTCCGACCTTACAAACAAAATAGATCCTGATCAGTTTAACAGTTTATTCGTAATTCAAGGCCTCCGGCCCATACACATATATTATATACATGCATACACATTATCAGTCTCAGTGATTACGCTACGGCTGATGAGGCACCTACATAACATGTAATCTATGTCCCTGGGCTGATCTGGATTATGTAGTTTGAATACTCATAACTATCAATTTTCTTTACAATCAATAATATACGTTTACTTAAATTGTCAGGGCCTCATTTTGACTAATTCTCAGCTCACAGAGTGATCGTGCATATTACCTGTTAGAAAATACCTACATACGCCAAATTATACTGAATGTACTGCTACATTGTTGATACAAGCCACTAATCACATGGAACAGGTAGTAAAGTATAAATCTTTACAATTGGACAGGGTCAAACTGCAGGCCTTTAAGCAGTAGGACATTTTCAAGAATCAATGACGGAGATATTGGAAGAAGTTGGATGTATATACATATATATATACATTGGTCACCCGAGTAGTACAAACAGTTCATGTATACATATTAACAACAATAATAGACCTTTCTAAAGTGAATGAACCTCGCAGACAGAACATCGAACCCACAGCGGCAAACGCCAGTCTATGGTGTAAAGGAGTTGCAACTAGTGTCTCTCTTACATCACAAACCACCGTCAACACCCACGAAGCCAACAATGCATGCTTCAGACTAATGTGTGTGTAATTCATATAAAGCGAGATAATTCGGTAGTTAGCCCGGTTTTGATTAACTCCCTTAATTTGGTAATTTGGTAATTTTAATACGCAAAGCTGAGAAGAAAATTCACGTGATCTCATATTCCACGTGCATAATATTGATAATTATCTTCACCAAGTGAGTGTGTGTTATTCTGATAATTATGGATATATAATATAGTTAAGAGACACTTTGGAATTTCGTCTACGTGTAGTCACAGACTTAACAATTTAGCAAATTGGTGAAATATTATGAATGATTTCATTATTCAAGCAGGTCATCTACGGAACGTAAGCAGACACTATATGAATTAATGGATTATCCGGTTTTGTATACGACATTAGATAACGCAGTCACTACTTAATACTGTAACCGTTATCGACAATATAAACGACAATATAAGTTGAAAGGTCACTATTCTTGTCAGACCGGTCATATATAAATAATAGTACATAATTTCGCTAGGATCAATAATATTGTCACCTGTTAAATAGTTTTATGTGGAATGTGCCACATGTTGTAACTATTGCATAGATCTACTTAATAGTTGAATTTGGGTCACTAGATATACACAGTACCGGATTATGTCTAGTATACCGTCTGTAGTATAATACTACAAACAATTTATCAGACATATTTGACTATTCAAAGGACATCAATTGATAGCACACAGTCCGTTATACACAATTTATAGCTGTGTCAAGACTGGCATAGTGTAGAATATTGTCACGTGTTATACCGATTGTATTTTATAGAAACAATTTAATTTGTGTCAAATGGTCTTAATATCGTAGATCTATATGTGAATTTGATCAATATTACATTCAAAAGCAATAGACAATATCAGATGTAACATGGTATGGGTTGTCGCATAAATCCCCGGCGATAACCTGTTACATAGACAGTGATAGATACGTGTAAGTTGCGTATTCACAATTATACCTGTTTGTAGGCGTAATATGAAGTAAATATGGTCAACTAGTATTTATAGCAGAGATCAACGACATAAATAAATATATATATATATATATACATTTATATCATTGATCTCTTCTATAAATACTAGTGATATATATATACATTTATATCATTGATCTCTTCTATAAATACTAGTGACATATATATACATTTATATCATTTATCTTTTCTATAAATACTAGTGATATATATATACATTTATATCATTGATCTCTTCTATAAATACTAGTGATATATATATACATTTATATCATTGATCTCTTCTATAAATACTAGTGATATATATATACATTTATATCATTGATCTCTGCTATAAATACTAGTAATATATATATACATTTATACCATTGATCTCTGCTATAAATACTAGTGATATATATATACATTTATATCATTGATCTCTTCTATAAATACTAGTGATATATATATACATTTATATCATTGATCTCTGCTATAAATACTAGTGATATATATATACATTTATATCATTGATCTCTGCATAAATACTAGTGATATATATATACATTATATCATTGATCTCTGCTATAAATACTAGTGATATATATATACATTTATATCATTGATCTCTGCTATAAATACTAGTGACATATATATACATTTATATCATTGATCTCTTCTATAAATACTAGTGATATATATATACATTTATATCATTGATCTCTGCTATAAATACTAGTCAATATATATACATTTATATCATTGATCTCTGCTATAATACTAGTGACATATATATACATTTATATCATTGATCTCTTCTATAAATACTAGTACATATATATATACATTTATATCATTGATCTCTGCTATAAATACTAGTGACATATATATACATTTATATCATTGATCTCTGCTATAAATACTAGTGACATATACATATATATACATTTATATCATTGATCTCTGCTATAAATACTAGTGACATATATATACATTTATATCATTGATCTCTGCTATAAATACTAGTGACATATATACATATATATACATTTATATCATTGATCTCTGCTATAAATACTAGTGACATATATATACATTTATATCATTGATCTCTGCTATAAATACTAGTGACATATATATACATTTATATCATTGATCTCTGCTATAAATACTAGTGACATATATATACATTTATATCATTGATCTCTGCTATAAATACTAGTGACATATATATACATTTATACCATTGATCTCTGCTATAAATACTAGTGATATATATACATTTATACCATTGATCTCTGCTATAAATACTAGTGACATATATATACATTTATACCATTGATCTCTGCTATAAATACTAGTGACATATATACATATATATACATTTATACCATTGATCTCTGCTATAAATACTAGTGACATATATATACATTTATACCATTGATCTCTGCTATAAATACTAGTGACATATATATACATTTATACCATTGATCTCTGCTATAAATACTAGTGACATATATATACATTTATATCATTGATCTCTGCTATAAATACTAGTCACATATATATACATTTATATCATTGATCTCTGCTATAAATACTAGTGACATATATATACATTTATATCATTGATCTCTGCTATAAATACTAGTGACATATATATACATTTATATCATTGATCTCTGCTATAAATACTAGTGATATATATATACATTTATATCATTGATCTCTGCTATAAATACTAGTCACATATATATACATTTATATCATTGATCTCTGCTATAAATACTAGTGACATATATATACATTTATATCATTGATCTCTGCTATAAATACTAGTGACATATATATACATTTATATCATTGATCTCTGCTATAAATACTAGTGATATATATATACATTTATATCATTGATCTCTGCTATAAATACTAGTGATATATATATACATTTATATCATTGATCTCTGCTATAAATACTAGTGACATATATATACATTTATATCATTGATCTCTGCTATAAATACTAGTGACATATATATACATTTATATCATTGATCTCTGCTATAAATACTAGTGACATATATATACATTTATATCATTGATCTCTGCTATAAATACTAGTGACATATATATACATTTATATCATTGATCTCTGCTATAAATACTAGTGATATATATATACATTTATATCATTGATCTCTGCTATAAATACTAGTGACATATATATACATTTATATCATTGATCTCTGCTATAAATACTAGTGACATATATATACATTTATATCATTGATCTCTGCTATAAATACTAGTGATATATATATACATTTATATCATTGATCTCTGCTATAAATACTAGTGACATATATATACATTTATATCATTGATCTCTGCTATAAATACTAGTGACATATATATACATTTATATCATTGATCTCTGCTATAAATACTAGTGATATATATATACATTTATATCATTGATCTCTGCTATAAATACTAGTGACATATATATACATTTATATCATTGATCTCTGCTATAAATACTAGTCACATATATATACATTTATATCATTGATCTCTGCTATAAATACTAGTGACATATATATACATTTATATCATTGATCTCTGCTATAAATACTAGTGATATATATATACATTTATATCATTGATCTCTGCTATAAATACTAGTGATATATATATACATTTATATCATTGATCTCTGCTATAAATACTAGTCACATATATATATACATTTATATCATTGATCTCTGCTATAAATACTAGTCACATATATATAATTATATCATTGATCTCTGCTATAATACTAGTGACATATATACATTTATATCATTGATCTCTGCTATAAATACTAGTGATATATATATACATTTATATCATTGATCTCTGCTATAAATACTAGTGACATATATATACATTTATATCATTGATCTCTGCTATAAATACTAGTGACATATATATACATTTATATCATTGATCTCTGCTATAAATACTAGTGATATATATATACATTTATATCATTGATCTCTGCTATAAATACTAGTGACATATATATACATTTATATCATTGATCTCTGCTATAAATACTAGTGATATATATATACATTTATATCATTGATCTCTGCTATAAATACTAGTGATATATATATACATTTATATCATTGATCTCTGCTATAAATACTAGTGATATATATATACATTTATATCATTGATCTCTGCTATAAATACTAGTCACATATATATACATTTATATCATTGATCTCTGCTATAAATACTAGTGACATATATATACATTTATATCATTGATCTCTGCTATAAATACTAGTGACATATATACATATATATACATTTATACCATTGATCTCTGCTATAAATACTAGTGACATATATATACATTTATACCATTGATCTCTGCTATAAATACTAGTGACATATATACATATATATACATTTATATCATTGATCTCTGCTATAAATACTAGTGACATATATATACATTTATACCATTGATCTCTGCTATAAATACTAGTGACATATATATACATTTATACCATTGATCTCTGCTATAAATACTAGTGACATATATATACATTTATACCATTGATCTCTGCTATAAATACTAGTGATATATATATACATTTATACCATTGATCTCTGCTATAAATACTAGTGATATATATATACATTTATACCATTGATCTCTGCTATAAATACTAGTGATATATATATACATTTATACCATTGATCTCTGCTATAAATACTAGTGACATATATATACATTTATATCATTGATCTCTGCTATAAATACTAGTGACATATATATACATTTATACCATTGATCTCTGCTATAAATACTAGTGATATATATATACATTTATATCATTGATCTCTGCTATAAATACTAGTCATACATATATACATTTATACCATTGATCTCTGCTATAAATACTAGTGACATATATATACATTTATACCATTGATCTCTGCTATAAATACTAGTGACATATATATACATTTATACCATTGATCTCTGCTATAAATACTAGTGACATATATATACATTTATATCATTGATCTCTGCTATAAATACTAGTGACATATATATACATTTATACCATTGATCTCTGCTATAAATACTAGTGTATATATATATACATTTATACCATTGATCTCTGCTATAAATACTAGTCACATATATACATTTATACCATTGATCTCTGCTATAAATACTAGTGACATATATACATATAACATATATACATTTATACCATTGATCTCTGCTATAAATACTAGTGACATATACATATATACATTTATACCATTGATCTCTGCTATAAATACTAGTGACATATATATACATTTATACCATTGATCTCTGCTATAAATACTAGTGACATATATATACATTTATACCATTGATCTCTGCTATAAATACTAGTGACATATATACATATATATACATTTATACCATTGATCTCTGCTATAAATACTAGTGACATATATATACATTTATATCATTGATCTCTGCTATAATTACTAGTGACATCGAGATCATTACATGTCACGTGGTGTAAATATTTACATATATCACAAAAACATAAACATTGTAATTCTAATTCTAATATCCGATACACCAAGAAATCGTTGAAGGCAGGAGCCATACTACTAGGAAGGTCTTCCTTGGCCAAGAAAACAACATTCGCCACTGCGCATAATACAGTCTCTTCTATCTTGCTGACTGAGGTAGGTTGAGCTGCTTCCATATGCACACGAAGCTTTGAAGCATCTTCAGCTTTCTTGTGATCTAATAAGTAAACAAAAAGATTACCTGACTGGTGCATTATATTATACAATTATGCACTATACATGTATATTATGTTATATAATACCACTATCGATGGTAATCTCTCATTGACTGGTGCATTATATTATACAATTATGCACTATACATGTATATTATGTTATATAATACCACTATCCATGGTAATCTCTCATAAATTTCCAGAAACATTTACACTTTATTATCATAGATCTAGATTTATAAAATAAATACTTTAGTTTTAATTTACACCCATGATTGATTACCTTTAGTTTTTATGTGCTTAGTAATGGATTCCTTCTTAAGGACTGTACATCCAGTTGTGAAAGAATTTGAACACTGGCATTTAACACATAAGTCACACAACATAGATTTTTACTTTGCGTTTTATGAAATGAAGGAAAATTCCCTCTGCCAGCATTCTTGGTAGTGTCTAGCTAATTTTGCTGCAGGTTGTTTATCACATAAATCATGCTCACGGGGACGTTTTTTTACCAATTGTATACAAGCACGATGAAGTCATTATGAATGCTGACAAATTAGTGATGAATTTGACATAATTCTACCTATCCTTTATACAAAATCCAGGCCCACTAATTAAATCATCATCTCTCTAATTTGTTTACCGTTCTTTTGATAATTTAAAAGTGAGAACAAAAATACTTACCCTTCATTAATCATCGTAAGCCGCCGAATAACTTTACCAAAACTGTAATAAACATCTGCAAAACACGAGCCCCGAATCCATTGTTAAAATGTAATTAGCAAATTATCAAGTGGTCTCTTCTTAAAACATCAGTCCCAATCAGTGTCATAATTGGACCCGTTTATAGTCTGCAATTCCATGCTTTCACGATACCGGCATCCACCCGGTGAACATGTTATGGATTGGTAAATACACACGACATATTTATGTAGTTTGGCCACTTAGTGTTATACCGGTAGTACTTTACAGCAATCTTACAACATTGCAAAAAATGAAAATCGGCGATGAAATTTGTTGGCGCCAGTTACTTTCGCCAATTCTCCAAATTTAGCGTCAGTTTTTAATTTTTGTCACATTTTGCGCATTTGGTGATCGACAGCGGCGACCCTGCATCCGTGTGCAGTGTTTCTTTCAATGATCATCTGAACGGTGTAGATATCCAAAATGAACCGTTGATGCAGTCGGTTTTTAATTTCCACATATATTATACTATTAGGAGGATCTTATGCGAACTTAATGTCGCGTTACCGCAAGATAATAGTTGCGATCCCTTCTCAAATACATATGACCGATGTGTCTATGAGCGGCTCTGCGCAGAGTTTAACGTCAGCCCGGCGACCGACTGGAGGCAGAAGAGCTTTCCGAACAGTAACAGACTCGTCACAAAAGGAAAGGTCGCGTGTAGGCAGACCGATTTCAGGAACCAGGATAAACACATTATCATCCAGAATGCCGGAAATCTGGATCCGACTAAAATGACATTACCGGGCGACGTTGCGGCGTCTCATATTGCGACTGGTTGCCGGCGAAAAAGGCTCTTATTGATCATATTCTGCATGATCCGGGCTTTGACGGTGCCTGGAGCACAATTGTATTAGATAATTCAATCTCATTTATATGAAAAAGTTGGCAGTTTCTTACGGAGGTTGGTGCACCCAAGTACTGGTTAACCGCTGGAGCCTGCCCAGGAAAGGTGTTGTTAAGTAAACTGCCCGCCGGCGATATAGCCCAAAATGGTGCTGATGCAGGCGTAAAACCCGAAATATAACAATATAAAATATAACACATAGATAATTCAAAGGGGTTCATACAGGCCGGGGTTGCTCGCCTAAATGATTCGATCCGGACCTATGTGTGGGCTCTCCTAGGGGCTCAGTCGCAGACAAAGTCCCGCATCATAGGAGTTGGTACTGCGTTTGACGCCCAAAAGCAGTTTCTAGCGAACATCGAGGACGCGATAAACTCCCTTACAGACATCCCGTCGGCAATCGAACAGTACCAAGATGTTCTACAATATGCGCGGAGTCGGGTAGTCACAACCGTTACATGGCCCCGAGTGATATGATGTTGAGGATCGATCGTCGGGCGGGCTACAACAATGAAATCATGATAGCTATCTCCGGCATGCTCTTAGGTCATAATCAAGATGTGAACGGAGGACCAACAACCCGCGGGAGCTTCCCTGTGGCACAGAAACAACTGCCGACGCCAGTGGTGCACGGAGAACAGCACGAAGATGAAAAAAGGCACTCGTTGTGAGTGGTGTCGTTGTAGGGTTAGTTATTCTTTGGTTGCATGGCAATTTATAATAACAGCCCGCCAAGTGCAACGACCATCGCCAATATATTTTCCACGAGCCACTCGGCCGTCTTACTCAAAAAGGTTAGGAGCCAGGAGATAATACCGCCGATAATACCGGGAACCGCCGCTACAGCTTTACCCGCGAGCTTTGATAGAACTCGATCAAGGTCCTTTAACATCTTTTTGACACCTCCCTTAGCGATTGGGACTACAACGATTCCAGCCGCTCCACCTCCCGTGATTGCCAATACGAGCTTACTAACAATAAACCCGCGATAGTGATACCTTGTTCTCTGAACAGAGTATGGAGACGCTCGCCCAACGTTGTATTCTCATGTAGGACTCGCGATATAGTTTCGCGGATCCTGCTAATTTGACTCCTCAGGGCCTCGCGGCTAGCCAAGGCAGCCTCCGAGCAGACCGCTTTTTCATCCCGTAAATTCTGTTTTCTAACGCTATATGTTTATCGAGCTCCGTTAATCTGGCGAAATTGTTGGTTAGCTCGCCACGTATAGTTTGCATGGTCCTCACGAAGGTTTAGCAGCGGATCATCCATTGTGCCGAGTATATCGTCTATCTGACTTTCTGAAAATGTAGTCTCCATTATGTTGATAGCATCGGTGGCAATTTGCGGGACATCTTTGAGCTCAACTGTTTCTATATTAGCAGCCGCTCCGGCTAGCTCAGCGACGGTTGTATTCAGAGCCGCCGTTGCTTGTACGGGTATTCTAGTTCGACCTCGCGTCCAATCTGTAAATCCGAGTTTGTCCCTTATGACTTGACCGCCGCCTCGGTTTCCAGCAATAGTGCCCGATGATAGGGGTTCTTTAGTACGAGCAATGATTATCAGTATATTTGTGGCCTTTAGTCGTAGCTCGCCTTTATTTAGTTAAAACTTGGAGTAGTCGCGACCGACAGCCGGGGCCATACCCTTTTCTGCCATATGGCTGACTCGAGGAGTTCCTGACTAAGAGCACCGGCAGGCACACCAGCAGTCGCATCAATAGGTGGCGGATGATTGTCATCATCGGCGTCATAGTCATCCTCCGGTCTGGCTTCATTCGCCGGTCCGGTATCATCGGGGTTGAAATCGTCCATCCTATTGGATAAATACTGCTAGGTTTAATACAATGGCTTTGACTCAATACGGGCGAAAACTTAATCCGTACCGCAGATTGCGGGAACACCTCGGGGTAAAAGGGATCAGACAGAGCATAACCATTACGAATAACCCATCGACTATCGATCAAAACCAGCAGCTCTTAGTTAGATTTCTAGGAGCTCACGATGTAATTGTACCCGGGACCGTCCGTCTCGCGTTCATGATAGATTTAACGTCTATGCACGTAGATCGGACCATTGTCCAGAACATAGGCCGTGCCGTAGTCAAGAAAACCACTATTAAGATCAGCGGAAACGATGTTATGTCTATAGATGACTGCTACAAAGACCTATGGAAAACCGCGCGCGAGAGAGATAATGCGCAATATCAAGGCCGCGTTCTCATAACAATCGAACTGACATCTACGTATTCGATAGACAACATTTCGCTCGAATACAATGGTCACGATACCGGATCTCGGTTGATCTATCCGAAACCAGTATTCCGGTCGTCTCAGCATCCTGTTGTGGAACGTTAATATCAACGTTCCTGCCGGCAGCATGAAAGGTATACTGATATTGTTCGAGGAACCCGATAATCCCAGGGGAAGAAATACACCAAACAATTTTATAACCCGAAAATCACCAAGGTCGAGGTGACGATCGAGGGAATCCCGAACCAACTGTACAGCCAAGGCATGCGCGCTCATCAACAGTGGGATGAGATCAAAAAGCAGTTTGCGGGCGGTTCGAAACGATGCCCCATAGTAGCTGAGGTTGCTAAAGATTTGCAGCTCACGGATGTCTCTCTGGCAGAGTATTTAGCTTCGAAGTACGCACTATGGCTAGACATGCGGACTAGTGACGATGATCAGCTTCACAGTAGCGGACGCAAGGTGGAAAACGCCAGTGAGGGTGTAACGATCCAGATCACTAAAGAGGCAGAAATGGATGGCCCGTTAAATGTATATTTATATATCATTACGGACGCGCAGCTCAACATCGAAGATGGTCGATTCATCAGCGCGCTTTACTAAATACTCCTAACTACTAGGCCCTTATATGCAGACAAACCGGGTTTGGTAAGACCATCTTCATCCTAGATCTATTAGAAGGTCACTACCGCGGCGTCTTTTGATACATAGTGATCTTATGTACCACAATTAAGCATAATAAAACTTATCAAGACCGCAAATGGATCTGGGAAGACCGCAAGGTCTACATACTGGACCCCGGTGAAAAGTTACACGAGTATTTACGAGCATTCTACAAGATATTTCAGGACGAGCCCACCCTTTACGTGGTTGACGATTGTTTGGCTAAAGTGGCTATGACCAAGAAAAAAGACATGCTCTCAGAATTAGCCTTCAGCGGGTGTCATGCGCAACAAAGCGTCTGGGTGTGTTCGCAGCGGAACTCGGTTCTGAAGGATCTCCACGAACAGACACTTGGAATGCCCTTTTTTACTGCAAAGACCGTGACTCGTTGGAAGACTGCCTCCGGGAGAATGATCCCTACGCTCGAAGATTGGGCCGCTGTATGACGGATGCTTGCCGAAACAAAGCACAGCAAGCTTTTGTTAAAGGCTGACCAACCAACTGCTTATAAAGTACTTAACACCCGCTAAGTAAGTGCTTAACATCGCTAAGTAAGAGCTTAACATTGCTAAGTAAGAGCTTAACATTGCTAAGTACAATGTGGGAAGTATTGTTACTGATCAATCAGACCGTAATTTGTGTTATATTAATGTGTGTCTGGCGTTATATTAAATTAATGGGGCAAGTACAGATTATCATTATGAATTGTGACGAACTTCTTGAACAGTTTTTGGAAGATCCAATTTCTGGGGATGAAGAACCTCGACAAACCAGCTCGGACAAACGGCGTCAAAGGCTCGTAGCACTAGCAGTGGGGGGGACAGGCCAAACAATATTTAGGACGACACCTCACAGCCGATCAGGTTGATAATATGACGGTCGCGGAAATCGAAGAACTATATATCCGGTATGAAGCGAGGCTCGGGGCCGCAATGACAAAAATATTAGGGAGAGCGGTCATTCACTTCTACGCAGCCGCGGCAAGTATGTTTTTACCGATACAACCGGAAAGTCAAATGAAATTGGTTACCGACCATGAAACCGATCCATTACATGCAAGCTATATCACAAGTATGGTATGTATTTAGCACCATTAACAACCGCGTTAACCACAGTTAATTTGGACACGTATGTTCGAGTAATATAATTGATAAAACAAAACATGTCTACAACGGAACCGGAGAGAGTGACTGCACCGGAACGACTGAAGAACCCTAAAAAAACAGACAGCAGGGAGGGAAGCTAGAAAAACAACATAAATTACTTACCGAACTCAATGAAGCAAAAAGCGCATTACAAATTCCAAAGGAGGATGGAAGTACCGCAGTTCCATCACAGGAACTACCAGGATGATACTACCGTCCGGACGATCCCGTGGGTCATCGGTGGACTCATTAGTTGCGGGCGCATTATGGATCGTATCGCAGCCTAAACCAATACCGCATAAACACATTGGTCAGTCACAAGAGGTCCATTTAAACGATCCGTTCGTAATGCAATAATTAAGCATGTCTACCGACGGAAAGATGTTAGCCAATATGGCATATCATTCGGCTGTAGTATCTGGTCTGGCTATTGGTTACGCACGCCTAGGAAAGATAGAATTCAAAGAAGCACCACCTAAGCTGGACGTTAACGCTTATGACGGGTATGGTAGTACTTGATGTGGCCCTCGCCATAGCGACCAAAGATATGCTAATTAAACATGGGATCATTCCTACAGATATTATGAAGTAATGGCTACAATCGCGATGTTAGTTGGGGGAGCCCTCGTAAATGCGCTTGCCTTTAGCGGTAGTAACTATTTATTCTCAACGCTACAGAGCTCGGGTGTAGATGAGGAGCGTAAGCGTCATGATAAAGCAATAGAACAGCTACAGGCTGCTCAAGCAACATGGTCCAGAAAAACAGACTAACTGTCTTTGACTGGATCAACGGAGAATTACGGCGTCGGGTTCACGCTATACAAACTTTCCGGGACGTTAACGAAGCCATGTGCGAAGGTATTTCCGGATAAAACATTAACTCTCGCGTCGGAGTCTAAGCTATCGGACTTCTATTCGTCGTCCGATGACCAACAGGACCGCGAGATTACATTCATCGTCCTCGGGATGGCTGCAGGTCTAATCAGCTACTATATCGCCAAGTAACTGTTGGATACTTGCAATGTTGTTGAAATACATCATGGATGAAAAACTGAGCTCGTTATACTACAGCCCTAAGGGCTACTGGAAAGGTATAACTTTCTAAACTAACTTTCTAAAGAGGTTTCTAACGCTCTGACTCGTACTGGTACCCGAAGAGCTGAAGTCCATTGAAGTGGCCCAAACTGCTCAAAGTCGACCCCGGGCGAGAGTTTATGGGTGTGGTCAATCAGCTCCTAGCAAAACATAGCGTCTCGGTTAGACGCCGTCGCGTGAATATCCACCGGGACCAGGGTATCGCGTAACGCTTCAACCAGACTTTAGCAGAGCGGCTCTTCGGGTACCAGTATGCTCAGGAAATGCGGCTTCCCGAATGAGGTCATCTGAGTGGGTGGCACGCTTACCCGCAGTCGTTGCGACCTTGAATGGAGAAGTGACTTGGCTGATTGGTAAAAAGTCTTCTGAGGCCAAAGTAGTGAAACAAAAACCCTCTTCCGCTATTCCTGGTAGACCCGTTTGTTTTTCGGAGCAAAAACTACCTTATAACGTGAGCGTACGCTATCTTTACCAACCCAGCGAACTGGAGGGCGATCCAGTGTGGTTTTTAATGATCCACCGACTTCGACGTCCGGTTACAAAATCTGATGAATCAGTGCTATACTACCTACTTGGCCTGCTGCGGGGGGGGGGTGTCCGTTGGGAACTCCTGGTTGTACCCCGTAACACGCAATTACCACCGCAGAAGGTAGTACTCAAGAGTTAAAGAGCTCCTTGATGTAAGCATTCATCTCGGCTGTGTCAGCTGAAAGAGCGTCTTTGTGTCCATAAGCGTGTGTGTCTACCCCGTTTTCAGTGATCCAGCGCTTTGTGTCTAATGGGGATAGTGAGACCTTGTTTAAGTATTTTCCATATATACGGTGACCCTCTGACCCCAGGACATCCATACCATGATGGAATGTCTGTTTTGTAAAGAGAGCCTCTTTATACTGCTCGTGGCGGATATTCTTCTTCACAACCGACTTCTTAACGCCCTTGGCTTTCTTGATATTTTACCGGAGGCCTCGAGGATGCTGTACATCTTGGGGCGCAGTCCTACATACTCGGCTATCGGGCGACCGGCTCACTCGTCTTTCATTTTACCCAGTACCTTCTTGTTTATTGTACAGTGTAGTGGGTTGTCTGTTGGGTAATCAGATGTATCGTAGATGTCAGCGTCCTTATACACGTCTTCTGTCTGGATCTCAAGGAGTAGAGTCAGTATCTGTGTATAGGAGTTGACAGCGCTCTCCATATTGCACCTTGATCTCATTATAGTAGAAGTCATACATTTGATGCTTGGATAGGTCGAGAACGCTGAAACATATATATACTGGGCGGTTTTGGACTAGGCGAATTGGAATTGTGTGCACTTGAATCGCTGCTAGGTCGCTGGTGAAGCTGTTGGCTCTGGCGATCGAAGGGCTAGTGATAAAGCGTCTGAGTTTGTCTTCCTCATTTCCACGTATTTTTCATAACTCTGTGTTCATCCTGATGTAGGGCTCCATCCAAGCACTCTGCATGAATTGTAACGCTCTGTGTAGTTTTATGAGCCGCATGCCTAGTGAAAGGTACAACTGCAGATTGCGGTAATGTAGTACATAACGTTCTTTTTTACGCAGGTTTGGTACAAGCTTTTTGACCTTTGTAGACGTCATTCCGGCGCTTAGGAGATTATGTTGGTATTCTCACATCCACTCTTTTTGGACTACCACGCGTTCCGGTGCTAACGGGTAGGCGTTGTGTGCCTTATGTAATTCTTCTGGGTACTCCCAAGTCCACTTCCAGAATGTATTGTAAGTTTGTCACATTCTTCCACCCATTTAAACTACTCGTAGGAAGAGGCTGGCTCATTGCCCAATCGTATAAGTTATTGGCATCAAGGTATAAGATATGATTATTAGGTTTTCAAGGGTCATATCCTTCTACCTTCGTATTATTAGCTCTCCGCGTATCTCTTTGAAACCATAGATATACCGCCTCTTATTCCCTTCTCGATGAATAGGTGTTGGTCGTAGTCTATTAGTAGTTTGAGCTCTACTCCAGTAATTTTGAATAGGGCATCCCAGGAGAGGCCAGGGCTAGTGTAGTAGTGAGCTGGGTCTAAACCATACTGTTTCAGGCAGGTCTTCGAAAGGTCTCGAAGACATCCGCCAGCAGTAGTACGTCGGTCCAGTTGTAGATGTCGTGATAATCGCCTAATGTCTCGCATTTAAATACCTTCCAGACCCGTTGCACGTGTTTGTAGTCGTCCTTGCTGATATGCTCGTTACATAGTTTGCTGTAAAAATCTTCCTCCGGCGGAAGCTGTGGCTCCCATGCGTCCATGTACTCATAGGGATATATTCCCTTGCGCATGAGCAGTTTGCGTCTCTCTTCAACCAGCTCGTACCGTGTTGTGATTTGGAATACCTCTGGGGAGTTGGCTCTCACAAGCTTGTCTAGTGACGCCATCATGAATTGAGCGCTGTCAATAAAACGGAGTTGCCCGAGAGAGAATGATATATATTTATCTGTATTGTTCGGAATACAGGATATGTTGCCGTTCACCTTCGAGATGACCTGCATCAACAGATGAGAATCATAACCCCGTAGATTGTGAAATACCACCGAAATCTGTATTTGTTCCGGAATTAATCGCAACTTTAGATTACAAGCATTATGAGCAGCACCTCGATATTTTCCGGTGATATGGCAACTGAGTCGTTGTATAACTGTTTATCGCATATATGACAAGTCTTGTGATCATCCGCATATATGACAAGTCTTGTGGTCATCCGCATAGATTTTGGTCTAGCTAGTACCGTTTTGATTTTATTCTTTTCTGTCTTGAGCGATTCTAAGAAATGTTCTACTACGTCCGGCCCCCGATATTCTACCAGTGGCTCCGTTTGTCCGTCATATCGTACAACGATATAACAGTAACAATAGGCTTCATTTTCTTGCGTTTTCTGTGTTGCTTTTTTCAGGGTCTAATGCAGGACCACTAATTTTTCTTGTCAGAACTTCAAAGTCTTCATTTGTGTATATGATATACAGAGCTGGAAGCTGTTTATGATGATTCTGAAATGTAAGTTTGTTTTTACCCTCTTCCGGCATCTCTACTCTGACTGCATGCGGTTTCTCCTATTCCGTTGCAATCCGGTTTGTGACTCTCTAGAAGATCTTTCCTGGAATAGCCGTAAAGACAACGATCACAAAAGTGTTTGCTCTGATTGTAAAGTAAACGATTAGTTTAAACATTATTTATTTCAGTATTTGTACATGTAATCAAGAAATGAATATTTTACATATAATTTAACAGCAGTAGACTGAAAGGGATTAGAACGAAAGAAAACTTATATAGTTCTTCTCCCTATCAATTGATTGATATACAATAGGCAGGAAAATAATATATAATATAACAATGAAAATACGTGAAATCTATTCTATATATTTGCTAAAGAATTTCAGAACTTAATGTATTAGTGAGTCAATAGTTTTGGATGTAAAAAAGAAAATGGTTAATATTTAAAGGAATATATGAAGAAAGTTCAAGAACATGAACTATCAAATCGGAACACTTGAAGAAAAAGAGATTAGTATAGAGAAAAGTGGTTGAATAGGGTCGGTTGTTGTGTCAATAACGACAGCATTCAGATTGGAATCCGCCATATGAACCTTTTAGAAGTTATCCATCTCAGAACCTTTCACTGCCAAGTAAACGATTGAGATCCTTGATCCATGTATTTACCGTCTTTTTCAAAATAGGTGTCGGAGCGGTTAATCCTTCAAAGTTGAGTCCGTAGTATACTTACTCGGTCTCTGTGGGTCTTTAGCTGCTGGAAACTTTGCCGATCTAAGTGCCCATCTTAAGCAGTAAACATCTTTGTTTTTCACGTTTACAACTGCCTTTGTATTTTTTACTTCTTCCGGTGGCGGAATATACGAACCGCCTCTTAACTGTTTATATTTAGCAATGTCTAACAATATAGTTTCTACTTTAACAACTTGCCATCCCGATCCGTTTGTTTGTACACGGGATAATATTACTTACCGCATTTACGGTTTCGCTTCTCCTGATAAGAACCTCTTGCTTATGCCTAAACACCGGACTCGTGTATTCTTTCGTTCTGTCGGGAAACTCTTTAACGAGCTGAAATTTGATTCCGAGCTGAAATTTAATACTACCGAGATTCTTAAGTTTGTTATTGAGTTTTGATACTATTTTACCGTATATATCATCTAGACATTTTATAACATCTATGAACGGCGGTCGATAATATATAATACCCAGCCTCGTAGATAATTTCCGATAGCGTACCGCGTTCGTTGAAAGACCAAATGGGGCGTTTTAGATGGAGGGATGGGGTCAAATTCCTCAAGAATGGCCTTCCTCTTTCTCTGTTTTTTCAATCTAGGTTGTGGTATAGGTCGATATTTTCCGGGTTTGAGTAATTTTTCCTTTATCAGTTCAGGGATCGGCTCGTCTAAAATGTTAGTCTCAGGCATTTCGGCTAACAGTTGTTCGATGTATTCATCCATATCAAATTAATATATACTTTACACATACCTTTCTCTAATTAGGTGGTCAGTTTACTTTACACACGTCTTTGTCTAATAGGGTGATATTTTTGTTAGAAGTTTATACTTTACAAACGTCTTTGTCCAATAAGGTGATATTTTTGTTAGAAGTTTATACTTTACACACGTCTTTGTCCAATAGGGTGATATTTTTGTTAGACATTTATACTTTACACACGTCTTTGTCCAATAGGGTGATATTGTTGTTAGAAGTATATACTTTACACACGTCTTTGTCCAATAGGGTGATATTTTTGTTAGAAGTTTATACTTTACAAACGTCTTTGTCCAATAAGGTGATATTTTTGTTAGAAGTTTATACTTTACACACGTCTTTGTCCAATAGGGTGATATTTTTGTTAGAAGTTTATACTTTACACACGTCTTTGTCTAATAGGGTGATATTTTTGTTAGACGTTTATACTTTACACACGTCTTTGTCCAATAGGGTGATATTTTTGTTAAATGTTTATACTTTACACACGTCTTTGTCCAATAGGGTGATATTGTTGTTAGACGTTTATACTTTACACACGTCTTTGTCTAATAGGGTGATATTTTTGTTAGACATTTATACTTTACACACGTCTTTGTCCAATAGGGTGATATTTTTGTTAGAAGTATATACTTTACACATATCTTTGTCCAATAGGGTGATATTTTTGTTAGAAGTATATACTTTACACATATCTTTGTCCAATAGGGTGATATTTTTGTTAGAAGTTTATACTTTACACACGTCTTTGTCTAATAGGGTGATATTTTTGTTAGACGTATATACTTTACACACGTCTTTGTCTAATAGGGTGATATTTTTGTTAGAAGTTTATACTTTACACACGTCTTTGTCTAATAGGGTGATATTTTTGTTAGAAGTATATACTTTACACATATCTTTGTCCAATAGGGTGATATTTTTGTTAGAAGTTTATACTTTACACACGTCTTTGTCCAATAGGGTGATATTTTTGTTAGACGTTTATACTTTACACACGTCTTTGTCTAATAGGGTGATATTTTTGTTAAACGTTTATACTTTACACACGTCTTTGTCTAATAGGGTGATATTTTTGTTAGAAGTTTATACTTTACACACGTCTTTGTCTAATAGGGTGATATTTTTGTTAAACGTTTATACTTTACACACGTCTTTGTCCAATAGGGTGATATTTTTGTTAGAAGTTTATACTTTACACACGTCTTTGTCTAATAGGGTGATAGTTTTGTTAGAAGTTTATACTTTACACACGTCTTTGTCCAATAGGGTGACATTTTTGCTAGAAGTTGGTTCAATACTAGGATGAAGTGTTTTTAGTAGCTTTTTCTAAACATACATGCTTATACCGAACTTTATCTCTACCGCTCTCTCGGCATAGTTGTATCTCGCTCCGAACCCCCTTACTACAAGATCTGCAGCGTACTGGAATCCGACTACCTTTTCTGATCTTTTGCCGGTGAAACTTATATACAATATTCCCAACAACAACTCCTTCCGCATAGTTTTGTTTCGCCTACTTTGATCCAAGCCCAAGTATTATAAGCCTTCATATTGTATTACATTTACTTCGGGTATACATATTAGGATCGGTATCTGTAATAGGAAATTTTTTTTAGTTAAAGAACTTTATAATATTCATACGTCCCAACGGCTCGCGTACCTATGTGTCCCCCGCGGAAATAATAATTATATAAACAAAATCCGCTCCCGGAACTCGGATATATCTTCGAAGTCCCGCTGAAATTACGAGCGAGCCAACAAAAAATATCTTCAAATCCCGCGGAAATTATTAGCGCAAAGTGTCAGGATTATTTGCCAGAACCCCATGGGAATGGAAGGCCCCGGCTATATATGCGAGTCCTACGATTCATGGATGGCTCTACGAAGGGAAGTGTGTCAGAACCCCATGAGGTACCCGGAAATGGGAGGCCAGACTATATCCACGGGTCCTATGAAAAATGGGTGGCTCTGCGGAGGAAAGTGCGTCAGATAAATATTACAAGTGCGCCTGAACCTTTATATTTATAAAGTGTCAGGATTCTGCGCCAGAACCCCTATTGTGTATACTATTAGTTTATTTGTTTTCAGAATTCATGACCTGCAGAAGTTGATAGAAATTAAGCAGATTGAAGCTCACGAATCTGAGGTGCTGTGTCTGGAATACTCACAGTGGAAAAATGGTACGTTAAACACAGATATATTGTACAAGCTGGATAGGCGAAATGTGAAGGCCCATAGGTCGCGTCCGACTGGAGCTAGAGGTACAACGATTCATCGAAGTTCGATTCGATACATTTCGGTCGATTCGGTGCCCCGAAATTTTGATTCGATGCGGTACGCCATTCGCCCGTGAATTAGGGCAGGCGATTTAGTCCTACTCCTATTTTAGGTTTTTTAACCAATCAGCTTTCCGATAGCAATTTTGCCCGGCGATGTTTACAATGCAACAAAATGGATGATCCCACAGAGTTGTCTGATCCACCCGCTGCACTAAAATCCCCTGTCTGGCAGCATTTCGCATTTAAGAAAAAAGATTGTGTGGTTGAAAAGGCAAATACAATATGCAAACATTGCAGCGCAAGCGTAAGTTACAAATCTGGAACAACTTCAACATGAACTCACACCTTAAAGTTTTTTACACATCAGCATATAAATCAAGGGAACATTTGCTAAAGTTTGGCAGAGAAGTTCTGTAACATGTATGCAAACAGGCTACACCCAATCCTGTCTGGTTTGGATATACCCTGTTTGCATAGACTATTTCTATGGAGTAAAAGGGTAAGTCCAGTGTTCTAGTCAAAAACGTTAGTGGTTATTCAGTTGTGTAGTTCAAATGGCTAGTATTGAGTATTTTAGTCAAAATGTTCGTACTTTTAATCCTTTGTCTAGCCAAAAAGTACAAATAATGTCTAGCTTATAGTTGATTAAAAGTAATATTCCGTACCATTTTGCTTTGTCACAAACTTCCCAAAAATCGAATTGACAGTCACCTGTATCGTTGCAGCCCTAGCTGGAGCTGTTATGATTGTGCTTTGATACTGGGGTCTTTATTTCAATCTGTCATAGAAGGTTTCATTATTGGTTTATGAATATCATGGACCAGTCCATGTGAGTTACTTGGTGTTGAATGGGTTAACAGGCAATAAAACATAACGGAATTCATTACTCTCAGTAAATTGTATTGGTTTGTGATTACAAAGATTACTTCAACACAATGGTAAATTCGGGAAATTATTAGCTAAATTTTTTTGTAACAAGGATTGATAAATCCTATATATTTATAACTTTCTAGTAACTTTATACTGTTGTTTATCCAAAATAAACATCAAAATATTTTTTAATCCACCAATATTCAAATTGAGGCCCTTATGCTATGTCATAAGCAAAATGCTCAATTTGTACAATTTTGGCCGGTTTTTGGTCAATTCTAAGGTCCAAATAAAATTTAATGGGACTATATTTATAATCCACATGTAAAGTTCTATTTTAAACTCTAATTAACTCAATAGAGCCCTTAGTACAATATTTAAAAAAAAAAAAAATGTCATCTGATATTTTTAAATATGTTTACCGTATTTAGCTATGTATAGTGCGCACATTTCTTACTGAAATCCTCATCCATTTTATCTACTGCGCATTATACACCAGTACAGACATCAGGACATTTTTTTTCCGGACCAAAATTGACCAATATTTCGTGAAAAAACTGAAATTCGACCCGAACGGCCCACAGTCATTCTATAAGTTGTTACATTCGACAATCGTTATAAACTAGTTATTAAAACCAGTTGCCGATTAGGTAGGCTTCACGTGTTGAGAAGTTTGAGCATCTGCTGACATGTTTGAGAACGTGTTGAGATGTTTGAGAAAGTGTCGAGAAATTTGAGCAGGTGTGCCTGAGTGCGTTACCGTTACTCGATGAGGTATATCTCGAGTGATTAATATAAGTTGTAAAAATCACGGAGCACAATTTTTAGCGATTCTTGATAAATGTTAAATTTTGACTTGGAAAATTGCGTTTTTCACGTGCGCAGTATACATCGGAACTCAGTTTTTCCGCCGATTTTCGTGCCAGATCGTGGGTGCGCACTATACACGGTAGCGCACTATACATAGCTAAATACGGTAGTTGGAGCGGATTACCATCCTGGTATAGTCTCAACAAGTACATATTCATCTTAAATCTAAATATTCTTGTACATGAGTGTGCTTCATAAGATACTCAAGTTCCTAAGTTAAGGTTATGTAATTATCTACCTCATTCATCTTGTTAGTACACTCAACTTGACCAGGTGGTTGAACTGAGGCCCTAACTTTCCTACATAATAAAGTACGACAGAAATGTCTAACTTCTGGAAATTGGGGTCAGAAATTCCCAAATTTCTGGTGGTTGTAATTTAATTTGTTACAAACTTCCCTACATAACTAGTAACAATAACATGTTATTGACTTGGACAGAACTATTATTCTGACCAGGCCCTGTCACTATTCACCTTGAGGCCCTTCTCCTATGGCACAAGGAAATATCCAAAATCACAAATTTTCCATAGTAATTTGGCAAATTCCACTACCATACATGGATATTATTATTTTTATCCACCTTGGTACATTGAACCTACTATCCTGTAGATTATCTACCATATAATTGTTACATCAACACAGTATTTGGAAAAAATGCCATATGAAGTTTCAATATGCAGTTGGACATTTCTATTTACTGACTGTGCAGCCATACGGCAAAATTGTGTAATTTCAATCAATTTCAATCATCTGATTAAATTATCTAGAGTTTTTAGTGTTCTTTATTAAGGTCAACATTATGTTAACAAAGTTTGATCAACTTCAAGAAGTAATCTTCAGTAATTCTAAAACTGAAGCTCAAATGCTATGACACTAGTCATTTGCCCAAATTTACGTTTTTTCTAACAATTCTTCATTACTTTTAATACCACTTCAGTAGGTATTAGACTGTAAAACTTAATCTATAAATATACATAAGTTCTGAATAAGCTTAACAATAAACTTAAAACAAACAAGGACACCCTACAACATCCTCAACTTTAATTAAGGTCATCAGACACCCTCGAGTCGCATGAGTAACCTGGCCGGCTGAGTAGTTATATGAGCAATTACTGCGTGCGGTCGGTCGGTCGGTTGGTCGGTCTCCGAAATCACCGAGTAAACAACGGAACCGGTACTCCTGCCATGAAATCTTCGTCTCGCGAGCGATCGCTAACTTTTATTAGTTTGGCATTCCCCTGTGTGAGTGAGTTTTATTGTAAATAGCCAAGAACTGATTGTTTTTTATACTTAAAATGTAATTTTAAAGGCCTTTATACTTAAAATGTAATTTTAAAGGCCCTACGAAGGTGACCGTTGTTTGTACGGAAGTGTATTTTACCACATTATTTTTAAACGTTGTCACTCCGGGGTTAAGCCGCCTTTTTTAGATGTAATTTTTATGATCCCAGTACACGGGGCATATGGGGGGGGGTATTATTTTTGGGTACATATATCACACATTGTACAACCTACTATGGAATTTGTTTTATGTAAATATTTTTAGGGGCAACCCATGATAGTTTAATTTGGTGATACTTATATATGTTAAAAAAGTTGACCAAACATCATAGTAGGCTGATACCTCTAACGGTTTAGTCGTTTGTGATAGGTGAAGTTCTCTATCCTGTTGACATTTTCCATAACTATGGAAGATATTCTACTACCAGTTATATATCTGTATGATTGGTAGTAACTATATGTACTTGGGATCAATCAACTAAATGTCTTAGTACAGATACATATTAAGATAGTCCATGAATTTTAATCTTCGTAGCAACCTCGATACTGCTGTGCACTATACAAGGTAAACGGGCACCTGCCATATCTCTTTCTTATTCGCGCGAACGTAAAATTCTCAATTGTTTGTTTACATTTACAGAGGTCAGTCAGTGCACATTCCTGAGCGCTCGTATTTCTTTGCTCAGGGGCACCTGCTATTTTTCACACCGGTTTGTGCGACTAGTTAACTATTCGCCATTAGGTCTTACTTTTAATTTTCGTAGCAATATCTTTATTGATATTTATTAGTACAACCCTTAACGGGCAACGCAGTCTAGTCTATATGTTGCAGGTTTGACTAGGTGTTATTAGGGATCTTGGGATATATGAAGGACACACCTATGAGCTGTTGATATTCTTCTGACAGACAGTGTCCTTCTACCTTCTTCCTTCTTACTATTCTTATTAAATCTATCTCTCTACCTTATGCAACCCATTATAAATCACCTACTCTAAATACATTTTGGTGATGGGGTATGCTGATATAAAAATATACCCGAAGATCCCTAATTAAGGTCAAACCTGTCTCTATATTATTTATCTGCTGTTATGGTTAAACTAGTTGTTGTTTTTTTTAATTATTATTTTATTTTTTAGATCAATCAGAATTCCATGCATCCATCTCATTGGTTCACTCCTTCTAATTTCTTGTTCACTTTGTTTAGGACACACATTTCAAAAACCTAGTGTGTGTCCTTGTTATCTTCTACACTGGTTTGAATGCTACTTAGAATCAAATATTTGCACGGTTTTTATCTCACCAAGGACATACGGTATAAATCGGCTATGGAACAAACTAACAAACAATTTACTAACCAACCTGTGTCTCAATCTTCTTAGACGTAGTAATTGCACCGGGTAATTTCTTCACCCGGTCTACCTCCGACCCCCATTGGTACACAATAGTGTGCGAGCGGGGGTGGGAGATATGAAAACCGAACACACTCTGAGATTAATGCAACCCACTTAGCCCTCTAAACATCATAGTATTGTAATTTTAATGGTTTATTAAATATTTTTAGACCTCTAATCACCTTAGATAATTTAGTCGCCCAAATGCATTTATGCGGTGGCGACTTTAAATAAACTTATATAGCAGCAGTACTCTCAGTATCATCATTGCTACATTACCTCCTAATGCATTTGGATTATTTAAAATACCTCTGGATTCATATTTGTTAAAATTGGTATGATGACTCAGAAACACAAACGGAATTCATACGATGTTCGGTTCAAATAAGAAGTGATAGAAATTGCTCAGCAAAGTTCGAAGTGTGCAGCAGATAGAAAATATGGTGTAACGGAATTGTGCTTGATTGGAGGAGTAAAGAGAAGTTGCTTGATTGGAGGAGTAAAGAGAAGTTACTTGATTGAAGGAGTAAAGAGGAGAAGTTGCTTGATTGGAGGAGTAAAGAGAAGTTGCTTGATTGGAGGAGTAAAGAGGAGAAGTTGCTTGATTGGAGGAGTAAAGAGGAGTTGTTGCTTGATTGGAGGAGTAAAGAGAAGTTGTTGCTTGATTGGATGAGTAAAGAGAAGTTGCTTGATTGGATGAGTAAAGAGGAGTTGTTGCTTGATTGGATGAGTAAAGAGAAGTTGCTTGATTGGAGGAGTAAAGAGGAGAAGTTGCTTGATTGGAGGAGTAAAGAGGAGTTGTTGCTTGATTGGAGGAGTAAAGAGAAGTTGCTTGATTGGAGGAGTAAAGAGGAGAAGTTGCTTGATTGGAGGAGTAAAGAGGAGTTGTTGCTTGATTGGAGGAGTAAAGAGAAGTTGCTTGATTGGAGGAGTAAAGAGAAGTTACTTGATTGAAGGAGTAAAGAGGAGAAGTTGCTTGATTGGACGAGTAAAGAGGAGTTGTTGCTTGATTGGAGGAGTAAAGAGAAGTTGCTTGATTGGAGGAGTAAAGAGGAGAAGTTGCTTGATTGGAGGAGTAAAGAGGAGAAGTTGCCTGATTAGAGGAGTAAAGAGAGGTTACTTGATTGGAGGAGTAAAGAGGAGAAGTTGCCTGATTAGAGGAGTAAAGAGAAGTTGCTTGATTGGAGGAGTAAAGAGGAGAAGTTGCCCGATTAGAGGAGTAAAGAGAGGTTACTTGATTGGAGGAGTAAAGAGGAGAAGGTGCTTGATTGGAGGAGTAAAGAGAGGTTACTTGATTGGAGGAGTAAAGAGGAGAAGGTGCTTGATTGGAGGAGTAAAGAGGAGAAGTTGCTTGATTGGAGGAGTAAAGAGAAGTTACTTGATTGGAGGAGTAAAGAGGAGAAGTTGCTTGATTGGAGGAGTAAAGAGAGGTTACTTGATTGGAGGAGTAAAGAGGAGAAGGTGCTTGATTGGAGGAATAAAGAGAGGTTACTTGATTGGAGGAGTAAAGAGGAGAAGTTGCCTGATTGGAGGAGTAAAGAGGAAAAGTTGCCTGATTGGAGGAGTAAAGAGAAGTTGCATGATTGGAGGAGTAAAGAGAAGTTGCTTGATTAGAGGAGTAAAGAGGAAAAATTGCTTGATTGGAGGAGTAAAGAGGAGAAGTTGCTTGATATGAGGAGTAAAGAGGAGTAATGATGTACACACCAATGGATACATTGTAACTCATCCCACTGTAAGGCTCCGGGTGCCTCAGCTCGCTAAATACTTTGGGTATCCTGAGTTTATGGTGTCTGCAGGGTGATGCACGCGGTTCCTTAATATACACAGACTTACACTGAGGCAACGTATCCACATTGCGCAGAAACTTCTTAAGGATATAAATAACATTGTTGCTTCATTCCAGAAGTTTGTGATCAAACTCGGGAAGGGTCACGAGTTTGAACTGGGAAGCATTAGAAACATGTATAAAACCCCCATGTTGTTTGACATGCCTGGGAGTCGTACTGGGGAAATTAAAGGCAATAAAACAGTGACTGAAGATGACAGGTGCAGAAATGTCACATTGCACAGTGATTCTCGCGTGTCTCGCAGACGGAACGGAAACCTGCCATCGCATTTAAAAGGAAGTCTATACCCAAAGTCCTACTGAACTGGTTAAATAATGTTTGCTTCAAACGGCCATGTGCTTTATTGTCTATTGAACACAAAATCTGTGATATGTTTAGAGGTCATCTCATGGATTCTGTGAAAAGGATACTGAAGGAAAGCAAGACGTATTGAGTTGTTATTCCTGGAGGCTGCACCTCTGTTCTACAACCTTTAGACGTATGACTCAACAAGCCGTTCAAGGTGAACATGCAACATAAATGGAATACTTGAATGGTTGTAGGAACCAAGCAATTAACCAAGAGCTGTAACCTTAAGTCTAGAATTAACTTGCAGTGTGTTGTAGATTCCTGGAACATGATTCCCAGTGACATGGTTATAAGATCCTTTCTCATGTATGGAATTTCAAATTCATTGGACGGTATGCAGGTTGATAAACTATTCAGTGAGTTTGTTGGAAATTGCCAGGAGTCAACGTGTCAGCCCGAGGACATACCGGTAACTGTGAGTGATTATGATGCTGGAATATACAAAATCCAAGTTCAACAAACATTTCTACGTGAAAGTGATGATGAGGAGTTTGACGGATCTTAAATGAGAAATTAGTGAGAGTGCTAGTTACCCGCAGGAACAAACATGCGTATTTAATGATATTATTAAAAGATTATTATTTGACAATCAATGTCCTGACTGTGTTCCATGTATACAAAGACCTTTCATTATTTAATTATCGAACAAACAACATGGTAAGACGTGAATGTACATTGTACAAGCAGGGTTTCCGCTGTTGATCACCAATGGCACCAATTGTGACAAAAAACAATTACTGGCGAAAATATATGGTGCAATTGTTTTTTTGTTATTTTGGCACATGTTTTATCAAATACATGGCTTCAAATATTTATCTGTGAAGTGTATGGCTCTTAGTTGGCTCCAAGAGTTTCAAATTGGCTCCTTTAAAAGAGAGGACAATCATAAGCTATACAGCTTTCTGTCCAATTCCTTATATTATATCAGTTGTTGTAAATAATCATGTATTGACAGAAAATAAATATGTTTAAACTAAATTGGCTCCAGTTTGTTTCAAATGGCGACAGAAGTTGTGCAGACAAAAATTTAGACAGAATGAACCCTAACCCTGACTGACAAGCAATCTCAATTAAACATCTGTGTGTTAATAATGTCAGCTGTATATTTGGAATCCCAAAGTGTGTCGCACCACATAGCATGGAGAAATAAAAGGGATGACCTAAATGTGTTTGCATCACAGACGGATATGTAGTCCAGTGGTAACACGCTGGACTGGTAATCCAGGGATCGCAGGTTCGATACCCTGTCTGACCCTAATAAAATTAACAGTCTTTCAGATGGGACGTTAAACCGAGGTCTCGTGTCGGTGCTTTACACCGTGCATGTAAAAGAACCAGAGGAGACTCTGGAATGGGTCTCTGTCTGTATCAATGCACTATCCTCCAAAAATCTAAAATTACTAATCTCTTCAGGAGGCGTCGCTCATATGGGCAACCGGTAGTGACAATAAATAAACGTAAAACACACATGTTAGCATCAAACTTTCCCACAAGGGGACAGTCATGCTTTTAGTGTGAAGCTGGGAATCTTGTCTGGTTTTCACGGTGTACAATTATTGTTCATAATGTAATGAATGGTACTGGACAGATACTTTATTACAGTTCTTGGTTTTACATGTAAGTAAGAGTTCTTGAACACAATTCCTTTAAAAAATAATAATGTTTCAAATGTTTTTTTCTAATGTCAAGCTTAACATTCCAAACATCACATATTTGAATCACAATGGGTTTCAACCTTCTGACTCCTGTAGCAACAGGTACATGACACAATGTCGAGTATACTAATAATACAACAGGTACATGACACAATGTCGAGTATACTAATAATACAACAGGTACATGACACAATGTCGAGTATACTAATAATACAACAGGTACATGACACAATGTCGAGTATACTAATAATACAACAGGTACATGACACAATGTCGAGTATACTAATAATACAACAGGTACATGACACAATGTCGAGTATACTAATAATACAACAGGTACATGACACAATGTCGAGTATACAATATACAACAGGTACATGACACAATGTCGAGTATACTAATAATACAACAGGTACATGACACAATGTCGAGTATACTAATAATACAACAGGTACATGACACAATGTCGAGTATACTAATAATACAACAGGTACATGACACAATGTCGAGTATACTAATAATACAACAGGTACATGACACAATGTCGAGTATACTAATAATACAACAGGTACATGACACAATGTCGAGTATACTAATAATACAACAGGTACATGACACAATGTCGAGTATACTAATAATACTAGTATTATACAGAAATTTCCATGACATATTTCCAGAGCGAGTGTTCAGTTACAAATAAGAAAAACACAGTACACAGTCTGCTACAATTATTTGAACTCCTTTTTATTTTACCCAGCATGCAAATTAGCAGTTAAATTTCTTTTCTTGAACAAGGACCAAAGTTGCTAGTATCATCAAGCCGTGACAGGTTGATACACGTGTTTGATGCGGAGCAGCAGTACGGTCTCCTACAGACACTCTCCGACCATTCCTCGTCGATATCAGCTGTCCGGTTCACCGAGACTGACTCACAGTTTAAGATGATCAGCTGTGGAGCTGACAAGTCAATTCTGTTCAGAAATCTACAACAGGTAGGAACATCAGCTGTCAAGTGCGGTTAGATAGATGCATATGCTTGGTATCACACGAAACACACTCCTGTATGTGTTTGTTTGTCATACTACTTGAATATCCGGGTACTTTCTCACCTGAAACTGTCGAAGCAAATTTCACAACCAACTTGTAATTTGACAATACTGACATTTAATTGTCTTCATTCTTTAAAAGTATAATTTCTTCACACTAAAATTATTGGCATTTGCGTATACATCCATAGATGACAATGACTTGCAAATGGAAGTGCCATGTTAGAACTTAGAGCAGTAGCATGATTTACCGAAATCTACCCGATTCCACCATAATTTATTGATTGGCATTGTTCACTCTCGTAAATGTCCCATGGAATGCGGTCATTTATTATCTCGAAATGATTATACATGTATGGTTTTACGATAAGTAGCAAGTAAACACCCAAGCAGCATCACAACTAGATTGTTCTACACAATCATTGTCCATTCATAATTTAAGGAAAAGTACTTGCTTGGGTCTTGTGATATTTTCAGAAAATTGATGTATGTTACGACTTTTATAATATTAACACCTAATTTTAGGACATGAATAGATCACACGTGTTGCGTCATAGGTCACATCTTATGCATAATTGTCGGTGAATAGCTTTGACCACAGCTGTCAAATCAATTATTTCCCTTTTGTTTTTTCGGGTATCTGCCTGAAGATTAGTTTAAAGTGAAACAATTATATAATTATCATTTTAGTCCAGGGCTCATTCTAGGGCGACATGGCTAAATAGTTGAGTTAATTCAGTGTTGACTTTACCACCCTGCACTTCTCCCTAAAAAATTATTTGTTTACAATTTTCATGCAAAATTGTGTCCAGTAACATAAAATGGCCATTGTAAAGCATTCCTATTCAAATATTGTATTTAATGGTCATGTTGTGTATCTTAACCCCATTTGGTGAAATTTATTTATTGATACCATTTATTTAAGGATGAAATCTGACACTCTCATGCTCCCTAAAATTGTGACCTAGGATGAGCCCTAAGTCATTGTACCAAATTTATACCCACAGTCTGTTTGCAGGATCCAGAGTTCCAGTTTACTCTCGCCACGCATCAAGTGGAGAAGACGACCTTATACGACATGGATGTTGAACCAACACATAAATTCTCAGCCATCGCTTGTCAAGATAGAAATGTCAGGTACAAAAAGGAGCAGTAGTTTGTTTAAGTTTAATTATCACCTTCATTACGCATACCTCTATCCCTCGAGAACAAATACGACATACATGTATATATCACTGTTGTCAATTATTTTACAGGCTGTACCAGTCTAAAGTCTGTCCCACTTATTATTGTCTCACCAACTTTACTGTGGAAAGCGAGACTAAAGCAGTTGCCCTTATGGCGACAGTGCCATCAACAATTACATATAGCTAAAAAATGGATTCCATCAGGAATTAGGTCTTGAGAATGATTAAATAAGTTGTAAGAACTGATTTTGCAATCGAGCTAAAATAAATTTGTATAAACACAATATTTTGAATTTGTATATTTGTTTGCAGAATCTACAATATAAAAACTGGTAAAAAGAAGAAAGAGTACAAAGGTTCGGTGTCGGATGAGGGCATACTGCTGAAGATGAAACTGGATCCGTCCGGTTGTTACGCTGCCACAAGCTGTAGCGACAAGAACCTCTGTATTATTGACTTCTACACCGGAGAGCTGCAAGCAACTATGTTTGGACACTCGGAAATTGCAACCGATGTGAGATTTATGAACGACTTGCGACATTTCATTTCAACATCGGGAGATGGGTATGTGTTAGCTTAGTACACAAGAATAACAAGAATACACAAGATTCCCCTGCCACCTGACTTGCACATACGTAAATACTTTCCTCCGAAGGATGAGATTATAAACTGAGATTCAAGAAGTCGTAATAGCGCAGTTGTATAGTGCATTCACTTCAGATACTAAAGGATCGGAGTTTGAGCCCTGCTGGAGCCGTTACAATTGTGCTCTTATGTAAGGCATTTGCATTCCACATTGCCTCTTCTCTCCCTCATGTCGATGGATTCCATCAGGAATGAGGTCTCGTGAAAGTGATTAAATATAAGTTGTAAAAACTTGTTTCGCAACCAAGCTAAAATAAATGTGTATGAACTAAACTAACTGAGATTCAGTGTACCTGACAAAATGAGGGTATTAAACCTAGGTCACTCAGTATCTGTATGCCCTGTATCTGGGTGGGACGTCTGTCGGTTTCTATATGCCCTGTGTTTATTTGCAGGTGTATATTTGTATGGAGATTGCCACAAAACATGACTAGCCAGATGCAGACTAGAATGAAGGATATAGGACAGACACCACACATGTCAAATGGAAACATGAAGTAAGTATCTACTGTCAGTGTTTAAGACGTTTGTGAGGTCTACTACCGTATTTACCGATGTATAATGCGCTATCGAACCGGCGATCCTTGGATTACAAGTCCAACGTGTTAACCACTGGACTACAGAGCCGTCTGTGAATAACTTCTAGTCAATCTCTTTTATAGTAGATGAAATAATATTACTATGTAAAGTGATCATTCTTGCATTTACCGTATTTACCGATGTATAACGCGCTATCATGTATAACGCGCACCCACTTTTTGGCACGAAAATCGGTGAAAAACTTAGTTCTGGAAAAACCGCACACCGTAAATTATCATTTTCACAAGCCAAAATTTCTCAAGATATGATATTATCACCCTCTATGGTTTATATATTTCGATAAAAAAAGAAATCGTGGAGGCCTACGTTGTGTATGGTTCTGAAATATAATCATACTCCATGATTTTTCTATTCCCTGTACAAAATAGAAAAAATTGTGCAGCCTACGTCCGGAAGTGCATGGTTTTGATAAATCCCCATCTTATCTTACCTACCTAGACCTCGAGCTCAATATCACTGCAGAATCGCTTTATGCGATATAGTATGAAAATGTACAGGAAATAGACAATCAATAAAATCACTTTTCAACATCTGCCATTGTTTTTTATGAAATTTCCCAAATTCAAAGCAAATAAATGCTATCTAAGTTCATAGTTGGTCTAAATCAATGCCATTATATATATATATCATCGGTACATTGTTAGAACAGTTATTTTATAACGTTTGCCAAATGTACCTACATATTGAAAAGTGGTGGGGACGATGTGGGTCGAAATTTCGCCTGGTAAAAAAATGTTGTGAAGGCTGTACCCGTGTATAATGCGCACTAGACAAATTCCTCAAGGATTTCAGTAATAAAAGTGCGCACTATGCATAGCAAATGACGGTATCCTTTATGATGCAGCCAGGGGTTTTCCGTGGCTGAGTTATTACTGTTGTTTACTTCTAACCACTGTAGGTTCGAATCCCTCTTGTGTTTCGAAATTTTCATGTGAGGAAGCTATCCAGCTAACTTGTGGAAGGGAAGATCTGTGGTTCTACCCTGGTGCCAGTCCATGTCTGAAATATTGCGCGGAGGTGCACTTCCTCAACCAATAATAGCTGGACAGTCGCCGTATAACCTAAGCCGTTTGTGCGACTGTAAACCCCAAAAAAGTTATGATGCAGTCAAGACATTTATTATGGCAGCATCTGTTAATCTTCTAAATCCAGAAATTGGACATCGAAAATATACAACATTCATCTGTTTGGTGATCCAAGTTCAACACTCAATATACACTTCTCCCTTCCTCTATCCACCAGGGATCCACTATCAGCACCCATGCAATGGTCTTGTATAGTCATCATTGTCGGCATCCGCCTTCTAACATTGCATATATCATCTATTATAAACCATTAGTAATAAGAGCAATAGCAATCCACTGCCATGCCACTATGTAGAGGTTATATTACGTGACTAGTTTCATATCAGCCTGAGATCGAAGGCTGATATCAAGTTACTGAGGGTTGATACTTAGGCTGATATGAAACTAGTCACATAATAACCTCTATTACTTTGATATGAGTTTGAACATTTAATAGTAAACTAGCCACTTGCTGTAAATTAGATACACGAGAACACGGTTGAAATATTACCACTAAACTACAAACATCTGTTATCTGTCAAATTAAACAAATTAGCACTGAGTATACATGTGTTATTTTCTCAGGAACTGGTTAAATACAGGCATGAACCATATTAAACCAGAAAACATAATATCATACTGGAAATCACAGCATATCAGCCTGGGTGGTAGACATTATTGTTGTAGGCAAATAATGGCAAAAATAGGCTATAATTTATATGTAAGTAATAAATGTGAATATTTGCCCTATATCACAATGGTAAAGAACCATTATATAAATGTGAATATTTGCCCTATATCACAGGTAAAGAACCATTATATAAATGTGAATATTTGCCCTATATCACAGGTAAAGAACCATTATATAAATGTGAATATTTGCCCTATATCACAGGTAAAGAACCATTATATAAATGTGAATATTTGCCCTATATCACAGGTAAAGAATCATTATATAAATGTGAATATTTGCCCTATATCACAGGTAAAGAACCATTATATAAATGTGAATATTTGCCCTATATCACAGGTAAAGAACCATTATATAAATGTGAATATTTGCCCTATATCACAGGTAAAGAACATTATATAATGTGAATATTTGCCCTATATCACAGGTAAAGAACCATTATATAAATGTGAATATTTGCCCTATATCACAGGTAAAGAACATTATATAAATGTGAATATTGCCCTATATCACAGGTAAAGAACCATTATATAAATGTGAATATTTGCCCTATATCACAGGTAAAGAACCATTATATGAACCATTATATAAATGTGAATATTGCCCTATATCACAGGTAAAGAACCATTATAAAATGTGAATATTTGCCCTATATCACAGGTAAAGAACCATTATATAAATGTGAATATTTGCCCTATATCACAGGTAAAGAACCATTATATAAATAATATAAACCTAACATGGTATTAGTTTATACAAATTTATTTTAACTCAATTGCGAAACAAGTTCTTACAACTTATATTAATCACTCTCATGACCTCATTCCTAATGGATTCCATCGCCACGAGGGAGAGGGAAGAGACATGTGGAATTTAAGGACACAATCGTACGGCTCTAACGGGGCGCAACACGCTACCACTACATTATCACGACTTCCACGTTGTTTTAATTTTTGCAATAATGCAAATCCCTGCATGCATTTAATTGCTTAACCCTTTCCCTCATAATAAAAAGTCATATCAGGTTCTTCAGCCCAATACAGTAACTATGTAATAGCTTATCAGCTACCAATAGATAAGAGACCAATAACTGTACCCTGTCCCCATAAGGTATTTCAGGAAAAACTGATAAAATGACCCCTATCATGTTTAACCCTGTTTTCCCTGATAAAAACTTACTTTAATATATTTATGGTAAGAATAAAAAATTTAGAAAAATAAATGATGTTTTCAACGATATAATTTTTAAAAGAAACTTTTTAGTATTTACTTAGAAATGGAGGTGTAAATATTGGACATGCAGGTTTTGGAGAATAATTATTATATTCGACTATATTTGTTTATTTAATAGTTAATAGTGCATGGAAAAGGGCGTGGCAACCTAAGTTGATTAAATCAATTTCCTAAATCAATTGGACTTTCTGATTAAAGACTCCACCCACATGGGTTTATTACCCTCTGTTTAGCTGGCAACATTAGCCATTCCATGAGGCTACAACACACATCCTTTGATATCAACAAGTTCCTAAGACACCGCCCTGTGTATTTCGAACTGGATGCTTCCTGTCCAACTGTTGTCATGCCGACATTAGTCGGTAATTAGCATTAAAACCTTTGAACCCAAATGTTATTACCCTGCTGTATAGCAAAAAACATCATGCTTGCATAACATTATGACTTACATGCACTTTGATCTATAGCCGTGGTTATACAACAGAAACTTCAAACAAATTTCAAACACCTGCACCCCCCCCCCCCCCACCAGGGAACCCATTAAATGCATCATAATGTCACGTGATAAATGTTCTAATTTCAATCTAATTTTAGACCATACGCATGAATTGGCCTGTGAATTAGCACTGTGGAAATTTACCAAATACCTAGATATTTTTATGCAAGCTAATGAATGGATTTGCCCTGAGTAATTGCTATTTTTAGATTTATTTTCAATTTAACTGCAGACATTTATAGATATGTTCTTGTTGTATATTGAAACATATTTTGACCGCTTTTCTGCCGTATTTAAGTAGCGAAAATGATGGATTTAAAACGGACACGTATATAACAGGTGACTGGTATGGTCGTATATATACGTATATATCAGGTGCCCGATAACACGTAGAAATACGTATATATCAGGTGGCCGATAACATGTAGAAATACGTATATATCAGGGTATGGGTTAACATAGACAAGTTGATTCAAGACTATATCCCGGCGTGAGGAGTTTTCGCCCAGAACTGATTTTCGCCTAACTGTGGGAATAGCAAGTCGCGAGAGATCACGCAATATTTCACGCTCCAGTTACCGGAATTATAAATAAACATACCTTGTGCACTTCCAATCTATTTCTAACTGATCATAATATATCAGACAAGGTAAATTAGCGCTGAAAACTTAAACCTACCCCAGTTTTCACTATTTTCACTATATCCGTTTTATGTCGCCATATAAATATCATTTTTTAAAGAAATTGGCAATTTTTTCTCCAAAATGACATATACATCGTCTGCCACGCCAATATATTTACGAATAAAAATGTCATTATAGTCTCACTGCTCCGTGTTTATGAGTTATGTCCGTTATTACACACAAGGGGTCCTTATTAATAATATCGATTTTCACCGTGTTTCACCTTCAGGTCAACGGGTTGTCACAGAGGTTCTCCAACTGATATATATGGTTGTGTAAACCTAGTTTTTCTTTGTTGGGCACCGTGTGATGTGTTCGATGGATGGGTCCATTTACGGTTCTGCATTTATTCAGAGTAATTAGGAGGGATGACGACTTCTTATGCCCAGTGTGTTTGACCTAGTTAAATTAAATGTTAGTGTTTTAGATACAGTATATAGACAAAATGCTGTCCAACAAATGAATTTTGAGTGAAAATGATAAATTAAGCCTCTTATTAAAGTAAGTCTTCCTTAGTTTATTGTTTTGTTAAAAAAGAACAGTTGCTTACATACTAATGGTGGCGCTGTAGACAATTTACACAGTTAGGCGAAAACCAGTGACGTCATTCCGGATTTCTGAAAATGAGGTGCCGCCATTTTGTCACCTTTTCTCATAATGTAAACAATCGGTTTTCTTTGAGATTTTTGTGAATGAAAGGTAAAATATTGATTATTCGATGACATAAAATTGTTTGCAGTGTATGCACATTCTAAACCTATAGGAGTCTGTTATGTACTACGTCGTCGAAAACCAGTAACACCGGGATATATATTTTAATTTTCAGACTTGATCCATTGAATGCAAAGAAACTAGATGAAGTGGATGCTGGGATTGCACTGGAAAGGGAGTTCTTTAGCCCTGAGAGAGCCCTGAAGGAGATGTATCCTACTGCAAATCAAGGAGACAACCCATCTCCATCACCAAAGGAAGACCTAGACTATAGGTTCAGCATTAGTCAGCTACCTAGCTGGGCAAAGAAAAAGGTACGTTATCCTTGGTAGAGACAAAACAAAGAATGTTAGGAGTGGTTCAAGGTCTGTTTTTGGTATCTTATTCTAAAAGTATTGTCAATCGCCCCTATTTCCAGACACTACCTGTTTGCAAATGACGTCATCGCTGTCAGTAGCAGGTACTTGGATTATATGGTAGACGCTAAAACATCAAACACAAAAATAAGTAAAAACGGCTCAATGTACACCTTTTATTTTGAAAATATATAAATGTTGATGTTTTTCATTTGTCTCATACACGTGTACCCTAAATATCCCATATACAGATATCTGCAAAGAAATATTTATTTATATTTGTAATGCCAGAAGTCTAATGTTTGGCTCTACAAGGTCCCTTGTCAATCATGTGACAATACCGGAAAATGCATTTCTGGTACATGAAATATTGATTGAAACATAGATTCTTATTTGATTCCATGTTGAATTCACATGTGTGTGAAATTGGAGTTTTATTTTAAAAGATGCTATGCAATCTGAGTTTAGTCAAGCTTATTCAATGCAAGAATGATCACTTTACATAGTAAAATTATTTCATCTACTATAAAAGAGACTGACTAGAAGTTATTCACAGACGGATCTGTAGTCCAGTGGTAACACGCTGGACTGGTAATCCAGGGATCGCAGGTTCGATCACCCATCTGACCCTAATACAATTAACAGTCTTTCAGAGACTTTAAGCCGATGTCTCATGTCGGTGCTTTACACCATGCACTTAAAAGAACCAGAGGAGACTCTGGAATGGGTCTCTGTCTGTATCATTGTATTATCCTCCAAAAATCTAAAATGACTAATCTCATCAGAAGGCGTCGCTCATATGTGCAACCAGTAGTGTAGCTTAAAAAGAAACCAAACAGTCAAACCGTAAGCGACCGAATACTTGTATGCCCATGGTACTATGAACAAATACATAATACAGGGTCTTACAGAAGTGTCGAACATTCATGGAATAATTTAATAAATCCTATTGAACTACGAATGTTTGATTCAAGATTGCATCCAACATTGCATGCAAGATGGATGCCATAATTTGTATATGATAAAGGTACAGCTTAAAGATATATGTATATATGGCTTAACTTTGAAATAAAATAAGTAGATTTTGATTTATATTGATGGAATTACTAGCAATGATGTGTCTTAACCCTTTCCCTCATAATAAAACAGTCATATCAGGTTCTCCAGCCCAATACAGTAACTACCGTATATTCCCGGCCATAAGTCGACCTTTTTCTTGTCCAGAAATTGGATGAAAGTAATAAGTCGACTTATGGCCGAGAAACAAGCAAAAGCAAAAATTGAAAACAAGAAATTTGAGTTAATATTACTAGTTTCCATAATTGACGTAGATGTATAATTGCATTAACTGCGTGTGTCCATGCATAGAGATTTATTTATTTGCCATATTCAAGCAACTATTCCTATGTTATGTACCATTCTTGAATAAAATATTGTTTAAACTAAGTTATCGGTACTATGGCCTAATGCATGTATAATGCTGTTTGTCGTAATAAACGTTAGAAATGTTGTATATGTCAATTGTTGTATATAAGTAAAATCGTTTAAAACCGTTAAAAAACAATGTCTGCAAACACCTCGTCGCATTTAATTTACAACAAATCAGCAAAATAATTATGCAATATTGCGTCCATTCATATTGTGTGTAATAAACAACCACACTGTTGATGAAAACAAGTCGCAAATTGATACCAATTACTTCCCGTCTCAGTGTCAAATGAATCCTTTACTCTTAGATGAAATGCAGCTGTTTCCTTTGATAAATGCTTTGATAAACGCCGACAGTACTATACTTGACAAATCAACCTGTCTGTCAATCTACAAATAAATTACTCTGCATAGCAACAAGGTCTGTCAATCTATGATTAAATTACTCTGCATAGCAACGAGGTCTGTCAATCTACAAATAAATTACTCTGCATAGCAACGAGGTCTGTCAATCTATGAATAAATTACTCACAAATAAATTACTCTGCATAGCAACGAGGTCTGTCAATCTACGAATAAATTACTCTGCATAGCAACGAGGATTATGTTATTGTCCAGTGAAATAGATAGATATAATTATGCATATGCTTCAGTAAATTGATTACGGAATTTCTGATTGGATAGAAGGCGAAGCCACACTAATCTTGATGTGTATAATTGATAGCTTCGGACAATCATTTCAAAATAAACAATACTGTTACATCATTAATATATCTCGGCTATTTATTGGATTTTAACTGTTTGGTTAAACTTTGACAATATTGGATTAACTTTATTTAGTCGCAATGCCTAAGAGAAAACGTTCAGCGTACGATTGTGCTTTTAAATTGAAGTTGTTGAATTTGCCGAGAATTCAAATAATTGTGCTGCACAACGTGAATATGATGTGAGTGAAAAACTTGTTAGGGACTGGCGGAAAAACAAAGCAAAATTGTATGATTCACCCAGGTCCCAAAAGCGTCGCTTGGTTCGACTGAGTCCTTATGAGGATATGGAAACGGACTTAAATGCATGGATTATTGATCTGCGCCAAAACGGGTTTGGTGTCACTAGAAATGCTATACGTTTGAAAGCAAAGTGCATGGCAAAGGAAGCCAAGTACATGGTGAGCAGATGATGGAACTGTTTGCTTCGGATAGCGAAGATGACGATTTTGATGGATTTTAAAATCATGTGAATATTTATGTGTTTGAATTTTATATTTGTTTGTTTGTTTTAACATAACAATTGGTTTAGACAATTATTTGTAACGGAATAAAACTTCATAAATTCTTGTTGTGCATCACTATATTTTTTATGATTTGTAACTGAATAATAAAGTCAACCACATATCTCAAATTGAGCCAAGTTTCATCCAAGAATGAGAGTAATTACCATTGTCATAACCACTGTCATATGTCCACAAAGTACCCTCGACTTATGGAAGGATCCAGCTTAAAATCTGCTTTTGAAAGCCAAAATTTGACCCTCGACTTATGGCCGAGATCGACTTATGGCCGGGAATATACGGTATGTAATAGCTTATCAGCTACCAATAGATAAGAAACCAATAACTGTACACTGTCCCCATAAGGTATTTCAGGAAAAACTGATAAAATTACCCCTATCATGTTTAACCCTGTTTTCCCTGATAAAAACTTACTTTAATATATTTATGGTAAGAATAAAAAATTTAGAAAAATAAATGATGTTTTCAACGATATAATTTTTAAAAGAAACATTTTAGTATTTACTTAGATATGGAGGTGTAAATATTGGACATGCAGGTTTTGGAGAATAATTATTATATTCGACTATATTTGTTTATTTAACCCTTTACTCCACATACACGCCATACAACGCCGTTACTGCCTCCCCCATATAGACGCCGTTCCACGCCTTTATCGATTCCCACATACAAACGCCATTGTCCGATCTCCATATACACGCCTTACAACACCTCTGAACTTTGACACCGATATGTTTATACTTAGAATACAATGACCCCGGTTAAATTTAGTTCTACTGGAAGATGTAAACTTTATCTATCTTTTACGCATGAAAAAGCACATGGTTACAATTAAAAGTTAACGTATAAATAGCGTTCAATCGTATACACCCAATATATCACGCGCTAAGTTCACAGGTCGATTTTCTGAAAATTTATCAATACAAATATGGCTTCACGAATGATATAATCAAGCGACGATGAATCAGATTTTGAAGGATTTAGCGAGGTTGGATCCGACATCGACGTACCAATAGTCCGTGATGATGAGTCCGACGGATGTTCGTCCGCCGCCGCCGATTCAGAGGATGAAAATACTTCAAATTTCACAAATTTGAGGGTGCGTATTCAATTTTCCCGCGAATGATGTTTGTTTACAAATAGTTTTTCTCCAATTAAGCTTCATCAAATGGTTTTAGCAAGTTAATAGTCAATGAAATAATAAAACCATGTCCCGTTTCTTTCATTATGGATAAATCCTGGAAGAATGAATAAACAAACAATCCCGTGAAAGGTTGTACATGTATATATTTTATTTTCTCAAGTTTACGCACCGTAATGCACAAGTCTTTCAAAAATAAGAAATGTAAATAATTACAGGACACATTGATACTGATATCATATTATATATACTATATACATGTACACTATATATTTTTTTATTGATGAACAATAAACTGAAACACTAAAAATAAGAAAACAATGTCTCGTACAAAATGTAATAAATAAAAGTCATAACATTATGTACTGTTGATCTTTCTTCAGTTTGATGACTTTGTGGAGGAAGATGGTGCCAATCTCCCGGCAGGGTTTGATGTCGAGACTGCTCGGGCAATCGACTATTTCTGGTTGATGATGAAGCCAGATCTGTTTGCCAACTTTGCCCAGCATACAAACAATTATGCTAGGTATAAGATGGAGGCATCCAGAATGACCGACACATACTGGACTGACACAACCGCAGAAGACATCCGTGCATATGTCGGGATAAACATATTAATGGGTATCCAGAGTCTTCCGGAAGCAGATATGTACTGGACAGTTACATTGGGAACAGTGGTGTTCAAGGCACAATGACGTGCAACCGTTTTCAGAAACTGACACAGTACTTTCATGTTGCTGACAGAGCTGCTGAGCCAGCACATGGTCAACCAGGCTATGACAAATTATACAAGGTGCGTCCTGTGATAGATCATGTAGCTCAAAGTTTTTCGGAGAGCTACACATTATCACGCGAGGTCGCTATTGATGAAGCCATGGTGAGGTACACTGGGCGTTTATCAATTCGACAGTATATGCCGGCAAAACCCATCAAACGGAGTATTAAAGTATGGATGCTGTGTGACTCCAATACTGCTTACCTGAACAGGCTTAGTGTGTACCTAGGAAGGCAGACCAATAACACCGAGTATGGCCTAGGACACAATGTTGTAATGAACCTGACCAGTGATATTAGGCACAGTCACCGTCACGTCTATTTTGACAACTTTTTTACGGGCGTTCCCCTCATGACCAGTTTATTGGCGAACGGTCTATATGCTTGTGGGACAGTCCGATGTAATCGGAAGGAATTCCCCAATGAGCTGAAGAAGCCCCGCGATGTGAAGAACCATGGAGAATCTAAAGTTCTTCAACGAGGTCCACTCGTCGCCACTGTCTGGAAAGACAAGAAACTGGTGCATCATTTGTCTACCTTGAGTGATGCAGCCACAATTGTACCCTGTACAAGACGTGTCGGAGCACACAGGATACTGCTTCAACAGCCGCAGTCCTGCCAACAGTACAATCGGTACATGGGAGGTGTTGACCTCCATGATCAACACCGCATGAAGTATGCGGTTGGCAGGAACAGCAAAAAGTGGTGATAAAAAGTGTTTCCTATTAGAGAGATAGGACTCGAACCAAGAAAGAAGAGAACTAGCTATGCCAATGGAACCAAGTTTATGGAGGAGACCTTTGTGCCACACTCTGTCAAAAGGCTTTCGAAATGTCGCAGAAATTGGGGGTTACTCCAAGAGAAAGAGACCGGCTCGGGAAATGGACAATGTAGGACTGGTTGATGGCGAGAACATCCAGGGTCATGTCCATGGTAGATTACCAGGCAAGAAAAGAACTTGCAAATATCATATGAAGACCCTGAATATACGCCGTGAGACTGTCTATGGGTGTACAACATGCAATGTACATTTATGCAAAAATGATGTGTGCCACGCCCAATTCCACCAATGATCTGAAAATAGACACAAGCATTACGTAATTAATGGAACACTGCATGTATATACAGTACCGGTACATGTAGTATATATCGGCGTGGGTAGAACAACGACCCGGCTAGCTCAGTTGGTAGAGCTGTCCAACTAGTGTTCGGGAGGTCGTGGGTTCGAGTCCCACGCCGGGTCACTAACTTTTCCGCTCTTTTGTTTGGCCACTTTAATGGCGACGAGGATGGATGGTACGGGGAAATGGGTAGGGGTACGGCTCCAGGGATCGGAGTGCGGCTCCTAAAGAATAAATGAAGGAAGAGTGTAGTGTATTTCGGCGTGGGTAGAACAACGGCCCGGCTAGCTCAGTTGGTAGAGCTGTCCGACTAGTGTTCGGGAGGTCGTGTGTTCGAGTCCCACGTCAGGTCACTAACTTCCGCTCTTTCTTTGCTTGGTCACTTTATACACAAACTTAACCGCGTGCCAGTTTGGGCGTGGTTTTGTACAGTGTATGTCGATAATGACCACATATGCAAATTGTGAACATCCTGTGTTGATATTAGTGTAAATATTAGTGTAAATTATATTGTTTGTCAAAGAATTAAAGTAAAATTTTAAAGCCACTATACACAAACTTAACCGCGTGCCAGTTTGGGCGTGGTTTTGTACAGTGTATGTCGGTAATAACAACTCCTGACTGTGTAAATATTAGTGGAAAATAATATAGTGTTCTGTCAAATTTTAAAAGCAATTTTGGTGACAAGAAATATTGGAATTATATTGGATTATATTGGATAGCAGTACATACATATATACATGTATGCAGAGGTACGTACCTAGAGTTGAACAACACCAACAAGTAACAAAAATGTCTAAATATTTGCCATATAAATATTCTACAAAAGATTTACATTGACATCATTTCGATTACATTATCAGAAAGTATTGCAAATTAGCATTGAATCATGTAGGTATCTATTATTCAATATTTTCCAATAATCTATAAGGTGATGTGTCATAGATATTGATTATTGGTTATGTAGTACAGTGTACATATTTCTTATCAGCTGTATGGAGATAAAATGAACTAATGGCCTCTTCTGTTGTGGAGTAAAGGGTTAATAGTTAATACCGATTACTATAATGAATTGCACTTTTATCAATGTGATACACGTTGCAAGTTAAAACTGTTTCGTCCTATTTTCTAACCAATTCATTGGACAAGGCCATGCCCCTGGGTTTATTATACCCTCTGTTTAGCTGGCAACATTAGCCATTCCATGAGGCTACAACACACATCCTTTGATATCAATAAGTTCCTAAGACGCAGCCCTGTGTATTTCGAACTGGATGCTTCCTGTCAAACTGTTGTCATGCCGACATTAGTCGGTAATTAGCATTAAAACATTTGAACCCAAACTTTTATTACCCTCCGACCGATGCAGTATGTATACTATACAGCAAAAAACACCATGCTTGCATAACATTGTGACTTACATGCACTTTGATCTATAGCCATGGTCATAGAAAACAAACTTCAAACAAAAAATTGTTTCCACAGCCGACACCTGCATCCCCCCCCCCCTCCGGGGGAACCCATTTAATGCATCATAATGTCACGTGATAAATGTTCTAATTCCAATTCTATTTCGCCAATATGCATGAATTGGCCTTCACTGTGGAAATTTACCAGATACCTAGATGTTTTTATCCAAGCTAATGAATGGGGATTGCCCTTAGTAATTGCTATTTTTAGATTTATTTTCATTTTAACTTCCGGCATTTATAGTGTTGCTTACTGAAACATATTTTGACTGCTTTTCTGCCGTATTAGTAGCAAAAATGATGGTTTTAAAACGGACACGTAAAAACACGTACTTATCAGGTGACTGGTATAGTCGTAAATATACGTATTTATCAAGTAGTAATAGCACACGTAGAAATACGTATATATCAGGGTATGGGTTAAGGCACGACTGCATGGAAAAAACGTTTACTTGATTAACTTATATTTGTTTCAATAAACTCTTTATTTGAAAAGGTTGGCAGTTTCTTATGGAGGTTGGTGCACCCAAGTACTGGTTAACCGCTGGAGCCTGCCCAGGAAAGGTGTTGTTAGGTAAACTGCCCGCCGGCGATATAGCCCAAAATGGTGCTGATGCAGGCGTAAAACCCGAAATATAACATAATTGTTTCAATAAAGAAGGCTGCTGAATTTTCCACACAGGAAGTAAAAATATCCTTAGAAATACGTTTAGATTATACAATATTAGTTTTGCTCGATTGCAAAACAAGTTCTTACAACATTATTTTAATCACTCTTGAGACCTCATTGGAATTGATAAGAAGAGGCAGTGTAGAATTTAAGAGTCTTGCCTAAGTGCACAATCTTAATGGCTGCAGCTGGGCGCCAACTCTGTTTCCCACTCACACCTGAAGCGATTGCGATACCACTGCGGTGCTATTACAACTTGGGCACAAGATTAACATTATTATATTATTTTTACATCCAAAATAGATGTTTCAGCATCACATCCTATCCTGGAAGTGTATCGTACACTGAACGACTTTAAAAATGCACCACTTTTGTCAGGGGGTATAGTTTTGGCATAAGACCTGTTTTCAAAAATAGCATATATACCGTTAAGTGTCTCGAAATATATTTTATAGGGACGCCAAGAGCGGTAGTGAATCTTAGTCTGTGCCAAATTTTTATGAAATTCCGTAAATTACAAATGTGCAAATATCGCCTCCATATTGGTGGTGCGTTTTTAAAGTTGTTCAATGTATATATGGGAGTAGTGGTTCATACAATGCATACATTAGAATATACAGGTGGGGAGAGAGAGGTTTACCCCTTTATAGAGAGCTTTACCCCTTTATAGAGATGTTTACCCCTTTATAGAGAGCTTTACCCCTTTATAGAGATGTTTACCCCTTTATAGAGAGCTTTACCCCTTTATAGAGAGCTATACCCCTTTATAGAGGGGTTTATTGTACATTGCTGTGGCATGATATAAGTGACATTAATGTGTGTGCCCCACCCCCCCCCCCCAGTTTGTTCTGAAATACCTAAACCTGAGAGCTTGTGTGTGAATGATAATTCTTGATTGTTTCTTTAGTTTGATGCAGATAGGGCTGGGGAGAAGCCTGGTGCCGATGATATTGGATCTGGCCCCGCCCCCAGGGGCCGATGGGCACAACGGTCAGAGGGTCAGGGACCGACCATCAAAACACAGGATGGAAAGTCAGTTGAGGTTGACTCTTCTGCAGGTATGTTACTTGTAAATAATTTGGTGACATGTATCATAGATATAGTGATAGGTATGTAATGTTTCGCATATTGGGAATCAGATGTGGGGGTGGGGGATAACAATATTGTGATTTGAGTATCACATGTGGGGGTGGAGTAACACAATTGGGCATCACATGGGGTTGGGTGCGCAGTGTTTGGCGATAGGGCCATAACACACTTGCCAAATTTTACATCGAAATAAAAATGTCTATACGTAATTTTAAAATTCAGCACTACCAATTGGGTGAAACAGACGATCAAGCCTGCCGATTATTCACATTTTTGTGGTGGCAAACTGACATTATTAACCTCAATGAGACTTATTAATTGGGAGTGTTGACATGTATTTATTTGAAGGACATGGCAAACTAGTGGTATATGTGCTGTTCGCAGGCAGGACAGCCTTACATCACCTACAGTTATATTAATAATTTCTTCTGTCGTATTACCTTTATGATAACATTAAGTGAGATAATCCCGAACTTCAATAGAAAAACTTATTAAGGACTTAGCTGAGGTGTTAAAAGTTTAATCTACACTTACAAGTGACAGTTTAATCCAAGTAATCCTTTAATGTGCCACTTGTTGCATAATCTAGTGTTCTCACAGACCACTTGGTGATAAAGCCAAGTATAATTGACATTTTAAGGGCAAAATGGTCTGTTTCAGGATACTGACAACTTCTTGTTGGGGCATAACTTGCCCATATAGTAAATTCGATCATAATAATATTGACAGTATTTTGGATGAGATTGTAAGTTGAGTTTTCAGGTATCTGTACTATGCACAGTGGGATGTACGAGAATGAGGGGTGGTGAGATCCTAGGTATATGTACTATGCACAGTGGGATGTAAGAGAATGAGGGGTGGTGAGATCCCAGGTATCTGTACTATGCACAGTGGGATGTAAGAGAATGAGGGATGGTGAGATCCCAGGTATCTGTACTATGCACAGTGGGATGTAAGAGAATGAGGGATGGAGAGATCCCAGGTATCTGTACTATTCACAGTGGGATGTAAGAGAATGAGGGATGGTGAGATCCCAGGTATCTGTACTATGCACAGTGGGATGTAAGAGAATGAGGGATGGTGAGATCCTAGGTATCTGTACTATGCACAGTGGGATGTAAGAGAATGAGGGATGGTGAGATCCCAGGTATCTGTACTATGCACAGTGGGATGTAAGAGAATGAGGGATGGTGAGATCCCAGGTATCTGTACTATGCACAGTGGGATGTAAGAGAATGAGGGATGGTGAGATCCCAAGTATCTGTACTATTCACAGTGGGATGTAAGAGAATGAGGGATGGTGAGATCCTAGGTATATGTATTATGCACAGTGGGATGTAAGAGAATGAGGGATGGTGAGATCCTAGGTATCTGTACTATGCACAGTGGGATGTAAGAGAATGAGGGATGGTGAGATCCTAGGTATATGTATTATGCACAGTGGGATGTAAGAGAATGAGGGATGGTGAGATCCTAGGTATCTGTACTATGCACAGTGGGATGTAAGAGAATGAGGGGTGGTGAGATCCTAGGTATATGTACTATGCACAGTGGGATGTAAGAGAATGAGGGGTGGTGAGATCCTAGGTATCTGTACTATGCACAGTGGGATGTAAGAGAAGGGTTGTTTTACAATCAGGGTACATGTAGGTTAATGCCACACAATTAAATAATATGGGTAATTATCTGTACTTATACTAGCAACTAAGTATGTTAAAGCATTCAGTCCTGTTGTATATGTCTACCATAGCGAAAAAATTATTCAAATCACATAATTATTGACTGAAATATGGCAAAATGGCAAGTTTTGGACAATAAACATCAGTCTCATTTGACTAATTATAATATTTGAGTAGGCTCACTCCCCTAAAACCACCATTAGTTGGTAATAAAAGCTGAATAATCAAGCATATAAATGTTTTGGAATGTAATCAAAATAAACTTCGCAAGATTGTGAAAATTTTATTTCTCGTGTATGTGATCCGAAAATATGATACAGATTCCGTCAAAATATGTCCTCTCCGAAATGTCCTCCATTTTCCATTCTCATCAAGAATGATATGGACGCATTTTTTTAAATAAATAATCTACAGAAATATTACATGAAGTTGCATGAATCATTTTGTATACAAGTTCTGCCGTTTTAGTTGTAATGTGGGCCAAAAGATGGGTATCTATGATTCCGTCAAAAAATGTCCTCTCCGAGAAATACAACATTGGCTCATTACTCGTGAACATATGTTTTAGGCCAAAAAATCAACATCGGCAACATTGACGCCTACATTTTTTCACGTAATCACATTTAACCAGTTTGCTATGAAATAAAAATAATTTTTAAGCTAAATGATACACTTCAATTTTGCACCCTTATGAGACTAGTTGTGTACCCTGATTGTAAAACAACCCAGAATGAGGGATGGTGAGATCCCAGGTATCTGTACTATGCACAGTGGGATGTAAGAGAATGAGGGATGGTGAGATCCCAGGTATCTGTACTATGCACAGCGGGATGTAAGAGAATGAGGGATGGTGAGATCCTAGGTATATGTACTATGCACAGTGGGATGTAAGAGAATGAGGGATGGAGAGATCCCAGGTATCTGTACTATGCACAGTGGGATGTAAGAGAATGAGGGATGGAGAGATCCCAGGTATCTGTACTATGCACAGTGGGATGTAAGAGAATGAGGGATGGTGATATCCTAGGTATCTGTACTATGCACAGTGGGATGTAAGAGAATGAGGGATGGTGAGATCCCAGGTATCTGTACTATGCACAGTGGGATGTAAGAGAATGAGGGATGGTGAGATCCCAAGTATCTGTACTATTCACAGTGGGATGTAAGAGAATGAGGGATGGTGAGATCCTAGGTATATGTATTATGCACAGTGGGATGTAAGAGAACGAGGGATGGTGAGATCCCAGGTATCTGTACTATGCACAGTGGGATGTAAGAGAATGAGGGATGGTGAGATCCCAGGTATCTGTACTATGCACAGTGGGATGTAAGAGAACGAGGGATGGTGAGATCCTAGGTATCTGTACTATGCACAGTAGGATGTAAGAGAACGAGGGATGGTGAGATCCCAGGTATCTGTACTATGCACAGTAGGATGTAAGAGAACGAGGGATGGTGAGATCCCAGGTATCTGTACTATGCACAGTGGGATGTAAGAGAATGAGGGATGGAGAGATCCCAGGTATCTGTACTATGCACAGTGGGATGTAAGAGAATGAGGGATGGTGAGATCCCAGGTATCTGTACTATGCACAGCGGGATGTAAGAGAATGAGGGATGGTGAGATCCTAGGTATATGTACTATGCACAGTGGGATGTAAGAGAATGAGGGATGGAGAGATCCCAGGTATCTGTACTATGCACAGTGGGATGTAAGAGAATGAGGGATGGAGAGATCCCAGGTATCTGTACTATGCACAGTGGGATGTAAGAGAATGAGGGATGGTGATATCCTAGGTATCTGTACTATGCACAGTGGGATGTAAGAGAATGAGGGATGGTGAGATCCCAGGTATCTGTACTATGCACAGTGGGATGTAAGAGAATGAGGGATGGTGAGATCCCAAGTATCTGTACTATTCACAGTGGGATGTAAGAGAATGAGGGATGGTGAGATCCTAGGTATATGTATTATGCACAGTGGGATGTAAGAGAACGAGGGATGGTGAGATCCCAGGTAGCTGTACTATGCACAGTGGGATGTAAGAGAATGAGGGATGGTGAGATCCCAGGTATCTGTACTATGCACAGTGGGATGTAAGAGAACGAGGGATGGTGAGATCCTAGGTATCTGTACTATGCACAGTAGGATGTAAGAGAACGAGGGATGGTGAGATCCCAGGTATCTGTACTATGCACAGTAGGATGTAAGAGAACGAGGGATGGTGAGATCCCAGGTATCTGTACTATGCACAGTGGGATGTAAGAGAATGAGGGATGGAGAGATCCCAGGTATCTGTACTATGCACAGTGGGATGTAAGAGAATGAGGGATGGAGAGATCCCAGGTATATGTACTATGCACAGTGGGAAGTAATAGAATGAGGGATGGTGAGATCCCAGGTATCTGTACTATGCACAGTGGGATGTAAGAGAACGAGGGATGGTGAGATCCCAGGTATATGTACTATGCACAGTGAGATGTAAGAGAATGAGGGATGGAGAGATCCCAGGTATCTGTACTATTCACAGTGGAATGTAAGAGAATGAGGGATGGTGAGATCCCAGGTATCTGTACTATGCACAGTGGGATGTAAGAGAATGAGGGATGGTGATATCCTAGGTATCTGTACTATGCACAGTGGGATGTAAGAGAATGAGGGATGGTGAGATCCCAGGTATCTGTACTATGCACAGTGGGATGTAAGAGAATGAGGGATGGTGAGATCCCAGGTATCTGTACTATGCACAGTGGGATGTAAGAGAATGAGGGATGGTGAGATCCCAAGTATCTGTACTATTCACAGTGGGATGTAAGAGAATGAGGGATGGTGAGATCCCAGGTATCTGTACTATGCACAGTGGGATGTAAGAGAATGAGGGGTTGTGAGATCCTAGGTATCTGCACTATGCACAGTGGGATGTAAGAGAATGAGGGGTTGTGAGATCCTAGGTATCTGCACTATGCACAGTGGGATGTAAGAGAATGAGGGGTTGTGAGATCCTAGGTATCTGCACTATGCACAGTGGGATGTAAGAGAATGAGGGGTTGTGAGATCCTAGGTATCTGCACTATGCACAGTGGGATGTAAGAGAATGAGGGGTTGTGAGATCCTAGGTATCTGCACTATGCACAGTGGGATGTAAGAGAATGAGGGGTTGTGAGATCCTAGGTATCTGCACTATGCACAGTGGGATGTAAGAGAATGAGGGATGGTGAGATCCTAGGTATCTGCACTATGCACAGTGGGATGTAAGAGAATGAGGGGTTGTGAGATCCTAGGTATCTGCACTATGCACAATGTACCATGTTGACAGTAACTAAATTTGATTGGATGACATATATAACTTATTTTCGCGCTAGCATGCAGAGGCAAGTTAAGGAAAGATTATATGTATAGTGTTTGGCCTGACAGTTAAAGGTCCTTAGCGGTTCTTGGGATCGAAATGAAACCTCTTGTTATCGGCCTTAATCCAAGAGCCACTTAATTTAAGGAAATTAAGTAATTCCAAAATCTTGTATATTCATTGGTTGAAAAGCTAGATTTATGTTGCAATGTCATTTAAAGTACAGTAAAACCCCTATAATAGGACCACCTATGGGACGTATGGGTCCTATGGGACCACAAAAAGTGGTCTTATTAGCGGGGTGGTCTCTTTACCGAGTTTGGTCAAGAAGACCAAATTATGATAATATTACTACCTCCGTGGTCGAGTTGTTAAGGTCGCTGACTTGTATACCACTGTAACCTATCATCACTGATGGTCATGGGTTCGAGCCCCGCTCAGACCGTGTTTCATTTATATGAAAAAGTTGGCAATTTCTTACGGAGGTTGGTGCACCCAAGTACTGGTTAACCGCTGGAGCCTGCCCAGGAAAGGTGTTGTTAGGTACACTGCCTGCCGGCGATATAGCCCAAAATGGTGCTGATGCAGGCGTAAAACCCAAACTATATCATCATTCATTATTTTAGAAAAACGTTCAATGGTTGACTGCTTATTTAAACACTTCACTTTCACGGATTGTTTCTCGATCTCATCTTGGACTTTAGCTAAGTCCTGTGCCCAAGTCCTTACACATGCAGTACAACTTTAGCTGCGATATCCACTCCAGACAATATACAAAAGATTAAAAGCAATCAAAACCAATTATTTACAATCAACACTTCCGTGTTTATCTCACTTAACCGTGACCGATACCTTAAAATGGTCGCTTAATTGTCGCAAAACTGGGACATAATTAAAAATGTTTTATCAATAATCGCCCGCGGTCATATTAGGGGTTCAATTAGCATAGGATTAATGGCATTTGTCTGAATTAACTGGTCGTATTACGGAATAACGGGGTGGTCTGGTTATCAGGGTCAACGACCATTGACATGTATAGTGAAATATTCCGTTCTGAAAAAAATTGTTCGCAATAGCGGGGTGGTCTCGAAATCAGGGTGGTCGCACAGAGGGTTTTTACTGTACATTCAATTTCCAAATTGTATATATAAACATAATTACTGTGCTTGGGGTTTATTCTAGAGGGTATAAAAGGGCAGAGTGGGTCAGAAATGGGTAAGGGTACATTTTTTACCCCTAGACAATTTGGCATGTGATTGGCAGCCTATTATCCTTTATCAATGAGGCAGTAGGGCCAAATGGTGGATGATTTTGAGTGTATATAGGTCTGCCCACCCGAAGGTACTCGTCCTTTGATGTTCATAAAAAGAAATTTAAAAAAAAAAATAGAAAAAAAGGCAAATGGGCGGGCATAAATGGTACCGTACTTACTCGCCTATAAGACGACTCGCCTATAAGACGACCCCCCTACTTTTGTTCTGTAATCTGTGGATTTGGCATGCACTCGCATATAAGACGGGTTGATAAAATTGACATCAAGAGTTGGAGAAATTTTCCGATAATTGATTCATAATATTTTTTGTGAACAATAACATAATGTTTTATTGCTAATTACTCAAAAAATCCGACATATGTAAATTAATCCACGGCATAGTTATACAAGGACAACCTTTCTTACAGACACAGCCAATCAGATCGATCATTAAACGGTTAGCCCGCATAAGATCACCTTAGACACGACAAATTTGCATTTGTCCCCCATGCATGCCACATTTAGAATTGAGTAGTGGCATGGGACAATAATACGCAGGTGTTGTTAGGTAAACTGCCCGTCGCTCAGATGGGAAACCTGTCGCGACAGTAAATAAACATAAATTAAAAATACAAAACCAATTAGAAATGTCACACAAACATGTGAAATTATCAACAAAATATGTTGTTTTGTCCAGTTAGGCCGGGATAATAATTGATATGATTACTTTTGGTTACTGCGTCGGGTAGTTTTTTTTTAAAGTGGCACATATATTCCAAGTGAGTTTTAAAACAAATATTGCAAACTGACGTCGGCGAATTGAAATATTTTATAGTTATGGTAGGGTTATCAAAGCGAGGGAAAATATATTTTCAACCTGTATTCCGTATAGGTTTGGTACATAATTCAGAAAAAACTAAAATTAACATATACTTGGCCTGTACAAATGTCATTAGTTTCCACAGCTGTCAGCACAGATCAAAGAAATATGTAAGTTACATCAAAGAGAATTAGCTCCCTGGCTTCCATTTTTATGACACATGTGTGAAAAACTGAAATTACATTGCCCGTTGGTGAATGACTGAAGTTTTTTTTCCCCGCTTCAGCCCATGTCCATATATGGAAATCGATGTAAGGTTAAACTGCTCTCCAGGTACTCACACTACACACGTGTTGGTTCGTTGCTATGGATACGCTATACTAGTGGATAATAGGGACTGTTTCAAGAGGTATGAAGAAAGGGGGGCGTTTAAAGGAGTCCTAGATATAATTTGTCGCAAATTGCATCGCCCCTGGGGGCGTTTAAACGGGGGTATATAGTAATTATTGAATTAAGAATTGTCCAGGGCTAGAATCTTTCGCGATTTTTAATTTTCCAAGGTGTTCATTTAATACCCAGTCAGTGAAAAAATGTATAAAAAGGGATCAAATTGGCCCAAAAAAATATATAGGTGGCTGACATTTAGAAAACGCCGAACCAGCCGATTTTGACTGACAATTTTTAGGCGATGTTTTGTGACCCACTTATAAGACGGGACCCCGAGTTTGAGCCTTAAATCAGCTGAAAATATACCCGTCTTATAGGCGAGTAAGTACGGTAAATGGACTTGGCTTAAAACATGGTAGGGCCTGTCATTCTGCACTAGAAAAAACCCTAGTACAAAGTATTGTTTAAAAACATATCAATATTCTATACACTTTTATTGTCTTAAGAATTAGCAACTTTTAATTGAACTTTTAATTGAAGTTTTTAACCCCTCTGAAGTGCATATTATGTCATTTGTATTGTATTATAAAGTCGTTGTTATGGCTCCCCCATCAGGTATTTTTGCCTTTTCTGTCAGTCTGTTCATCCATCTGTCTCTCTGGTTTTACCTTGTTCGCACTACATTTACAATACTTCTTTTTGGATTTTTACCAAACATGGCAGGAAGCATCAGTATGTAATCAGTATGTAATCCTGTTCTGGTTGGATGATTGTTTGTGGATTTATGGCCCTCTGAACAGTTTTATAACACTGCTTGTCTGTGCTCCATCTCCAAAACCCCTTATTGCATTTTCACCTAACTTGTCTAGTTGTGCATAATGTAATTCCTTATCTCAATTGTTGTAAATAACCATGTACGTGATAGAAAATAAATATGTTTAAACCAATCCCATTTTTATGATTTTTTGGAGTTAACGCCCATTTGATCATTTTTTAACATAAAGCTTGTCTGTGCATCATCTCCAAAACACAAATTGTTCACTATCGTGCTTTTATTACTCCACTGAAGTGAGGAGACATGCGTTTATTTTTTGAAAGACGACCATTTCTAGTTACTATTACATGTCCGATTTTCATCTCCAAAACTTCATATTACTATATACGACTTCATTACTATTTCAAGATGGCAATATAATGTTTGTTTATTGTTACCATGTTTTAGGAATGGTGTGAACCAGCAGTTAGTTTAAGCTCATTTCAAAAGTTACTGTGTGTTGTTCTTGGTATCAAGGTCATTTATCACGAGTACCTCTACCTTAAGCAACCCTTGCATGATTGTAAGAGCAGACTAATGGAACCAAACAGTTGGTTTTATTGCATTTGTGGAATTTAAACCTTTATATGTCCAACCTTTGGGGCCCCACCCTGCATCGTCTAGAATGTCTGCATCGTCAGTAGTCTGATTAATTAATTCCTTGTGTCTTGCTGGTAGAAAGATATTGTAACGTTTATCGAAGGAAGGAGCACGCCGTTGATGCCAGCCACAGGACCAGCCATTGTCATTGTTGAGTCATGGTTATTACGTGTTTTTCCAATATTAATTGGTTGAACTAACTGAAAATCTGAGACTCGACCAATTACAAAACGCTAGCCTCAATTTGAGATCTGGGATAAGTGGATCGCTAATATTGTTTTTGTTTGTTTGGGCATTGTCATGAAATACATTTAGTGATTCTGTGTTTTCATATTTAGTGAAATTCCAAGAAAGTCTCGGTTGAAATCGGATGATTATGAAGAATATTTATGTTTTGGGACAACCATACAACCATTATTTTACATACCGTATTTAGCTGTGTATAGTGTGCTATCGTGTATAATGCGCACCCACGATTTGGCACGAAAATCGGAGGGAAAACTGAGTTCCGATGTATACTGCGCACGTGAAAAACGCAATTTTCTAAGTCAAAATTTAACATTTCTCAAGAATCGCTAAAAATTGTGCTCCGTGATTGTTACAACTTATATTAATCACTCGAGATACCTCATCGAGGAACGGCATGATTTCATGAAAATTACATGCATATCGTGGATGCGTACGTGCAGAAATACATGTTTCGGGAAATGTTGCATAAAAGAAAACAACACAAGTTTATGATAAGACAATTCTGAGGTATTTCTTTCAAAATATATGGTTAGTCCTGAAAAGGACTGTTGGTGTCAACCTCTCTCATAATATATTTATTGTCGGCAGTCCTTGGGCGTGAATCCCTCGAACTCCTCGTCACTGTCAACACGTTCTCAACACGTTCTCAAACATGTCAGCAGATGCTCAAACTCTTCAACACGTGTAGCCTACCTAATTAACTGGAACCCATTGTGAAAGGTTTGTCGAAATTAATTATCGCTACAAACAATTGAAATACTGCAGCCAAAAAATGCAATGCATTGTACAGAGTAAATATTTTCCGTAAAAATAACCAACACATCGTGTCTTTAATTGTAGCGTCGCTTTATGCGGCGAAGTACGCGAAAAGGACGGGAAATATTACATACAATAAAACCACGTGATGTTATCAAATCGCCATTTTTATGCATTTACTAATTTCAATTAAATTCTTCAAAGTTTGCCCAAATTAACGCAGTATATGCTAATTTTGTGGTCTTATTCATTTCATTTATTTATATAGACTATCGGCAACTGGTTTTAATAGCTAGTTTATAACGTTTGTCGAATGTAACAAATTATAGAATGACTGTGGGTCGACTGTTCGGGTCGAATTTGTCCGGGAAAAAATGTCCTGATGTCTGTACTGGTGTATAATGCGCAGTAGATAAAATGGATGAGGATTTCAGTAAGAAATGTATAGTGCGCACTATACACAGCTAAATACGGTATGTTTTGATACTACATAATTTTTGTTGTGTTTTGTCACTCATGACTGAACATTTTTGTTTCCTACCTCACCTGTATCAAAATAACATGAGATATGAAATCATAGTATTCATACATGCTGAAATCTCAGATCAGCAGCAAAACCAAATGTTCATACCCAGTCATGCAAGGATAAGACGATGATCCCGGTTCTAAAAACTTGGTAACCTAAAACCATATGGGTCCTAGTTTTAAATTAACTTGTTGACCTGGAACATATGTCCCAGTTCTAAATTAACTTGGTTGCCTGGAACCATATGTGTCCGAGTTTTAAATTAACTTGGTGGCCTGGAACCATATGTCCCAGTTCTAAATTAACTTGGTTGCCTGGAACCATATGGGTCCGAATTTTAAATTAACTTGGTGGCCTGGAACTATATGTCCCAGTTCTACATTAACTTGGTGGCCTGGAACCATATATCTCAGTTCTACATTAACTTGGTGGCCTGGAACCATATGAGTCCGAGTTCTAAGTTAACTTGGTGGCCTGAAACCATATGTCCCAGTTCTACAATAACTTGGTCGCATAGAACTATATGGGTCCGAGTTCTAAATTACCTTTGTGACATAGAACCGTATGGGTCTCTGTTCTAAGTTAACCTTGTGACCTAGAACTGTATTGGTTCTAGTTCCAACTTAACTTGGTGACCTAGAACTGTATGTGTCTAGTTCTAACTTAACTTGGTGACCTAGAACTGTATTGGTTCTAGTTCCAACTTAACTTGGTGACCTAGCACTGTATTGGTTCTAGTTCCAACTTAACTTGGTGACCTAGAACTGTATGTGTCTAGTTCTAACTTAACTTGGTGACCTAGAACTGTATGGGTTCTTGTTCCAACTTAACTTGGTGACCTAGAACTGTATGGGTTCTTGTTCCAACTTAACTTGGTGACCTAGAACTGTATGGGTTCTAGTTCTAACTTAACTTGGTGACCCAGAACTGTATGGGTTTTAGTTCCAACTTAACTTGTTGACCTAGAACTGTATGGGTTCTAGTTCCAACTTAATTTAGTAACCTAGAACTGTATGGGTTCTAGTTCTAACTAACTTGGTGACCTAGAACTGTATGGGTCGTAGTTCCAACTTAACTTGTTGACCTAGAACTGTATGGGTTCTAGTTCTAACTTAACTTGGTGACCTAGAACTGTATGGGTCGTAGTTCCAACTTAACTTGTGACCTAGAACTGTAAGGGTTCTAGTTCTATCTAACTTAGCTTGGTGACTTGGAATCATATGGGTCCCGTTGTAAATTAACGTTGTAGTCTAGAACCTGATGAGTCCTAGTTCGAAATTTAATGGAGTGTCTTGAACGACATGGTTCCCATGTGTGTTAATGTTTATTTATCGTCACTACTGTTATCTACATGTATGACACATACTGGAAAGAATAGGCATTATATGTATTGGAGAAGATTGGAATAATACAAGCATGAGTCCTATTCCAGAGACTCATCTTATTCCTTTACGTGCACTGTGAATAGCAGCGACATAAGTCTCGCCCGAATTACTATGATATTGTTCATTTTAGTTTGGTAATACTTGGGATCGAACCTGTATTCGAATACTGTATTACAAGTCCAACAACATGTTAACCACTGGACAACTGATCCGTTACAACGTTGAACGACAGTCGTAAAACTTATGACATGTCTTTGCCATAATCCTTTATGTCGCTCTTGTCTTTGCTTCTTTTGACAGGTGAACATGCTATAAGCCAACACTAACAAATGACTTTGATAGACTTAACTTCATAGTTTGTTATTTCATTTGATCATAATAGTATTAATAATGGTAGTGAACTGAATTATGCTTATATCAGAGCTGGAGAAACGATTTGGAGAAATTTGTTAAAATGATCGGACTGTTGCTTTTGAAAATAAACTTTAAAAAACTATTTTCATCTTGGACATATTGGCTGCAATTTGTGTGCAGATTAAATGAAAAATAGAAGAAATCTATTCCGTCTTCAGTGAAATTATTGTTGGAAGTTGTCAGCTATTAGCATTATTAGAAAAGAGTGTTGGTGATGGATGAATCCATATTAAATGGATAAAGAGTTACTGTTTATTTCCTTCCAAAGTTTTAACAAAAAAGATGAACTTCAGGAAATTATTGTTTCGTTTTTTGCTTGAAATGTCTAATTTTGTTTAAGATGTGATATAATTGCTTTTTCAATATAAAGCAAGCAGTTTGCTATTGTGTCATATGTAATATAGGATTTTATAGCAAGAGAAGTACAATGTTTGTAGTAGAAAAGGTTGAGATGAAACCTATGATTGGGACAATGTTAGACTGGGCAAATAGAACGGTGGATGATACGTACATCCAAGGTGTGATGGATAGTTGGAGATGCCGATGTAGACAGTCCTGTAAGTATGTACAGTGTAACCGATAGTGTAAATAGAATGGTGGATGATATGTACATCCAAGGTGTGATGGATAGTTGGAGATGCCGATGTAGACAGTCCTGTAAGTATGTACAGTGTAACCGATAGTGTAAATAGAATGGTGAATGATACGTACATCCAAAGTGTGATAGATAGTTGGAGATGCCGATGTAGACAGTCCTGTAAGTATGTACAGTGTAACCGATAGTGTAAATAGAATGGTGAATGATACGTACATCCAAAGTGTGATAGATAGTTGGAGATGCCGATGTAGACAGTCCTGTAAGTATGTACAGTGTAACCGATAGTGTAAATAGAATGGTGAATGATACGTATATCCAAAGTGTGATAGATAGTTGGAGATGCCGATGTAGACAGTCCTGTAAGTATGTACAGTGTAACCGATAGTGTAAATAGAATGGTGAATGATACGTACATCCAAAGTGTGATAGATAGTTGGAGATGCCGATGTAGACAGTCCTGTAAGTATGTACAGTGTAACCGATAGTGTAAATAGAATGGTGAATGATACGTACATCCAAAGTGTGCTAGATAGTTGGAGATGCCGATGTAGACAGTCCTGTAAGTATGTACAGTGTAACCGATAGTGTAGATAGAACGGTGGATGATACGTACATCCAAAGTGTGATAGATAGTAAGTTAGAGATGCCGATGTAGACAGTCCTGTAAGTATGTACAGTGTAACTGATAGTGTAGATAGAACGGTGGATGATACGTACATCCAAAGTGTGATAGATAGTTGGAGATGCAGATGTAGACAGTCCTGTAAGTATGTACAGTGTAACCGGTAGTTTAAATAGAACGGTGAATGATACGTACATCCTAAGTGTGATAGATAGTTGGAGATGCCGATGTAGACAGTCCTGTAAGTATGTACAATGTAACCGATAGTGTAGATAGAACGGTGATAGATAGTTGGAGATGCCGATGTAGACAGTCCTGTAAGTATGTACAATGTAACCGATAGTGTAGATAGAATGGTGGATGATACGTACATCCAAAGTGTGATAGATAGTTGGAGATGCAGATTAGACAGTCCTGTAAGTATGTACAATGTAACCAATAGTGTAGATAGATGGTGGATGATACGTAAATCCAGTGTGATAGATAGTAAGTTAGAGATGCCGATGTTAGACAGTCCTGTAAGTATGTACAATGTAACCGATAGTGTAGATAGAACGGTGAATGATACGTACATCCTAAGTGTGATAGATAGTTGGAGATGCCGATGTAGACAGTCCTGTAAGTATGTACAATGTAACCGATAGTGTAGATAGAATGGTGGATGATACGTACATCCAAAGTGTGATAGATAGTAAGTTAGAGATGCCGATGTAGACAGTTCTGTAAGTATGTACAGTGTAACCGATAGTGTAGATAGAACGGTGAATTATACGTACATCCAAAGTGTGATAGATAGTTGGAGTGTAAATAGAATGGTGGATGATACATACATCCAAAGTGTGATAGATAGTTGGAGATGCCGATGTAGACAGTCCTGTAAGTATGTACAGTGTAACCGATAGTGTAGATAGAACGGTGGATGATACGTACATCCAAAGTGTGATAGATAGTAAGTTAGAGATGCCGATGTAGACAGTCCTGTAAGTATGTACAGTGTAACTGATAGTGTAGATAGAACGGTGGATGATACGTACATCCAAAGTGTGATAGATAGTTGGAGATGCAGATGTAGACAGTCCTGTAAGTATGTACAGTGTAACCGGTAGTTTAAATAGAACGGTGAATGATACGTACATCCTAAGTGTGATAGATAGTTGGAGATGCCGATGTAGACAGTCCTGTAAGTATGTACAATGTAACCGATAGTGTAGATAGAACGGTGATAGATAGTTGGAGATGCCGATGTAGACAGTCCTGTAAGTATGTACAATGTAACCGATAGTGTAGATAGAATGGTGGATGATACGTACATCCAAAGTGTGATAGATAGTTGGAGATGCAGATGTAGACAGTCCTGTAAGTATGTACAATGTAACCAATAGTGTAGATAGAATGGTGGATGATACGTAAATCCAGTGTGATAGATAGTAAGTTAGAGATGCCGATGTAGACAGTCCTGTAAGTATGTACAATGTAACCGATAGTGTAGATAGAACGGTGGATGATACGTACATCCAATGTGTGATAGATAGTAAGTTAGAGATGCTGATGTAGACAGTCCTGTAAGTATGTACAGTGTAATTGATAGTGTAGATAGAATGGTGGATGATACGTACATCCAAAGTGTGATAGATAGTAAGTTAGATATGCCAATGTAGACAGTCCTGTAAGTATGTACAGTGTAACCGGTAGTGTAAATAGAACGGTGGATGATACGTACATCCTAAGTGTGATAGATAGTTGGATATGCCGATGTAGACAGTCCTGTAAGTATGTACAATGTAACCGATAGTGTAGATAGAACGGTGAATGATACGTACATCCTAAGTGTGATAGATAGTTGGAGATGCCGATGTAGACAGTCCTGTAAGTATGTACAATGTAACCGATAGTGTAGATAGAATGGTGGATGATACGTACATCCAAAGTGTGATAGATAGTAAGTTAGAGATGCCGATGTAGACAGTTCTGTAAGTATGTACAGTGTAACCGATAGTGTAGATAGAACGGTGAATTATACGTACATCCAAAGTGTGATAGATAGTTGGAGTGTAAATAGAATGGTGGATGATACATACATCCAAAGTGTGATAGATAGTTGGAGATGCCGATGTAGACAGTCCTGTAGTATGTACAGTGTAACCGATAGTGTAGATAGAACGGTGGATGATACGTACATCCAAAGTGTGATAGATAGTAAGTTAGAGATGCCGATGTAGACAGTCCTGTAAGTATGTACAGTGTAACTGATAGTGTAGATAGAACGGTGGATGATACGTACATCCAAAGTGTGATAGATAGTTGGAGATGCAGATGTAGACAGTCCTGTAAGTATGTACAGTGTAACCGGTAGTTTAAATAGAACGGTGAATGATACGTACATCCTAAGTGTGATAGATAGTTGGAGATGCCGATGTAGACAGTCCTGTAAGTATGTACAATGTAACCGATAGTGTAGATAGAACGGTGATAGATAGTTGGAGATGCCGATGTAGACAGTCCTGTAAGTATGTACAATGTAACCGATAGTGTAGATAGAATGGTGGAGATACGTACATCCAAAGTGTGATAGATAGTTGGAGATGCAGATGTAGACAGTCCTGTAAGTATGTACAATGTAACCAATAGTGTAGATAGAATGGTGGATGATACGTAAATCCAGTGTGATAGATAGTAAGTTAGAGATGCCGATGTAGACAGTCCTGTAAGTATGTACAATGTTAACCGGTAGTTTAAATAGAACGGTGAATGATACGTACATCCTAAGTGTGATAGATAGTTGGAGATGCCGATGTAGACAGTCCTGTAAGTATGTACAATGTAACCGATAGTGTAGATAGAACGGTGAATGATACGTACATCCTAAGTGTGATAGATAGTTGGAGATGCCGATGTAGACAGTCCTGTAAGTATGTACAGTGTAACCGGTAGTTTAAATAGAACGGTGAATGATACGTACATCCTAAGTGTGATAGATAGATGGAGATGCCGATGTAGACAGTCCTGTAGGTATGTACAATGTAACCGATAGTGTAGATAGAACGGTGGATGATAGGTAAATCCAAAGTGTGATAGATAGTAAGTTAGAGATGCCGATGTAGACAGTCCTGTAAGTATGTACAGTGTAAGTTAGTTTAAATAGAACGGTGAATGATACGTACATCCTAAGTGTGATAGATAGTTGGAGATGCCGATGTAGACAGTCCTGTAAGTATGTACAGTGTAACCGGTAGTTTAATTAGAACGGTGGATGGTATGTACATCCTTAGTGTGATAGATAGTTGGAGATGCCGATGTAGACAGTCCTGTAAGTATGTACAGTGTAACCGGTAGTTTAATTAGAATGGTGGATGGTATGTACATCCTTAGTGTGATAGATAGTTGGAGATGCAGATGTAGGCAGTCCTGTAAGTATGTACAGTGTAACTGGTAGTGTAGATAGAATGGTGGATGATACGTAAATCCAAAGTGTGATAGATAGTAAGTTAGAGATGCTGATGTAGACAGTCCTGTAAGTATGTACAGTGTAAGTTAGTTTAAATAAAACGGTGAATGATACGTACATCCAAAGTGTGATAGATAGTTGGAGATGCCGATGTAGACAGTTCTGTAAGTATGTACAGTGTAACCGATAGTGTAGATAGAACGGTGAATTATACGTACATCCAAAGTGTGATAGATAGTTGGAGTGTAAATAGAATGGTGGATGATACATACATCCAAAGTGTGATAGATAGTTGGAGATGCCGATGTAGACAGTCCTGTAAGTATGTACAATGTAACCGATAGTGTAGATAGAACGGTGAATGATACGTACATCCTAAGTGTGATAGATAGTTGGAGATGCCGATGTAGACAGTCCTGTAAGTATGTACAATGTAACCGATAGTGTAGATAGAACGGTGGATGATACGTACATCCTAAGTGTGATAGATAGTTGGAGATGCCGATGTAGACAGTCCTGTAAGTATGTACAATGTAACCGATAGTGTAGATAGAACGGTGGATGATACGTACATCCAAAGTGTGATAGATAGTTGGAGATGCTGATGTAGACAGTCCTGTAAGTATGTACAATGTAACCGATAGTGTAGATAGAACGGTGGATGATACGTACATCCTAAGTGTGATAGATAGTTGGAGATGCCGATGTAGACAGTCCTGTAAGTATGTACAATGTAACCGATAGTGTAGATAGAACGGTGGATGATACGTACATCCAAAGTGTGATAGATAGTTGGAGATGCTGATGTAGACAGTCCTGTAAGTATGTACAATGTAACCGATAGTGTAGATAGAACGGTGGATGATACGTACATCCTAAGTGTGATAGATAGTTGGAGATGCCGATGTAGACAGTCCTGTAAGTATGTACAATGTAACCAATAGTGTAGATAGAATGGTGGATGATACGTACATCCAAAGTGTTATAGATAGTTGGAGTGTAAATAGAATGGTGGATGATACATACATCCAAAGTGTGATAGATAATTGGAGATGCCGATGTAGACAGTCCTATAAGTATGTACAATGTAACCGATAGTGTAGATAGAACGGTGGATGATACGTACATCCAATGTGTGATAGATAGTAAGTTAGAGATGCTGATGTAGACAGTCCTGTAAGTATGTACAGTGTAATCGATAGTGTAGATAGAATGGTGGATGATACGTACATCCAAAGTGTGATAGATAGTAAGTTAGATATGCCAATGTAGACAGTCCTGTAAGTATGTACAGTGTAACCGGTAGTGTAAATAGAACGGTGGATGATACGTACATCCTAAGTGTGATAGATAGTTGGATATGCCGATGTAGACAGTCCTGTAAGTATGTACAATGTAACCGATAGTGTAGATAGAACGGTGAATGATACGTACATCCTAAGTGTGATAGATAGTTGGAGATGCCGATGTAGACAGTCCTGTAAGTATGTACAATGTAACCGATAGTGTAGATAGAATGGTGGATGATACGTACATCCTAAGTGTGATAGATAGTTGGAGATGCCGATGTAGACAGTCCTGTAAGTATGTACAATGTAACCGATAGTGTAGATAGAACGGTGGATGATACGTACATCCAAAGTATGATAGATAGTTGGAGATGCCGATGTAGACAGTCCTGTAAGTATGTACAATGTAACCGATAGTGTAGATAGAATGGTGGATGATACGTACATCCAAAGTGTGATAGATAGTAAGTTAGAGATGCCGATGTAGACAGTCCTGTAAGTATGTACAGTGTAAGTTAGTTTAAATAAAACGGTGAATGATACGTACATCCAAAGTGTAATAGATAGTTGGAGATGCTGATGTAGACAGTCCTGTAAGTATGTACAGTGTAACCGATAGTATAGATAGAATGGTGGATAATACGTACATCAAAAGTGTGATAGATAGTTGGAGATGCCGATGTAGACAGTCCTGTAAGTATGTACAATGTAAATGATAGTGTAGATAGAACGGTGGATGATACGTACATCCAAAGTGTGATATATAGTTGGAGATGCCGATGTAGACAGTCCTGTAAGTATGTACAATGTAACCGATAGTGTAGATAGAACGGTGGATGATACGTACATCCAAAGTGTGATAGATAGTAAGTTAGAGATGCTGATGTAGACAGTCCTATAAGTATGTACAGTGTAACCGATAGTGTAGATAGAATGGTGGATGATACGTACATCCAAAGTGTGATAGATAGTAAGTTAGAGATGCCGATGTAGACAGTCCTGTAAGTATGTACAATGTAACCGGTAGTTTAAATAGAACGGTGAATGATACGTACATCCTAAGTGTGATAGATAGTTGGAGATGCCGATGTAGACAGTCCTGTAAGTATGTACAATGTAACCGATAGTGTAGATAGAACGGTGAATGATACGTACATCCTAAGTGTGATAGATAGTTGGAGATGCCGATGTAGACAGTCCTGTAAGTATGTACAGTGTAACCGGTAGTTTAAATAGAACGGTGAATGATACGTACATCCTAAGTGTGATAGATAGATGGAGATGCCGATGTAGACAGTCCTGTAGGTATGTACAATGTAACCGATAGTGTAGATAGAACGGTGGATGATAGGTAAATCCAAAGTGTGATAGATAAAGTTAGAGATGCCGATGTAGACAGTCCTGTAAGTATGTACAGTGTAAGTTAGTTTAAATAGAACGGTGAATGATACGTACATCCTAAGTGTGATAGATAGTTGGAGATGCCGATGTAGACAGTCCTGTAAGTATGTACAGTGTAACCGGTAGTTTAATTAGAACGGTGGATGGTATGTACATCCTTAGTGTGATAGATAGTTGGAGATGCCGATGTAGACAGTCCTGTTAGTATGTACAGTGTAACTGGTAGTGTAGATAGAATGGTGGATGATACGTAAATCCAAAGTGTGATAGATAGTAAGTTAGAGATGCTGATGTAGACAGTCCTGTAAGTATGTACAGTGTAAGTTAGTTTAAATAAAACGGTGAATGATACGTACATCCAAAGTGTGATAGATAGTTGGAGATGCAGATGTAGACAGTCCTGTAGGTATGTACAATGTAACCGATAGTGTAGATAGAATGGTGGATGATACGTACATCCAAAGTGTGATAGATAGTTGGAGATGCCGATGTAGACAGTCCTGTAAGTATGTACAGTGTAACCGGTAGTTTAAATAGAACGGTGAATGATACGTACATCCTAAGTGTGATAGATAGTTGGAGATGCCGATGTAGACAGTTCTGTAAGTATGTACAATGTATGTTGGTTTAAATAGAACGGTGAATGATACGTACATCCAAAGTGTGATAGATAGTAAGTTAGAGATGCTGATGTAGACAGTCCTGTAAGTATGTACAGTGTAACCGGTAGTGTAGATAGAATGGTGGATGATGCGTACATCCAAAGTGTGATAGATAGTTGGAGATGCCGATGTAGACAGTTCTGTAAGTATGTACAATGTATGTTGGTTTAAATAGAACGGTGAATGATACGTACATCCAAAGTGTGATAGATAGTAAGTTAGAGATGCTGATGTAGACAGTCCTGTAAGTATGTACAGTGTAACCGGTAGTGTAGATAGAATGGTGGATGATGCGTACATCCAAAGTGTGATAGATAGTTGGAGATGCCGATGTAGACAGTTCTGTAAGTATGTACAATGTATGTTGGTTTAAATAGAACGGTGAATGATACGTACATCCAAAGTGTGATAGATAGTTGGAGATGCCGATGTAGACAGTTCTGTAAGTATGTACAGTGTAACCGATAGTGTATATAGAACGGTGGATGATACGTAAATCCAAAGTGTGATAGATAGTAAGTTAGAGATGCCGATGTAGACAGTCCTGTAAGTATGTACAGTGTAACCGGTAGTGTAAATAGAACGGTGAATGATACGTACATCCAAAGTGTGATAGATAGTTGGAGATGCCGATGTAGACAGTCCTGTAAGTATGTACAGTGTAACCGATAGTATAGATAGAATGGTGGATGATACGTACATCCAAAGTGCGATAGATAGTTGGAGATGCCGATGTAGACAGTCCTGTATGTACAATGTAACCGATAGTGTAGATAGAATGGTGGATGATACGTAAATCCAAAGTGTGATAGATAGTAAGTTAGATATGCCGATGTAGACAGTCCTGTAAGTATGTACAATGTAACCGGTAATGTAAATAGAATGGTGAATGATACGTACATCCAAAGTGTGATAGATAGTTGGAGATGCAGATGTAGACAGTCCTGTAAGTTTGTACAATGTAACTGATATAGTGTAGATAGAACGGTGGATGATACGTACATCCAAAGTGTGATAGATAGTTGGAGATGCAGATGTAGACAGTCCTGTAAGTATGTACAATGTAACCGATAGTGTAGATAGAACGGTGGATGTTACGTACATCCAAAGTGTGATAGATAGTAAGTTAGAGATGCCGATGTAGACAGTCCTGTAAGTATTTACAGTGTAATCGATAGTGTGAATAGAACGGTGGATGATACATACATCCAAATTGTGATGATAGCTGGAGATGCCGATGTAGACAGTTCTCTAAGTATATATAGTCAAAAGATGCTTGAAAGAGATCACTTTTTCAGTTCCCATTTGTGTTGTTAAATAACAAATTAATTTGTATTGTAAGAGACCATTCCTGCTTAGAGCGCTTTTTGCCCTTCCCTTTGCTTGTCTGTTAATACAAATTTGACTGTACAATATCACTGGTAGAATAACTGCAAAGACCTGACTTAAGCTTGTTCTTCAAAACAGGGAGAAGTTTCATGTTTACAAGGGAAATGTTTGTTGATTCTGCCAAGTGAGATTTGCCCACAGGCTATCCATTGATTGTGATAAGCAACCTGCCATACAGTAGCATATAATCCTACATTTCTATGAGAGAAAGGGTTACGTTTCTTTTATGCTTTCCAATGAATGATAGAATTTTCTCAGTGAAAACTCCACCTTCATGTACTTTTTGCATATTAGCAAATTTCTGACAATCCTGATCAGTTAATTTTAAAGTAATATATTCTAATGAATTTGTTTTGTTTGTAGTTTTTAATTTTGACAACAAGCAGAAACTAACTTGAAAATTATATTCAAACTATTTCTTATTACGGACATTCACACTAACATAGGTGGTTGTGCAGTTGTGTAATGTAGTGAAATGAGGCTCCAGACAGGGGCAGTTAAAATGAATTAAATTTGATAACAACTATTATATTAGCCAGAATCATTGGAAATAATAAAATAAAATGAAGATTTGTGATTACTTTCTTGCGGACTCTGTATCAACAGAGGCTACATTACATTCTATCTAAAGAAGCAGGGATATTACTATCAGTAATACTTGTAGTTTGTTCTGGCAGATTTACCTACAATTCTAGCCGGGCTTTGTCGAATGATGAAAACATTTTAATGATTAATGCTTTGGATTTTGTAGATCGGCGACGGATATCGTACCAGGCGGAGGTTGCAAGTAGTCATTTTACAGACATCCGGAGAGAAACCATGGTGCTGAATAGACCTACCACAACTCCCACAGTAAGTTAAGAGTGTTGTGACATCTGTACACTGATTACTAACATGAATTAATAACATTCTGTAACTCTGTCGAACATTTTAACAGTATTACCCAGGGGGCCGAGTGGTTACGATCGCTGACTGAATCACTTGCCCCGCTGTAGGTTGGAATCCTGCTGAGGGTGTAGAATTCTTTCTAGTGAGGAAGCTATCCAGCTGGTAGATCGGTGCTTCCTTCACAATAATAGCTGGAATGTCGCCATATGAGCTCAGCTGTGGGTGCGATGATAAACCAAAAAAACAAACAATATCCACCATCTTGTTCTTTTACCTACACAAGACTTCTGTTTAAGGTCTCAACCGAAAGACTATGAGATGATAAAAACAGTTTCTAGTTGTTTATTGTTGGCGACATGAACGACATCTCGTGTAGGGATTAGTCATTTTAGATTTTTAGAGGATAGTGCAATGATATACGACAGAGACACATTCCAGAGACACCATCACGAGACCTCGGTTTAAAGTCCCACCCGAAAGACTATATTAGTCATTCTAGACCATTTGTATTAAGAGACCACTTTGTCATTTGTGATTATTAACAAACACATTACCTTGTATTAAGAGACCATTCCTGCTTAGAGACAGCATTTAGCCCTTCCCTTTGGTCTTTTCATACACGTTTCATTGTACTTATACAGTACATTTATAGTACTTGCGATCAAATTAAATTATTGATCACTTTCATACTATTGGTATATCAAATGGTAATATTTCATTATATATGACCTCGACATGACGGCTGGAAATCATCTCCTAATCTCCTATGCACAGCATTATCTGCATTTCATTTGACCAGGAATTACTGATAATCTTCCATGGTATAAGAGAGATTTGTGAATAAAGCACACAATTGTCATGAAGAATATAAGACACCACACTGCTTCATTGCTGGATTTATTATTATTCTGCTCTGGGCAACAGTAACCCTTTGCCTGCTGAGTAAATAAAATCACATTTACAAACAACATGGATCCAGATCAGCCGCAGCATAGCAAAGCAGTTTATCAGGATCTATATTGTTTGCCATATGTTTTAGCTCCGCTATCCGACTAGCAAATAGCATAGCGCCTGATATGATGGCACTGATCTGTATCTAGGCTGTTTGCAAAAGTGATTTTATTTGCCGCTAGCATGCAACAGGTTAAAGTTATCCTTCAACATTTATTTAGCTAATGCCAGTATAGCTCATCTCGCCCAAAATGCTCCTATCCTATACTTTGCTCAGATCCTATATATATATACTATAATGACAACAACAAAAGCACACACAAAAACATCGGGAACATAATTATGTTCAATCACAGTTAATCTACTTGTTCCATTCTTAAATGCATAGATGTCTTAACATATTTAGCTAAATTTAATTATAATTGTTTTGTTTGACATAATACTTATGAATCTCTGTATTGTTGGATATAGACAATAGTTTTATGTTCCTGTGTATTGTTGGATATAGACATTACTTCTATGTTCCTGTGTATTGTTGGATATAGACATTACTTCTATGTTCCTGTGTATTGTTGGATATAGACATTACTTCTATGTTCCCATGTATTGTTGGGTATAGACATTACTTCTATGTTCCTGTGTATTGTTGGATATAGACATTACTTCTATGTTCCTGTGTATTGTTGGGTATAGACATTACTTCTATGTTCCTGTGTATTGTTGGATATATACATTACTTCTATGTTCCTGTGTATTGTTGGGTATATACATTACTTCTATGTTCCTGTGTATTGTTGGATATAGACATTACTTCTATGTTCCTGTGTATTGTTGTATATAGACATTACTTCTATGTTCCCATGTATTGTTGGATATAGACAATACTTCTATGTGCCTGTGTATTGTTGGATATAGACATTACTTCTATGTTCCTGTGTATTGTTGGATATATACATTACTTCTATGTTCCTGTGTATTGTTGGTATATACATTACTTCTATGTTCCTGTGTATTGTTGGATATAGACATTACTTATATGTTCCCATGTATTGTTGGATATAGACATTACTTCTATGTTCCTGTGTATTGTTGGATATAGACATTACTTCTATGTTCCTGTGTATTGCTGGTTAAAGACATTACTTCTATGTTCCCATGTATTGTTGGATATAGACATTACTTCTATGTTCCCATGTATTGTTGGATATAGACATTACTTATATATTCCCATGTAGTGTTGGGTATATACATTACTTATATGTTCCTGTGTATTGTTGGATATAGACATTACTTCTATGTTCCTGTGTATTGTTGGATATAGACATTACTTCTATGTTCCTGTGTATTGTTGGATATAGACATTACTTCTATGTTCCTGTGTATTGTTGGGTATAGACATTACTTCTATGTTCCTGTGTATTGTTGGGTATAGACATTACTTCTATGTTCCCATGTATTGTTGGATATAGACATTACTTCTATGTTCCATGTATTGTTGGATATAGACATTACCTCTATGTTCATGTGTATTGTTGGATATAGACATTACTTCTATGTTCATGTGTATTGTTGGATATAGACATTACTTCTATGTTCCTGTGTATTGTTGGATATAGACATTACTTCTATGTGCCTGTGTATTGTTGGATATAGACAATACTTCTATGTGCCTGTGTATTGTTGGATATAGACATTACTTCTATGTTCCTGTGTATTGTTGGATATAGACAATACTTCTATGTGCCTGTGTATTGTTGGGTATAGACATTATTTCTATGTTCCTGTGTATTGTTGGATATAGACATTACTTCTATGTTCATGTGTATTGTTGGATATAGACATTACTTCTATGTTCATGTGTATTGTTGGATATAGACATTACTTCTATGTTCCTGTGTATTGTTGGATATAGACATTACTTCTATGTGCCTGTCTATTGTTGGATATAGACAATACTTCTATGTGCCTGTGTATTGTTGGATATATACATTACTTCTATGTTCCTGTGTATTGTGTATAATATAGACATTACTTCTATGTTCCTGTGTAGTGTTGGATATAGACATTACTTCTATGTTCATGTGTATTGTTGGATATAGACATTACTTCTATGTTCCCATGTATTGTTGGATATAGACATTACTTCTATGTTCCTGTGTATTGTTGGGTATAGACATTACTTCCATGTTCCTGTGTATTGTTGTATATAGACATTACTTCTATGTTCCCATGTATTGTTGGATATAGACATTACTTCTATGTTCCTGTGTAGTGTTGGATATAGATATTACTTCTATGTTCCTGTGTATTGTTGGGTATAGACATTACTTCTATGTTCCTATGTATTGTTTGATATAGACATTACTTCTATGTTCCTGTGTATTGTTGTGTATAGACATTACTTCTATGTTCCTGTGTATTGTTGTATATAGACATTACTTCTATGTTCCCATGTATTGTTGAATATAGACATTACTTCTATTTTCCCATGTATTGTTGGGTATATACATTACTTATATGTTCCTGTGTATTGTTGGATATAGACATTACTTCTATGTTCATGTGTATTGTTGGATATAGACATTACTTCTATGTTCCTGTGTAGTGTTGGATATAGACATTACTTCTATGTTCATGTGTATTGTTGGATATAGACATTACTTCTATGTTCCTGTGTATTGTTGGATATAGACATTACTTCTATGTTCCATGTATTGTTGGATATAGACATTACTTCTATGTGCCTGTGTATTGTTGGATATAGATATTACTTCTATGTTCCTGTGTATTGTTGGATATAGACATTACTTCTATGTTCATGTGTATTGTTGGATATAGACATTACTTCTATGTTCCTGTGTATTGTTGGATATAGACATTACTTCTATGTTCATGTGTATTGTGGGATATATACATTACTTCTATGTTCCTGTGTATTGTTGGATATAGACATTACTTCTATGTTCCCATGTATTGTTGGATATAGACATTACTTCTATATTCCTGTGTATTGTTGGGTATATACATTACTTCTATGTTCCCATGTATTGTTGGATATAGACATTACTTCTATGTTTCTGTGTATTGTTGGATATAGACATTACTTCTATGTTCCTGTGTATTGCTGGTTAAAGACATTACTTCTATGTTCCCATGTATTGTTGGATATAGACATTACTTCTATGTTCCCATGTATTGTTGGATATAGACATTACTTATATATTCCCATGTAGTGTTGGGTATATACATTACTTATATGTTCCTGTGTATTGTTGGATATAGACATTACTTCTATGTTCCTGTGTATTGTTGGATATAGACATTACTTCTATGTTCCTGTGTATTGTTGGATATAGACATTACTTCTATGTTCCTGTGTATTGTTGGATATAGACATTACTTCTATGTTCCTGTGTATTGTTGGGTATAGACATTACTTCTATGTTCCTGTGTATTGTTGGATATAGACATTACTTCTATGTTCATGTGTATTGTTGGATATAGACATTACTTCTATGTTCATGTGTATTGTTGGATATAGACATTACTTCTATGTTCCTGTGTATTGTTGGATATAGACATTACTTCTATGTGCCTGTGTATTGTTGGATATAGACAATACTTCTATGTGCCTGTGTATTGTTGGATATAGACATTACTTCTATGTTCCTGTGTATTGTTGGATATAGACAATACTTCTATGTGCCTGTGTATTGTTGGGTATAGACATTATTTCTATGTTCCTGTGTATTGTTGGATATAGACATTACTTCTATGTTCATGTGTATTGTTGGATATAGACATTACTTCTATGTTCATGTGTATTGTTGGATATATACATTACTTCTATGTTCCTGTGTATTGTTGGATATAGACATTACTTCTATGTGCCTGTCTATTGTTGGATATAGACAATACTTCTATGTGCCTGTGTATTGTTGGATATAGACATTACTTCTATGTTCCTGTGTATTGTGTATAATATAGACATTACTTCTATGTTCCTGTGTAGTGTTGGATATAGACATTACTTCTATGTTCATGTGTATTGTTGGATATAGACATTACTTCTATGTTCCCATGTATTGTTGGATATAGACATTACTTCTATGTTCCTGTGTATTGTTGGGTATAGACATTACTTCCATGTTCCTGTGTATTGTTGTATATAGACATTACTTCTATGTTCCCATGTATTGTTGGATATAGACATTACTTCTATGTTCCTGTGTAGTGTTGGATATAGATATTACTTCTATGTTCCTGTGTATTGTTGGGTATAGACATTACTTCTATGTTCCTATGTATTGTTGGATATAGACATTACTTCTATGTTCCTGTGTATTGTTGTGTATAGACATTACTTCTATGTTCCTGTGTATTGTTGTATATAGACATTACTTCTATGTTCCCATGTATTGTTGAATATAGACATTACTTCTATTTTCCCATGTATTGTTGGGTATATACATTACTTATATGTTCCTGTGTATTGTTGGATTTAGACATTACTTCTATATTCATGTGTATTGTTGGATATAGACATTACTTCTATGTTCCTGTGTAGTGTTGGATATAGACATTACTTCTATGTTCATGTGTATTGTTGGATATAGACATTACTTCTATGTTCCTGTGTATTGTTGGATATAGACATTACTTCTATGTTCCTGTGTATTGTTGGGTATATACATTACTTCTATGTTCCTGTGTATTGTTGGATATAGACATTACTTATATGTTCCCATGTATTGTTGGATATAGACATTACTTCTATGTTCCTGTGTATTGTTGGATATAGACATTACTTCTATGTTCATGTGTATTGTTGGATATAGACATTACTTCTATGTTCCTGTGTATTGCTGGTTAAAGACATTACTTCTATGTTCCCATGTATTGTTGGATATAGACATTACTTCTATGTTCCCATGTATTGTTGGGTATATACATTACTTCTATGTGCCTGTGTATTGTTGGATATAGACATTACTTCTATGTTCCTGTGTATTGTTGGATATAGACATTACTTCTATGTTCCTGTGTATTGTTGGATATAGACATTACTTCTATGTTCCTGTGTATTGTTGGGTATAGACATTACTTCTATGTTCCCATGTATTGTTGGATATAGACATTACTTCTATATTCCTGTGTATTGTTGGGTATATACATTACTTCTATGTTCCCATGTATTGTTGGATATAGACATTACTTCTATGTTCCTGTGTATTGTTGGATATAGACATTACTTCTATGTTCCTGTGTATTGCTGGTTAAAGACATTACTTCTATGTTCCCATGTATTGTTGGATATAGACATTACTTCTATGTTCCCATGTATTGTTGGATATAGACATTACTTATATATTCCCATGTAGTGTTGGGTATATACATTACTTATATGTTCCTGTGTATTGTTGGATATAGACATTACTTCTATGTTCCTGTGTATTGTTGGATATAGACATTACTTCTATGTTCCTGTGTATTGTTGGATATAGACATTACTTCTATGTTCCTGTGTATTGTTGGGTATAGACATTACTTCTATGTTCCCATGTATTGTTGGATATAGACATTACTTCTATGTTCCCATGTATTGTTGAATATAGACATTACTTCTATTTTCCCATGTATTGTTGGGTATATACATTACTTATATGTTCCTGTGTATTGTTGGATATAGACATTACTTCTATATTCATGTGTATTGTTGGATATAGACATTACTTCTATGTTCCTGTGTAGTGTTGGATATAGACATTACTTCTATGTTCATGTGTATTGTTGGATATAGACATTACTTCTATGTTCCTGTGTATTGTTGGATATAGACATTACTTCTATGTTCCTGTGTATTGTTGGATATAGACATTACTTCTATGTTCCTGTGTATTGTTGGATATAGACATTACTTCTATGTGCCTGTGTATTGTTGGATATAGACATTACTTCTATGTTCCTGTGTATTGTTGGATATAGACATTACTTCTATGTTCATGTGTATTGTTGGATATAGACATTACTTCTATGTTCCTGTGTATTGTTGGATATAGACATTACTTCTATGTTCATGTGTATTGTTGGATATATACATTACTTCTATGTTCCCATGTATTGTTGGATATAGACATTACTTCTATGTTCCTGTGTATTGTTGGATATAGACATTACTTCTATGTTCCCATGTATTGTTGGATATAGACATTACTTCTATGTTCCTGTGTATTGTTGGGTATATACATTACTTCTATGTTCCTGTGTATTGTTGGATATAGACATTACTTATATGTTCCCATGTATTGTTGGATATAGACATTACTTCTATGTTCCTGTGTATTGTTGGATATAGACATTACTTCTATGTTCATGTGTATTGTTGGATATAGACATTACTTCTATGTTCCTGTGTATTGTTGGTTATAGACATTACTTCTATGTTCCCATGTATTGTTGGATATAGACATTACTTCTATGTTCCCATGTATTGTTGGGTATAACATTACTTCTATGTGCCTGTGTATTGTTGGATATAGACATTACTTCTATGTTCCTGTGTATTGTTGGATATAGACATTACTTCTATGTTCCTGTGTATTGTTGGATATAGACATTACTTCTATGTTCCTGTGTATTGTTGGGTATAGACATTACTTCTATGTTCCCATGTATTGTTGGATATAGACATTACTTCTATGTTCCCATGTATTGTTGGATATAGACATTACTTCTATGTTCCCATGTATTGTTGGATATAGACATTACTTCTATGTTCCTGTGTATTGTTGGATATAGACATTACTTCTATGTTCCTGTGTATTGTTGGATATAGACATTACTTCTATGTTCCTGTGTATTGTTGGATATAGACATTACTTCTATATTCCTGTGTATTGTTGGATATAGACATTACTTCTATAGTCCCATGTATTGTTGGATATAGACATTACTTCTATGTTCCTGTGTAGTGTTGGATATATATATTACTTCTATGTTCCTGTGTATTGTTGGGTATAGACATTACTTCTATGTTCCCATGTATTGTTGGATATAGACATTACTTCTATGTTCCCATGTATTGTTGGATATAGACATTACTTCTATGTTCCCATGTATTGTTGGATATAGACATTACTTCTATGTGCCCATGTATTGTTGGATATAGACAGTACTTCTATGTTCCCATGTATTGTTGGATATAGACATTACTTCTATGTTCCTGTGTATTGTTGGATATAGACATTACTTCTATGTTCCTGTGTATTGTTGAGTATAGACATTACTTCTATGTACCTGTGTATTTTTAGGTATAGACATTACTTCTATGTACCTGTGTATTGTTGAGTATAGACATTACTTCTATGTTCCTGTGTATTGTTGGGTATAGACATTACTTCTATGTTCCTGTGTATTGTTGGATATAGACATTACTTCTATGTTCCCATGTATTGTTGGATATAGACATTACTTCTATGTTCCTGTGTATTGTTGGATATAGACATTACTTCTATGTTCCTGTTCAGTGTTGGATATAGACATTACTTCTATGTTCCTGTGTATTGTTGGGTATAGACATTACTTCTATGTTCCCATGTATTGTTGGATATAGACTACTTCTATGTTCCCATGTATTGTTGGATATAGACTACTTCTATGTTCCCATGTATTGTTGGATATAGACATTACTTCTATGATCCTTAGTATTGTTGTATATTGACATTACTTCTATGTTCCCATGTATTGTTGGATATAGACATTACTTCTATGTTCCTGTGTAGTGTTGAGTATAGACATTACTTCTATGTTCCCCTGTAGTGTTGGATATAGACATTACTTCTATGTTCCATGTATTGTTGGATATAGACATTACCTCTATGTTCATGTGTATTGTTGGATATAGACATTACTTCTATGTTCCTGTGTATTGTTGGATATAGACATTACTTCTATGTTCCCATGTATTAATGCTCATATTATCACATTCAGGATATGCCGGTGATATTTGATGAGACAAATGATGATGACGACGATGATGATGATTTTCTACCAGTGTCATCAAAGACCTTTGTGAAACCAGACACCCTGGAGAAAACTGATGGAATGTTTGATGATGTAAGTAATTCTGGGAATGCGTGATGGTGTAAGTAATTCTGGGAATGTTTGATGATGTAAGTAATTTTGGGAATATTTGATGATGTAATTCTGGGAATATTTGATGATGTAATTTTGGAAATGTTTGATGATGTAAGTAATTCTGGGAATATTTTATGATGTAAGTAATTCTGGGAATATTTGATGATGTAAGTAATTCTGGGAATGTTTGATGATGTAAGTAATTCTGGGAATGTTTGATGATGTAAGTAATTCTGGGACTGTTTGATGATGTAAGTAATTCTGGGAATGTTTGATGATGTAAGTAATTCTGGGAATGTTTGATGATGTAAGTAATTCTGGGAATATTTGATGATGTAATTCTGGGAATATTTGATGATGTAAGTAATTCTGGGAATGTTTGATGATGTAAGTAATTCTGGGAATATTTGATGATGTAAGTAATTCTGGGAATATTTGATGATGTAAGTAATTCTGGGAATGTTTGATAATGTAAGTAATTCTGGGAATGTTTGATGATGTAAGTAATTCTGGGACTGTTTGATGATGTAAGTAATTCTGGGAATGTTTGATGATGTAAGTAATTCTGGGAATGTTTAATGATGTAAGTAATTCTGTGAATGTTTGATGATGTAAGTAATTCTGGGAATGTTTGATGATGTAAGTAATTCTGGGAATGTTTGATGATGTAAGTAATTCTGGGACTGTTTGATGATGTAAGTAATTCTGGGAATGTTTAATGATGTAAGTAATTCTGGGAATGTTTGATGATTTAAGTAATTCTGGGAATGTTTGATGATGTAAGTAATTCTGGGAATATTTGATGATGTAAGTAATTATGCGTGCAAGTGTTGTTTAGTTTGTGCCTTCCTTATTTTTCAATTAGGTGCATGATCATAGTATTGTTTGATCACTGAAAACTAAACTCAGTAATTGTTAGCATCACATAGCACAAACGTGTTGATGTGTTATTCAAAATAAATCACCAACACCATAAGTGAACTTGTTACTGATATTGTATGATAATATTTAACCCTTTGAATGCTGAATAAAATTGAAGGAATGTGCAAACAACATAGATCCAGTTCAGCCGTTGCATACCTCCTCATCTGATCAGGATCTATGTTGTTTGCTATTCAGCCACGTGTTTTAGCTCCACTATCCACTAATAGCAGCCACCATAGAGTCTGACCTGCTGCAAAAGCAAAGCAACTTTGATTATGATAAGCATTAATAATGGGCATTATGAAACTCTCATTAATTGAGTTATATCCTTGGCTCATTAAAGATTTCTATGTTCTGAATGATATCCTATCCGACCTGGTCCCATTCAATGTGTTTCCCTGTACTTGGTGGAGCTCTCATATTGCGATATAGCATATTTTATTGTTACTATTTTGTGGCCTCCATAGCCGAGTGGTTGCTTCAAATCACTGTTCAAATTCAACTGGGAGTGTCAAATTATTTTATGTGAGGAAGCTATCCAGCTGGCTTGCGGTAGGTCAATGGTTCTTACCCGATGCCCGTCCGTTCTTGCAGTATTGCTCGTAGGGGCAATGGCGGTCTTCCTCCACCAATAATAGCTGGAGAGTCGTCATATTATTACATAAGCTATCGTATGTCTTTAAACCCCATAAACAAACAAACAATTGGTTGATATTTCAGTTGTACAACTTTGATGTGGAAGATGCCGACCAGTCGGATAAAACAGAGATCATCTACTACCCGCCATCCGAGAGTGATGGCTCCGATACACTAGCAAGGTAAAACATTCTATTATCCACCGCCAATGCCGTGTACATCTGTCAGTCTGTCATGCCCTATGTATTTGTGGTCTCAGTTCCTACATTATGTATTTGTGGTCTCAGTTCCTACATTATGTATTTGTGGTCTCAGTTCCTACATTATGTATTTCTGGTCTCAGTTCCTACATTATGTATTTGTGGTCTCAGTTCCTACATTATGTATTTCTGGTCTCAGTTCCTACATTATGTATTTGTGGTTTCAGTTCCTACATTATGTATTTGTGGTCCAGTTCCTACATTATGTATATGTGGTCTCAGTTCCTACATTATGTATTTGTGGTCTCAGTTCCTACATTATGTATTTGTGGTTTCAGTTGCTACATTATGTATTTGTGGTCTCAGTTGGTACATCATGTATTTGTGGTTTCAGTTGGTACATCATGTATTTGTGGTTTCAGTTCCTACATTATGTGTGTGTGGCTTCAGTTCCTACATTATGTGTTTGTGGTTTCAATTGCTACATTATGTGTGTGTGGTTTCAGTTGCTACATTATGTGTTTGTGGTTTCAGTTGTTACATTATGTGTTTGTGGTTTCAGTTCCACATTATGTGTTTGTGGTTTCAGTTCCTACATTATGTGTTTGTGGCTTCATTTCCTACATTATGTGTTTGTGGCTTCAGTTCCTACATTATGTGTTTGTGGTTTCAGTTGCTACAGTATGTGTTTGTGGTTTCAGTTGCTACATTATGTGTTTGTGGCTTCAGTTCCTACATTATGTGTTTGTGGTTTCAGTTCCACATTGTGTTTGTGGTTTCAGTTGTTACATTATGTGTTTGTGGCTTCAGTTCCTACATTATGTGTTTATGGTTTCAGTTCCTACATTATGTGTTTGTGGTTTCAATTGCTACATTATGTGTTTGTGGTTTCAGTTGCTACATTATGTGTTTGTGGTTTCAGTTCCTACATTATGTGTTTGTGGCTTCAGTTCCTACATTATGTGTTTATGGTTTCAGTTCCTACATTATGTGTTTGTGGTTTCAATTGCTACATTATGTGTTTGTGGTTTCAGTTGCTACATTATGTGTTTGTGATTTCAGTTGTTACATTATGTGTTTGTGGTTTCAGTTCCACATTATGTGTTTGTGGTTTCAGTTCCTACATTATGTGTTTGTGGCTTCAGTTCCTACATTATGTGTTTGTGGCTTCAGTTCCTACATTATGTGTTTGTGGTTTCAGTTCCACATTATGTGTTTGTGGTTTCAGTTGCTACATTATGTGTTTGTGGTTTCAGTTGCTACATTATGTGTTTGTGGTTTCAGTTCCTACATTATGTGTTTGTGGCTTCAGTTCCTACATTATGTGTTTATGGTTTCAGTTGCTACATTATGTGTTTGTGGTTTCAGTTCCTACATTATGTGTTTTATGTGTTTGTGGTTTCAGTTCCTACATTATGTGTTTGTGGTTTCAGTTGCTACATTATGTATTTGTGGTTTCAGTTGCTACATTATGTATTTGTGGTTTCAGTTCCTACATTATGTGTTTGTGGTTTCAGTTGCTATATTATGTGTTTGTGGTTTCAGTTGCTACATTATGTGTTTGTGGTTTCAGTTCCTACATTATGTATTTGTTGTTTCAGTTCCTACATTATGTATTTGTGGTCTCAGTTCCTACATTATGTATTTGTGGTTTCAGTTGCTACATTATGTATTTGTTGTTTCACTTCCTACATTATGTATTTGTGGTTTCAGTTGCTACATTATGTATTTGTTGTTTCACTTCCTACATTATGTATTTGTGGTCTCAGTTCCTACATTATGTATTTGTGGTTTCAGTTGCTACATTATGTATTTGTGGTTTCAGTTGCTACATTATGTATTTGTGGTTTCAGTTCCTACATTATGTGTTTGTGGTTTCAGTTGCTACATTATGTGTTTGTGGTTTCAGTTGCTACATTATGTGTTTGTGGTTTCAGTTCCTACATTATGTGTTTGTGGTTTCAGTTGCTACATTATGTGTTTGTGGTTTCAGTTGCTACATTATGTGTTTGTGGTTTCAGTTGCTACATTATGTGTTTGTGGTTTCAGTTCCTACATTATGTGTTTGTGGTTTCAGTTGCTACATTATGTGTTTGTGGTTTCAGTTCCTACATTATGTGTTTGTGGTTTCAGTTGCTACATTATGTGTTTGTGGTTTCAGTTGCTACATTATGTGTTTGTGGTTTCAGTTGCTACATTATGTGTTTGTGGTTTCAGTTGCTACATTATGTGTTTGTGGTTTCAGTTCCTACATTATGTGTTTGTGGTTTCAGTTCCTACATTATGTGTTTGTGGTTTCAGTTCCTACATTATGTATTTGTGGTTTCAGTTCCTACATTATGTGTTTGTGGTTTCAGTTGCTACATTATGTGTTTGTGGTTTCAGTTGCTACATTATGTGTTTGTGGTTTCGGTTGCTACATTATGTGTTTGTGGTTTCAGTTGCTACATTATGTGTTTGTGGTTTCAGTTCCTACCAAGTGTTTGATGCTGCAGTGAGCACAGACAGACATCCAAGACAGTTGAAACATTCTGTGTCTGCAAGCAGTGTCCCGGATACTGGTAAGTCCCGGATACTGGTAAGTCCCGGATACTGGTAAGTCCCGGATACTGATAAGTCTCATAATGTAGTGAGTGTATAGGACAATTAGTTTCTGTTCAAACAAAAATATGATTATAACTTGTGTAAGAGGGATATTCAGAACATGCCTACTGGAGCTTCATATTTGTCCCACCCACTTTAGTTCAATACGAGGGTAAGCAATCACCATACAGCAGTGAGTCAACAATTACTTAGTTGCATATAACTAATCAGCTGTCAAATATAATGCTTTGATAACTTGCATACTGTTTCTATAGAATGTTCGCAGCCATGCCCCCCCCCCCCCATACAAGTCACACCTCCCCAAGAGTGACTTTGAAATTGGCGTTTTGCCAAATATAGTCCAATTTCAGAAATTATTTATGAGCCTAGCAAACTCAAACATTGTCCTTTCTCAAAAACCATCTAAATTATTGCTTTGAGACTTGAGACCCATCCAAGGACTAATTATCTTCACCCACAGTAAGTCCCCACCCCAAGAATGATCTTGAACTTTGCCCAAAAATAATGCAGTTTCAAATATTATTTATGCATTAACCCATTTCATTCTGCAACCTTTTCAGATAAGATATCCCCAATATCTGGACATTTAGCCAGATACTGATAAGGGACACTAAATTGTTTAGGGTATGTTGTATTAATAGCTATATCTCCCTTATTTTTCAACATATTTCCATATAGTAAAGACCCTTGGATAGAAGATACCTTTATCTTTTATCTGCTGCAAAAATAATCAACAAATATTAGAGGCATGCATATGATAAAATAAAACAAAGCATGCAGAACAGTGGGTAATGGGCCATAAAAAATAATAAATACCTGTTCTTTAAGCTAATAATTATCCATATATTCCATTGGAAATATTGTTATAATCCAAGTGAATAAATTAACACAAATTATGTACACGTGTGTCCCCGAAAATCTTACCAAAAAATACCAATTATATCTCAAGTTATGGTCTTTCTACTAATTACATGTATGCTCCAGAAAATGTCTACAAAACTGCTGATATTGGCCAGATTATAGATTACGATGTTGGTCAGATTGTAGAAATTAAATGTATTCAAACTAATGTCTTTGTTATTTGTTGTAGGATTTTATAATTGATGGTTGAGATAGTTCAACATCCACCTAATCTTGTGGAGCTTAACAGGTCGAGGTAGCCTCTCTTCATTGCTGTGTAGGTGGAGGTACCTCCAGATCAAGTTGAATCTATCACGTGGCATGATGTCGTTAAAAGATGTACTTTTCTTCTGTCTCCAATAGTCATTCCGGGCAGGCAGACAAAGTATCCCTATACAAAATATTAAACCAATGAATGCTTTCATGGTGGGCATGTCGACAGGTTTCCATTTGGGAGCATGAGGTTGTGGTGGATTCCGTGTTCGTTCCTGGTCAGCATACCGATTGGTCTCGGTCACTAACCGTTGCTACATCTGAGCACCCCATATAGCATCAAAGTAATGCACAGGCTGTGCTTCCTCTGGATGTTGCTCTGTGGGTCCAGAATGCTGGGTATATGGACGCTGCAGACAAGCTCTAAAGTCGTTCTGCATCCAATTCTGGTCAAACCCCTCAAATTCGTCGCCAGAATCGTCTGAATCTGATGCCAAAAATCCATTAAAAAAGTCCATCACCACCGTGATCGATCTCGGCAAAGTCAAAACGTTGAAATGGTTCATTATTACCCATAAAATCATCGGCCATACCCTCCTGATCTACTTCAATATCACTCCCATCGCTATCCTGATTTCCATTATCTGCCATTATACTTCTACGATTAAATTTTCAGAATTTTTAGTCGACAAAATCTATTTTTTTTACACTTCCTGATTGTTTTAAAAGTTGCGGTAAATTTGTGAACAACTGCGCATACGCAGCCTCGTTTTGATTTTCAAAGCGGAAATGCGTCATTTCCAATGTAATATAGTATATTTAGGTCAAAAACAAGTACACTATCAACACGTACAGAAAGTACCCGTCAACGGGTATCCCGAATACAAAGGGCAAGTAACCGTACAGGGGTATTCCAAATGAAATGGGTTAAAAGAAACACTCAAATATTATCATTTCTTAAAAACTGTCAATGTTACTGCTTTGAATCTTCGTATGCAAATCCAAGGACTAATTCTTTACACCCACAGTAAGTCCACACCCTACCTCTGACCTTGAGCTTGAATTTGGCCTAAAATAGTCTGAAATTATTTAATGCATCTACAAACAATGAAACATTATCATTTCTCAGAAACCATCGAAGATATTGCTTTGAAACTTGACATACACATTCAAGGACTAATTATCAACAGTAGGACCCCACTGACTTTGAACATGAAATATGGCAAAATTTGGAAAAACGACAATTCTTTAGTTTGTTGAACCAACAGTTGCACCCTTGTGGCGGTGGCCATGTTGAAATCATATCCATTTAAATTTCTTGAAATTTATATCGTGTTTACCAGAAGAAAAATATATAGATTTTATTTTCTCACTTCATCTTGTTTATTTTCCTCATACTGTCCATACTCGCCTATAATATGACCCCCCCCTACAGTGGTCCTTAAATCTCTTGGTATTGGCACATGCACTCGCATATATAATAAGACAGGTTGATAAAATGGACACCAGATGCCATTTTTTCAATGTCAGAGTGATTTCTTTTCTAAAACATAATTATGGATACCATTTAACACATTTTAACAAAACAATTGAGCACTATTATGCCATAATATGTTTATAAGAATCTCATCTTATTCGTGAGTATGTACGGTAGGACAAAATTACACAACTTCAAAATCCCATTTGTTTCATCATAGATCAAAGCATATTACAACAAAATTTCACAATTAGATATGCAAGTTTACCGGTAAGCATGTTAGAAGGGATAATTGAAATTGTCAATTTTTCAGATTGTGAAACACCTGATGCCGTTTCTCTGGAAGATGCTGATGAAGATGATGATTCTGTGAACTCGCTGCCCAGTACACCGAGTGAAGACATTCCCAACTCCCAGAACAGGGTTTGTATAACTTCTCCCAGTACACCAAGTGGGGACATTCCCAACTCCCAGAACAGGGTTTGTATAACTTCTCCCAATACACCAAGTGGGGACATTCCCAACTCCCAGAACAGGGTTTGTATAACTTCTCCCAGTACACCAAGTGGGGACATTCCCAACTCCCAGAACAGGGTTTGTATAACTTCTCCCAGTACACCAAGTAGGGACATTCCCAACTCCCAGAACAGGGTTTGTATAACTTCTCCCAATACACCAAGTGGGGACATTCCCAACTCCCAGAACAGGGTTTGTATAACTTCTCCCAGTACACCAAGTAAGGACATTCCCAACTCCCAGAACAGGGTTTGTATAGTATGCTTTCCAGATTATTCCCTATCCCCATGCAATGTGTGGGCAACATTAAATGATTGGATGAATCTGCACTATTTCTCCATGCTAGGGGATGGAAACAAGTATCTGATTATTCTTATACTCCAAAGAATGTCCAAATATCAGTTAGCAAGTGAAGGGCCATAACTAATGTTTCTATAATTTGTGGCCGACCCATTTGCTTTTCTTTAAATTGTCATGTTTTGTATTCACGTATATGTAAAACGAATCAAGCCATAAAATAATAATTGAATATTTGAAAGAATAAAAGAAAAAGAGTTTGAGTTTAGTTTATACAATATATTTTGTCTTGATTGCGAAAGTTCTTACAATCGCTCTTGAAACCTCATTCCTGATGGAATCCATCACCATGAGGGAAGAGAAGAGGCAACTTGGAATTTAAATGCCTTGCCTAAGGGCACAATTGTAACGGCATCAGTGGGGCTCTAACTCCAGACCTTTCGCACCTGAAGCGAACACGCTACCACAGCACTATCACGACTTCCAGAGTTATGAGTACCAAGCATAGTTGTTCTTTTTCTCGTTGTTATATTTATCTCTGATCATTTGTGGTTATTTTCCCCCATGGCCGGAAGTCTGCAATACTGAATATGAGTGATCCAAACTAACATTACTTGTGCATATTGTCATCTGTTTTGGAAACATCTTTGACACATTTTCGTAATTTTTTGTCACCTCGAATAGCTCTCATATGGAAGACATATTATTTTGTAATTTTGTATTATACCACATATATTTCTGCAGTGTTCCCTCTGTCTGAATGTGTGTCTGTGCCAGTTCTGTCGCCAATTGAAAAACACTGGAGCCAATTTGAAAAACTTGGAGCCAATTAAGAACCATATAGTTCACAGATAAATATTTTAAGCCATATATTTAACAAAATATGATGTGACAAAGAAATTGATTTTTGTCATTGGCGCCATTGGCGACCGACAGCGGGAACCCTGTATAGTTATAGGATATGTGATGCATTGGCGACCGACAGCGGGAACCCTGTATAGTTGTAGGATATGTGATGCATTGGCGACTGACAGCGGGAACCCTGTATAGTAGTAGGATATGTGATGCATTGGCGACCGACAGCGGGAACCCTGTATAGTTGTAGGATATGTGATGCATTGGCGACCGACAGCGGGAACCCTGTATAGTTGTAGGATATGTGATGCATTGGCGACCGACAGCGGGAACCCTGTATAGTTGTAAGATATGTGATGCATTGGCGACCGACAGCGGGAACCCTGTATAGTTGTAGGATATGTGATGATTTGGCGACCGACAGCGGGAACCCTGTATAGTTGTAGGATATGTGATGCATTGGTGACCGACAGCGGGAACCCTGTATAGTTGTAGGATATGTGATGACAGCGGGAACCCTGTATAGTTGTAGGATATGTGATGACAGTGGGAACCCTGTATAGTTGTAGGATATGTGATGTATTGGTGACCGACAGCGGGAACCCTGTATAGTTGTAGGATATGTGATGACAGCGGGAACCCTGTATAGTTGTAGGATATGTGATGACAGCGGGAACCCTGTATAGTTGTAGGATATGTGATGACAGCGGGAACCCTGTATAGTTGTAGGATATGTGATGACAGCGGGAACCCTGTATAGTTGTAGGATATGTGATGACAGCGGGAACCCTGTATAGTTGTAGGATATGTGATGACAGCGGGAACCCTGTATAGTTGTAGGATATGTGATGACATATTACGGTAATACGGTATCAGCCTTGTAATCGAGAGGTTGTGAGTTTGAACCCTGCCAGAGCCACAGTGATGATTTCCTTAGGCAAGGCTCTTAAATCCACATGACCTCTTCTCTCACTCATGGAAATGGAATGAGGTCTCGAGAGCAATTAAACTATTGTTATAAGAACTTAAGTTTCGCGATCGAGGTAAAAAATATGTATGACAGTATGTCTATGATAACATATTACATAAATTTCCATACTCATTTTCTATTACAGGAAAATTTTTTAAAGGATACATTTGAGAATCTGAGTTTCACCCCAGGGTTATCAACAGACAAGTTTGTGAAGGGACTGGACATATTAGAGGAGGAAATGTCATCACATCAAATAATCGGTGCAATCAATTCTCGCCAAAGTCTCTCCGCAAGATTCCTGTCCAAGTCTCACACTGCTAATAGGTAATGGCGTAAATCAATTGCCCAGTTGCCAATTGCCCTATCACTCCTCCCCAAAGATCACATGACCCAGTGAAGAGAAACCACTGACAAACAAATGCAAGCTGACTGTGATATACAGGGCTCATTCTAGAGGGCAACTTGGGCGAAATAGTCGCCCTAGGGACCCTGACTTCCCCCCCCCCCTAGAGGCCCCACTTCTCCCTAAACAATTTTCATACACAATTTTATCCAGAAAGTTACACTGGCCCATTATAAACCACTCCTTCTATTGAACTGTTGTATGTGTGGTCATTTAACCCTATTTTGCAGACATTTATTAAATAACACAATTTAAGGATGCAAGAGTGCTTTCTCACTTCTCCCAAAAATTCTGACCTAGAATGAGCCCTGATATATAGAAGAATAGAAGAACTTTATGGATTGAACCAGGAATACAGATAGATTAAACAGGTCTAGATTGAACACACTTTTAGAGTTTAGAGTTTGAAATATCTGTATGATGGGTGTTGTGTCGAAAAATACAGTGAAAATAGTTACTTTATTCCGGTTGTACACTAAAATAATAACCTGGGTGTCATTGGCATGTAATCCAGTAAATAGTGCTGATGAATGGTCCTGTGTATAATACGTAGATATTTTGTTGCACAATGAGTGGGAACGAGTAAATACCTGCTCTTTATATGTATAAAACGCCGATGCATCTATCCATTCCTTGTAGACACCTTATGCATTCAGTATTAACTGCAAATTACCATCCTATTTATAAGCCGCTTTCGTGGTCGAGTGGTTACTGTCGCTGACTTGTATACCACTGTAACCTATCATCACTGATGGACACAGGTCTGCCTTCGTGGTCGAGTGGTTACTGTCGCTGACTTGTATACCACTGTAACCTGTCATCAGTGATGGTCACGGGTCCGCCTTCGTGGTCGAGTGGTTACTGTCGCTGACTTGTATACCACTGTAACCTATCATCACTGATGGACACGGGTCCGCCTTCGTGGTCGAGTGGTTACTGTCGCTGACTTGTATACCACTGTAACCTATCATCACTGATGGACACGGGTCCGCCTTCGTGGTCGAGTGGTTACTGTCGCTGACTTGTATACCACTGTAACCTATCATCACTGATGGACACGGGTCCGCCTTCGTGGTCGAGTGGTTACTGTCGCTGACTTGTATACCACTGTAACCTATCATCACTGATGGACACGGATCCGCCTTCATGGTCAAGTGGTTACTGTCGCTGACTTGTATACCACTGTAGCCTATCATCACTGATGGACACGGGTCCGCCTTCGTCGTCGAGTGGTTACTGTCGCTGACTTGTATACCACTGTCAGGGTTCCCGCTGTCGGTCGCATTTGTCGCCAAATGCGCATAAAAATTAAATCTGGCTCCAAAAAATTTCAGTTGGCGAAAATCCTTGGCGCATGCCATAAATATCGGCAAAATAACATTTTTCAAGAAACATAATCGGCCGAAAATCCATGAACGTGAAGGTCGCGTGTGCGGTCACGCGTGCGATGATGACAAGCGTTTGTTTATTGGAAATCAGCTGTTTGGCACTTGATTGCATGGGGTGTTGAGAAGTTTGTGACATTTTAATTACGGATAATTGGATTAAATGGCTGTCTTTAATCCTACAACTGATTAGCACAGATATTTCTGTACATCAGAATTTGATAATGCAGTGTTTTCTCACTATGCGTTTCTTGCGGTTTTGATGCAATGAAATGGCCAGAGACGCAATGAGAATCATTGAATGCGTTTTCTGTGACGCAACAATATTTTGACAGCAGATTATATGGACCTTTCTGCAGGGATAAAATGTACAAGATCACCGAGTACTTGTTCATTGACGAGACGCTTTTACTTGTTACAATTATGTACAACGAAAAGCATTCAGATGATACAGATAAGTAAGTACGTCATATGTCGGGAAATTCCCACTACTGAAATAGGTTTAGTTTCCAAGCAGAATAATTCTGCTAATCCTGAAACCCCAGAATATGATTCGGCCCAGACAATTTCCAACCATGAAAGTACTGAAACACCTTCAGTTTAGTGATATGACTAATAGTCCCTACAAACGTAAAACTGTATCAAAACGCGAATTTAGAACGTAGTGGGTGCAATAATATGCCTAGTTAGTCTTAGTGCATTTTCCAAATTTGATTTTTTATGATTGGTAGGTATAAAGTTACACAGTATTTATTTATTCATAAGTGCATGTAGACAACTACAGCAGAAGTACAAGTAATTAACAGTAGTACATGCACACAAGTTGACAACTTGTTTAACATCAGCACATACCAGATGTCCGATTGAATATGGCACTATACACTGCTGGCTCCAAGATTGGAGCCATTGGCGCAAACTTTTTCTGATTGGCGAATTTGCTGGCGAAAACTAAAATTGACTCAGAGGAAACCCTGACTGTAACCTATCATCACTGATTTCAGAACAATTGACATTCATGTTATACATTAATAAAATGTGTTGTTGTTTTTTTGTAGGAATGCTGGTGGATTTGGTAACATACAGAGACAGGATAATTGGTTTGATGTAAGTTATTTTATCATCTTGTTTCTCTGCTGTATTTGGATTCATCTCAATGATATATTAGTCCCCTACCAGTGAAACCTGTTGGGGGATATAGGATTGTGCATGTCTGACCGTATGTACATCCGTAATATATGGGCTGTAACTTTTGTTATGCATGGAGGAATATTGAAACTATGCACAAATATTCGCCATGTCAATTCAACAAGGTAAAATATTGGTATATTTCATGTCTGGGCAGTTGCTGTGTTATGCATTGGGAAATTTTCAAATAACTAACACGTGACTCGACCTCAAATGTCAAGGTCATATATTGATATAAAACATTTTGTCCTCTGTAGTGTTGCTCTGGGTGAGAGCATCTTGAAATAATGTGATGCAAATGTTCCCCCATATGAAAACAACTTGTCACATCCAAGGTCCACGTCCCTACAACAAAAGGCATTGTCACACTTGGAGGCTAAATGTTCATATGTTTCGTACTCGGGCTGTTGCTTTGTCATGCATAGGTGGATTTTCTAATAAGTTATTATAAGTATGCACAAATATTCAGCACATCAAGATGATGTGTCACGTCCAAGACTCGGTCACGTCCAAGACTCGGTCACGTCCAAGACTCGGTCACGTCCAAGACTCGGTCACGTCCAAGACTCGGTCACGTCCAAGACTCGGTCACGTCCAAGACTCGGGTCACGTCCAAGACTCGGTCACGTCCAAGACTCGGTCACGTCCAAGACTCGGTCACGCTCCAAGACTCGGTCACGCTCCAAGACTCGGTCACGTCCAAGACTCGGTCACGTCCAAGACTCGGTCACGTCCAAGACTCGGTCACGTCCAAGACTCGGTCACGTCCAAGACTCGGTCACGCTTCAAGGGTAAAGACCAGATATTATATCGTTTCCACTCTGTACCATTGGCATGCATAAGGTTTGTGCGAAGTAATTGACACAAATGTACCACATATGAAGACCCAGGTTTCTTTTGAATTTCGATGTTTTTTTATTCAAACAATTGTACATAGTTATATACACAAACAACAATTGTACACAAATGGTATAATACAAAAGTTAGCTTTTTAATAAATAGGTTTAGCTATAGGTCAAGGTCACACTCGTAGGTTATATGTCAATTATTGATAAATTGAAGTTGTCAACATGACCATTTATTGTAGGATTTTCACATATCTTGTGATGAGTTAATGTGTCATTGTTTGCATGTTTTAAATGTGTTGAGTTAATCACACACCACTTTATTGCTGCCATCTAGTAGGTGACTCTTATCTTGCATGGCAATACTTCATTCACTTGTTTACATACTTCTTCTTGTGAGAAAAGACACTACTGTGCATGCAAACATTGCTCAAACTCCTGCTTACCTCAAACTATGTTACTGTCAAACTCCTGCTTACCTCAAACTATGTTACTGTCAAACTCCTGCTTACCTCAAACTCTGTTACTGTCAAACTCCTGCTTACCTCAAACTATGTTACTGTCAAACTCCTGCTTACCTCAAACTATGTTACTGTCAAACTATGTTACTGTCAAACTCCTGCTTACCTCAAACTCGGTTACTGTCAAACTCCTGCTTACCTCAAACTCTGTTACTGTCAAACTCCTGCTTACCTCAAACTCGGTTACTGTCAAACTCCTGCTTACCTCAAACTCTGTTACTGTCAAACTCCTGCTTACCTCAAACTCGGTTACTGTCAAACTCCTGCTTACCTCAAACTCTGTTACTGTCAAACTCCTGCTTACCTCAAACGCTGTTACTGTCAAACTCATGCTTACCTCAATCGCTGTTACTGTCAAACTCATGCTTACCTCAAACTCTGTTACTGTCAAACTCTCCTGCTTACCTCAAACGCTGTTACTGTCAAACTCTCCTGCTTACCTCAAACTCTGTTACTATCAAACTCCTGCTTACCTCAAATGCTGTTACTGTCAAACTCTCCTGCTTACCTCAAACTCTGTTACTATCAAACTCCTGCTTACCTCAAACTCTGTTACTATCAAACTTCTGCTTACCTCAAACGCTGTTACTGTCAAACTCTCCTGCTTACCTCAAACGCTGTTACTGTCAAACTCCTGCTTACCTCAAACTCTGTTACTATCAAACTCCTGCTTACCTCAAACGCTGTTACTGTCAAACTCTCCTGCTTACCTCAAACGCTGTTACTGTCAAACTCTCCTGCTTACCTCAAACTCTGTTACTATCAAACTCCTGCTTACCTCAAACTCTGTTACTATCAAACTCCTGCTTACCTCAAACTCTGTTACTATCAAATTCTTGCTTAACTCAAACTCTCTAGAAGTCAAACTCCTGCTTAAATAAAATTTTCTTGCAGTCAAACTTCTACTTAATTCAAACTCCTGCTTAGCTCAAAGTCTGTGTTAATGCCCAACTGCTGCTAATCTCAAACTCTGTTAAGTAAGCCTCATGCTTAACTCAAAGTTCGAAATTGCAGTACCACCAACTGCTTTCCATTAACTTTACTGTCCAAGTTCATTCAAAGTTTAATATTAACCCTTTGCCTGCCAAGTTAATAAAATCACATTTGCATAACGCCGCATCTGATCAAGATCTATGTTGTTTACTATTCACTCGTGTGTTTTAGTTCCACTGTCTGAATAGCAAACAGCATAGAGCCTCAGAATGTGCCGTCTGATCTGGTTCGATGCTGTTTGAAAATTTTACATGATTTTATCTGCCACTAGCGTGCAAAGCATTCAGTTGATTCTGATCTTGCTACTTGTCAGATTAAACACCCAAATAATTGGAGGGATACACCATTATATGTTGCTGATATAGGAAATGTTTATACACAAGTGCATTGTTCTTATATAGGAAATGTGTACACAAGTGGATTGTTCTTATATAGGAAATGTGTATACAAGTGGATTATAGCTTATATAGGAAATGTGTATACAAGTGGATTATATAGGAAATATGTATACAAGTGGATTATAGCTTATATAGGAAATGTGTATACAAGTAGCTTATATAGGAAATATGTATACAAGTGGATTATAGCTTATATAGGAAATGTGTATACAAGTAGCTTATATAGGAAATATGTATACAAGTGGATTATAGCTTATATAGGAAATGTGTATACAAGTGGATAATAGCTTATATAAGACATGTTTATACACAAGTGGATAATAGCTTATATAGGACATGTTTATACACAAGTGGACAATAGCTTATATAGGACATGTTTATACACAAGTGGATAATAGCTTATATAGGACATATTTATACACAAGTGGATAATAGCTTATATAGGACATGTTTATACACAAGTGGATAATAGCTTATAGATATAGGACATGTTTATACACAAGTGGATAATAGCTTATATAGGAAATGTATACACATGTGGATTATATCTTATTTAGGAAAAGGAAATGTTTATCTACAAGTGTGATAAGTGTGTAGAATAATATAAGATGTGTGTTATTTCTTTCAGCTTAGAGGCTTGCTTAACAAATGGCATCTGGTATACATATAATATTTGATTTGCAACATATATCCATATTTTGTTTCACCCAACAATGTATGATTGATTTAATGCAGGTTATTTTGACTCCTTAGATGGGTTATGTGTGAGAGGGCATTATTTGGGGGCATTCATAGCTTGTAGATTCATTCAATTTCTTGCATATTTAACAATTATTTGGAAAACAATTTTGCACTTTTTAATCTGAAGTTGGAAGAATGTTGTTTCACAATCAAGCTGAAATAAATTTGTATAGACTAAGCTCTATATGGTTGAATCATTTATCTGCATGTCTGTTTGGTGTTGATATATTCTGTATCCAATTGTAAGGCCGGTGTCAACGATTAGCGCAGTGGATAACGCGCTCGCTTTGCACCAATGCAAACAGGGTTCGATCCTCGGACCGGGAAGTATGTGTGATGGTACAATGGTTACCAGTTCAGATAGGTGGGTTATCTATGTACTACTGTTTATCCCACACTTAGGACAACATTTACGCTATAGAAATGATCCATCATGTCTATATTTGTTTTATGTGAATTGTGATGTCAGATTTATGCAGTATGAAGTCTATTAGACCTACATATAACCAACAATAACCAACTTACATATAACGTTTACTTATCTTATCCCACACAATGTTTTCGTTTGCGGTTCACCCACCCTACCAACAGTATGGAAGTCGTGATAGCGCTGTAGTAGTGCGTTCACTTCGGTGTGAAAGGCCCGGAGTTCACACCCAGCTGTCTAAAATGTTAATCAATATCAAAATTTTTATACAACCAAGTTACACACACATTAGTTTTTATTGTATTATTGCAGATTCTGTTAGATATAAACAATTATTACAGGAAAATATATGTGTCCGGATAATGGGTCTTCTCATGAATTTTAATTGGCATTTTAATTATACCTTTTTGACTCTTGCTATCGACAGTTACCTCCCTTGATATCAGCTGTTTTGAGTTTATTCCATCACTCTACATTTACCTCCCTTGATATTAGCTGTTTTTGGTCTATTCCATCACTGTATACATTTATCTCCATGGTTGATTTCATCTATTGCAAGCTCACCTATTTATTGATGTAAAGGAAATATCGGTGCAGCACAAACTTTTACCATTATTATTAATCATTAATAACATCCGGTGTTTTTTTTGGACGGAAAGGGGTCGCCAACCAGTAAGTTGTCTCTGTTATGTACGAGTAATTTCGATATACAATGAACATGTGATACACGTTTGTTTCTGGTACTTCACGTCCCACGATTGGACATGCTTCAGCCGTATGTTATGTACTGGTACTTGACGTCACACGATCGGACATGCTTCAGTCGTATTTTGTTGCTATCCACCTTATCTGTTATTATGTTTTATTTACTAGCCTAGAGAAGAGACAGTATGTATCGTGGATATATTTGTGACATTGATGTTGTGTATATATATATATATACTCTCGTGTTGTTCCTTATCTTATCATTTCTCTGCATGTATCACGTTTGTTGCTTCCAATTCAATTGTCACTCTTAACCCTTACTCTGCTGGAAATGAGTATATTTGTTTTTGCAAACAGCATAGAGCCAGATCTGATGACACAGAACGTAACACAGAATGTGCCGTCTGATTTGGCTCTATGCGGTTGGCTATTTTTGGATGGTGGAGCTAAATCACTTGGCTGAATAGCAAACAACATAGATCCTGATATTGCCCTCGGCTAATCTGGATCTATGTTGTTTGCACATTCCTTCCAATTTATCCAGCATTTTAAGGGTTAAAACAAAGTGTTAATAAATAAACTTTTATGTTGTGATAATACAATTTGCACTGAAACCACACTTCTATAATTTGCTGCCAGTTTTTCACTCTTTTTATTAAAGTAAAGTTGTCACCAAAGTTATGTCTATTCTGTTTGCAACTATATTTTCACATTCTTAAATTGATCTTAACAAAGTTCATTTTGTGGTTTTATAGAAATATTTATTCTTATGTTTATTTCGCATTATCGTATCAGAGCTCCAGATAAGCTTTTAGCGTAAAGAGTATTTTACCCCCTGAAATTTTATTCAATGCTGATTTCTAAATTTCAAATAGTATTTTCACCAGCTGAAAATTTTAGTCAATGCTGATTTCTAAATTTCAAATAGTATTTTCACCCGCTGAAAATTTTAGTCAATGCTGATTTCTGAATTTTGACATTGACAACGATGAACATTGTACATGTATATAGGCGTCACGTATTACTGTTGTTACTTGTACTTTGTTAATATAAATATTATACCATATACATTATTTATACGATGTCATGTGTATATACTATAATAGTCAGTCACTTACGATATCCTGTAACTTTTCCTACCTGTACGTTTCTTGCAGACTTGCAAATACTGAGAGGGCCATTTTAGATGGTAGTTTTTTCTTATTGAAGGCGTGTTTATTTTTAACGGGAAAATAATTACATACGCATCATCGTTTAACTTTATGCGTGACGAACGATAAATCTTCACATTTCCGGTTCTTATTGTTTGCTGTTGTGGATGGCTGGATTGTGTTTAGCCGTGTTTTTGACATTTTTTCGGAATTGGAGTTGGTTCCAGGCTTACTACTACTTACAATTGCAGCTTACGGGGGAAAATAGCAACAGGTAACCAACGCTTACACGCTCTTTTATAATCTATGTTCATCAGCCTCCGTCCGTCTTATGAGACGATGGTTTGCGTTGAGGAACATCTTCTGCGGTGACTGAGTCATTCTTGAGTGGCAGTCTCTGTTGCAGTCATTGCAGGTGAAGATCGAGTCATCCCATTTGATTGTTGCCTTTAGCTTCTGTCGTTTCTGCTCACGAAGCCGAGTTCGCTCAGCCTCGGCTCGTCTGACCCCAGCAACGTGTCTCCATGATGACCGGTTTGATGCTGTGTCCTCCCAAGACTCTATGTCGATTTGCGCTGAACGCAGGTCCCTCTTACAAGCGTCCCTGTATCTTAGGTGGGGGCGACCAGTTGGACATGATCCTTGTTCAAGTTGACCGTACAGTAGATCTTTGGGGATGCGTCCTTTGTCCATGCATCAGACATGACCTAGCCAGCACAGGCGGCGTTCACTGAGCGTTGCATAGATGGTTGTTGAACTCGCTCTGCTGAGCTCTGCTCTGTATTGGTGACCCTATCTTTCCAGGTGATTCCCAAGATCCTGCGAAGGCACCTCATATGGTATGAGTTCAGCTTTGTCTCTTGTCTGGCATATGTCGTCCATGACATGCTGCCGTAGAGGAGCGTGCTGAGTATGCAGGCCTGGTAGACCTTCAACTTGGTGTTCAGCGTTAGGTTTCTGTTCTCCCAGACTCTCTTGGTGAGTTTTGACATGACTGTGGCTGCTTTCCCAATATATGCATTGATCTCAGCATCGAGGGACAGGTTGTTGGATATCAGTGATCCTAGATATGTGAAGTTGTCGACCATAGCGAGTGTAGAGCCGTTAATGGCTATGGGAGCTGGGTCTGCAACGTCCTGGGTCATGACCTCTGTCTTCTTTATGCTGATGGTTAGTGCAAACTCACGGCATGCATTGGAGAGTGTGTGTGGCTTGCAAGGGATGCATCGTCAGCGAACCCTGAGTAGGACACGAGTTGTTTTAGTTTTGGCGCGCAAGCGGGCCACGTTGTATAGCTTGCCATCGTGACGGGTGTGGATGTAGACACCGTCAGAGGAGGACTGGAAGGCATATGTCAGGAGGAGTGATGCCAAAGAGCGTCGGTGCGAGGACGCAGCCTTGTTTAACTCAGCTGAGGATGAGAAAAGGCTTGGAAGTGTCGCCGTCAAAGCTGACGGTGCTCTTCATGTCTTTGTGGAACGACGTGATCATGCTGAGCAATTTTGATGGACAGCCAATCTTGTGTAACAGTTTGAAAAGTCCACAGCGACTGACCAGGTCAAACGCCTTTGTTAGGTCTACGAATGCGAGGTACAGTGGCTGTTGTTGCTCCCTACACTTTTCCTGGAGTTGCCTCACTGAAAAGATCATGTCGATGGTGGATCGGCCAGATCGGAAACCACACTGGGATTCTGGGTATATGCACTCTGCTACCACCTGCAGTCTTGCGAGAATAACCCGAGCAAATACTTTGCCAACAATGCTGAGTAGGGATATGCCGCGATAGTTGTTGCAGTCACTTCTGTCACCCTTGTTCTTGAAGTGTGTGACTATCTTTGCATCGCGCATGTCTTGTGGTACCTCACCTTCCTTCCAGCATAGACAGAGAAGTTCATGGAGAAGTGGTAGTAGAGCTGGCTTCCCTTGTTTAATCAGCTCAGGGGGTATGGCATCAGTTCCTGCTGCTTTTCCGCTGGTGAGGGCGTTGATGGCTTTTTCAAGTTTAGCCATGGTTGGCTCGCTGTCGAGCTCCTCAAGTGTCGGGATGCTGTTGAGGGCCTCCTCGGAGACTGTGTTCTCTATGGAGTACAGTTCAAGATAATACTCTACCCATCTCTCCATCTGTTTGCATCGGTCGGTGATTACCTCACATGACTTGGTTTTAAGTGGAGCCGTTTTCTTCACATTGGGACAAGTGGCCTGTTTGATGCCTTCGTACATGGACTTTATGTTGCCGGAGGAGGAAGCATGCTCTATGGTGGAGCATAGCTGGAGCCAATAGTCGTTGGCACATTTCCTGGCTGTCTTCTGGCATTCACTCCTGGATTTCCTGAGTGATTCCAAGTTTTGCTGGGTTGGCGCTTTCTTCCAGTTGACGAGGGCCTGCCTTTTACTTTCACAGCTTCCAGAACTTGTGCATTTGCTTCATACCAGTCAACATTTCGTTTTTCCTTCTTCCCATAGGCATCGATGGCAGATGGTTGAGCTAAGGTGGCTCCATCTAGCTTCTGCAGATATGCCAGCATCGGCTGGGGCGATATCCTCGATGAGGGAGATGAACTTGTTGGTCCTGTCTGTGTCGGTGATATGGGTCGTGTTGCGATGACAAGAGAGTGGTCGGTGTCACAGTCGGCACTGTGGTAACTGCGTATTTTGTGGACTACTTGGAGACGGTTTCTTCTACTGATGATAACGTCTAGTTGGTGCCACTGGTGTGATCTGGGTTGCATCCATGAGACTCTGTGTTTGTGCTTGTTTGGAAAATATGTGTTCGTTATGCACAGGTTCCTGGCACAGCATAATTCCAGTAGTCTCTGGCCGTTTTCGTTCATTTTCCCAGTTCCATGGTGGCCAATGCATGTGGGCCAGACGTCATGGTTCGTTCCAACTCTGGCATTGAAGTCACCAAGCAAGTATAGGTCTTCTATACGAGGCAGTTGTCCAATAATCCTGTCAATCTCACTGTAAAATATGTCTTTCGCATCAGGGCTAGAGCTAGAGCTAGAGTGTTGGGGCATAGGCAGCCAGAAGGTGTACTGGGCCTGTGCTACAGTTCAGGCGAAGACCTAACATCCGTTCCCTGCCAGCAGTGGGTGGTTCTATCATTGGTAGAAGGGATGACTTTACTGCAAATCCAACGCCATACTCGCGTTTTTCATCTAGTCCCTTGCCTTTCCAGAAGAAAGTGTACTCTTTCTCTTGTAATGAGCCGTCGTCTGGCAGTCTTGTCTCTTGTAGGGCGGCAATGTCAACATTTAGCCGGGAGAGTTCAGCATCTATGACGGCTGTTTTACACTTGTCGTCAATCAGTTGTAGATCGTCCGAGAAGCCTGGCATCATCGTTCTAACGTTCCAGCTTGCTATGCGAAGTGCTGGAGACTTCGTTTGGTTTTTGCGTGTGTTGCTTGGTGCGTAATTTTTACAGTCAGCTTGTCAGGTGCTAGCACCATAAGCCCCTTGCCCCCAAAGAAGCAGGCAGACTGTGGCGGATCAACACCTAATTGGCTGGGGGGCTGCCCAGCTTGAGGCGGGTGGTAGCTGATCAGTGGAGCTGCGATGGCTCCTCTGACTTATAACCCGTAAACTGTTGTCTCCCGTGTTGTGTTGGAGTGACCTCCATTTGCGCAAAATGCTTGGGCTGTTCTATGGTCCTGGGTTGCCCATGCGGCAAGACCCCCCTCTCGACCTTGTTGATGTGGTCCAGAGGAAAGCAAAGCTGTACGTCTGGCACCAGTTTGGTTGCAGGAGTTGCCGGAAAGATGGTCAGGTTGACGCTTCATCCCGCCTTCGGGGCTCCACTCTTATATTTCTGTCAGGGTTTGTTCCCTTAGCCTTGCACTATCCCTAGCACTCACAAGGCAGTGAGACTATTTGACCCATAGCTGGGACTATTTGATCCATAGCTGGAGCTATTTGGCCCATAACTGGGAGTCTGTTTATGGGCATCAGGGCATGTCCACACACCGGTGGGCCTGGCATGCCGCATGTCTGGGGGCAGACTACCTCCGAGACCCTTGCAGTTCAGCCTGAGGCCATAAGGTGCTCAGTATCCGTGCGTCGCCACTGGGAGGCACTACAAAGGGCTTGTCTACAGAGAGGCTATGTACCGGCAGGGAAGACTTACGCACTTTACGCTTCCTTTTCGCCTAGAACTAGGCTATCCAGCGGTGGAGGCTGAAAGCAGAGGGTGGACAAAATGGTATGGCTAAAAAGGGCAGGGCGGCACACCCTACCATTCCGCTCTAGAAAAAACCCTAGAGATGTCCCCTTGTTTATTAGATAATCATGGTGTCAAAATTTACATAAGACCACGTGCAACTTTGGCCTAAATCGGCCCCCAGTTTTCATGAAAAATGTAAAATCTATTTTACTCAGAGAATAATATTCCAATGCGTTATGCTGATTTGGAATGCGTTTTTTACTCGGTAATTTTATTTTCAATGCATTTTTTTATAATTTTAATGCATATTCATGCACCTTATCTGGAGCTCTGTCGTATCATGTGACCGTTTCATATTACTAATATTCTGATAGAACATCTCATTTAATTCCTACTGAAATATTTGTACATGTAACATCTGCTGGGTACCGTACTTACTCGCCTATAAGACGACCCCCCTACTTTGGTTCTGTAATCTGTGGATTTTGCATGCACTCGCATATAAGTCGGGTTGATAAAATTGACATCAGGAGTTGAAGAAATTTTTCAATAATTGATTCATAAGATTTTTGTGAACAATAACATAATGTTTTATTGCTAATTACTCAAAAAATCCGACATATGTAAATTAATCCACGGCATAGTTATACAAGGACAACCTTTCTTACAGACACAGCCAATCAGATCGATCATTAAACGGTTAGCCCGCATAAGATCACCTTAGACACGACCAATTTGCATATTGTCCCATGCATGCCACATTTATAATTGAGTAGTGGCATGGGACAATACACAGGTGTTGTTAGGAAAACTGCCCGTCGCTCAAATGGGAATCCGGTCGCGACAGTAAATAAACATAAATTAAAAAAACAAAAACAATTAGAAATGTCACACAAACTTGTGAAATTATCAACAAAATATAATGTTTTGTCCAGTTAGGCCGGGCTAATTGATATGATTACTTTTGGTTACTGCGTCGGGTAGTTTTTTTTGAAAGTGGCACATATATTCCAAGTGAGTTTTAAAAAACAAATATTGCAAACTGCCGTCAGCGAATTGAAATATTTTATAGTTATGGTAGGGTTATCAAAACGAGGGAAAATATATTTTCAACCTGTATTCCGTATAGGTTTGGTACATAATTCAGAAAAAGCTAAAATTAAAATTTACTTGGCCTGCACATGTCAAAATGTCATTAGTTCCCACAGTATCAGAGCTGTTGGCACAGATCAAAGAAATATGTAAGTTACATCAAAGAGAATTAGCTCCCTTGCTTCCATTTTTATGATGCATTGCCCATCAGTGAATGACTTTGAAGTTTTTTCCCTGCTTCAGCCCATGTCCATATATGGAAATCAATGTATGGTTTAACGGCTCTCCAGGTACTCACACTACACATGTGTTGGTTCGTTGCTATGGATACGCTATACTAGTGGATAATAGGGACTGTTTCAAGAGGTATTAAGAAAGGGGGGCGTTTAAAGGAGTCCCAGATATACTTTGCATATAATTTGTCGCAAATTGTATCGCCCCTGGGGGTGTTTAAACGGGGGTATATAGTAATTATTGAAATAAGAATTGTCCAGGGCTAGAATCTTTCGCAGTTTTTAATTTACCAAGGTTTTCATTTAATACCCAGTCTGTTAAAAAATGTATAAAAAGGGATCAAATTGGCCAAAACAAATTATATAGGTCGCTGACATTTAGAAAACGCTGAACCAGCCGATTTTGACCGAAAATATTTAGGCGATGTTTTGTGACCCACTTATAAGACGGGACCCTGAGTTTGAGCCTTAAATCAGCTGAAAATATACCCGTCTTATAGGCGAGTAAGTACGGTATATCGTAATATATTTTTTGTAAATATACGTCATATAGAATAACACATACGTGTAAGTTTTTGTTACAAACAAGATGAGAACAGCGATACGTCATCGATGATGCATGACGCATCGCTACTACACATATGTTGTTCACGTGACTACTATGAAGTCTGTTCCACCTATTAATAGACCTCCGTTTTCAAGTTTAGTAAATTTGTTTGAAATCTCCTCATGACCAGTAGAAAGCTACAGAGATTAGGGTTTATTCTAGAGTGAAAAAAGGGCAGGGTGTGTCAGAAAAGGGGCAGGGTGCAATTTTAGCCGCAATGATATGTGGGAGGGGATATTTTGGGGTTAGCCCCTAGAAATCGTTGCTAAATTATAGTGATTGATCAAACAGGCAGTAAGGCAGTACATATTGGTGAAAAGGGCGGACGAGTTCCAAGTTATATATGTCTGCCCCACGAAAGGCACATGTTAATAAGGGTTATATATATAGTTATTTTTTTTAATGAGGGCGGAGCTAATGGGCAAATGGTGTGGTTAAAAAGGGCAGGGTGGCACACCCTACCATTCCGCTCTAGAAAAAACCCTAGACATGTCCCCTTGTTTATTAGATAATCATGGTGTCAAAATTTACATAGGACCACGTGCAACTTTGGCCTAAATTGGCCCCCAGTTTTCATGAAAAATTGAAAATGGATGATAATACTAAAAAATAAAAAATTATAAAAGTAAGTTTATTTACCCCCCCCCCCCAATCTACTCTCTGTCCAGAGCTGTATTCATGGAAATTAATTATACAGTCAAACCTGTCTTAAGGTGGCTGCTTAATAAAGGTGAATTGTATAACAAAGTAACATAATGGGATTCTGAAAATTAGCTTAGAGGTGATCACTAAAACAGGTTTGACAGTATCTAATATGTATCCCCATACTGGATTGAAAGCTGCTAAATAGTGTCCCAATCCCTTCAGTAACACCACAGTTATTGCCCTTTAATTGCAGAAAAATGTGCATCCAGGGAAATATCTTGGATGGCTAGAATTTAATGACATTGTGTACAAATATGTATCCACATACAGGTATTTATCCTGTTATTATATTCTGCCAATTGTGGATTCTATGTCAGTTGTCCAGTGGTTAAAACGTTGGACTTAGAATCCAGGGATTGCACGACGATTTACTGTCTGATCCTAATAATATTAACAGTCTTTCGGGAAGGGCCGTAACTATTGTTGCTATAACTTGTGGCCCGTCCGACCCATTTTGATTTTCTTTAAATTGTCATATGTTGTATATTTCAATAAATGAAAGAACTGATATACTTCTGTCTGATGACAAAAATAAATGTATCAACTAAGAGAGCCACACTGGTTGTGTGATGACTGGTTGTGTGATGGTATATGGTACGTGATAACTTAACCATTGCATGTTTGTGATTGTAGTATATAACACTTTCTGTTTGTCTGTCCGTCCATCCAGAATTGCTGCAGACTATAACTGTAGTTTCAAACTTGTTTGAATAAGATTTGCAAAGGGGATCTGTTTCGTAGGAAAGTGAGCTTGAATGAGTCTTACATTGGCAAGCTGCCTTCACTTAAAGCGACATTACATCGGTGAAAAAGAAATTTTTTACAGAATGTAATTTCGTATTATATGGTATATTTTCCCCCAAATATTTGCCACAGAATCTGAGTACATAACAAAATAATATAAATACGGTCAGCATCCATGCACAACACAATGTGTGTATCCTGAATAACAACATTTATGGTGCATTTACTGTTATATCTCACATTTATGCCTATGCATATCTATTTTTAGACTAATCTGACAGTACCTTTAGTATAGACGCCAATAATAAAACAAATGTCAATTCAGGAGCTTAACTGTTATATGAAATCCTACTTTTATTTCACTTAGACTGCAAAAACAGTTGTTGATTGAAAGGTAGTGTTATAATTTTTTCGGAAGAATTTGTAGTAACTACTATTTATACATAAATATGCAAATTTTGTTGGCTTTTTGCTTAGTGTCATTTTAACTGATTATTTTTAGTGGAATGTGAACTTGCTTCTTCAATAAGCAATTCACTGAAAATACAATTTAATTTAGCATGGTTCACTGGAAATGTAAACTTGATTTGGCATGATTCACTGAAAATGTGATTTAGCATGATTCACTGGAAATGTGAACTGAATTTAGCATGATTCACTTGAAATGTGAACTTAATTTGGCATGATTCACTGGAAATGCGAACTTAATTTAGCATGATTCACTGGAAATGTGAACTTATTTAGTATGATTCGCTGGAAATGTGAACTTAATTTAGCATGATTCACTGGAAATGTGAACTTAATTTAGCATGATTCACTGGAAATGTGAACTTAATTTAGTATGATTCACTGGAAATGTGAACTTATTTAGTATGATTCGCTGGAAATGTGAACTTAATTTAGCATGATTCACTGAAAATGTGAACTTAATTTAGCATGATTCACTGGAAATGTGAACTTAATTTAGCATGATTCACTGGAAATGTGAACTTATTTAGCATGATTCACTGAAAAGTAGGTTAATGTGTTGTGACTTCACCTGTAATGTTGATGTATACTTCAGTCTGTCCAGAGAAGGAAGGATGATATGGCCAGGAACCTCGATGAAAGTAGGAAGATGATAATGGCTGTAAGTTCCATCTAACTCGTTTGTATGTAGAGTTGATTTTCTGGCCCGATAATTGTTAAATACATGTATATTGTGTATTGTTCAATCCGCATACGGTACTGATCTAGTCTATTCTCCCCCCCTTTCCCCCACCCCAAATCATTCGCCAATTGCTTGTTACCCCCCTCCCCCCTCATTCATTCACCAACTGCTTGAAATTATTCACAACTGCCTGCCCCCCCCCCCCCCCCCCCCTCCTATGATTCACCAAGCCTATCATGATGATACATTGTAGATCTACTCCAGTCAATATAGATATTAACTTTAACTAATTGCAAAAGTTGATATTTTCATACTGAATGAAAGCTCATATGCACAGTAGTCATACAAAAAAAGTCGCACTCTACAAAAATGGAAAAATGTTAGGGTGAATTATTGCAAAATCTTAAAATTCAAAGACAGCAAACAAAGCCCACCATACCGAATACTCTTCAATCTCCCAGTAAGTTTGCACGCACGATATTGAAAATAAACATGCAAGTGGACCAGTGAAAAGCCGCATTGCTGTGCAATAAGAAGAGGGTAGTTTGAAATGTAGTTTATTTTATCTTACAGTGAAAGACATCCAAGAAGCAAAACATTAACCAGTCCTATATATACAATTTTAATAATTTCTAAGTATAACATGGTTTCGCGACAATTGTTGCAATTTGAATTGACCTTTCATTTGCTATAAACTGTGGTAAGTTGAAACAGATGCCAAATATTCATTTTTAAACCATGTGAATGTCATCAGCACCTTATTTGTACAGGAATATAATCGGTATTCACTATGAACATTGTGAATTAATAAAGATGTGGCTATTTTTTCAGAAAACTAAGGAAGCGTATATATGTCACATTTACACATTTTGTTTCCATTCCACAATCGTCGACAGCTTGATTCGTGCGCCAAATTCTGGCACTATTCAGTCTATTCTATCTAAACCTGTTATTCTCTTCTTCAACGTTGTTATCCATCGCCGACGGCATAATACTATATCTTGGAGGTGTACATGAGACCGTCTAGCAGTCCATTTGGAGCCATAGCCATTAAGTCATATTTAAATGTTACTTGGGAATATATAGAATTGTTTCTGGGTGACACTGTTTGTGTTTATATTGTCCATTTGCACAATCACTACAAGTAAGACTTAAACTGACTTTGTTTATTGAGACAAAAAAATTGTTTCAATAACGGTACACAATCTTGATCGGCAACTTCTACGACTTGCTGGTGACGGATTACTATGAGAATTATACCTATTTCTCAAACCTGATATAGGGGTGGTTTATGCAATAAGAATCACCGTCGAAACATTGTATGCACATACATAATAGTACAAACATGGTCTGAATATAAGTGTCATTGAGCAAGAAAATGTTTCCTCATTGCTTACTATGTAATACCAGGTAGCATGATTTGAGTGTCAATTTAATCAGCTAATAGCATTCATCACAATCAATGTAAAATATATTAGTAGTATAAAAAATGTTCGCCATTATGAGACCATGTTTTTATTAACATATATTGATATCACTATTTCGATTTCATCCGGCAAATAAATTGGCGATATCATTTAATAAAATTAGTAATAGCACGTATTCAATTTGGATACGTGATGTAACCTACTAGTTAGCATGTATCAGTTTGAATAGGTGATATCACGTATTGTATTGAAAATGTGATATTATGTACTCGATTAGGTGGTGCCACATATTATGAATAAATAATACCACCTAAGCTAAACATATATACGGCTCCCTATATGAGACAATGTGTCAATCTCGAGACATACATAGGACACTTGATCTGTACATCTTTACTTTAAATATTACCGGTTACAAGCACACTGATCACTATGGTTGATGTCAATGCCAGCTATCATGGAAATGAACAATGCTATGCAGCACGTCTCTAATACAGAGTATTAAACCAGTAGGCAACACAAGGACGTTGGTAAAGTTTGATCTGCCAGAGACAGTAAAAGACACTAGAGAAGTGTTGACAGTTCTACTCCTTTTGATGAGACAGATGCAACGTTGAGAAATATTGAAACAGGAGTTACTGCAGGTGACAAAGTAAATGTAGACAAGGCAAAGGCAATTGGAGAAGCAATAGTGAAAGATATGGTTGGGAAATCTTCAGAGTAATACACATTTATAAGGTTTAACGTCTAACGTTAAATGACAAAAAACATTGTTAAGTTGACAGGTGAAACAGTAGACAATTCTCAACTACTCTTTCAGAGATTAAAAAAGCAGATGCTGAAGATATTTCAACACTATTTAAGTATGAACTCAGTAGCCTTTTCCATCAGCTTTGCTTAGAAATAATGGACTACCTCGAGTACCACAGTAACAAGTCTAGCAGACGCTATTTGGGTATTTGGAGACTGCAGAATCATCGATGAAGTGCAACAATCTGATGTACAGACATGTTATGTGGTAGATGGAGGTTCCTTGCTACAAAATATTCCCTCGCAAAAGAATAAAACATTTGGTGATATTTGCCAACAATATCAGTTATCAATAAAAAAAACTACAAAAATGTCATTGTAGTGTTGTTATTTCTTTGGAAGCTCCCACGAACCATCTACAAAAGACTTACCAATTACTGACGAAGACGTGGAGTAGTTTGAACTGAAGTTAAATTTGCATACAAGATACCTTTCAAGTCAAAGAATGTTGTATATTAGGAAAAACCTGAACAATAAGCAAAACTGTATTACACTTCTAGGAGAATTCCTGACATCAATCGGAATTGATGTCAGATATGTATCCAGTGATGCAGCTACGCTTACTGTCAATGTGGTACTTCAGTTTTGTATTCACATGTATATATTATGCTTGTGAAAACGAGTCTCCCTCCTGCTCCTGAAAGTCTTGTGAACATTATACGTTGTAAATGCAAAGCATACTGTGAGAGCAAACGTTGTACATGTCGAAAACATGATTAGCATGGAGTGTGGAGCATGGCGATGCGTTGGTTGTTGAAATCCACCCACTTGCTGAATTACATATTGAGGAAGTGGGAGATTATTGTTGTGATGAATAGGTGAATTTAGGTTTGACTAGATTGATACATTCTACAAATTAAATGGCTCTGTTTCCATTGTACACTGACGATATATCGAGCGTATTACAGTTCTTTTGCAAACAGCATAGAGCCAACATATTCGAAGGCATGATATCTATTTGAGTGATATCACCTATTCAATATGTGACACAATCATATGATATAGTTGAATATGTGATTCATAGGCATAGTTCATATTCGATAGATACGAATCACATATTCAAGTATTTTATATCAACAATTTCATTTTGTATATAACATTTCGACTATTTATGATAAATTGGTTCCATAACATGACACAACACGTTTGACAGATTGATATCATATATTCAAATTGCTGACATCACACTATCGAATAGGTGTAATTAATATCATGATATTAAATATGCGACAATTTTAGGATAAATAAAATGTGGATCATAATATTACTGTCTAGGGACAGCACAAGGGACAGCTCCTCTGATAGTCACGAAGACCCGGACTAAATGTACAAACAGAGGCAAATTTACACAATTTTAATATACTTATATAATTATCACAGTGGTGGCAAACAACAAGATGGAAATGATTGCTCCTACTGAGCGAGACGTATGATCGTTCGTATTTTAACTGTTCGCAAATGTCTTCAACTGCTGTTCTATTACATTGTTAACAGAAATTCACACTGTTCCGACTATGTCGATATCTAACTCTGTACCTGGACACATTCATCAACGTTATAATATATTTGCACTTAAATGCAGTTCTGAGTGACAGTTCACTACTAAGTAAGTTAACTTCAGTATATATATATATGCACTTAATGCATTTCAGAGTGACAGTTCACTACTAGTTAATTTTGTTATCCAGTGACTTAATTAATCCTGTGTCACCGACGTTTCTCTGCGTCCTTATGACCTTGTCCCCTGATGGTGGACTCGATATTGGCTGCTCCAGCTACCGCTGACATGCCCAGTCTGTAGGGTGACCAGCTCATACCAGCAAAGTCCCTCTGTCGGCCATGCCCCAGCTTGTGTGACATAGCTCTCTGGATGACAGAACCGGATGCACATCCCAGGCTCCGTGTTCATGCGTGAAGCAACCCAATTGGCTGCTTCAAAAGATATACGTTTGTACTCTAGATGTATCTGGAAGAGCTGCCTTGCTGTGTGGACTTCATCGCTAATTATACAGTTTCGGTGAATACACGCACAGGGTTTTCATGCGTTTATGAGCTGATTTAACATTCACATTCTATCGAATGTTTTAGTACAAGGCATTGGAGAGTAATTTTACAGATAAAGGGTTTAGTGATAAGATAAATCCAAGTCGCATAATACTAGTTTGATTTATATCAATTAAACGAGAATTTCCCTAATAAGTAATGTATAATATTATGACAATGTACCTTCGCGGTTAGGTGCACATTATTCCCCATTTAGTATAAATTTACCCACATAATGTACGTAAATGCATTGACAATGAGGCCCCGACTACACAGTAGTCAATCTCGTCACTTTCATTTTTCTACAGTGTGAGTTCAACTATTTGAATGCTTGGAATAATTTAATTTAATAAACACACAATCATTAAGTACATTGTAAGAATGTGTTCAGCTTGTATAAAACATACATGTACCTAATTTATATAAAGCATACAGATTTAACATAAGTATATGTATTGATGTATTATATCCACATTTTAAAGCAGCATTACATCGTAATAAAGGATGTTTTGGGTAAAATATAAATACTAATGTATTACAAAATATTATTACAAAAATCGAAATAGTCTCAGAAACGATAAAATTCCAATAAATATAAAGTGTCATATACACGTATTTGTTTATCAACAAACGAAATGTATTCACGCACAGCGCGCATGCGTGAAACAGCAGATGTAGAAAAGCACATTGAACATGACAGAATAGTTTGTATGTCCCATTAATGTCAAACCTCTTGCGAGGACCTAGACAACAGTGGTTATGAATCGACATATCAAGTAATTCAATTAAAACGGACACGTGGGGCAAATGGGGAGGATTTAGAAAGGCAAAGAAATTGAAATTCACCAATTCCGTCGCGTATTATCTACTGAATGCAAGGTTTGTTGCTACGTTTTATTTTGTAAGAATTATTTTAGTTTTGAGCACTAACTGTGTATCTTATAACTACCAGTAGTTGTTTAATCATTGTAGGGCTTAAATCAACATACTATGGTATATGTCAGGGGACATACTTGTATACAAACAATCGTTATAATTTATGGGTCCCCCCACAGGGTATAAAACCAAGACATATTTGATACGGAAGACAGTTACTTTATCGCCTATATCTTTTCGTAAATACCAAATTGGTTGTGCTTAGAATACATTTGATATTCAAAGTAGCAATGAATGTATTTGTTTTTACAGTTAATTCTAAATTTAGCCATGATAAAGATTGATACATATTTAGTATGAATTCATTGTATACATTTCCATTACTGATTCTCATGCATTAAAGGCTATTTGAAAAAATACCCCCGCCCCCTTTGGACTTCTTTTGTCGGGGGTGGGGGGGAGAGCATCACAACCAGTTTGGATTTTGGGTGGGGTTTTTTCTGGCAACACATTCACATGTTACTCCACTTACCATACACCTTTCTAAAAGGGTGATGGTGGGGCAGGGTTAGGATTGACAACCTGCTTGAACAGGGGGGGTGGGTCTTTGTTTAGAGACAGCTGCAAATTACATATCTGTACCTTAACAGATCTGCTAGGCATCTGTTGTTCATTTTGCCAGGAAAGTAATTAACACCCATTTCATTTTGTGAATTTTCATACCCACATGTATGCAATAACCTTTAATGTGAAAGGTTTTAATTATATGTTTTCATTGGTGGGGAATGGGGTATTGTCTACAATTTACGGTCAAGCAAGCAATGCATGCTTGGAGAGGTAACCATGTGTTCTTATCCAGTGATAATTGTTATGTGAAAACATTCTTGCTTACTGAACATAACAATTATATAAATCAACAATTAATGTAAATTTGCATGTGAATTAATGTTTTCATTTGTTTACAATTTTGTTCTGACACGTTATTTGATTTTAACAGTTTTGAGACCAGCATCTTCATCCGGTACAGATAAGGAAACTGCATGTGAGACAGAGGTATACACAGAATGGAAAGGTGTTGCCCACCAACAATCAACAACTACTCACAATCTTCAGTCAGCCACTGTTTACTATTCCAGTGCCTGACATTTCAGAACGGTAGCAAATCTATTCATCACTATTTTCTGTATCGCATCAGATAAAAATATCAAAGTAAATGAATTGATTAGACGTGTCGATTGGCTTACAAAGTACATAGTAAAGTTCCAACACCTTCAAAGAACATATAATGTAATGGATATGGTTCTCACCTTGGAACCATAATGGTGCGAGTTTGCGCCCCACTAGAACCATAGTGATGATGTATGTAGTTAAGCCGTTTAAATCAACATTGCCTCTTCCTCGTGACAATGTGTTCCATTAAGGGGATGAGGCAGCGAGATCAATTAAACTAATGATGAAATAACTTGTTTCGCAATCAAGCAATTTGAATAAACTAGATAAGATATTGACCCAGCTAAAATTAAGAATTGTTATGGGTATGTGTCATTCTTGTTGCAGAATTGGATCAGAACTGTGTATTATTGAAGACATGGCAAGCATCAGGGTACTGTCCACAAGATGAACGAGGACGCAAACACCACAATATTGAATAACAGAGAGATCATTCATAAGGTAACTTCATTAATACATTGAATCTACATTAAAGCAGCTGTGTCGCATATTAATTATTTTATTTTAATAGACCAGATTCTCACACCTTATTTAATTTATTATTATTATATAAACAGGTATAAATTTATAATGCCTGAATGACCATGTAATAGTTTATTCTATCGACTGTATATCGATACTTTGGACACTATATAACCCTCCTCAAAGGGTCGTGAATATGCCACCACCTAAAGAAATGTTCATATAACTTGGAAAATGTAATTTGTTTTTTCCATCAATCAATAATTAACCATGCAATAGGAATGGGTGCTAATGTTTATAGCTACGTCTGTCTGGGGACAGGGTATCTTAAAAATATGTTGATAGACTTTGTGGATGTTTGCTTGTGTAGAAGAAAGTGGTTTGATTTTGTGTGAATTCGGTCAAATGTCTTGTGTGATCAGCGACGAGTCCACTCCAATTGATTTCTATAGTAGGAAACCTCGTATGAACTGTCAAATAAATAATACCATTTGTTTGACCTTTCAATGTCGAATCGGGGTCGTGCTAATCTTTTGTCAAATACCATGCAACCCTAGATTTATAGGTGTATTTGTGACATTTTGTAAAACACTGTAAAACACAGGCATATCTAGATTTTATGGTCATTCTGAAATTTGTATATTACCGACAGCATAACAGCTTATGTATCCAGGTGCCCTCTGAGCAGTATTGTATGCACCTGGTAAGACCACCAACCTGATATAATTGGACACACCAGTGGAATTTGAATAGAGTTGAGGAGCAGGTGACTGACTACCTTAGATACTCATCCACGGAGATATAGTGGGTGTTGCAGACAGATAGTGGATGTAGCATTCTGTCAATAGCTTCATATAAACTTCCGAGTTAAAATGGGATCATTGTGTAAAACTAGGCCAGCTTACAATACTGAATTATGTCATAACTCATTTACACAACAGTTGCTTCGTACAAAACCAGATAAGTAGTTTGATGATAATTTTAACCATTGTCTGGTTTGTCAGGGTAAACTGGCTCTAGTTTGGTTTAGTACCAGTATTATTGATATTGTATTTTATTTACAGGCTATGTAGAATATAGCAACAACTGGACACATTATGTTGTGAAAGAACCGAAGCAGTATGGATATATGGGCGATATGATGCCAATGCAGTGTGAAGACAGAATAAACTGTGATGACTCGACATGATTCGAGGATTACTGACTGTAACTTATCTCCCCCTCCAACAAAATCTTTATTTGAAACAAAGAAATGAAAGCGAACAATAATAATTATTGTCATTTAATGCACTTTTATTCCAGATGATTATACAGCAATTCATTTCATTAAGATCCATAATATCAAATATTGAAATTTTATTTGGTTATTAGTTTGTTTCATTGCGTCCCAACATTTCCATATAGTACCTGTCCGTCTAGGACCAATCTGAAACAAGAATAAATTATCATCAAAGTCTGAATGTATTAGTGACATTTGAGGTTAATAATTTCTACGATGCAAGTTAATTTAAACAAGAGCATTCATTTATATGAAAAAGTTGTCAGTTTCTTACGGAGGTTGGTGCACCCAAGTACTGGTTAACCGCTGGAGCCTGCCCAGGAAAGGTGTTGTTAGGTAAACTGCTCGCCGGCGACATAGCCCAAAATGGTGCTGATGCAGGCGTAAAACCCGAAATATAACATAAATATAACATAATTAAACAATAGCACCATGAACTTTTGAAGGCCTCAGTGTGCTCACCAGAGTTCAAAGGGTTATACAAACACAGTATCTGGAACGTTTGCATATTCTCCGTGGCCTAGTGGTTAAGGCTTCCACATATGTAGCGGGAGGTCGAAAGTTTGGACCTCATCAGCCCTTTCAATAGGGGTGACATTAAAATAAACAACACGTTACATTATTTTTATTCTATTTAATGCTTGTTTAACAGGTCGCCCAATGAATGCTTATAGTTGCAACACAGCTTGTATACATACCTACTAGCCACATATCTGAGAATTATGGTTTCTGATAAGATGATTTCAAAAATGTTGAAGTCTCGTCAATTAACATTATGACATAAGGGAGGGGGGATGAGGTATATCAATGATGTCCAATGGAATCTCTCACCTGTGACAACTGTGTGAGATTAAATTTAAACTTTATTTATTTAACAATGACTGGGAAACAAGCTGTAACGTCTTATATTAATCACTCTTGTTGGAGCGGATGACAAAGAGTATTTGTGGTCATTCGTGTCGGAGGAAACCAGAGTACCCGGAGAAAACCCACCTGCATTTGTGAGAAGCGAGCGCATTAACCACTGCGATAATCGGACAGCCACAACTATAGCCCAGTTCAATAAGTACAGTTGAAATTATCTCCCCTTGTTAACTCTTCATCACGAAAGATAAATTCGGCACAAAGTTCAACTTCCGGTGAGCAAAAAACGATCTTCTTATAATGGAGTCTATACAAATTGTACCAAAATCCACTCAAAAAAAGCAACATTACTGTTCAGTCTGTTTAAATGTCCGTGGAAAGATCATTGATGGTCAATCTATTGTGTTACATAAATTTCCAACGGATGTAATGTTGAGAAAAACGTGGATTAAACGTGTAAAGATTGTGATGAAAACGTTCAAGTACAATGCCAATTCATGGATTTGTTCAGCGCACTTTGTAGATGTCATACGTCATGTCATCGGACCACAATGTTCCATCAGTGTTCCAGATCCAATCGAAGAGGAAATTATTCGGAACGTCATCAGTATGTTAAACATTTTTATTTGTCAATAGTTTATTTTATAAAGGACTAGGTGGTGTACATTTAATGATTTATTGATTACATATGTGTACATTTTAAAATATATCCTCTGCACGACACTAGCTGCATACTCATAGTTAGTAATAGGCAGGGCCCACTTACATGTATCAACTTGGTAACATACATTGTAAATACTCATAGTTAGTAATAGGCAGGGCCCACTTACATGTATCAACTTGGTAACATACATTGTAAATACTCATAGTTAGTAATAGGCAGGGCCCACTTACATGTATCAACTTGGTAACATACATTGTAAATAAATAAATATATTAGTACTACTCATCAGAAACCTTTTCTAGTTAGTTGTACATTTTTAAAGAGATTAGTCCTGGAGGAAATTATAAATGTTTGTGTACATGTAGCTGAGAGTTTATAAACATTATCATTTCAGATGTCAAAAGAGCCTCGTGTCGACAATGATTCATGCGATGCCGATTATAGCCCTCACATGTATACAGCAACTAGGCTACACAGCATGGACAGAGACACAGAAATGGTGGATGTGAATGCAGAAACGCCAAATCTGTGTGTAACTGGCATGAGCAATCAATGTGTTTCTGTGGCATTTCATGACTATTGCGGAGAAGTAGATGTAAATACTATATCAACATTCTTGAACAAATGTGAACAGACAGTAGTGGGGCGCCGAGACCCAGGTAGGCATAAATACTGTGTCGAAACTAATACAGACCAAACATCCTCAATATCCAGTGAGAGAGACGAGGGATGTTGGAATTCAGTGTAAGCTCCCTGAAATTGTGTTTGAGGACATTGCAGATAAGGACTCAAAAGTCATGTTTTACACTGGGCTGCCAAATGCTGGTACATTTCGTGCACTATTTGATGAAATGGGTGATGCAGAATCACAAACAGGCAGGAATGGGCATGCAAACAGGAAAGGGCGTCCTCGACAGCTCAGACTAGTCGACGAGTTTATTCTGGTACTAATGCGTTTGAGGCTAGGGCTACTTATGGAAGACATTGCGGCTAGATTTTACATTTCAAAAGGTACATCCTCTGTCATCATCAGCAAATGGATCGACTACCTTTCCGTCAAGCTATCAATTTTGGTAACGTGGCCAGGTAGATCAGTAATTGAACGGGCAATGCCAAGGAAGTTCAAAGCAGCCTATCCAAAGACACGTGTCATCATAGACTGTACAGAGTTTTTTTACAGAAACACCACAGTCTCTGATTAATAAGTCATTAATGTATTCACATTATAAAGCACATATGACCTACAAAGCATTGCTTGGCATCAGCCCATCAGGTATGATAACATTTGTGTCAGATTTGTGGAGTAGCAGTATCAGTGACAAACAGATCACCAGATCATGTGGTTTAATCGATATCTGTGACAGTGGTGATGCTATAATGGCAGATAAAGGTTTTTTTAATTGCCGATCTCACAACACCAAAGGGTGTTGATAATACCGCCTTTTAAACGCCAGAGGTTTTCGAGGAGAGAAGTGGAGGAATCAAGACGAATTACAAATCTGAGGATTTATGTTGAAATGGCCATGAAACGGGTCAAAAACTTCAGAATTTTACAAGGAACTATTTCGAAACAGCTCAGCAAAATTTTGAAATTATGTGCTGGACTGTCAAATTTGCAACCACCTCTAGTACTGGATGACTGAACGTACATGTAAACAAATAACTAACAATGATGTATGTGTTTATTTCATTAATGAACAATTGTTAATACATTGTATATAAATATTATAATCTTATTTAGTGTTTTTTCATGTACCGCTCTCCATTTCTTCAGAATAGCTAATTAGAGCGAAGAAATTAATGTGCTTAAATCCCTTTTTATCATGTTTTATTATAAAATAACATTTGCTCGCATAAAATTGGTTCAGTCGCATACAGTGAAATTTTGTCTTTCTGACTTAAGTAATGGGTGTAACTTGTACTATGAATGATTATTGAATACATCTATAGAGTGGTGGAACCTATGCTCGGCGTATTGTTTCCATCTGTATTTAAATAGTTTTAACCTATTTTCGCTGACAGAGGTGAAGCATGGATCAGTAGCATTCCGTTGTGCATGCCGGTAGCCTAATGCAACTGCCACCTGACTGGTTCAGTAGCCGAATATAAAACAGATAGCTTGATGGGAATTTTTTCCCACCAAAATGATGCGGTTTATGAGCATTTCAGGTACAAATAACCAGAACAAAAGTTTCTTATGAGTTTTAATATTGTTAGTTATTGATGTTACTAAGTCAAAATAATATATTCAACATTTACACGTGCATACATAAACAAATTCATGTACACCGTGCATAGGTGCCCTAAAGTATCTAGTTCCCCATGGAAACAGGTGCTGTTGCGATAGCTGTAGTGAGGTCCATGGTCACGTAATGAAGCTAAAATTTTCAACAACAATTTTTTGAAAGTTGTATTCACAACTTATGAAAATAATAATATACGGCAAGTGCATTTAACCTTTTTTATAGGCCATGATATGTAGGATTTATGCCGAGCATAGGTTCCACCACTCTATATACATGTAAAACATATTTTGTCAAATGTCATTTATGCTTTCAAGCCCAGGAGCTTGCACTGTTTACTAGATGTTACTGTATATAATATGCATGTCCTCCTGGCATATTACATACAGTTAAATGTACATCTAGTAAACAATTCCCAACACATTGCATAAGTTAATTATGTACAGTACCCTCCACATGAAAAAGAAAATCTTTAATCTGTCCCGGCATACAATGTACATGTTATGTTAACTTATGTCACCGGCGGTACTTAAAGAGTACTTTGGTGTTAACGTTATATATAGCGGTAACAACAAGACCTGAAATATTTGTGACTTGATTAGGAAAACGAATGATATAAAAAACCGTTGTACTCTTAAGTACAATCGGTGACATTTACACAAAATCAACACAATTTTTAGGGCATAAATTGTTTGCCACGCTTTATACGTACGGCGTGTGAAAATTAAAGGAACCATTGACTGTATGAAATGCATCCAATTTAGCTAGCCTATGTTCCCCGAAAATGTTATCAAAGTTAATTCTCTCAGTTGACCGTCCTTCTAATGTCCACACATAAAAGTCACACCAGCTGCATTCCAGTATACCCATTTGGCCTTGTACTTGGAAATAATAATTGTGATTCTTTTTCAATGTTACTTTTCCATTTTCCAAGTAACAGAAGAAGTCTTTCTGTTTGGAAGCCTCTACTGGTGATATAGTAGAACTATATTTATATGGACATTTTATTTCTAAAATGCCATTGTTAGACACACAATGAGTGCAAGTAACAAGCCCATCTGGGCTAGCACCAAGGTGGGGATGTTTGGTGTTGACAACTAATCCTGTTTCACTCACTGTTATGTTGGTGTGTTCCTGTACCGAGTCTTTCAAATATAACCTGCGAGCAGCTGGTTCATGGATTTCCCCCCAGTTTGTACTGACTGAACTGAAGCTATTTTCCACAATTTGGACAGCTCCTGCTTTCTTGTTTTCACTTCAATATGTTTGCACATTTCATCACTTACAGCTAATTTCTCTAAATATTGTTTGAAAGCACATTTTGGTCCGTCAGCAGACAAATCAATGCCATCTCTAAACATGAAATCTGGACTGGGCATGCCCAATGGTTCATATCTTTCATGTGCTGGTTGTTGGAAGTTGTTCAATGTTGCAGTATGTGACATGCAGCATACGGATTGCATTTGGCAAGGCTGTTGGTAAACCGTTGAAAGTTAATTGGGGTTGGACTTGGTAACACTTTCCCGATATTCAATTGTCTTGTTTGTTTTTCACATACTGTTACACTCCAACCTACAACTTACACTATCACTGAATTTTTGTTTCTTAAAAACAATGTCTGTCACTTTCTTCGGACTAAGCTTCCGAGCTCTCGGCTTCTTCCACAAGCATGCGTTTGATGTAGATGCATCTAAACCTTCCTTCTTCTTGTCCGATATGTCGACCAGTGCATACAGAAGTGCCGCAACATGGTTGCACGACTCGCCCTCACTGAAATGAGGAAATAATGTTATATTAAATTGTTCCGATAACATTTCATGTACATACAAAATTGCTTTATTCTATGCAATAAATACAGAACTTTACATGTATATATATGTCTGTTTGAAACATACATTTATATATATCTTATTCATATCATGATTGTCTGTATAATTTGTTTTTCATCACCAAATCTTATGAACATAATTATATGAAAGTAAACAGCTAAAAGGAAAGTGTTTTGTTTAATATGTTGTTGCACCTCTTTAAAGGGCCACCTTCCTGAATCGTATTCTTGCACACCAAGCTGATAGGCAATTGGTATCCATTATTTAACTAGATGGCCTACCATCTGGCAGCATACATTTGTACAAGAATGAACCCTTGATGCGGTTGAAACCTCCCGCTCTGTAGGCAAACACCTTATAAACTAGAAATTAAGTGTACATATGTACATTATCAATATATAACACATGCATGGAGGTAAATATCATAATATGTAGACTGAGCCGGTGTCAATGGTTTCGTATAAATACTTCTTCGTATACAAGGCAATATAGAGTGAAACATAGTAGTGGATTTGCATAATAGTATATTATCACACCTACCCCAATCAGGTGGTGGGATGTTGACCATTAATGTAAAGGGATTTATACGAAACCACCTGCATTTGACTGAGCACAGGCAGGCAGATGACTTGTTGGGGACAACGGTCACAGGTGTGGATGGAAGCTTGTATTGAATATATTTTTTCAGGAAAACCTATGGAAATGATATTCAATCGGAATTATTTTAACAAGAATACATACCCCGCATCACGGGTGCAATCAGCAGCATGAACTCGCCCAGTAACCTTTAACAGGCAAACCCACACAACGTAATCCTTTTTCTTGTCATTTAAGCTGGAACAGATCTTGTGCATTCTGCCCGGATACAGCAATATGATATAGTTTTCTCTATGTCATGGTATTGTATGTACACTGTGAATGTGCCTGTCCGTGTAAAATAACTTTAGCTTTCAGTTGTTTCCTGGCATTAACTGGTTTGTTGTCAAAAGTCCTTGAATCATTCAACACAAGATAATTGTGTAGGTCATCTTTAGTTACACAAGGGATTAACTGAATATTACTTGACCACCCCCATTTCAATGCACACTCGGATGGCAATCTTTCTCCGAAGGGCGTTAGAAGTTTGTCCAAGTTCCTGCGTTTGGCAAAATTTTCGTCACCGGTACGTAGATCCAGAAGTGGAATTCTGCCGATTTTAAGAGATCCCTTCACTCGTTCAACTAGTTCGCGCTTAGATCACGATACAGGCAATCCATGCTTTCTTAAATAAGACTTTAATTCCATCACTTTCACGTTATCTAGGACACTTCTCCTGTTATTTTGCTTGTTATCGATGCCATTTTGAAAATATTTGCTCACCGGAAGTCAAATAATCTAAGAAGAAGAACTCTGTCGATACTTTTAACGGGAGGTAAATCACGTTATTGAACTGGGCTATATACGTGAGGTTACTTATAAACAAGTGAATAATAATTTGTGATCTGAATCGACTTCAATTATATAGCGGTCCAGTGGTTAACACGCAGGTTAAACTCACCACTATACCATACTAAAATGACTCGCATCATAGTCTTTCGGATAAGACTCTAAACCATGCACGAAAACGAGGCAGAGGAGACTGTATTGTACAATCCACTAAAATCACTAATCTCTTCAAGAGGTGTAGCTCATATGAGCAACCGGTAGCGACGTTAAATATCCGTAAAACACACACACAGTCAACTTCCATTTGTAACACTTGTAAGTAATGCAAATATCATCCAAACATTTATGACTTGCACTGGCACAGTCATATTTGACTGATGCTCTATATATGACTGGAATATATTCTTACGTCGCGCATTGAAATGCAGTTGCTGGGCAGACATCCACACTGTTTGTTCAAGTCTGCCTGCACCAATATTGTGTACTAACAGCTGGTTGTAGAGGTCCTGGTTATGGTTGTGGAGATTGAGTACCAGATTCTGCAACTTCTCAACACCCATGACAATTTGTAAATGCAATGAATTTTCTATGAGGTACATAAATAAACAGCCAGAATAGACTAATATATTCAATGTAGCTTGTGCCAGCTGTGGTCAACTCGGTACCAAACAGTTCTCGCCTGTGGTTGTCTCAGTAATATTATAGTGGGACATTTTCCGAAACAAAACCAATTTGTATGTATGTATGTTCCATTAATGTCAAATCCCTTGTGGGGGCCTATTCATGTTGTCCTGGGCAGGCTTAGTCGATTTAAGCGGTTAAACAGTACTAAGCCATGTGTGTAATGTGCCTTGCTCAATGACACCTCCTTTGTGCCATACTAAGTATCGAACCCGGGACCGTTCAATTCCAAATGCGATGCTGGCAGCCCACGGATGTCTCGCACCAATTTGTAGTTCAGCAAGGCTTAGTGTTCTATTTGTATTAAATTATTCTGTGTTTTGAATAAGTACCAGTTCGTCCCCACCCCAGAACCACGGTGGTTGTAACTTTGTGCACAATTTCAAAATTACATGGTGTTGTATTGCATTACGAATGTGGAACCGAGGGCGAATTGACTAAAATGTAAAGGAAATGGAATGTATGTCTAGATAAATACCTGTAATGCACTTTAGTCATAATAAAAAACAGGATATGTAAGCAATCCCCCCCCCCCCCAAACTATTAATTAATAATGATTACCCTGATACTTGATGCTCAAATTCTGCAAAACAATTGTGAGAAACGATATAATTTTCTTTATAATGATTTATGAAAATTATGTTAAAAATATCCCATGTGCACCCCAATGACAACTTCTGAAGTTGTTTCACATTAATTTAACACTTATTCGGCATATGAAACAATTTGCACGGTTTCCAATTAAAACCAAATCATTTGAGATACATTGTAATAATAATTGAGGCCGTTTCAACTTACTGTAATTGTTCATACTTCAATCTGGCTGGGATATTCACGGCAAGATTCCATGTTTGTTTTCATCATTGCCGAAGGCGGACGATGCATTCCGAATGTAAATCAAATTCCGATTGTAAACAAGTGCGCGTGACTGACCGACTCGGAAAGTCCTACTTTCGGTTTTGAGTTCGCAAAAGAAGCACTGTTTACTAATTGAACATAACATACAAATTATAATTTAAGAATGTGTAGCAGCATTGCTACGTAAAACTTTTTTTTTCAAATATATATTATTTCATACGATGTAATTCTGCTTTAATCTAGTTAAATGTTATATAGTGTATACATAGTGGGTGAGGTAAATCATCCCTCTATGAACACAGAACATTTATATGCACATGCCAGAATAGCTTCTATATGCATTTGCAATGTGAGTAGTTATCATGTATTGACAAAATTAATTAAAAGACATCCAATAACGGGGTCCATATAAACTGTAGATATGGCACAAAACGGATCAAATATCCGTGTGAAAGTGGTCACTATTTACATATGGCATTTTAACCAATTTTGACAGTAACAAGTAACTATAGCTGTTAATATGTTACACATGACATGACACTCATATCAGAAAATCAGATGCAGGTTCTTTTCCCGCTACTTTAAAGTATTGAAATATTACATTGTTAGTGGGTGGGGTAACATTACCCCTGAAAAAGTCTTATTTTGTCAACCATTTATTTAAGCAATTTGCATCAAATAGCTAGTTACCATATACATATATGTGTATGTAAATAAAATCTAACAAATTGAAATAGCAATGCTATGACATGTTTTTATTGCACACCAAATGGGCATAAATTACCCAATATTTCGTCAGTTGTCTCTTTCTTGGACATTTTTTTGCTGCAATTTTTCGTATCCAGAGCTTCACATATAGTCATAACTACTAAAATAAATTCTTCCTATATGCCAATTCCAGCTACATTGACTGGACTAATCACTTTATCAGCGAAATTACTTTTTTGGCGTCGTTGCAGTGATGCATTTGTATGGTGGTCAGATTTGTTACTGCTGTGCTTATTCAAAACTCGTATAAAAATATAATAAATTAATCTGGATAATCCCATGCTCCTAATCATCTTCCATTTTTCAATTATATTTTTCAAATGACATTGTACCTCGCTATTATGTTAGTCTCTCCATATGTAGGACGTAATGCAAAATGACATTGTACCTCGCTATTGTGTTAGTTTCTCCATAGGACGTAATGCAAAATGACATTGTACCTCACTATTATGTTAGTCTCTCCATAGAACGTAATACAAAACGACATTGTACCTCGCTATTGTGTTAGTCTCTCCATAGGATGTAATGCAAAACGACATTGTACCTCACTATTCTGTTATTCTCTCCATAGGACGTTATGCAAAATGACATTGTACCTCACTATTCTGTTAGTCTCTCCATAGGACGTAATTCAAAATGACATTGTACCTCACTATTCTGCTCCATAGGACATCATGCAAAATGACATTGTACCTCGCTATTCTGTTAGTCTCTCCATAGGACATAATGCAAAACGACATTGTACCTCACTATTCTGTTAGTCTCTCGATAGGACGTAATGCAAAACGACATTGTACCTCACTATTCTGTTAGTCTCTCGATAGGACGTAATGCAAAACGACATTGTACCTCACTATTCTGTTAGTTTCTCCATAGGACGTAATGCAAAATGACATTGTACCTCACTATTATGTTAGTCTCTCCATAGGATGTAATGCAAAACGACATTGTACCTTGCTATTCTGTTAGTCTCTCCATAGGATGTAATGCAACATGACATTGTACCTCGTTATTATGTTAGTCTCTCCATATGTAGGACGTAATGCAAAATGACATTGTACCTCGCTATTATGTTAGTCTCTCCATATGTAGGACGTAATGCAAAATGACATTGTACCTCACTATTCTGTTAGTCTCTCCATAGAATGTAATGCAACATGACATTGTACCTCGCTATTATGTTAGTCTCTCCATATGTAGGACGTAATGCAAAACGACATTGTACCTTGCTATTCTGTTAGTCTCTCCATAGGATGTAATGCAAAACGACATTGTACCTTGCTATTCTGTTAGTCTCTCCATAGGATGTAATGCAAAACGACATTGTACCTCACTATTCTGTTAGTCTCTCCATAGGATGTAATGCAAAACGACATTGTACCTCACTATTCTGTTAGTCTCTCCATAGGATGTAATGCAAAACGACATTGTACCTTGCTATTCTGTTAGTCTCTCCATAGGATGTAATACAAAACGACATTGTACCTCGCTATTCTATTAGTCTCTCGCCCCTTGCCGGCGGGGGGATAAAAAATGCCAACATAAAATACACTCCCTGCAGAGGGGTGCAACTCCCCCGAAAAAGGAGCTACCTGTTTGCTGTGGGTGGCATCCCGTAAGCCGGAGAAGAGGATCCTGATGGTTGAGGGGACTGCACTGTTACGATTTTGTAGTTCCCAACACACTATTTGGCCTCTGATTCGGTGTAGACGTGGTGGTCGTATTAGCCCGGTACGATCAATTGGCTGGTCACGCCAAGCCCTAGAACAAGCCATATTTATGTTTACATGTCCAACTTTTGTTTAAGTTATTGCTTTGCTTTCATCATACCTTCTATAATACTTTCAACAGTATATACGTCATATTTTTCGTTCACAATATATCCCTTTTCTATGATTGCCATATATGACATTTTTCACTTAGCCCATTACACGTTTACTAAGTATGTTACACACAAATACCTTGTTGGACTCCATGGAGTGAGGTGATGAATTTTCAATAATTTAATATGGATGCCCCAAAATAAAAATGACTGCATGACAAACTGGACTGTGATGACACAGGAGGTGAGAACTCTTCACACAACCATCAAAGTCCATTTACACAAGATTTCTAATTATCGAATCCACTGACACAAGTAAAAATATTACGACCCCATCTCCTTTCGTTATAGAAAAAACGATAGAGAGTATTGCAGGAGTTCCAAAATCAGTTAAAAAGCTCCGAACTGGAAACCTGCTTATTGAAGTAGGCAATCTTCATCACTCTCGCAATCTACTTTCTCTGACATCATTCTTCAATGTTCCTTGCAAATGTTATCCACAATGTTATCTCAACTCATCAAGAGGGGTAATTCGTTTCCCTGACCTTGCTGGCGTTGCCGAGACTGAGATTGTGGATGAGCTTCGAGAACAACATGTCACTGCAGCTAGACGCATTAAAATTAAGACAATAGAGAAATTCAAACAAACACAATCATTCTCACATTTTACACTCCAATCTTATCACGTACACTCAAAATTGGCTATTTACTAACCAAAGCGGACATTTATGTCCCAAATCCACTTCAATGCTACAACTGTTTTAAATTTGGACACAACAAGACCAATTTTAAAACTGAAAAGGTGTGTCACATGTGTGCTGGCAATGGTCACTCTCACAACGACGACACGTGTCGACATCCAATATCATGTGAGAATTGCAGTGAGCCACATTCAGCCAAGTCTCGCAACTGCAAGACCTGGAAGATAGAGCGTGAAGTTCTCCAGGTCAAATTCACACAGAGTGTTGCATTCCCAGAGGCTAGGAAAATTGTCAATTCCAGATACAATACACCAGCAGCAACATATTCCTCTATCACAAAATCACACGCAAATAAATCAACACAGTGCATCGATGCGTCTACGCAAACCTCTGATCATTGAGAAATCAAATTCTCCTGGTTTGCAACCACCTCAGTCTACTATTCTACTATAAATCGTCATCACAGTCTGTAAAAACATCAACATCATCGGGTAATACTAAACCCACTAATACAAATTCGAGTAATTCTAAACTCGCTCTGATACCTAGAAATATAATAAATTTAAATAAAAAAGGCGGAGAAAGGGTGATGATGATCCCTTGCTCAGTCTAAATCGGTATAACACCCTGAGCGACATGGATGATGAGGATGATACCCCATCACTCCATAAAGATAGCAAGAAGATTTCGAGGCTGGATCCTCAAGATCTCATACAACATTAATAAACATGTTTCTATATTCATTGTGTACTTTGTTCCATAATTTTAAATAAATCAAAGGGATAATAAACCAGATATTATTCAGTGGAATTGCCGTGGTTTAAGACCCAATTATAATGACATTCTTCTGTTATTGAATCAAGGAACTTCTGTACTTTGTCTTCAAGAAACTTTTTTAAAAGCAACTACCGGTAACAACATGTCCTTCAAAAATTATTCTATGTATAATTATACCGTTCCAGATGCAGAACGAGCATGTGGTGGTTCATCCATCATTGTCAGTAATAAAACTCTTCACCGGTCTATCAAACTAAATACTATCCTACAAGCTGTTGCTATTTCGGCCACACTACACAAAGTTATCACCATCTGTTCACATTATATTCCACCAAGCAGTAAACCATCAATAGCTGAATTTGATCATTTAGTTCACCAGCTTCCAAAACCTTTCATAATTTTAAGTGATCTTAATGGACACCATAATCTATGGGGGTGTAAAGAATTGAACTTATTGAACATTTTATAGATAGATCTTTGTATTTTGAATGACAAATCATATACTTATCTGCATCCTGCAACTGGAAATTATTCATCACTTGATTTAACTATATGCCATCCATCTATCTTTCTGGATTTTGAATGGAAAGTAGGAGATGAACTTTGCGGAAGTGATCACTTTCCAATTTTTCTTAACCAGTGGTAAATGATAATATTCAGCACTAGAAATTAAATAAAGCTGATTGGCACACATTTGAAGAAATGTGTGAAGATCTAATATCTATTGACAATTTAATTCATACGGAAGATCCTATTAAAACTTTTACAAATATTTTACATGGAATAGCAGAAGAATGTATTCCAAAATCTTCGGGGAATTCAGCAAAACTTAAAAAGCTTTGGTTTAATGATGACTGTAAAACTGCCATTAGAAAATGTCGTGCAGTTCTTAAAAAATTGATGTTAGACCAACAAAAGAACATTTAAACTCGTTTAAAATATTTCGTGCGAAAGCTTGCAGAACATTGAAACTCTCTAAAAGGGATTCCTGGAAAAGTTATGTGTCTAAACTTAACTCTAGGACTTTAATTAAAAAGGTTTGGGATATTGTGAGGAAAATTAGTGGAAAATCGAAATCCAACTCTTTAGGACATTTAAATATATCAAATAAAAACATCACCTCAAGGGAAGATATTGCAAACACTTTAGCAGATTCATTCTCCAAAAACTCTTCTTCCACAAACGATTTCAAATGGTCAAAACCAGAGAAAAAGAGAACACTATAAGTTTTGACTCTGATAACTCAGTAAATTACAATCAGATATTTTCTATCAATGAACTCACTGATGCAATAAATAAATCACACGCTGTTGGTCCTGACTATCAATGTTTGAAACATTTGCCCAAGTATTCACTAATTGCGCTTTTAGATGTTTTTAATAAAATATGGAAATCCGGAATATTACCTGATTCCTGGAAAGAAGCCACTGTAATCCAAATACCAAAACCAGGAAAAGATAACACTAATCCAAACAATTATCGCCCTATCGCATTAACGAGCTGCATTTGTAAAACTATGGAAAGCATGATTAACGCCAGACTAGTTTGGTATATGGAGTCCAACAATTTAATTTCCGAATTCCAAAGTGGATTTCTGAATGAACGAAGTACCAATGACCATTTAATACGATTGGAAACGTTTATCCGTGATGCTTTTTATCAAGAAACAACACAGTTTCTATATTTTTCGATCTTGAAAAAGCTTACCACGAGTTAGGCTTTAAAGGACACATGCCACAATTTATATCTGACTTTCTCGTGGATAGACAATTTAAAGTTAAGAAATGGGTTCTACCCTCTCTAGCAATCACGAACAAGAAATACAAGGCAGTATTTTATCTGTTACACTTTTTAATATTAAAATTAATAACATTGTGAAATGCCTTGGCAAAGATACTGAGTGTTCTTTATATGTAGATGATTTTGTTATATGTTATCGATCAAAGTCAATGGCTACTATTGAACGCCATCTTCAACTTTGTTTAAATAAAGTCCAGTAATGGGCTTTAAATAACGGTTTTCGATTTTTGAAGGCCAAAACCAATTGTATTCACTGTCAGTCAAGAATATTACACAATGACCCTGTATAACTCTTGATGGAGTCCCCATTCCTGTTGTTCCTGAGACTTAAATTTCTTGGAGTAATATTTTATAAAAACTTTCGTTTATTCCTCACTTGAAGTACTTGAAAGCAAGATGCCTCTAGGCAATGAACCTCATCAAAGTAGTAGCTCATACGGACTGGGGAGCTGATCAAAAGGTCCTCCTTAGACTGTATAGAGTGCTAGTTTGTTCCAAACTCGATTATGGATCAATTGTGTATGGATCAGCCAGACCATCATATATCAAAACACTTGACCCAATACATCACCAAGGCTTACGACTTGCACTCGGAGCTTTCAGAACATCACCAATAACTAGTTTATATGTAGAAGCAAATGAACCATCCCTTTACCTCGGACTTGAAAAATTATCTCTACAATATGCCGTTAAGCTTAAATCAAATCCAAGAAATCCAGCGTACAAAGTCGTGTTTGATCTAGACAATAAAACTTCCTATGAGGCGAAGCCAAAGGCGATACGTCCTCTTGCGCTTCGCATCGAGGAAGCTATTCATAACGTAGATTTTAACATTGACAATGTTCATGAAACTTTTATATCAGATATAGCTCCTTTTGACCTGATTAAACATTATTTTACAACTTCATGATAACCTGAAATCATATACTAACCCGCTAATGTTTAGATAAAAATTAAATGAAATCAGAAACATGTTTTCAGATTATACACCAATATACACAGATGGATCTAAAGCCGGCAACAAAGTTGGCTGTGCGTGCTGCTGTCAGTAAATTACATAATTCTAAATTATGACTACCTGATCATGCGTCTATATTTTCAGCAAAAGTAGAGGCTATTGATTTAGCTTTGAATTTTGCTGATGCATCACGTGATAGAAAATTTATGATCCTTTCAGATTCTTTATCTGTACTACAATCAGTAGACAACATGAATGTTAAAAAAACCCATATTCACAAATTACTTATTAAGCACACAGATATTACATCGACTAAACATGTTATATATTGCTGGATACCAAGTCATATTAAAATACATTATTGCATTTTTAAAAGAATCACATATTTTCCATAAATTGTAAGTTTAAAACTGACGTCTTATCATTTTTACAGCTTGATAAATTTTGTTGCAATTGACCTTTCGTCATTACAATTTTAATACATACAGTATACATAATATTTTTAAATTGTAGATACCTTATATACAATATACTTAACCCCGGCGCGATATAGCCTGAACTGTGCTGATGCGCCGTTAAACCAAATACTCATTCACTCACTCCATTTTTCAATGACAGATACATTTTGATGTTGTAAGTCACCTAATTACTATTCACTCACTCCATTTTTCAATGACAGATACTGATGTGGTAAGTCACCTAATTACTATTGGTGTTTACGAGACATGGAACTCACAAAACAATTCCGGATACAATAGATAACAATTTTCTCCTTATAATTGATACAAATTTATTTTAGCTCGATTGCAAAACGAGTTCTTACAACTGATATTAATCAATCGCGAGACCTCATTCCTGATGGAATCCATCGCAACGAGGGAGAGAGAAGAGGCAACGTAGAATTTAAAAGCATTGCCTATGGGCACAATTGTAAAGGCTTCAGCAGGATTCGAACTCTGTGGGGTGTAGGGGTAATCCACGCTAACTTTAAGCATTCCCAATGTAGTTCATACCCTGATGGAAACTATTAACCCGCGATTCATTTCTTATATTTACATTAATTATTCTTTTCAATGACACAAAGAAATTATAGTATATTTTGCATTTAAACTGTTTTTTATCCATGGAACAGTGTTAAAAGTAAGACACATCTTCTAATTGCGAATACGCAGGCACGTAACGTCGAGTGCGCATGTTAGCTGCATATCATTAGTTGGGAACCCTCGTACGAAAATGAATAGAATCAGTGCACATACGTTCATCAAAGGACATGCAATAGCGATGTAGTATTGATTTATAAATCAACATGAGTTATAGGGCAGCATTAATGATTTATAAATCAACATGAGTTATAGTGCGGCATAAATGATTTATAAATCAACATGAGTTATAGGGCGACATTAATGATTTATAAATCAGCATGAGTTATAGTTCCTCACATTATATTTCATGCATTATTTTATCTACCGGAGCTGTCATAAATATATTTATCCTGCTCCCCTATATCGCTATTGCACATTTTGATGTCAATGTGACATTTTCCTGACCTTTAATGGAGCTTTAAGATCTGAGAAAACTGATCATGGAGAATTGTGAATAGACAATGCACTATCGGGTCCCTAAGCAATGTTTGGCCTCATTGTGAATCTGAGAAAACTGGAACAAAGCAATTGTCCAAGGTATTATATTGGTGATAAATTTTTGCTTGGAACTTTCCATATGGATCCTTTGTCATTAGATAAATATCAACACACTTGCACTTTACACAGATACCTGCATTTGCAGACATGTAGTACAAACATGAGAATAAACTTTTCAGGCCAAATAAAATTTAAACATTAGTGGAACATAACCTCACAATGCCAAACTTTCCCCATACGCATCTCTCCCCAACCTACAGTATATTCATGCTTTCCTTGTTTTATACCTTTCATTTCAGATGGGCTGGAAGCAGGAGGAGAGCCCAGAAACAGATGGAGAGGATCACTTGCTTGATCCCCCTACCCTACCCTCCTTTGATAAACCCGAGACCATGCTTACAAGTCAGGTAAATATTTAACGTTTATTTTCTTGCCATATGAGCGACTGGCAGTTTACCTAACAACTCCTTTCCTGGGCAGGCTCCAGCGGTTAACCAGTACTTGGTGCACCAACCTCCGTAGGCAACTGCCAACTTTTTCATATAAAGAGACACAATCTGAGTGGGGCTAGAACCCGTGACAATCAGTGATGATAGGTTACAGTGGTAGACAAGTCAGCGACCGTAACCACATTATCACGGAGGCAGACTTGTAAAGTAAGCATTATATGTAGTAAATTAGTAATTACAGTATATTTTATTTAGCTCATTTCTTCGCAGTATATTTTTTTGAACCCATTTCTGTATATTTGCAGGCAGATATACAAGGGACAGTCAATGATGATATCACACTGACAAATCTGGCATTAATCACAGAACAACTCCCACCCCAAGCCAGTATGTATTACTGTACACAGATAATAAGCCAATCATATGAGTTTACAGATTTTCTCAATTGTGATATAATGTGTACAGTGCCTGTCTATTTAAATCGGATCCATCCCTGAGAAGCCAATATATCCAAGTATTCCAGAATGTACCGAGTCTTTTCTAGGTGTTCTGTATATGGGATAGTACACTACCATATTCTTGGATATACGGACTCCATACACTACCATATTCTTGGATATACGGACTCCATACACTACCATATTCTTGGATATACGGACTCCATACAAACCATATTCTTGGATATACGGACTCCATACACTACCATATACTTGGATATACGGACTCCATACACTACCATATTCTTGGATATACAGACTCCATACACTACCATATTCTTGGATATACGGACTCCATACAAACCATATTCTTGGATATACGGACTCCATACACTACCATATACTTGGATATACGGACTCCATACACTACCATATTCTTGGATATACGGACTCCATACACTACCATATTCTTGGATATACGGACTCCATACACTACCATATTCTTGGATATACGGACTCCATACACTACCATATTCTTGGATATACGGACTCCATACAAACCATATTCTTGGATATACGGACTCCATACACTACCATATACTTGGATATACGGACTCCATACACTACCATATTCTTGGATATACGGACTCCATACACTACCATATTCTTGGATATACGGACTCCATACACTACCATATTCTTGGATATACGGACTCCATACACTACCATATTCTTGGATATACGGACTCCATACACTACCATATTCTTGGATATACGGACTCCATACACTACCATATACTTGGATATACGGACTCCATACACTACCATATTCTTGGATATACGGACTCCATACACTACCATATTCTTGGATATACGGACTCCATACACTACCATATTCTTGGATATACGGACTCCATACACTACCATATTCTTGGATATACGGACTCCATACACTACCATATTCTTGGATATACGGACTCCATACACTACCATATTCTTGGATATACGGACTCCATACACTACCATATTCTTGGATATACGGACTCCATACACTACCATATTCTTGGATATACGGACTCCATACACTACCATATTCTTGGATATACGGACTCCATACACTACCATATTCTTGGATATACGGACTCCATACACTACCATATTCTTGGATATACGGACTCCATACAAACCATATTCTTGGATATACGGACTCCATACACTACCATATTCTTGGATATACGGACTCCATACACTACCATATTCTTGGATATACGGACTCCATACACTACCATATTCTTGGATATACGGACTCCATACACTACCATATTCTTGGATATACGGACTCCATACAAACCATATTCTTGGATATACGGACTCCATACACTACCATATTCTTGGATATACGGACTCCATACACTACCATATTCTTGGATATACAGACTCCATACACTACCATATTCTTGGATATACAGACTCCATACAAACCATATTCTTGGATATACGGACACCATACACTACCATATTCTTGGATATACAGACTCCATACAAACCATATTCTTGGATATACGGACTCCATACACTACCATATTCTTGGATATACGGACTCCATACACTACCATATTCTTGGATATACGGACTCCATACACTACCATATTCTTGGATATACAGACTCCATACACTACCATATTCTTGGATATACGGACTCCATACACTACCATATTCTTGGATATACGGACTCCATACACTACCATATTCTTGGATATACGGACTCCATACAAACCATATTCTTGGATATACGGACTCCATACACTACCATATTCTTGGATATACGGACTCCATACACTACCATATTCTTGGATATACGGACTCCATACACTACCATATTCTTGGATATACGGACTCCATACACTACGATATTCTTGGATATACATACTCCATACACTACCATATTCTTGGATATACGGACTCCATACACTACCATATTCTTGGATATACGGACTCCATACACTACCATATTCTTGGATATACGGACTCCATACACTACCATATTCTTGGATATACGGACTCCATACACTACCATATTCTTGGATATACGGACTCCATACACTACCATATTCTTGGATATACGGACTCCATACACTACCATATTCTTGGATATACGGACTCCATACACTACCATATTCTTGGATATACGGACTCCATACACTACCATATTCTTGGATATACGGACTCCATACACTACCATATTCTTGGATATACGGACTCCATACACTACCATATTCTTGGATATACGGACTCCATACACTACCATATTCTTGGATATACGGACTCCATACAAACCATATTCTTGGATATACGGACTCCATACACTACCATATTCTTGGATATACGGACTCCATACACTACCATATTCTTGGATATACGGACTCCATACACTACCATATTCTTGGATATACGGACTCCATACAAACCATATTCTTGGATATACGGACACCATACACTACCATATTCTTGGATATACAGACTCCATACAAACCATATTCTTGGATATACGGACTCCATACACTACCATATTCTTGGATATACGGACTCCATACACTACCATATTCTTGGATATACGGACTCCA
>CM026404.1:35734747-35786594 GCA_014843695.1 Archivesica marissinica | reverse complement strand
GTCGAGGGGTTATGAGTTAGGATGTCTGTCTAATGGGTTATGAGTTAGGATGTCTGCCTAATGGGTCGAGGGGTTATGAGTTAGGATGTCTGTCTAATGGGTCATGGGGTTATGAATTAGGATGTCTGCCTAATGGGTCAAGGGGTTGTGAGTTAGGATGTCTGTCTAATGGGTTATGAGTTAGGATGTCTGCCTAATGGGTTATGAGTTAGGATGTCTGCCTAATGGGTTATGAGTTAGGATGTCTGTCTAATGGGTTATGAGTTAGGATGTCTGCCTAATGGGTCGAGGGGTTATGAGTTAGGATGTCTATCTAATGGGTCAAGGGGTTATGAATTAGGATGTCTGCCTAATGGGTCGAGGGGTTATGAGTTAGGATGTCTGTCTAATGGGTCGAGGGGTTATGAGTTAGGATGTCTGCCTAATGGGTCGAGGGGTTATGAGTTAGGATGTCTGTCTAATGGGTCATGGGGTTATGAATTAGGATGTCTGCCTAATGGGTCAAGGGGTTGTGAGTTAGGATGTCTGCCTAATGGGTCAAGGGGTTGTGAGTTAGGATATCTGCCTAATGGGTCGAGGGCTTATGAGTTAGGATGTCTGTCTAATGGGTCAAGGGGTTATGAATTAGGATGTCTGCCTAATGGGTCGAGGGGTTGTAAGTTGATGTCTGCCTAATGGGTCAAGGGGTTGTGAGTTAGGATGTCTGCCTAATGGGTCAAGGGGTTATGAGTTAGGATGTCTGCCTAATGAGTCAAGGGGTTGCGAGTTAGGATGTCTGTCTAATGGGTCAAGGGGTTGTGAGTTAGGATGTCTGCCTAATGGGTCGAGGGGTTATGAGTTAGGATGTCTGTCTAATGGGTCATGGGGTTATGAGTTAGGATGTCTGCCTAATGGGTCAAGGGGTTATGAGTTAGGATGTCTGCCTAATGGTTCATGGGGTTGTGAGTTAGGATGTCTGCCTAATGGTTCAAGGGTTGCGAGTTCAAATCCTTGTTCAGGCATATGCGATTTTATCATTGAGCAAGCCACATCATTCTTCTTTGCATATATATCACATAGTAGATTATATTTGTTACCTTATAATAATACAAGTAGGGTTTCTCTGAAGACAATGTGGGAGCCCCACTGTGCCCTTAGGCAAGGCATTTAAATTCCACATTGCCTCTTCTCTCTCCCTCGTGGCGATGGATTCCATCAGGAATGAGGTCTCGAGAGTGATTTATATAAGTTGAAATAACTTGTTTTGCAATCGAGCTAAAATAAATTTGTATATAAATAAAATTTAAATTTTTTTTTAAAAAAAGACTGAACAACCTGCCCATAATATGGAAAAAAGGCTTGATGGTAAGGGGAGGGGGGCACATCATTTTGGCACATCTGGGTTACTAATTGAAGGGCAAGTCTTCTTGTGATGAAGTAAACATTCAGGCAATTCTGCATGTATATTTATTTTTTGAAGTGAGCAGTTTGGATATTCTGCTAGCCTGTTAGGTTGCTCAATGCAAATACATAGAGGTGATTATGCAGAATAAGGCCTCTTGTATTTTTTAAACATAATTATAACATGGCTTGGCATTTTGTCTGTATACGCAAAGAAGGAATTTACCGTGTTTAAATCTGCAATAAAACATTGTTTAACGTGTAATGTCAAATGTGACGTTTTACTAGCATTTATATTTAGTTTTGTGACATTATTTACGCACTCTGAAAAATATGTTGGCGTATTTTTCGGATAATTTGGTCATTTTTGCTTTATTTATAGTCGAATAAAATTTGGTTCGTCTCTCTGAGCTCCAGAATTAACCACTTATTCCTACGGCCTGTGTCACTAATTGCTATGTGACGGAGCTCCAAACCATATTTTATTTGCCAATAAATAACTGAAAGAAAAAAATATTTATTTCTTAAATGATGCTCTGGATCCAATATATTCTATAAGATCTTGAAATATCTGATGCAACATCCGTCTAATATCAATAAAGATTACATGAGTTTCTCCAAAGACTGACATGCAACGCAAATTCCTTTCGCTTTACGGTATGGTTTATGTAATGGGAACACCATAAAAATTGTAATATTTTGCTTCCAAATGAAATGAAAATCTAATTTATTTATTTTTAAAAATATGTTAAGTTAATCATAGCAAAGCAAGGAAACGTAGTTGTGTGTTGATTGTTGAATGTTAGTATTAGGTGGTGGGTGTATAGCTGTGTGTTATTTGCCCTCTCAGTACTAACAACGTGTCATATCAGTTGAACAATAATATATCTGTTTGAACGTCTTCTGTGGTTACTAACTCTATCTATTCCTATATAGACCCAGGATATGTACTCGGCTACTGTATACATGTATGCCATCTATATACTGTGTACTCTGGTAAATCTTCAAATGTAAATATTTTCCACATAATGTTTGAGCATTCTGTCTGTCTGATCTCTGTTGCCCTTTTCGTGACAGATTATTAGGCGTAATAACTTCTGGATCATGTCTGAATTTGGTACATTTACTTTTTGCACGTGAAAAACACCGAGATACCGGTAATACATAATACAGTGTATGTTCAAATGATTAAATTGTAATTTACATATAACTCAAAATCCACTACATGCTTGGTTGGCATCGTTGAGTAGACATTGTTGAGATATGTGCTGCACCCTTATCTAGGCCAGTTGAAATACAATTTCCACTCTCGATACAGGCTATTCATACAACAACATTAACCCTTTCATCACCACAGACCTCTAAATAGGCTTAGTAAAAGTGTAGATCCAGATGAGCCGGCTCATGACAAGCAGTCTCATCAGGATCTGCCCTTTTTGCCAGTAATATTACTATTTTTAGACAAATATTGCCCATTTTGATAAATGAACTGGTCCAAATGTAATTTTCTTATTAATTTATTGGACTAAAAATATCATACACCAGTCCATGTTAGTTATTTGGTGTTGAATGGGTTAAGAGCATTGATCGTTAGTAAATATTATAGTAGGAAACAATTGTAGGAATAATGGGAATGTAAAATAGAACACTTAGTTTTTATCTCACCCATCTTGTCAGTATTATATATTTGACTGACAGTTTAAATATGTTCATTAATGGCTTGCTTTTATTTCAGCAAGTACTTCTAGTTTTTCATCCAAGTCTATGGAGCAGCAACAGACGCCCACTTCAAGAAAGTCCATCTCGTCTACAGCCCGCCCACGGACATTACCATTGGACAAATCAACTGGAAGGGTTACACCCACTGATAAATCAAACAATAAAACAACAGGGAGGACCAGAAAGGACACACCAACTGAAACACAATCTTCCAATAAACTGTCTGAATTCAAGAAAAAGACTTCTAGACTATCTACTCCAAATCTAAATAAAGTTCAGGTTGTATCTCCTGAGCCAAGAAGAAAATCTGCTGGGAGCAATCTTGCCAAATCAAAATCAAATTCCATGGATAATTTATTACTTGATGAAGATCAGCAAGATATGACTCCTCAAGGAAGAACCAGAAAACCTCGCTCAAAATGGTGCACTTCAAAGCTGACATCTTTTACTTCTGTACCTGATTTGTTAAATCCTGATGATGATGGTAAACTACCTATGGGTAGTTCTCATGATCCTAATGTGTCAGAGATGAGCAAACAGGATATTAATGATAATGTCATAAATGAACAAAAGGGTTTAAAAAGTCTCAGAAAGAAAACCCCACATACTGGACAAAGAAGTGACATTAGTTTAAAAAGTTCCTCAAGATCTGTATCTGCTGGTAGGCTCTGCGGTGGGATGAATAGAAGTAGTAGCATAGAAGAAAAGAAAGGAGTTAGTAGACAAACAGGAACAGCTGCAGCTAATGTTAAAGCTAGTAGAAGTAAGGACCGTGACTTGATGCCACCTCCGGCATTACCAAATGTTATGAAAATGAAACAGGAAACAAGATTTATGAAACGAGCACAGCAGCCTAGAAGAAAAACTACTGGAACTTCTGAACTCACTTTTGAAGAAGCTAAAAATATTCTTAAAGGAAATTCTGGCATTTTGAATGGGAGGACTGAAAAGGACCGAAAACGTTCTTCTTCAACATCCCCTACTGGAAATAGGGCAAAATTTTCTGCTGTGGAGTTGGAATTAACAAGTAGTAATATAGGTGAAATAACTGATCCGACATTACTGGACACTGCTGCTGAGATAGAAATGACAGCCGCGACGATTAAAAGGAAGTCCGCTCCAGTTGCAGATGCGGGTAGCCACCTGGAGGCAAGTCCTCGTGACCTCCCGGAGCGAGACATTCCGCCAGAGCGGGATGCTACAAGAGCCAGGTCCAAATCCACAAAAAGTGCTAAAATTTTGAAATTGAAGCCACAACCATTGAATGATGTGAATACAGATATGTATAGTGTTGATGATTCAACTAGAGATTCTGGCTTGTCAACTCAGGAAGATGATGGATGTTCATCACCAAGTGTAAAAGAAAGAATTGCTAAACTCAATAAGCATGGAAATGAACCCGGTAGAACTCACAGCCCCTATAGGAACCAGCAAAGCTCTGAGAATCCCATCCTGGATAGTCCCCGTCTGACTTCTACCATTCAAATTAGTTTCTCAAGTCCGTCTACAAGATCTATGAGCCCCTCAGTCACTTCTATGATTGATAACATGTCAACCTCTAGCGGGGCATCCCCTCATATGATGTCTGCTGTTAGTACTACAGATAAATTCCAAACCATATCCCAGACACCCGAGAACCACATGTTGCAACCAACTAGGACTGTTAGCTCAAGTCATATGTCTCCCGGGACAGTCATGTCATCTCCTGGGACATTCCTGTCATCATCGACACAGAGTCATAGTCCACCTTCAGGTCCCCCGCCTAGCCTGGACTTTGAGGGTTTCTCGCGCCATATGTCTCCTGGTAACCATAGCAATGCCAGTCCTCCGAGCGTTGCTGACACTGGACTCGGTTCCGATACCGACCTAGAAACCAGGTACAGAATATTTTGTACCCATTATAAGAGTTTGGTTTCTGTTCATTTGAGACGAAACACAAACAGTTCACATAATACTACCCATGTATAGTAAACCAAGCATATTTGATCAACTGCTAAAGGTGAACCTCTTGGACACTACAATTGTAGAAAATATATCTGTGCCAGATTGAAACGTTTAATGAGATGTAATGTAACTTGGAAATCTTGTCATATTTTTGTGCAAATTCTTTGCTTTTGTGCTAGGAGTGTTGCTAAGCGAGTTGTAGTCTCGCCAACTTTAGTAGTTTAAACATAGTTTATTTCAAACCATACAACATATACAAATATACAGTTTACACCAAATTTAGATACACGGATGAAAAAGGATTAGAACCGAACGCTATAGCTTATAAATGTCTTAACTTTAGTGGAAAGCGAAGTACCACCCCCAAGAGTGACATTGAACCTGAATTTTGGCCAAAAATCATCTGATTTCAGGAATGATTTATGTGTCCCTTGGGGTGTTTGCCTTGTGTTGGTTGTTAACTTGTTCATGTTTGTATACATGTACTTCCATTAATAGGTTTATGTGAGCAATTTAGAATAATACATGTAATGGGATTTAAAACAGGATTTTATATTTTGCAGTCAAACAATCCGAAGAGACCAATTACTGCCACAAGGTTGGTATATATTTAGAGGATCCCATTTCCATCACATTGTATATTTAGAGGATCCCATTTCCATCACATTGTATATTTATAGGTCCCATTTCCATCACATTATGTATTTATAGGTCCCATTTCCATCACATTGTATATTTATAGTATCCCATTTCCATCACATTGTATATCTATAGATCCCATTTCCATCACATTGTATATTTATAGGTCCCATTTCCATCACATTGTATATTTAGAGGATCCCATTTCCATCACATTGTATAGTTATAGGTCCCATTTCCATCACATTGTATATTTATAGGTCCCATTTCCATCACATTGTATATTTATAGGTCCCATTTCCATCACATTGTATATTTATAGGTCCCATTTCCATCACATTGTATATTTAGAGGATCCCATTTCCATCACATTGTATATTTATAGGTCCCATTTCCATCAAATTATATATTTATTGGTCCCATTTCCATCACATTGTATATTTATAGGTCCCATTTCCATCAAATTGTATATTTATATGTCTCATTTCCATCACATTGTATATTTAGTGGATCCCATATCCATCACATTATATATTTATAGGTCCCATTACCATCACATTGTGTATTTAGTGGATCCCATTTCTATCACATTATATATTTATAGGTCCCATTTCCATCACATTGTGTATTTATAGGTCCCATTTCCATCAAATTGTGTATTTAGTGAAATTAGTGGATCCCGTTGCCATCACATTGTGTATTTAGTGGATCCCGTTTCCATCACATTGTATATTTATAGGTCCCATTTCCATCAAATTGTGTATTTATAGGTCCCATTTCCATCACATTGTGTATTTAGTGGATCCCATTTCCATACATCAAATGTATAGGTCCCATTTCCTTTACATGATATATTTAGTAGATTCCATTTCCTTTACATGATATATTTAATATGTCCCATTTCCTTTACAAGAAATATTTAGTAGATTCCATTTCCTTTACATGATATATTTAGTAGATTCCATTTCCTGTACATGATATATTTAGTAGATTCCATTTCCTTTACATGATATATTTAGTATGTCCCATTTCCTTTACATAATATATTTTGTAGATTCCATTGCCTTAAAAAGATATATTTAATAGATCCCATTTCCTTTACATGATATATTTAGTAGATCCCATTTCCTTTACATGATATGTTTTGTAGATTACATTTCCTTTACATGATATATTTAGTATGTCCCATTTCCTTTACATGGAATATTTAGTAGATTCCATTGCCTTTACATGATATATTTAGTATGTCCCATTTCCTTTGCATGATATATTTAGTAGATTCCATTTCCTTTACATGATATGTAGATTCCATTTCCTTTACATGATATATTTAGTAGATCCCATTTCCTTTACATGATATGTTTAATATGTCCCATTTCCTTTGCATGATATATTTAGTAGATTCCATTTCCTTTACATGATATATTTAGTATGTCCCATTTCCTTTACATTATATATTTAATAGATTCCATTTCCTTTACATGATATATTTAGTAGATTCCATTTCCTTTACATTATATATTTAGTAGATCCCATTTCCTTTACATGATATGTTTAATATGTCCCATTTCCTTTGCATGATATATTTAGTAGATTCCATTTCCTTTACATGATATATTTAGTATGTTCCATTTCCTTTACATAATATATTTAATAGATTCCATTTCCTTTACATGATATATTTAATAGATCCCATTTCCTTTACATTATATATTTAATAGATTCCATTTCCTTTACATGATATATTTAGTAGATTCCATTTCCTTTACATGATATATTTAGTAGATTCCATTTCCTTTACATGATATATTTAATAGATCCCATTTCCTTTACATGATATATTTAGTAGATTCCATTTCCTTTACATGATATATTTAGTAGATTCCATTTCCTTTACATGATATATTTAGTAGATTCCATTTCCTGTACATGATATATTTAATAGATTCCATTTCCTTTACATGATATATTTAGTAGATTCCATTTCCTTTACATTATATATTTAGTAGATCCCATTTCCTTTACATGATATGTTTAATATGTCCCATTTCCTTTGCATGATATATTTAGTAGATTCCATTTCCTTTACATGATATATTTAGTAGATTCCATTTCCTTTACATGATATATTTAGTAGATTCCATTTCCTTTACATTATATATTTAGTAGATCCCATTTCCTTTACATGATATGTTTAATATGTCCCATTTCCTTTGCATGATATATTTAGTAGATTCCATTTCCTTTACATGATATATTTTGTAGATTCCATTGCCTTTACATGATATATTTAATAGATTCCATTTCCTTTACATAATATATTTTGTAGATTCCATTGCCTTTACATGATATATTTAGTAGATTCCATTTCCTGTACATGATATATTTAGTAGATTCCATTTCCTTTACATGATATATTTAGTATGTCCCATTTCCTTTACATAATATATTTTGTAGATTCCTTTGCCTTAAAAAGATATATTTAATAGATCCCATTTCCTTTACATGATATATTTAGTAGATCCCATTTCCTTTACATGATATGTTTAGTAGATTCCATTTCCTTTACATGATATGTTTTGTAGATTACATTTCCTTTACATGATATATTTAATATGTCCCATTTCCTTTGCATGATATATTTAGTAGATTCCATTTCCTTTACATGATATGTTTTGTAGATTCCATTTCCTTTACATGATATATTTAGTATGTCCCATTTCCTTTACATGGAATATTTAGTAGATTCCATTGCCTTTACATGATATATTTAGTATGTCCCATTTCCTTTGCATGATATATTTAGTAGATTCCATTTCCTTTACATGATATATTTAGTATGTCCCATTTCCTTTACATTATATATTTAATAGATTCCATTTCCTTTACATGATATATTTAGTAGATTCCATTTCCTTTACATTATATATTTAGTAGATCCCATTTCCTTTACATGATATGTTTAATATGTCCCATTTCCTTTGCATGATATATTTAGTAGATTCCATTTCCTTTACATGATATATTTAGTATGTTCCATTTCCTTTACATAATATATTTTTTAGATTCCATTGCCTTAAAAAGATATATTTAATAGATCCCATTTCCTTTACATTATATAGTTAATAGATTCCATTTCCTTTACATGATATATTTAGTAGATTCCATTTCCTTTACATGATATATTTAGTAGATTCCATTTCCTTTACATGATATATTTAATAGATCCCATTTCCTTTACATGATATATTTAATAGATTCCATTTCCTTTACATGATATATTTAATAGATCCCATTTCCTTTACATGATATATTTAATAGATCCCATTTCCTTTACATGATATATTCAATAGATTCCATTTCCTTTACATGATATATTTAATAGATTCCATTTCCTTTACATGGAATATTTAGTAGATTCCATTTCCTTTACATGATATATTTAGTAGATCCCATTTCCTTTACATGATATATTTAGTAGATTCCATTTCCTTTACATGATATATTTAATAGATTCCATTTCCTTTACATGATATATTTAATAGATCCCATTTCCTTTACATGATATATTCAATAGATTCCATTTCCTTTACATGATATATTTAATAGATCCCATTTCCTTTACATGATATATTTAATAGATTCCATTTCCTTTACATGATATATTTAGTAGATTCCATTTCCTTTACATGATATATTTAGTAGATCCCATTTCCTTTAATCATTTCCTTTCATGATATATTTAGTAGATTCCATTTCCTTTACATGATATATTTAGTAGATTCCATTTCCTTTACATGATATATTTAGTAGATTCCATTTCCTTTACATGATATATTTAGTAGATTCCATTTCCTTTACATGATATATTTAGTAGATTCCATTTCCTGTACATGATATATTTAATAGATTCCATTTCCATTACATGATATATTTAGTAGATTCCATTTCCTTTACATGATATATTTAATAGATTCCATTGCCTTAAAAAGATATATTTAGTAGATCCCATTTCCTTTACATGATATATTTAGTAGATTCCATTTCCTTTACATGATATATTTAGTAGATTCCATTTCCTTTACATGATATATTTAGTAGATTCCATTTCCTGTACATGATATATTTAGTAGATTCCATTTCCTTTACATGATATATTTAGTATGTCCCATTTCCTTTACATAATATATTTTGTAGATTCCATTGCCTTAAAAAGATATATTTAATAGATCCCATTTCCTTTACATGATATATTTAGTAGATCCCATTTCCTTTACATGATATGTTTAGTAGATTCCATTTCCTTTACATAATATATTTTGTAGATTCCATTGCCTTTACATGATATATTTAATAGATTCCATTTCCTTTACATAATATATTTTGTAGATTCCATTGCCTTTACATGATATATTTAGTAGATTCCATTTCCTGTACATGATATATTTAGTAGATTCCATTTCCTTTACATGATATATTTAGTATGTCCCATTTCCTTTACATGATATGTTTAGTAGATTCCATTTCCTTTACATGATATGTTTAGTAGATTCCATTTCCTTTACATGATATGTTTTGTAGATTACATTTCCTTTACATGATATATTTAGTATGTCCCATTTCCTTTACATGGAATATTTAGTAGATTCCATTGCCTTTACATGATATATTTAGTATGTCCCATTTCCTTTGCATGATATATTTAGTAGATTCCATTTCCTTTACATGATATGTTCTGTAGATTCCATTTCCTTTACATGATATATTTAGTATGTCCCATTTCCTTTACATGGAATATTTAGTAGATTCCATTGCCTTTACATGATATGTTTAATATGTCCCATTTCCTTTGCATGATATATTTAGTAGATTCCATTTCCTTTACATGATATGTTTTGTAGATTCCATTTCCTTTACATGATATATTTAGTATGTCCCATTTCCTTTACATGGAATATTTAGTAGATTCCATTGCCTTTACATGATATATTTAGTATGTCCCATTTCCTTTGCATGATATATTTAGTAGATTCCATTTCCTTTACTTGATATATTTAGTAGATCCCATTTCCTTTACATGATATGTTTAATATGTCCCATTTCCTTTGCATGATATATTTAGTAGATTCCATTTCCTTTACATGATATATTTAGTATGTCCCATTTCCTTTACATTATATATTTAATAGATTCCATTTCCTTTACATGATATATTTAGTAGATTCCATTTCCTTTACATTATATATTTAGTAGATCCCATTTCCTTTACATGATATGTTTAATATGTCCCATTTCCTTTGCATGATATATTTAGTAGATTCCATTTCCTTTACATGATATATTTAGTATGTCCCATTTCCTTTACATAATATATTTTTTAGATTCCATTGCCTTAAAAAGATATATTTAATAGATCCCATTTCCTTTACATTATATATTTAATAGATTCCATTTCCTTTACATGATATATTTAGTAGATTCCATTTCCTTTACATGATATATTTAGTAGATTCCATTTCCTTTACATGATATATTTAATAGATCCCATTTCCTTTACATGATATATTTAATAGATTCCATTTCCTTTACATGATATATTTAATAGATCCCATTTCCTTTACATGATATATTTAATAGATCCCATTTCCTTTACATGATATATTCAATAGATTCCATTTCCTTTACATGATATATTTAATAGATTCCATTTCCTTTACATGGAATATTTAGTAGATTCCATTTCCTTTACATGATATATTTAGTAGATCCCATTTCCTTTACATGATATATTTAGTAGATTCCATTTCCTTTACATGATATATTTAATAGATTCCATTTCCTTTACATGATATATTTAGTAGATTCCATTTCCTTTACATGATATATTTAGTAGATTCCATTTCCTTTACATGATATATTTAGTAGATTCCATTTCCTGTACATGATATATTTAATAGATTCCATTTCCTTTACATGATATATTTAGTAGATTCCATTTCCTTTACATTATATATTTAGTAGATCCCATTTCCTTTACATGATATGTTTAATATGTCCCATTTCCTTTGCATGATATATTTAGTAGATTCCATTTCCTTTACATGATATATTTAGTAGATTCCATTTCCTTTACATGATATATTTAGTAGATTCCATTTCCTTTACATTATATATTTAGTAGATCCCATTTCCTTTACATGATATGTTTAATATGTCCCATTTCCTTTGCATGATATATTTAGTAGATTCCATTTCCTTTACATGATATATTTTGTAGATTCCATTGCCTTTACATGATATATTTAATAGATTCCATTTCCTTTACATAATATATTTTGTAGATTCCATTGCCTTTACATGATATATTTAGTAGATTCCATTTCCTGTACATGATATATTTAGTAGATTCCATTTCCTTTACATGATATATTTAGTATGTCCCATTTCCTTTACATAATATATTTTGTAGATTCCTTTGCCTTAAAAAGATATATTTAATAGATCCCATTTCCTTTACATGATATATTTAGTAGATCCCATTTCCTTTACATGATATGTTTAGTAGATTCCATTTCCTTTACATGATATGTTTTGTAGATTACATTTCCTTTACATGATATATTTAGTATGTCCCATTTCCTTTGCATGATATATTTAGTAGATTCCATTTCCTTTACATGATATGTTTTGTAGATTCCATTTCCTTTACATGATATATTTAGTATGTCCCATTTCCTTTACATGGAATATTTAGTAGATTCCATTGCCTTTACATGATATGTTTAATATGTTCCATTTCCTTTGCATGATATATTTAGTAGATTCCATTTCCTTTACATGATATGTTTTGTAGATTCCATTTCCTTTACATGATATATTTAGTATGTCCCATTTCCTTTACATGGAATATTTAGTAGATTCCATTTCCTTTACATTATATATTTAGTATGTCCCATTTCCTTTACATGGAATATTTAGTAGATTCCATTGCCTTTACATGATATATTTAGTATGTCCCATTTCCTTTGCATGATATATTTAGTAGATTCCATTTCCTTTACTTGATATATTTAGTAGATCCCATTTCCTTTACATGATATGTTTAATATGTCCCATTTCCTTTGCATGATATATTTAGTAGATTCCATTTCCTTTACATGATATATTTAGTATGTCCCATTTCCTTTACATTATATATTTAATAGATTCCATTTCCTTTACATGATATATTTAGTAGATTCCATTTCCTTTACATTATATATTTAGTAGATCCCATTTCCTTTACATGATATGTTTAATATGTCCCATTTCCTTTGCATGATATATTTAGTAGATTCCATTTCCTTTACATGATATATTTAGTATGTTCCATTTCCTTTACATAATATATTTTTTAGATTCCATTGCCTTTAAAAGATATATTTAATAGATCCCATTTCCTTTACATTATATATTTAATAGATTCCATTTCCTTTACATGATATATTTAGTAGATTCCATTTCCTTTACATGATATATTTAGTAGATTCCATTTCCTTTACATGATATATTTAATAGATCCCATTTCCTTTACATGATATATTTAATAGATTCCATTTCCTTTACATGATATATTTAATAGATCCCATTTCCTTTACATGATATATTTAATAGATCCCATTTCCTTTACATGATATATTCAATAGATTCCATTTCCTTTACATGATATATTTAATAGATTCCATTTCCTTTACATGGAATATTTAGTAGATTCCATTTCCTTTACATGATATATTTAGTAGATCCCATTTCCTTTACATGATATATTTAGTAGATTCCATTTCCTTTACATGATATATTTAATAGATTCCATTTCCTTTACATGATATATTTAACAGATCCCATTTCCGTTACATGATATATTCAATAGATTCCATTTCCTTTACATGATATATTTAATAGATCCCATTTCCTTTACATGATATATTTAATAGATCTCATTTCCTTTATATGATATATTTAGTAGATCTCATTTCCTTTATATGATATATTTAGTAGATCCCATTTCCTTTATATGATATATTTAGTAGATCTCATTTCCTTTATATGATATATTTAGTAGATCCCATTTCCTTTATATGATATATTTAGTAGATTCCATTTCCTTTATATGATATATTTATAATCCCATTTCCTTTATATGATATATTTAGTAGATCCCATTTCCTTTATATGATATATTTAGTAGATCCCATTTCCTTTAATGATATATTTAGTAGATCCCATTTCCTTTATATGATATATTTAGTAGATCCCATTTCCTTTATATGATATATTTAGTAGATCTCATTTCCTTTATATGATATATTTAGTAGATCCCATTTCCTTTATATGATATATTTAGTAGATTCCATTTCCTTTATATGATATATTTAGTAGATCCCATTTCCTTTATATGATATATTTAGTAGATCCCATTTCCTTTATATGATATATTTAGTAGATCTCATTTCCTTTATATGATATATTTAGTAGATCCCATTTCCTTTATATGATATATTTAGTAGATTCCATTTCCTTTATATGATATATTTAGTAGATCCCATTTCCTTTATATGATATATTTAGTAGATCCCATTTCCTTTATATGATATATTTAGTAGATCTCATTTCCTTTATATGATATATTTAGTAGATCCCATTTCCTTTATATGATATATTTAGTAGATTCCATTTCCTTTATATGATATATTTAGTAGATCCCATTTCCTTTATATGATATATTTAGTAGATCCCATTTCCTTTATATGATATATTTAGTAGATCCCATTTCCTTTATATGATATATTTAGTAGATCCCATTTCCTTTATATGATATATTTAGTAGATCCCATTTCCTTTATATGATATATTTAGTAGATCCCATTTCCTTTATATGATATATTTAGTAGATCCCATTTCCTTTATATGATATATTTAGTAGATCCCATTTCCTTTATATGATATATTTAGTAGATCCCATTTCCTGTATATGATATATTTAGTAGATTCCATTTCCATAGCACAATATATTTAGTAAATAGTTCCCATTTCCTGTGCATGGTAGATTTAGAGTTTATGCAGGAACTGTGAGACAATAGAGAGTAGATAATGCTAGTCTGCCTCCATGGTCAAGTTGTTACTGTCGCTGACTTGTATACCACTGTAACCTATCATCACTGATGATAGGTGATGATGATCCGTGACGGATTTGAACCCCGCTCATACCGTGTCTCATTTATATGAAAAATGTTGGCAGTTTTTTTACAGAGGTTGGTGCACCAAGTACCAGGTTAACCGTTGGAGCCTGCCCAGGAAAGGTGTTATTAGGCAAACTGCCTGGCATCGATATAGGCCAAAATGGTGCTGATGCAGGCTTAAAACACAAACAAACAAACATACTTTATAGATATTGAGAGGCTTGACCAGTTACTTTCCCTGAATACTCTAAGGACGATATGTCTTTTAATTGGTTTGCTCTGTTTTTATCGTTACTTCTTTTGCACAACATTATTATTATACCAGATTTGTATAGCACTCTTCATATAGACATTATACACCGATGCTCAAAAGAAAGTTGCCACCTGAGAAATACACCATGACAGTTTTCTGAGTGGATCAATTTATTCATTCTATTATTATTTATTATTTTCCATATCTCATCCACAAGATGTGCACAATTGAAAAACATCTATTAATAAAAATTACATATTTAAAATGTTTTAAGGTTGTACTCCTCAATTCCAAAATTCACAAAATAGAATTTTGAGATTTCATATTACAAGATCAATTTTAGTGATAACAAATAATTTTTTCCAATACACTACTCACTTGTCACATAATTAAAAGTAAATGTGTTTAAAACCACTGATCCGTGACTTATTCTGCACAGGTGAGACGTTTTGCACGTGCACTGTACAGGTGAGTTGCCAAACAATATAAATTTAATAAATTTGTGACGTCCTATGGAAATGTAACTAAAAGATCAACAATTGTTTCTTTTCTATGCTATAGATACATCGTTAGATGGAACACACCAAACTAAAATCTACTTCCAAGAAGTGTATCACAGAGTGTAACGGGTCCAGTGATTGGGTCAATCCCTACCTACAAGGCTCCTGTGATAGATACTCTCCTCGGAATAGACTCCATTTGACTGTTACACCAATACTAATGTTCAAAAATGTTTCATGTAATTTACATTCCATAGTGTTATGCTAAAAAAAAGCCTATCAAGTTTCATCCATTTGCTCATCTTATTATTATTAAATCTCGACAGATATCCTACAGTATATCCAATGGATACTTTACTGTAATACATGTAATTAATCAATTACAGTCATACCTGTGTTAGTGGTCACCTATTAAGCAACCAACCTGTATTAAGCAGCCAGTTTCCAGATTCCCAATATGTTGTTTTATTATTCATTTGACCTCTATTAAGCAGCCACCTGCATTAAGCAGCCACTTTCTGTGATTCCCCTGACTGGCTGTTTAAGACAGATTTGCCTGTAGTTTAACATTATTTTGATACAATCACATTCATCAGACTGCAATATCTTGTTAGAGAACAACAATAAAAAAGCTGACTAAAAAAATAAAATTACAAGATGTTGTTCAGTAAGACACTGGCCCATTATAAAGCAGTTCTCCTATTTAGATGTTGTATTTAATGGTCATACTGTGTATTTGAACCATATTTTGCAGACATTTATTAAACAACACCATTTTAGGATGCAATCACACGCTTTCTCACTTCTCCCAAAAAATCTGACCTAGAATGAGCCCTGCTTCCTATCACAGTTTGATGTTAGCTTCTGCATGTCACATAATAGAAATACATATAATATGAAAATAATTTCCGAACACAAAAGTAGTATTGTGTAATATGTTCTCAGCAATGTATTTGACTCTATGTTACAGCTGACCCACATTCCATGATGTCACAATCTCTGGACCAGATGCAGTTACTCCTGAATAGGATAACACATATATATGAACGGGTAGGTCACACCCTGCAATCTAGAAATATGTAAATTAGCTTGAGCAATTTAGGGAGTGTTATGTTCCAAAATGTATGCTGGTTTAGGTGGTCAGTTGCTCTGATGTTACAACATGTATGTTGGTTTAGGTGTCCAGTTACTATGATGTTACAGCATGTATGTTGGTTTAGGTGGTCAGTTGCTCTGATGTTACAACATGTATGTTGGTTCCCTGATACTAAGATGTTTCAACATGTATGTTGGTTTTGGTTCCCAGTTGCTATAATGTTACACTATGTATGCTGGTCTTGGTTCCCTGTTGCTCTGATATTCCAATATGTATGCTGGTGTTGGTTCTCAGTTACTATGATGTTTCAATATGTATGCTGTTTGCATTCCCAACTTCCCAGTTGCTATAATGTTACAATATGTATGCTGATGTTGGTTCCCAGTAGCTCTGATGTTCCAATATGTATGCTGATTTTGGTTCCCAGTTGATGTGATACCACAGCAGATATGGTGATATTTCTAACAGCTATCTAGTGTTGCTTCCATACATATGAAATAAAACTTTTTTAAAAAGCAAATTTCAGATATAGTTTTGGAAAACTTAGACAATTCAGTCAAAGAATGAATCACGGGTTAATAGTATCCATCAGTGTATGAACTACATTGGGCTTGTTTAATGTATGTGGAGGCCAAAGGCCTCTGCACTAACCCTAGACATGCCCAATGTAGATGGAGACTATTTACCCGCCATTACTTATATTTACATTAATTATTCTCACTCTTCATTTAATATGTATTTTGTCCAGATATGCGACTTACCGTGTACAGTACGTCGTAAATAGATCATCACTGGAAAAGGGTAAATTGTAAGACACGCCTGTTGTTGCGAGGAACGCTGACCAACACTGCGATTGAGCATGCGCGTAACTTCGAGTGCACATGTCAAATGCATATCATTAGTGAGAAAATTCACACGAAAATAAATACAAACAGTGATATATGTTATACATAAGGAAATGCTATAGTGATGTAAATATTCAAAGTTAGGTAATGTTACCTGGACATAAATTGTATGAATTCTTTTTGTTTCAGCTTCAAGACAATCAAGATACAAGAGCTGCAGACGTACGGGAACAATGTGTAGAAAGACTTCCTACCATGATGAGATCTCTCAGTGAAACATTCAAATTGTCTCCTAGTAACAATGACAACGAGGAGATGGCGGCCATTCCTAAACACTTACTCACTGACCTCATACATCGAGTAGCCGATCTCAACAAATACGCCAATCCGTCGTGAGGACGTGTTTCAAGGAGGAATGTTATATACTTGAGGAATTATTCCCGCTCGTGAACTTATTGTCTCAGTTTGTTACTGTGTTAAGCATTCATCGCTAGCAATTCTGGGAAGAATTTAATCAAAACATCGTACAAGTATTTATAGCTGACTATATTTTTGCTTTTGTTCGTGCATACTAAACATAGTTAGTCAACCGTGCATTAACCTCTCCATGGTCAGATAGACCACCAATGACCCACCAATGACATTCCCAAGGTTGACCGGCTACCATTGACATCTGCAAGGTAAAGTATGCCACCATTGACATCGCCAGGTCAGCCAGGCAATGACCTCCCCAAATGGGACAGTCCACCATTTACATCTGCAAGGTTAGCTAGGCCACCATTGACTTCAAGATCAGTCAAACTACCAATGACCTCTGCTAGGTCAGTCTAGCCACCATTCATCTATGCTAGGTCAGCCTAGCCACCAATGATATCTGCTATGTCAGCCTAGCCACCAATGACATCTGCTATGTCGGCCTAGCCACCATTGATCTATGCTATGTCAGCCTAGCCACCAATGATCTATGCTATGTCAGCCTAGCCACCAATGATCTATGCTATGTCAGTCTAGCCATCAATGATCTATGCTATGTCAACTTAGCCACCATTGATCTATGCTATGTCAGCCTAGCCACCAATGATATCTGCTATGTCAGCCTAGCCACCAATGATTATGCTATGTCAGCCTAGCCACCATTGATATATGCTATGTCAGCCTAGCCACCAATGACATCTGCTATGTCAGCCTAGCTACCAATAATATCTGCTATGTCAGCCTAGCCACCAATGATCTATGCTATGTCAGTCTAGCCACCAATGATCTATGCTATGTCAGCCTAGCTACCAATGATATCTGCTATGTCAGCCTAGCCACCAATGATCTATGCTATGTCAGCCTAGCCACCAATGATCTATGCTATGTCAGCCTAGCCACCAATGATCTATGCTATGTCAGCCTAGCCACCAATGATCTATGCTATGTCAGTCTAGCCACTAATGATCTATGCTATGTCAGCCTAGCCACCAATGACATCTGCTATGTCAGCCTAGCCACCAATGACATCTGCTATGTCAGTCTAGCCACCAATGACATCTGCTATGTCAGCCTAGCCACCAATGATCTATGCTATGTCAGCCTAGCCACCAATGATCTATGCTATGTCAGCCTAGCCACCAATGACATCTGCTATGTCAGTCTAGCCACCAATGATCTATGCTAGGTCAGTCTAGCCACCAATGATCTATGCTATGTCAGCCTAGCCACCAATGATCTATGCTATGTCAGCCTAGCCACCATTGATCTATGCTATGTCAGCCTAGCCACCAATGATCTATGCTATGTCAGCCTAGCCACCATTGATCTATGCTATGTCAGCCTAGCCACCAACGACATCTGCTATGTCAGCCTAGCCACCAATGATCTATGCTATGTCAGTCTAGCCACCAATGATCTATGCTATGTCAGCCTAGCCACCAATGATCTATGCTATGTCAGCCTAGCCACCAATGATCTATGCTATGTCAGCCTAGCCACCACTGATCTATGCTATGTCAGCCTAGCCACCATTGATCTATGCTATGTCAGTCTAGCCACCATTGACATCTGCTATGTCAGCCTAGCCATCAATGATCTATGCTATGTCAGCCTAGCCACCATTGATCTATGCTAGGTCAGTCTAGCCACCAATGATCTATGCTAGGTCAGCTTAGCCACCAATGACATCTGCTAGGTCAGTCTAGCCACCATTGATATATGCTATGATAGCCTAGCCACCATTGATCTATGCTATGTCAGCCTAGCCACCAATGATCTATGCTATGTCAGCCTAGCCACCATTGATCTATGCTATGTCAGCCTAGCCACCAATGACATCTGCTATGTCAGCCTAGCCACCAATGATCTATGCTATGTCAGTCTAGCCACCAATGATCTATGCTATGTCAGCCTAGCCACCAATGATCTATGCTAGGTCAGTTTAGCCACCAATGAGCTATGCTAGGTCAGCCTAGCCACCAATGATCTATGCTATGTCAGCCTAGCCACCAATGATATATGCTATGTCAGTCTAGCCACCAATGATCTATGCTATGTCAGCCTAGCCACCAATCATATATGCTATGTCAGCCTAGCCACCAATGATATATGCTATGTCAGCCTAGCCACCATTGATATATGCTATGTCAGCCTAGCCACCATTGATCTATGCTATGTCAGCCTAGCCACCAATGATATATGCTATGTCAGCCTAGCCACCATTGATCTATGCTATGTCAGCCTAGCCATCATTGATCTATGCTATGTCAGCCTAGCCATCAATGATCTATGCTATGTCAGCCTAGCCACCAATGATCTATGCTATGTCAGCCTAGCCAACAATGATCTATGCTATGTCAGCCTAGCCACCAATGATCTATGCTATGTCAGCCTAGCCACCATTGACATCTGCTATGTCAGCCTAGCCATCAATGATCTATGCTATGTCAGCCTAGCCACCATTGATCTATGCTAGGTCAGTCTAACCACCAATGATCTATGCTAGGTCAGCTTAGCCACCAATGACATCTGCTAGGTCAGTCTAGCCACCAATGATCTATGCTATGTCAGCCTAGCCACCAATGATCTATGCTATGTCAGCCTAGCCACCAATGACATCTGCTATGTCAGCCTAGCCACCAACGATCTATGCTATGTCAGCCTAGCCACCAATGATCTATGCTATGTCAGCCTAGCTACCAATGATATATGCTATGTCAGTCTAGCCACCAATGATCTATGCTATGTCAGCCTAGCCACCAATGACATCTGCTATGTCAGCCTAGCCACCAATGATCTATGCTATGTCAGCCTAGCCACCAATGATCTATGCTATGTCAGCCTAGCCACCAATGATCTATGCTATGTCAGCCTAGCCACCATTGATATATGCTATGTCAGCCTAGCCACCATTGATCTATGCTATGTCAGCCTAGCCACCATTGATCTATGCTATGTCAGTCTAGCCACCAATGATCTATGCTATGTCAGCCTAGCCACCAATGACATCTGCTATGTCAGCCTAGCCACCAATGATCTATGCTATGTCAGTCTAGCCACCAATGATCTATGCTATGTCAACCTAGCCACCAATGATCTATGCTATGTCAGCCTAGCCACCAATGATATATGCTATGTCAGCCTAGCCACCAATGATCTATGCTAGGTCAGTCTAGCCACCAATGACATCTGCTATGTCAGCCTAGCCATCATTGATATATGCTAGGTCAGCCTAGCCACCAATGATCTATGCTATGTCAGCCTAGCCACCAATGATCTATGCTATGTCAGCCTAGCCACCAATGATCTATGCTATGTCAGTCTAGCCACCAATGATCTATGCTATGTCAGTCTAGCCACCAATGATCTATGCTATGTCAGCCTAGCCACCAATGATATCTGCTATGTCAGCCTAGCCACCATTGACATATGCTATGTCAGCCTAGCCACCAATGATCTATGCTATGTCAGTCTAGCCACCAATGATCTATGCTATGTCAGTCTAGCCACCAATGATCTATGCTATGTCAGCCTAGCCACCAATGACATCTGCTATGTCAGCCTAGCCACCAATGATCTATGCTATGTCAGTCTAGCCACCAATGATCTATGCTATGTCAGCCTAGCCACCAATGACATCTGCTATGTCAGCCTAGCCACCAATGATATATGCTATGTCAGCCTAGCCACCAATGATCTATGCTATGTCAGTCTAGCCACCAATGATCTATGCTATGTCAGCCTAGCCACCAATGATCTATGCTATGTCAGCCTAGCCACCAATGATCTATGCTATGTCAGCCTAGCCACCAATGATCTATGCTATGTCAGTCTAGCCACCAATGATCTATGCTATGTCAGCCTAGCCACCAATGATCTATGCTATGTCAGTCTAGCCACCAATGATCTATGCTATGTCAGCCTAGCCACCAATGATCTATGCTATGTCAGCCTAGCCACCAATGACATCTGCTATGTCAGCCTAGCCACCAATGATCTATGCTATGTCAGCCTAGCCACCAATGATCTATGCTATGTCAGCCTAGCCACCAATGATCTATGCTATGTCAGCCTAGCCACCAATGACATCTGCTATGTCAGCCTAGCCACCAATGACATCTGCTATGTCAGCCTAGCCACCAATGATCTATGCTATGTCAGTCTAGCCACCAATGATCTATGCTATGTCAGCCTAGCCACCAATGACATCTGCTATGTCAGCCTAGCCACCAATGATCTATGCTATGTCAGCCTAGCCACCAATGATCTATGCTATGTCAGCCTAGCCACCAATGACATCTGCTATGTCAGCCTAGCCACCAATGATCTATGCTATGTCAGCCTAGCCATCAATGATATATGCTATGTCAGTCTAGCCACCAATGATCTATGCTATGTCAGCCTAGCCACCATTGATCTATGCTATGTCAGCCTAGCCACCAATGACATCTGCTATGTCAGTCTAGCCACCAATGATCTATGCTATGTCAGCCTAGCCACCATTGATCTATGCTATGTCAGCCTAGCCACCAATGACATTGCTATGTCAGCCTAGCCACCATTGATCTATGCTATGTCAGCCTAGCCACCAATGATCTATGCTATGTCAGCCTAGCCACCATTGATCTATGCTATGTCAGCCTAGCCACCATTGACATCTGCTATGTCAGCCTAGCCATCAATGATCTATGCTATGTCAGCCTAGCCACCATTGATCTATGCTAGGTCAGTCTAGCCACCAATGATCTATGCTAGGTCAGCTTAGCCACCAATGACATCTGCTAGGTCAGTCTAGCCACCAATGATCTATGCTATGTCAGCCTAGCCACCAATGATCTATGCTATGTCAGCCTAGCCACCAATGACATCTGCTATGTCAGCCTAGCCACCAATGATCTATGCTATGTCAGCCTAGCCACCAATGATCTATGCTATGTCAGCCTAGCTACCAATGATCTATGCTATGTCAGTCTAGCCACCAATGATCTATGCTATGTCAGCCTAACCACCAATGACATCTGCTATGTCAGCCTAGCCACCAATGATCTATGCTATGTCAGCCTAGCCACCATTGATATATGCTATGTCAGCCTAGCCACCATTGATCTATGCTATGTCAGCCTAGCCACCATTGATATATGCTATGTCAGCCTAGCCACCAATGATCTATGCTATGTCAGCCTAGCCATCATTGATCTATGCTATGTCAGCCTAGCCATCAATGATCTATGCTATGTCAGCCTAGCCACCAATGATCTATGCTATGTCAGCCTAGCCACCAATGATCTATGCTATGTCAGCCTAGCCACCAATGATCTATGCTATGTCAGCCTAGCCACCATTGACATTGCTATGTCAGCCTAGCCATCAATGATCTATGCTATGTCAGCCTAGCCACCATTGATCTATGCTAGGTCAGTCTAGCCACCAATGATCTATGCTAGGTCAGCTTAGCCACCAATGACATCTGCTAAGTCAGTCTAGCCACCAATGATCTATGCTATGTCAGCCTAGCCACCAATGATCTATGCTATGTCAGCCTAGCCACCAATGACATCTGCTATGTCAGCCTAGCCACCAACAATCTATGCTATGTCAGCCTAGCCACAATGATCTATGCTATGTCAGCCTAGCTACCAATGATCTATGCTATGTCAGCCTAGCCACCAATGATCTATGCTATGTCAGCCTAGCCACCAATGATCTATGCTATGTCAGCCTAGCCACCAATGATCTATGCTATGTCAGCCTAGCCACCATTGATATATGCTATGTCAGCCTAGCCACCATTGATCTATGCTATGTCAGCCTAGCCACCATTGATCTATGCTATGTCAGTCTAGCCACCAATGATCTATGCTATGTCAGCCTAGCCACCATTGATATATGCTATGTCAGCCTAGCCACCAATGACATCTGCTATGTTAGCCTAGCCACCAATGATCTATGCTATGTCAGTCTAGCCACCAATGATCTATGCTATGTCAACCTAGCCACCAATGATCTATGCTATGTCAGCCTAGCCACCAATGATATATGCTATGTCAGCCTAGCCACCAATGATCTATGATAGGTCAGTCTAGCCACCAATGACATCTGCTATGTCAGCCTAGCCATCATTGATATATGCTAGGTCAGCCTAGCCACCAATGATCTATGCTATGTCAGCCTAGCCACCAATGATCTATGCTATGTCAGTCTAGCCACCAATGATCTATGCTAGGTCAGTCTAGCCACCAATGATCTATGCTAGGTCAGTCTAGCCACCAATGATCTATGCTATGTCAGCCTAGCCACCATTGATCTATGCTATGCCAGCCTAGCCACCAATGACATCTGCTATGTCCGCCTAGCCACCAATGATCTATGCTATGTCAGTCTAGCCACCAATGATCTATGCTATGTCAGCCTAGCCACCAATGACATCTGCTATGTCAGCCTAGCCACCATTGACATCTGCTATGTCAGCCTAGCCACCAATGATCTATGCTATGTCAGCCTAGCCACCAATGATCTATGCTATGTCAGCCTAGCCACCAATGACATCTGCTATGTCAGCCTAGCCACCAATGATCTATGCTATGTCAGCTTAGCCACCAATGACATCTGCTATGTCAGTCTAGCCACCAATGATCTATGCTATGGTCAGCCTAGCCACCAATGATCTATGCTATGTCAGCCTAGCCACCAATGACATCTGCTATGTCAGCCTAGCCACCAATGATCTATGCTATGTCAGCCTAGCCATCAATGATATATGCTATGTCAGTCTAGCCACCAATGATCTATGCTATGTCAGCCTAGCCACCATTGATCTATGCTATGTCAGCCTAGCCACCAATGACATCTGCTATGTCAGTCTAGCCACCAATGATCTATGCTATGTCAGCCTAGCCACCATTGATCTATGCTATGTCAGCCTAGCCACCAATGACATCTGCTATGTCAGCCTAGCCACCAATGATCTATCCTAGCCACCATTGATCTATGCTATGTCAGCCTAGCCACCAATGATCTATGCTATGTCAGCCTAGCCACCATTGATCTATGCTATGTCAGCCTAGCCACCATTGACATCTGCTATGTCAGCCTAGCCATCAATGATATATGCTATGTCAGCCTAGCCACCATTGATCTATGCTAGGTCAGTCTAGCCACCAATGATCTATGCTAGGTCAGCTTAGCCACCAATGACATCTGCTAGGTCAGTCTAGCCACCAATGATCTATGCTATGTCAGCCTAGCCACCAATGATCTATGCTATGTCAGCCTAGCCACCATTGACATCTGCTATGTCAGCCTAGCCATCAATGATCTATGCTATGTCAGCCTAGCCACCATTGATCTATGCTAGGTCAGTCTAGCCACCAATGATCTATGCTAGGTCAGCTTAGCCACCAATGACATCTGCTAGGTCAGTCTAGCCACCAATGATCTATGCTATGTCAGCCTAGCCACCAATGATCTATGCTATGTCAGTCTAGCCACCAATGATCTATGCTATGTCAGCCTAACCACCAATGACATCTGCTATGTCAGCCTAGCCACCAATGATCTATGCTATGTCAGCCTAGCCACCATTGATATATGCTATGTCAGCCTAGCCACCATTGATCTATGCTATGTCAGCCTAGCCACCATTGATCTATGCTATGTCAGTCTAGCCACCAATGATCTATGCTATGTCAGCCTAGCCACCATTGATATATGCTATGTCAGCCTAGCCACCAATGACATCTGCTATGTCAGCCTAGCCACCAATGATCTATGCTATGTCAGTCTAGCCACCAATGATCTATGCTATGTCAGCCTAGCCACCAATGATCTATGCTATGTCAACCTAGCCACCAATGATCTATGCTATGTCAGCCTAGCCACCAATGATATATGCTATGTCAGCCTAGCCACCAATGATCTATACTATGTCAGCCTAGCCACCATTGATCTATGCTAGGTCAGTCTAGCCACCAATGACATCTGCTATGTCAGCCTAGCCATCATTGATCTATGCTAGGTCAGCCTAGCCACCAATGATCTATGCTATGTCAGCCTAGCCACCAATGATCTATGCTATGTCAGCCTAGCCACCAATGATCTATGCTATGTCAGTCTAGCCACCAATGATCTATGCTAGGTCAGTCTAGCCACCAATGATCTATGCTATGTCAGCCTAGCCACCACTGATCTATGCTATGTCAGCCTAGCCACCAGTGATCTATGCTATGTCAGCCTAGCCACCATTGACATCTGCTATGTCAGCCTAGCCATCAATGATCTATGCTATGTCAGCCTAGCCACCAATGATATATGCTATGTCAGCCTAGCCACCAATGATCTATGCTATGTCAGCCTAGCCACCATTGATCTATGCTAGGTCAGTCTAGCCACCAATGATCTATGCTAGGTCAGCTTAGCCACCAATGACATATGCTAGGTCAGTCTAGCCACCATTGATATATGCTATGATAGCCTAGCCACCATTGATCTTTGCTATGTCAGCCTAGCCACCAATGATCTATGCTATGTCAGCCTAGCCACCATTGATCTATGCTATGTCAGCCTAGCCACCAATGACATCTGCTATGTCAGCCTAGCCACCAATGATCTATGCTATGTCAGTCTAGCCACCAATGATCTATGCTATGTCAGCCTAGCCACCAATGATCTATGCTAGGTCAGTTTAGCCACCAATGAGCTATGCTAGGTCAGCCTAGCCACCAATGATCTATGCTATGTCAGCCTAGCCACCAATGATCTATGCTATGTCAGCCTAGCCATCAATGATATATGCTATGTCAGTCTAGCCACCAATGATCTATGCTATGTCAGCCTAGCCACCATTGATCTATGCTATGTCAGCCTAGCCACCAATGACATCTGCTATGTCAGTCTAGCCACCAATGATCTATGCTATGTCAGCCTAGCCACCATTGATCTATGCTATGTCAGCCTAGCCACCAATGACATCTGCTATGTCAGCCTAGCCACCAATGATCTATCCTAGCCACCATTGATCTATGCTATGTCAGCCTAGCCACCAATGATCTATGCTATGTCAGCCTAGCCACCATTGATCTATGCTATGTCAGCCTAGCCACCATTGACCTATACTAAGTCAGACAGACCACCAATGACCTCTCCAATGTTGTTGTGGCTCCCTGTGACCTCTTGGTATAGATGGACAGTCGGGCATTTATAATCTGTCAATTTGTGTATATTTTATTTGATAACATTCAAGAAGTTAATTAAATGCTGCAAATCGTGGGCAATTTTCTTTTGTCGAGCACTTACTCAGTCTATATTCTAACTGGGTAACCTGAACAAATTGCCAAAAAGCTTGTATAGCTATCATCTTTTTTGAGAAACTGTGGATGGGGGACGCAATGTGACCCACATCATTTTCTGTAATTATCTAATGTTATGGACACATTTGGGGGGTATTAAGTCAGTATAGCTGAGAAAAAGATTAAATACATTGTACTTGGGCGATACCACTATTTAGTGTGACCAAGAATCTTTTTCCCACAAAAAAAATATTGTGAAGGAATATTTAGACATGTATGGTGAAGAGGTTTACGCCTTTTTATATACATTTTACTGTAATTTACTATATTTTTATAGATCATTATCAATTGTGTTATACACAGAAACATACTGGTTGTTTGTTAATGCCACCTCAGCACACTTTCACATATACATATTGGTTTTTTGTTAATGCCACCTTAGCACACTTTCACATATACATGTTGGTTGTTTGTTAATGCCACCTCAGCACACTTTCACATATACATGTTGGTTGTTTGTTAATGCCACCTTAGCACACTTTCACATATACATATTGGTTGTTTGTTAATTCCACCTTAGCACACTTTCACATATACATATTGGTTGTTTGTTAATGCCACCTTAGCATACTTTCACATATACATATTGGTTGTTTGTTAATGCCACCTTAGCACACTTTCACATATACATGTTGGTTGTTTGTTAATGCCATCTTAGCATACTTTCACATATACATATTGGTTGTTTGTTAATGCCACCTCAGCACACTTTCACATATACATGTATTAGATGAAGGTGAACTATTTGTCAGAATAGATTTTATAGATCATAATGTCCAATAAAATTTCACACACATGTGACACATCACAAGTTGGCCAAACAGCATGTTGTTGTCAATATCATAATTGCATGGACTGGTGCCTTCCATTGCGGTCTGAAACGTATGTGGTGTAACATTGACGATAGAGGTTGTGTATCAGAAAATGATTACATGTATGTTCAATGTCAGGCTTGAAACTTCTTGATTTTTTTAGGAAATAAAGATCCTGCCAATGTTCAATATACAGTCGAACTTGACGGGTCCGTGAGTAATGGTTCGAGTCATGGGAGGTTCGAGTAAAGGGTAGTTGTGTGGGTTGACCCATAATATTGATAAATTAAATTGTGTTTTGGTAGCTTACTGTTATAGTTTTATGCAATACATCCAATATGTACGTTATGTTCACGTGCCTCTTTAAACCACCGTAATAGAACCAACTAGGTCTTCAAAGCTTCCCCTTCTCATGTTAACGACGCTTCGGTCCGAATTTTGAGAAACCTTCTTTAATGGTTTCAGCCTTTTTCAGTCATCCAGATAATGTATTTTTCGGTACGTCAAACATTTTTGCGATTTTGATTTTTGCCCCTTTTCACATTCTATGATGGCATGATATTTCATCTCCAAGGTTTTCTAATCTAATTTCCGTTTTGTACCCTGTTTTCCAGTTGCAGACTTAGGTATCCCCCGTTGTCGGGTCCTTCGCTAAGTTGCTCGGCGTTAAGAACAGTAGATTTTGGTTTTGACATGTTTAATAATGAATTTGATGAAGAGACTACAAAATCAGTTGTTTATATTGAAATGTCGTAGCTTTGCATCTTTAACTCAATAAGTGTGTAATATGTTTGTTCTATACATAATTACGTTTAATACCAATTTAAACTATGGATAAAAAAGCCGCCGTGATTGAAACACAGTCACAATAGAATAGTAATTGCCAATCTCACGACGTGTAAATTACGCGAGTGTACCGATCAAAAGGGATGTCATTGCAATTAACAAAAGCTGTGAAAACTTTTGTGTGACACGCGGACCTGGACACTCGACCAATTGTGTTCGACCCAAAGGTGTTAATTTAAGTACTAATTGATTTTATGGGACCAGTGATCTGGTTCGAGAGTTCCAGTCATCGAAGGTAGAACAATATGCATTATATAGAGATTATCGCCGGGACCAGACGACATGTTCGAGCCAACGGTGTTGTTCGTGCCAACCGAGTTTGAGGCAACGAAGTTCGACTGTATGTGTAAACCATGTGTAAAGTTTGATGCAAGAGTTGATTTCAAACAAACCGCATTATGCCAATATCAATGTATTAAACTGTTACTGCCCTGTGGATGAGAAATAAATGTAGGGAGGTGGTTTGGGGTGTGATCGTCACAAGATGTAGGGAGGGTGATGAACAAAAGAAATGTAGGGGATGGACTGTGTCACATGGGGAGTATGTATAGTGGAATAGTCCAATACTCAAGCATTATTATTTTACAGGAAAAATAGTCATCAGTCATTGTGTATCTAGATTATTAGTGTACCTTATTATCATGGTTGTGTAAGCATTCCTGTGTTACACTATGTACAATATGTGCAGAACTGGGATCCCAGCTTGTGAGGGTTCTTTTTTTCTTTCTCAGTCAAACCTGTGTTAGTGGTCTCCTCCATTAAGCAGCTAGTTTCCTAATTCCCAATGTGATGTTTTATTATACATTTGCCCTCTAGTAAACAGCCACCTGTGCTAAGAAGCCACTTTCTGTTATCCTTGGCTGGCTGTTTAAGACATGTTTGACTGTACAATGAAACCTGTGTTAGAAATAATGTCAATGGAACATGACTGCAATGTGGGTGCTTAATACAAGATAATCATTTAACAGAATGACATGCGAAGTATCTGTTAACTCTGCATACTGGGTAAAATGGCTATAAATAGTTCAAATAATTGTAGTAGACGTTAATTCATTAATGTGTTTTTCTTATTTTTAACTGAAAACTCTGGAAATATGTCATCGTATATCATTAGAGTTGTGGTATTACGAATGAAATTTCACGAGATATTTGACTGTTATTTTCACTGCTAGCGTGCAGAGTTAATAAATAAATCTCTAATAGAGACATGGGTTGATATGCTACTGTGTCCACATTCATAATCAAGGATAAACTCAGCTTCGCAACCCCACATCCATAGAGATTATTGAAAATTATAAGAACTGTATTCATTACGATATTCTAACCATTATTGTGGGTGTTTGCTCGACTAATGTTGTCTCAATATGTACAGTATGTTCTATTGGTTATAATGTCAAGAGGCACTTCTTTGTGGGAAAATGTTATCTGGCTGGTAAATACAGGCTGGCTGTTTAATAGAAATGAAAGGGTGTGCCAGCTGTTCTATATTTGTGATATATGTTATTTATTTGACCTGTAAGCTGCTGAATAAATTAGAAGGACTGTGCAAACAACATAGATCCAGATCAGCCACGGCTTAACGCCAGAATCTATGTTGTTTGCTATCCAGCCACATGTTTAACTCCACTATCCGAATAGCAAACAGCATTGAGCCTGATCGTGCTGTCTGATCTGGCTCTATGCTGTTTACAAAAGCAGCTACAATTGCGATTACCAGGTGACAGGTTAATATTTATGTGATTTGTAAAGAATTGTTATGATATTCTGCATCAGTACTTCTTACCCGACTTAACTTAGTCTCATTAACATTATGTAGCTCAAGGAACTTGGGAGTAATTCTAATCACCAGAGTGTGGACATCGCCATAATGTGGAATGTCATGTCTCCTTATGAGTGTAGTTGTACTAATCGCCAAACTTACTGAAATAAGCAAGTTTGATGAGGTGTGGATAAATTAATTCAACTCGTGTATCTCTTTCGAGAGTTATGGTGTGGATAAATTAATTCAACTCGTGTATCTCTTTCGAGAGTTATGGTGAAATTCATATGTCCGTAATGAGTGCGCATAATTAGTTCAGGAGGAAGTCGTGATAGCATAGTGATAGCTTCTTGTGCGAAAGGCCCAGAGTTCGAGCCCCGCTGGAGCAATTACGATTGTACCTTTAGGCAAGGCATTTAAATTTCACATGCCTCTTCTCTCTCCCTCATGGCGATGGATTCCATCAGTAATGAGGTCTCGAGATTGATTAATATAAGTTGTAAGAACTTGTTTCGCAATCGAAAAAAATGCTTTTTATAGAGTATCTGTCTAGTATACCACTTCTTTAGAAGAAGTATTCTTTATACATCTTATGTTGCCAAACATCGAAATCTACAAAATTAATTAATTAATGCTGATGTCGTCGGTTTCAATCACAGATGTGTCTTTCATATCGTGGTCCAATCATGTGAAACCAAGAATTTCAGTCCTATTCTGTACATAGGAAATTTGTTTGTGCTCCCTAAATCTGAACTTATCCAAATAATCACCTGCCATTATCTTTTGCATTGATTGTCAAGGTAGCAAATACACCTATGTCATTAGTTGTCATGGTAGCATGTCTTCCTAATACACTGATGTCTATAGTTGTCATGGTAGCATTCTTACTAATACACTGATGTCGTTAGTTGTCATGGTAACAGGTCTTCCTAATACACTGATGTCTATAGTTGTCATGGTAGCATGTCTTACTAATACACTGATGCCGTTAGTTGTCATGGTAGCATGTCTATCTAATACACTGATGCCGTTAGTTGTCATGGTAGCATGTCTTACTAATACACTGCTACTTTTTGGGCATGCAATGGTTCTTTTTAGGTATTGCGACATCTATCAACAATGCTACAAATATGTGTGCAGACAATCTACCCATCAAACACGTCAGCATAAATGCATAGCTAAATTGATACTCGATATACTAATTTGTAAATGTATGAATAATATTCGGACAAGATATTTGAATGGACATGTTGTCTAAACTACAATTGTGTACTAATTGTGTACTAAAAGACATGTACTTACTCTTTTTGTTTTACTATCAAGTATTAACTCTTTGCATGCTGAGTAAAATAAAAGCTATAAATACTGCAAATAATTTTTGCAGTTACAAAAGACGGATAATGCATTCATAGAAATGACCAGAAATAAGATACAATAGTGAGTAGTTCAACAGTAGCAGTCATAAAACTTATAACTCCTATATATAGTAACGTATGTATTATAGACGTTAGTGAGTAGTTCAACAGTAGCAGTCATAAAACTTATAACTCCTATATATAGTAACGTATGTATTATAGACAGTAGCAGTCATAAAACTTATAACTCCTATATATAGTAACGTATGTATTATAGACGTTAGTGAGTAGTTCAACAGTAGCAGTCATAAAACTTATAACTCCTATATATAGTAACGTATGTATTATAGACGTTAGTGAGTAGTTCAACAGTAGCAGTCATAAAACTTATAACTCCTATATATAGTAACGTATGTATTATAGACGTTAGTGAGTAGTCAACAGTAGCAGTCGTAAACTTATAACTCCTATATTAGAACGTATGTATTATAGACGTAGTGAGTAGTTCAACAGTAGCAGTCATAAAACTTATAACTCCTATATATAGTAACGTATGTATAAAAAACAACAACACAAAAACAAACCCAAAAAACAAAAACAAACAACAACACAAAAAACACCCAAAAAACAATATAGACGTTAGTGAGTAGTTCAAACAGTAGCAGTCGTAAAACTTATAACTCCTATATATAGTAACGTATGTATTATAGACGTTAGTGAGTAGTTCAACAGTAGCAGTCATAAAACTTATAACTCTATATATACAGTAACGTATGTATTATAGACGTTAGTGAGTAGTTCAACAGTAGCAGTCATAAAACTTATAACTCCTATATATAGTAACGTATGTATTATAGACGTTAGTGAGTAGTTCAACAGTAGCAGTCATAAAACTTATAACTCCTATATATAGTAACGTATGTATTATAGACGTTAGTGAGTAGTTCAACAGTAGCAGTCATAAAACTTATAACTCCTTATATATAGTACGTATGTATTATAGACGTTAGTGAGTAGTTCAACAGTAGCAGTCATAAAACTTATAACTCCTATATATAGTAACGTATGTATTATAGACGTTAGTGAGTAGTTTCAACAGTAGCAGTCGTAAAACTTATAACTCCTATATATAGTAACGTATGTATATAGACGTTAGTGAGTGGTAGTTCAACAGTAGCAGTCATAAACTTATAACTCCTATATATAGTAACGTATGTATTATAGACGTTAGTGAGTAGTTCAACAGTAGCAGTCATTAAACTTATAACTCCTATATATAGTAACGTATGTATTATAGACGTTAGTGAGTAGTTCAACAGTAGCAGTCATAAACTTATAACTCCTATATATAGTAACGTATGTATTATAGACGTTAGTGAGTAGTTCAACAGTAGCAGTCATAAAACTTATAACTCCTCATATAGTACGTATGTATTATAGACGTTAGTGAGTAGTTCAACAGTAGCAGTCATAAAACTTATAACTCCTATATATAGTAACGTATGTATTAAACAAACAACAACAGTCATAAAACTATAACCCTATATATAGTAACGTATGTATTATAGACGTTAGTGAGTAGTTCAACAGTAGCAGTCATAAAACTTATAACTCCTATATATAGTAACGTATGTATTAAACAAACAACAACACAAAAACTTATAACCCTATATATAGTAACGTATGTTATAACATGAGTAGTTCAACACTAGCACTCGTAAAACATATACCGCCTATATATAGTAACGTATGTATTGCCTATATATATATATATATATAGTAACGTATGTATTATAATAAACTAATCATAAATATACCTATATATAGTAACGTATGTATTATAGACGTATAGTAGTCAACTAAGTCATATATATATATATATAGTAACGTATGTATTAAGACTAATAAACAGTATATAAACTATACTATATATAGTAACGTATGTATTATAATTATATAGTAACGTAGAGTCATAAAACTATATCTATATATAGTAACGTATGTATTAAGACTAAAAACAAGTCATAAATATATATATATAGTAACGTATGTATTAAGACTAAACAACAAAACTTATAATATATATAGTAACGTATGTATTATAATTATATAGTAACGTAGCAGTCATAAACTATATATATATAGTAACGTATGTATTATAGACTTAATAAACGTAGCAGTCATAAAACTTATAACTCTATATATAGTAACGTATGTATTATAGACTATATAATAGTCATAAATATATCTATATATAGTAACGTATGTATTATAACTTAGTAGTATGTAGCGTCATAAATATATATATATAGTAACGTATGTATTAAGACTATATAGTAACGTAAGTCATAAACTTATACTATATATAGTAACGTATTATTAAGACTAAAAACAACTAACTATATATAGTAACGTATGTATTGACTATATATATATATAGTAACGTATGTATTATGACTATATAGTACGTAAGTATTATCTATATATAGTAACGTATGTATTATAACAAACAACAACACAAAAACAAACCCTATATATAGTAACGTATGTATTAAGACGTTATATAGTCAACAGTACACAAAAACTATAACTCCTATATATAGTAACGTATGTATTATAGACGTTAGTGAGTAGTTCAACAGTAGCAGTCATAAAACTTATAACTCCTATATATAGTAACGTATGTATTATAGACGTTAGTGAGTAGTTCAACAGTAGCAGTCATAAAACTTATAACTCCTATATATAGTAACGTATGTATTATAGACGTTAGTGAGTAGTTCAACAGTAGCAGTCATAAAACTTATAACTCCTATATATAGTAACGTATGTATTATAGACGTTAGTGAGTAGTTCAACAGTAGCAGTCATAAAACTTATAACTCCTATATATAGTAAGTATGTATTATAGACGTTAGTGAGTAGTTCAACAGTAGCAGTCATAAAACTTATAACTCCTATATATAGTAACGTATGTATTATAGACGTTAGTGAGTATTCAACAACAGTAGCAGTCATAAAACTTATAACTCCTATATATAGTAACGTATGTATTATAGACGTTAGTGAGTAGTTCAACAGTAGCAGTCATAAAACTTATAACTCCTATATATAGTAACGTATGAAAACTAGTGAGTAGTTCAACAGTAGCAGTCATAAAACTTATAACTATATATAGTAACGTATGTATTATAGACGTTAGTGAGTAGTTCAACAGTAGCAGTCGTAAAATTATAACTCCTATATATAGTGTATATTATAGACGTTAGTGAGTAGTTCAACAGTAGCAGTCGTAAAACTTATAACTCCTATATATAGTAACGTATGTATTATAGACGTTAGTGAGTAGTTCAACAGTAGCAGTCGTAAAACTTATAACTCCTATATATAGTAACGTATGTATTATAGACGTTAGTGAGTAGTTCAACAGTAGCAGTCGTAAAACTTATAACTCCTATATATAGTAACGTATGTATTATAGACGTTAGTGAGTAGTTCAACAGTAGCAGTCGTAAAACTTATAACTCCTATATATAGTAACGTATGTATTATAGACGTTAGTGAGTAGTTCAACAGTAGCAGTCGTAAAACTTATAACTCCTATATATAGTAACGTATGTATTATAGATGTTAATACATCACTTCAGAGCGGTGCCCAGTCGTGATAAACGGCCCTCATCCTATATGCGACTGAGGGCCGAGTCATGATAATCCTCTGTAAGTAACGATACAATTCTATTGTCATGGAGACATATTTGACTGTTATTTTCACCGCTAGTCTGCACAAAGATAACTTGCTTACAATATTGTGATACATAAAAAAATTGAACTTTGTTTCACTTATATGAGATGTAGGTGGTACCATAACGATATGGTTGTGAGTGTCCATTAGCAGGATGCTTAAATCCACATTGTCTCTCAGTAAGGCGATGGATTCCATCAAGTATGAGATCTCGAGGACAATTGGTCTATAGGAACTTATTTCTAATCTAGCTAAAATGAATTTGTATGCAGATGACAATGGTGCACTCGTTGTGAAGAGATTACACTGTTATAATATTAATGGTATAATCAGCACTTCTAATAGGTGTGTAAGAGCTCGTATGACTAGACAGTTACTAACATATTAACGATCAATCTTGATTTATTTACCGTAGCCATAGATTAATTATTTATGAAACAATGTGCCAAAATGATGAATCTCTGTTGTCAGAAATTAATGATTAAGAGACAAGACATAGAACATGTATGTATTTTATAGACATAAGTCGGATATTAATCCACCACTATGGCAATGTTGCCTAGCTATAACAATTCTGATCTGCCACACACATAGCTTTTTCTTACAGATACTTGTATGGGTTGGTTGTCTCGCATTCAATGTCCTTCAACATTTTGCATCCAGTTGCATAATTGGCCTTTAAATGGCATCTCATGTGGAACTACTGTTGTTCACTTGTTCTTGCTTGTCTTGTGCAGATACGTTTTCTTGCTTGTGTTGTTCAGATACTTCTTGATTGTTGTTGTTCAGATACTTCTTGCTTGTCATGTGCAGACATATTTTCTTGCTTGTGTTCTTCAAATACTTCTTGCTTGTTATATGCAGACATATTTTCTTGCTTGTGTTGTTCAGATACTTCTTGCTTGTCATGTGCAGACATATTTTCTTGCTTGTGTTGTTCAGATACTTCTTGCTTGTCATATGCAGACATATTTTCTTGCTTGTGTTGTTCAGATACTTCTTGCTTGTCATATGCAGACATATTTTCTTGATTGTGTTGTTCAGATACTTCTTGCTTGTCATGTGCAGACATATTTTCTTGCTTGTGTTCTTCAAATACTTCTTGCTTGTTATATGCAGACATATTTTCTTGCTTGTGTTGTTCAGATACTTCTTGCTTGTCATGTGCAGACATATTTTCTTGCTTGTGTTGTTCAGATACTTCTTGCTTGTCATATGCAGACATATTTTCTTGCTTGTGTTGTTCAGATACTTCTTGCTTGTCATATGCAGACATATTTTCTTGATTGTGTTGTTCAGATACTTCTTGCTTGTCATGTGCAGACATATTTTCTTGCTTGTGTTCTTCAAATACTTCTTGCTTGTTATATGCAGACATATTTTCTTGCTTGTGTTGTTCAGATACTTCTTGCTTGTCATATGCAGACATATTTTCTTGATTGTGTTGTTCAGATACTTCTTGCTTGTCATATGCAGACAAATTTTCTTGATTGTGTTGTTCAGATACTTCTTGCTTGTCGTATGCAGATATATTTTCTTGATTGTGTTGTGTTGTTCAGATACTTCTTGCTTGTCATGTGCAGACATATTTTCTTGCTTATGTTGTTCAGATACTTCTTGCTTGTCATGTGCAGACATATTTTCTTGCTTGTGTTGTTCAGATACTTCTTGCTTGTCATATGCAGACATATTTTCTTGATTGTGTTGTTCAGATACTTCTTGCTTGTCATATGCAGACATATTTTCTTGATTGTGTTGTGTTGTTCAGATACTTCTTGCTTGTCATGTGCATACATATTTTCTTGCTTGTGTTCAGATACTTCTTGCTTGTCATATGCAGACATATTTTCTTGATTGTGTTGTTCAGATACTTCTTGCTTGTCATGTTCAGACATATTTTCTTGATTGTGTTGTTCAGATATTCCTTGCTTGTCATGTGCATACACTTTTTCTTGCTTGTGTTGTTCAGAGACTTTGTGCTTGTCATGTGCATACACTTTTTCTTGTTTCTTGCTTGTGGTGTTCAGAGACTTCTAGTTTGTCATATGCTGATACATAAAAAAATTGAACTTTGTTTCACTTATATGAGATGTAGGTGGTACCATAACGATATGGTTGTGAGTGTCCATTAGCAGGATGCTTAAATCCACATTGTCTCTCAGTAATAAACAACAACAAACAATATTGCAGAAACATTTTCTTACTTGTGGTGTTCATAGATGTCTTCGTTGTCTTGTGAGGCACTTTTTCCTACTTATGTTGTTCAGGAATGTCTTCGTTGTCTTGTGCATATACATTTTTCTTGCTTGTGTTGTTCAGAAGTGTCTTCGTTATCTTATGTAGACACTTTCTTAATTGTGTTGTTCAGAGACTTCTTCGTTGTCATGTGCAGACACTTTCTTGCTTGTGTTGTTCAGTCAGAGACTTCTTCGTTGTCTTGTGCAGACACTTTTTCTTGCTTGTGTTGTTTAGAGACTTCTTCGTTGTCATGTGCAGATACTTTTTCTTACTCGTGGTGTTCAGAGACTTCTTCATTGTCTTGTGCAGACACGTCAGATGTCTCCTTATTGTATACATTTCATAAGCTGATCAAAATAATTGTATATGGGCTTCCATTACAAGTTGTATGCATACGTATATACTTACCTGTTATTATAATATTACTATGACGATGGTTGGACTATATTTTTGTACACGGTGTAAATATTTGCTTGATACATTTACATGAATATACATTTATATACAAGAATAAAAGAAATTATTAACTGTATTTGTAAATATACTGAAAATGATAATAATAATAAGCCGTTATAAATATGCTCTGATGTTACTTGGTTTTTATTCTTCTTAAACATACAAAATGCAGCTTGTGGTAAAACAATATGTTTGGGGGGGCGAGTGGCTACGGTGTTTGACTTCCAATCACTTGCCGCTGTAGGTTCGAATGCCACTGAGGATGTTGAATTCTTTCAACTGAGGAAGCTATCCAGCTGCTTGCAGTAGGTTGGTGCGTGATATACTGCTTGGAGGGTCGTCCTGAGGTCTTCCTCCACCAATAATAGCTGGAAAGTCACCATATGACCAAAGCTGTTAGTAAAAAAAATCCTAAAAATAAAAAATAATAAAAATCCATATTTTCCTTTCGAATTGTAGAATTAAAGTGCTTACCATTATTCGTAGGGTCTCTGTTGTTGAACAGATATTATTATTGATTTATAATAACTTGCCCCTCGCCGTTGTTGGTCTGAATCCAACTAGGGTGGGGGTTGATTTCTTTAATGTGAAGAAGCTTTCCACCAGAACAACGATTGTACATTTACTTTGAATATAGTTTTAGACATTAAAATAAACAGCCTACAACACACTGTTTTGATCAGTATTTTCGAATAGGATGGGGTTGTGCTGGGAGCCCTGAAAGTAATATTAAATGTGTGCATTCACCGCTCACGCCATGACACGCTCACGCCATGCCACTCGAGCTGAATGGATTTTAAATTTGTAGTCTGCATATGTGTCATCTACTCACCAACACCAATACCTCTAACTACTTTGAAGACAAGAGGGTATTGAGCTATCGGGAGAAACGATGTACACACATATCGCTGTGTACAATAGTCTGTACTGCCTCCAGGTAGACCATAATCATAGATCACTGTGTACAGTAGTCTGTACTGCCTCTAGGTAGAACACAATCATAGATCACTGTGTACAATAGTCTGTACTGCCTCTAAATAGAACACAATCATAGATCACTGTGTACAATAGTATGTACTGCCTCTAGGTAAAACATAGTCATAGATCACTCTGTAAAAATAGTCTGTACTACCTCTAGGTAGAACATAACAATATATCACTGTGTACAATAGTCTGTACTGCCTCTAGGTAGAAAACAATCATAGATCACTTTGTACAATAGTCTGTACTGCCTCTAGGTAGAACATATTCATAAATCACTGTGTACAATAGTCTGTACTACCATATATATAACACAATCATAGATAACTGTGTACAATAGTCTGTACTACCTCTAGATAGAACACAATCATATATCACTGTGTACAGTAGTCTGTACTGCCTCTAGGTAGAACACAATCATAGATCTCTGTCTACAATAGTCTGTACTGCCTCTACGTAGACCACAATCATAGATCACTGTGTACTGTAAGTTGTCTGTACCCCACCTAGGTATAACACAATCATAGATCACTGTGTACAATAGTCTGTACTGCCTCTATGTAGAACACAATCATAGATAACTGTGTACAGTAGTCTGTACTGCCTCTAGGTAGAACACAATCATAGATCTCTGTCTACAATAGTCTGTACTGCCTCTAGGTAGACCACAATCATAGATCACTGTGTACTGTAAGTTGTCTGTACCCCACCTAGGTATAACACAATCATAGATCACTGTGTACAATAGTCTATACTGCCTCTATGTAGAACATAATCATAGATCACTCTGTACAAATAGTCTGTACTGCCTCTAGGTAGAACATATTCATAGATCTCTGTCTACAATAGTCTGTACTGCCTCTAGGTAATACATAGTCATAGATCACTCTGTAAAAATAGTCTGTACTACCTCTAGGTAGAACATAACAATAGATCACTGTGTACAATAGTCTGTGCTGCCTCTAGGTAGAACACAATCATAGATCACTATGTGTACAATAGTCTGTACTACCTCTAGGTAGACCACAATCATAGATCACTGTGTACAGTAAGTTGTCTGTACCCCACCTAAGTATAACACAATCGTAGATCACTGTGTACAATAGTCTGTACTGCCTTTATGTAGAACATAATCATAGATCACTGTGTACAATAGTCTACTGCCTCTAAATAGAACACAATCATAGATCACTGTGTACAATAGTCTGTACTGCCTCTAGGTAGAACATATTCATAGATCATTGTGTACAATAGTCTGCACTGCCTCTAAGTAGAACACCCTCATAGATTACTGTGTACAATAGTCTGTATGGCCTCTAGGTAGAACATATTCATCAATCACTGTGTACAATAGTCTGTACTGCCCCTAGATATAACACAATCATAGATCACTGTGTACAATAGTCTACTGCCTCTAAATAGAACACAATCATAGATCACTGTGTACAATAGTATGTACTGCCTCTAGGTAAAACATAGTCATAGATCACTCTGTAAAAATAGTCTCTACTACCTCTAGGTAGAACATAGCAATATATCACTGTGTACAATAGTCTGTACTGCCTCTAGGTAGAACATATTCATAAATCACTGTGTACAATAGTCTGTACTACCATAGATATAACATAATCATAGATAACTGTGTACAATAGTCTGTACTACCTCTAGATAGAACACAATCATAGATCACTGTGTACAGTAGTCTGTACTGCCTCTAGGTAGACCACAATCATAGATCAATGTGTACAATAGTCTGTACTGCCTCTAGGTAGAACACAATCATAGATAACTGTGTACACTAGTCTGTACTGCCTCTAGGTAGAACACAATCATAGATCACTATGTGTACAATAGTCTGTACTACCTCTAGGTAGACCACACTCATAGATCACTGTGTACAGTAAGTTGTCTGTACCCCACCTAGGTATAACACAATCATAGATCACTGTGTACAATAGTCTGTACTGCCTTTATGTAGAACATAATCATAGAGCACTGTGTACAATAGTCTACTGCCTCTAAATAGAACACAATCATAGATCACTGTGTACAATAGTCTGTACTGCCTCTATGTAGAACACAATCATAGATAACTGTGTACAGTAGTCTGTACTGCCTCTAGGTAGAACACAATCATAGATCTCTGTCTACAATAGTCTGTACTGCCTCTAGGTAGACCACAATCATAGATCACTGTGTACTGTAAGTTGTCTGTACCCCACCTAGGTATAACACAATCATAGATCACTGTGTACAATAGTCTACTGCCTCTAAATAGAACACAATCATAGATCACTGTGTACAATAGTCTACTGCCTCTAAATAGAACACAATCATAGATCACTGTGTACAATAGTATGTACTGCCTCTAGGTAAAACATAGTCATAGATCACTCTGTAAAAATAGTCTCTACTACCTCTAGGTAGAACATAACAATATATCACTGTGTACAATAGTCTGTACTGCCTCTAGGTAGAACATATTCATAAATCACTGTGTACAATAGTCTGTACTACCATAGATATAACATAATCATAGATAACTGTGTACAATAGTCTGTACTACCTCTAGATAGAACACAATCATAGATCACTGTGTACAGTAGTCTGTACTGCCTCTAGGTAGACCACAATCATAGATCACTGTGTACTGTAAGTTGTCTGTACCCCACCTAGGTATAACACAATCATAGATCACTGTGTACAATAGTCTGTACTGCCTCTATGTAGAACATAATCATAGATCACTGTGTACAATAGTATACTGCCTCTAAATAGAACACAATCATAGATCACTGTGTACAATAGTATGTACTGCCTCTAGGTAAAACATAGTCATAGATCACTCTGTAAAAATAGTCTGTACTACCTCTAGGTAGAACATAACAATATATCACTGTGTACAATAGTCTGTACTGCCTCTAGGTAGAAAACAATCATAGATCACTTTGTACAATAGTCTGTACTGCCTCTAGGTAGAACATATTCATAAATCACTGTGTACAATAGTCTGTACTACCATATATATAACACAATCATAGATAACTGTGTACAATAGTCTGTACTGCCTCTAGATAGAACACAATCATATATCACTGTGTACAGTAGTCTGTACTGCCTCTAGGTAGAACAAAATCATAGATCTCTGTCTACAATAGTCTGTACTGCCTCTACGTAGACCACAATCATAGATCACTGTGTACTGTAAGTTGTCTGTACCCCACCTAGGTATAACACAATCATAGATCACTGTGTACAATAGTCTGTACTGCCTCTATGTAGAACACAATCATAGATAACTGTGTACAGTAGTCTGTACTGCCTCTAGGTAGAACACAATCATAGATCTCTGTCTACAATAGTCTGTACTGCCTCTAGGTAGACCACAATCATAGATCACTGTGTACTGTAAGTTGTCTGTACCCCACCTAGGTATAACACAATCATAGATCACTGTGTACAATAGTCTATACTGCCTCTATGTAGAACATAATCATAGATCACTCTGTACAAATAGTCTGTACTGCCTCTAGGTAGAACATATTCATAGATCACTGTGTACAATAGTCTGCACTGCCTCTAAGTAGAACACCCTCATAGATTACTGTGTACAATAGTCTGTATGGCCTCTAGGTAGAACATATTCATCAATCACTGTGTACAATAGTCTGTACTGCCCCTAGATATAACACAATCATAGATAACTGTGTATAATAGTCTGTACTACCCCTAGATAGAACACAATCATAGATCACTGTGTACAGTAGTCTGTACTGCCTCTAGGTAGAACACAATCATAGATCTATGTCTACAATGGTCTGTACTGCCTCTAGGTAGACCACAATCATAAATCACTGTGTACTGTAAGTTGTCTGTACCCCACCTATGTATAACACAATCATAGATCACTGTGTACAATAGTCTGTACTGCCTCTATGTAGAACATAATCATAGATCACTGTGTACAATAGTCTACTGCCTCTAAATAGAACACAATCATAGATCACTGTGTACAATAGTATGTACTGCCTCTAGGTAAAACATAGTCATAGATCACTCTGTAAAAATAGTCTGTACTACCTCTAGGTAGAACATAACAATAGATCACTGTGTACAATAGTCTGTGCTGCCTCTAGGTAGAAAACAATCATAGATCACTATGTACAATAGTCTGTACTGCCTCTAGGTAGAACATATTCATAAATCACTGTGTACAATAGTCTGTACTACCATAGATATAACACAATCATAGATCACTGTGCACAATAGTCTCTACTGCCTCTATGTAGAACACAATCATAGATCACTATGTCTACAATAGTATGTATTACCTCTAGGTAGAACACAATCATAGATCAATGTGTACAATAGTCTGTACTGCCTCTAGGTAGAACACAATCATAGATAACTGTGTACACTAGTCTGTACTGCCTCTAGGTAGAACACAATCATAGATCACTATGTGTACAATAGTCTGTACTACCTCTAGGTAGACCACACTCATAGATCACTGTGTACAGTAAGTTGTCTGTACCCCACCTAGGTATAACACAATCATAGATCACTGTGTACAATAGTCTGTACTGCCTTTATGTAGAACATAATCATAGAGCACTGTGTACAATAGTCTACTGCCTCTAAATAGAACACAATCATAGATCACTGTGTACAATAGTCTGTACTGCCTCTATGTAGAACACAATCATAGATAACTGTGTACAGTAGTCTGTACTGCCTCTAGGTAGAACACAATCATAGATCTCTGTCTACAATAGTCTGTACTGCCTCTAGGTAGACCACAATCATAGATCACTGTGTACTGTAAGTTGTCTGTACCCCACCTAGGTATAACACAATCATAGATCACTGTGTACAATAGTCTATACTGCCTCTATGTAGAACATAATCATAGATCACTCTGTACAAATAGTCTGTACTGCCTCTAGGTAGAACATATTCATAGATCTCTGTCTACAATAGTCTGTACTGCCTCTAGGTAATACATAGTCATAGATCACTCTGTAAAAATAGTCTGTACTACCTCTAGGTAGAACATAACAATAGATCACTGTGTACAATAGTCTGTGCTGCCTCTAGGTAGAAAACAATCATAGATCACTATGTACAATAGTCTGTACTGCCTCTAGGTAGAACATATTCATAAATCACTGTGTACAATAGTCTGTACTACCATAGATATAACACAATCATAGATCACTGTGCACAATAGTCTCTACTGCCTCTATGTAGAACACAATCATAGATCACTATGTCTACAATAGTATGTATTACCTCTAGGTAGAACACAATCATAGATCAATGTGTACAATAGTCTGTACTGCCTCTAGGTAGAAAACAATCATAGATCACTGTGTACAATAGTCTGTACTGCCTCTAGGTAGAACATATTCATAAATCACTGTGTACAATAGTCTGTACTACCATAGATATAACACAATCATAGATCACTGTGCACAATAGTCTCTACTGCCTCTATGTAGAACACAATCATAGATCACTATGTCTACAATAGTATGTATTACCTCTAGGTAGAACACAATCATAGATCAATGTGTACAATAGTCTGTACTGCCTCTAGGTAGAACACAATCATAGATAACTGTGTACACTAGTCTGTACTGCCTCTAGGTAGAACACAATCATAGATCACTATGTGTACAATAGTCTGTACTACCTCTAGGTAGACCACACTCATAGATCACTGTGTACAGTAAGTTGTCTGTACCCCACCTAGGTATAACACAATCATAGATCACTGTGTACAATAGTCTGTACTGCCTTTATGTAGAACATAATCATAGAGCACTGTGTACAATAGTCTACTGCCTCTAAATAGAACACAATCATAGATCACTGTGTACAATAGTCTGTACTGCCTCTAGGTAGAACATATTCATAGATCACTGTGTACAATAGTCTGCACTGCCTCTAAGTAGAACACCCTCATAGATTACTGTGTACAATAGTCTGTATGGCCTCTAGGTAGAACATATTCATCAATCACTGTGTACAATAGTCTGTACTGCCCCTAGATATAACACAATCATAGATAACTGTGTATAATAGTCTGTACTACCCCTAGATAGAACACAATCATAGATCACTGTGTACAGTAGTCTGTACTGCCTCTAGGTAGAACACAATCATAGATCTATGTCTACAATGGTCTGTACTGCCTCTAGGTAGACCACAATCATAAATCACTGTGTACTGTAAGTTGTCTGTACCCCACCTATGTATAACACAATCATAGATCACTGTGTACAATAGTCTGTACTGCCTCTATGTAGAACATAATCATAGATCACTGTGTACAATAGTCTACTGCCTCTAAATAGAACACAATCATAGATCACTGTGTACAATAGTATGTACTGCCTCTAGGTAAAACATAGTCATAGATCACTCTGTAAAAATGGTCTGTACTACCTCTAGGTAGAACATAACAATAGATCACTGTGTACAATAGTCTGTGCTGCCTCTAGGTAGAAAACAATCATAGATCACTATGTACAATAGTCTGTACTGCCTCTAGGTAGAACATATTCATAAATCACTGTGTACAATAGTCTGTACTACCATAGATATAACACAATCATAGATCACTGTGCACAATAGTCTCTACTGCCTCTATGTAGAACACAATCATAGATCACTATGTCTACAATAGTATGTATTACCTCTAGGTAGAACACAATCATAGATCAATGTGTACAATAGTCTGTACTGCCTCTAGGTAGAACACAATCATAGATAACTGTGTACACTAGTCTGTACTGCCTCTAGGTAGAACACAATCATAGATCACTATGTGTACAATAGTCTGTACTACCTCTAGGTAGACCACACTCATAGATCACTGTGTACAGTAAGTTGTCTGTACCCCACCTAGGTATAACACAATCATAGATCACTGTGTACAATAGTCTGTACTGCCTTTATGTAGAACATAATCATAGAGCACTGTGTACAATAGTCTACTGCCTCTAAATAGAACACAATCATAGATCACTGTGTACAATAGTCTGTACTGCCTCTATGTAGAACACAATCATAGATAACTGTGTACAGTAGTCTGTACTGCCTCTAGGTAGAACACAATCATAGATCTCTGTCTACAATAGTCTGTACTGCCTCTAGGTAGACCACAATCATAGATCACTGTGTACTGTAAGTTGTCTGTACCCCACCTAGGTATAACACAATCATAGATCACTGTGTACAATAGTCTATACTGCCTCTATGTAGAACATAATCATAGATCACTCTGTACAAATAGTCTGTACTGCCTCTAGGTAGAACATATTCATAGATCTCTGTCTACAATAGTCTGTACTGCCTCTAGGTAATACATAGTCATAGATCACTCTGTAAAAATAGTCTGTACTACCTCTAGGTAGAACATAACAATAGATCACTGTGTACAATAGTCTGTGCTGCCTCTAGGTAGAAAACAATCATAGATCACTATGTACAATAGTCTGTACTGCCTCTAGGTAGAACATATTCATAAATCACTGTGTACAATAGTCTGTACTACCATAGATATAACACAATCATAGATCACTGTGCACAATAGTCTCTACTGCCTCTATGTAGAACACAATCATAGATCACTATGTCTACAATAGTATGTATTACCTCTAGGTAGAACACAATCATAGATCAATGTGTACAATAGTCTGTACTGCCTCTAGGTAGAACACAATCATAGATAACTGTGTACACTAGTCTGTACTGCCTCTAGGTAGAACACAATCATAGATCACTATGTGTACAATAGTCTGTACTACCTCTAGGTAGACCACACTCATAGATCACTGTGTACAGTAAGTTGTCTGTACCCCACCTAGGTATAACACAATCATAGATCACTGTGTACAATAGTCTGTACTGCCTTTATGTAGAACATAATCATAGAGCACTGTGTACAATAGTCTACTGCCTCTAAATAGAACACAATCATAGATCACTGTGTACAATAGTCTGTACTGCCTCTATGTAGAACACAATCATAGATAACTGTGTACAGTAGTCTGTACTGCCTCTAGGTAGAACACAATCATAGATCTCTGTCTACAATAGTCTGTACTGCCTCTAGGTAGACCACAATCATAGATCACTGTGTACTGTAAGTTGTCTGTACCCCACCTAGGTATAACACAATCATAGATCACTGTGTACAATAGTCTATACTGCCTCTATGTAGAACATAATCATAGATCACTCTGTACAAATAGTCTGTACTGCCTCTAGGTAGAACATATTCATAGATCTCTGTCTACAATAGTCTGTACTGCCTCTAGGTAAAACATAGTCATAGATCACTCTGTAAAAATAGTCTGTACTACCTCTAGGTAGAACATAACAATAGATCACTGTGTACAATAGTCTGTGCTGCCTCTAGGTAGAAAACAATCATAGATCACTATGTACAATAGTCTGTACTGCCTCTAGGTAGAACACAATCATAAATCACTGTGTACAATAGTCTGTACTACCATAGATATAACACAATCATAGATCACTGTGACAATAGTCTTACCCCTAGTAGAACACAATCATAGATCACTGTTACAATAGTCTGTACTCCTCTAGGTAGAACACAATCATAGATCACTGTGTACAATAGTCTGTACTGCCTCTAGGTAGAACACAATCATAGATCACTATGTGTACAATAGTCTGTACTACCTCTAGGTAGAACACACTCATAGATCACTGTGTACAGTAAGTTGTCTGTACCCACCTAGGTATAACACAATCATAGATCACTGTGTACAATAGTCTGTACTGCCTTATGTAGAACATAATCATAGAGCACTGTGTACAATAGTCTACTGCCTCTAAATAGAACACAATCATAGATCACTGTGTACAATAGTCTGTACTGCCTCTAGGTAGAACATATTCATAGATCACTGTGTACAATAGTCTGCACTGCCTCTAAGTAGAACCCTCATAGATCACTGTGTACAATAGTCTGTACTGCCTCTAGGTAGAACACAATCATAGATCACTGTGTACAATAGTCTGTACTGCCCCTAGATAGAACACAATCATAGATCACTGTGTACAGTAGTCTGTACTGCCTCTAGGTAGAACACAATCATAGATCTATGTCTACAATGGTCTGTACTGCCTCTAGTAGACCACATCATAGATCACTGTGTACTGTAAGTTGTCTGTACCCCACCTATGTATAACACAATCATAGATCACTGTGTACAATAGTCTGTACTGCCTCTATGTAGAACATAATCATAGATCACTGTGTACAATAGTCTACTGCCTCTAAATAGAACACAATCATAGATCACTGTGTACAACAGTATGTACTGCCTCTAAGTAAAACATAGTCATAGATCACTCTGTAAAAATAGTCTGTACTACCTCTAGGTAGAACATAACAATATATCACTGTGTACAATAGTCTGTACTGCCTCTAGGTAGAAAACAATCATAGATCACTTTGTACAATAGTCTGTACTGCCTCTAGGTAGAACATATTCATAAATCACTGTGTACAATAGTCTGTACTACCATATATATAACACAATCATAGATAACTGTGTACAATAGTCTGTACTACCTCTAGATAGAACACAATCATATATCACTGTGTACAGTAGTCTGTACTGCCTCTAGGTAGAACACAATCATAGATCTCTGTCTACAATAGTCTGTACTGCCTCTACGTAGACCACAATCATAGAACACTGTGTACTGTAAGTTGTCTGTACCCCACCTAGGTATAGCACAATCATAGATCACTGTGTACAATAGTCTATACTGCCTCTATGTAGAACATAATCATAGATCACTCTGTACAAATAGTCTGTACTGCCTCTAGGTAGAACATATTCATAGATCTCTGTCTACAATAGTCTGTACTGCCTCTAGGTAATACATAGTCATAGATCACTCTGTAAAAATAGTCTGTACTACCTCTAGGTAGAACATAACAATAGATCACTGTGTACAATAGTCTGTGCTGCCTCTAGGTAGAAAACAATCATAGATCACTTTGTACAATAGTCTGTACTGCCTCTAGGTAGAACATATTCATAAATCACTGTGTACAATAGTCTGTACTACCATATATATAACACAATCATAGATCACTGTGCACAATAGTCTCTACTGCCTCTATGTAGAACACAATCATAGATCACTATGTCTACAATAGTATGTATTACCTCTAGGTAGAACACAATCATAGATCAATGTGTACAATAGTCTGTACTGCCTCTAGGTAGAACACAATCATAGATAACTGTGTACACTAGTCTGTACTGCCTCTAGGTAGAACACAATCATAGATCACTATGTGTACACTAGTCTGTACTACCTCTAGGTAGACCACACTCATAGATCACTGTGTACAATAGTCTACTGCCTCTAAATAGAACACAATCATAGATCACTGTGTACAATAGTCTGTACTGCCTCTAGGTAGAACATATTCATAGATCACTGTGTACAATAGTCTGCACTGCCTCTAAGTAGAACACCATCATAGATTACTGTGTACAATAGTCTGTATGGCCTCTAGGTAGAACATAGTCATCAATCACTGTGTACAATAGTCTGTACTGCCCCTAGATATAACACAATCATAGATAACTGTGTACAGTAGTCTGTACTGCCTCTAGGTAGAACACAATCATAGATCTATGTCTACAATGGTCTGTACTGCCTCTAGGTAGAACACAATCATAAATCTCTGTCTACAATAGTCTGTACTGCCTCTAGGTAGACCACAATCATAGATCACTGTGTACTGTAAGTTGTCTGTACCCCACCTAGGTATAACACAATCATAGATCACTGTGTACAATAGTCTGTACTGCCTCTAGGTAGAAAACAATCATAGATCACTGTGCACAATAGTCTCTACTGCCTCTATGTAGAACACAATCATAGATCACTATGTCTACAATAGTATGTATTACCTCTATGTAGAACACAATCATAGATCAATGTGTACAATAGCCTGTACTGCCTCTAGGTAGAACACAATCATAGATAACTGTGTACAATAGTCTATACTGCCTCTATGTAGAACATAATCATAGATCACTCTGTACAAATAGTCTGTACTGCCTCTAGGTAGAACATATTCATAGATCTCTGTCTACAATAGTCTGTACTGCCTCTAGGTAATACATAGTCATAGATCACTCTGTAAAAATAGTCTGTACTACCTCTAGGTAGAACATAACAATAGATCACTGTGTACAATAGTCTGTGCTGCCTCTAGGTAGAAAACAATCATAGATCACTTTGTACAATAGTCTGTACTGCCTCTAGGTAGAACATATTCATAAATCACTGTGTACAATAGTCTGTACTACCATAGATATAACACAATCATAGATCACTGTGCACAATAGTCTCTACTGCCTCTATGTAGAACACAATCATAGATCACTATGTCTACAATAGTATGTATTACCTCTAGGTAGAACACAATCATAGATAAATGTGTACAATAGTCTGTACTGCCTCTAGGTAGAACACAATCATAGATAACTGTGTACACTAGTCTGTACTGCCTCTAGGTAGAACACAATCATAGATCACTATGTGTACAATAGTCTGTACTACCTCTAGGTAGACCACACTCATAGATCACTGTGTACAGTAGTCTGTACTACCCCTAGGTAGAACACAATCATAGATCACTGTGTACAATAGTCTGTACTGCCTCTAGGTAGAACATAATCATAGATCACTGTGTACAATAGTCTGCACTGCCTCTAAGTAGAACACAATCATAGATCACTGTGTACAATAGTCTGTACTGCCTCTAGGTAGAACACAATCATAGATAACTGTGTACAATAGTCTGTACAACCTCTAGATAGAACACAATCATAGATCACTGTGTACAATAGTATGTACTGCACCTATGTAGAATACAATCATAGATAACTGTGTACACTAGTCTGTACTACCTCTAGGTAGAACACAATCATAGATCACTGTGTACAATAGTCTGTACTACCTCTAGGTAGAACACAATCATATATCACTGTGTACAAGTAGTCTGTACCCCACCTATGTATAACACAATCATATATCACTGTGTACAATAGTCTGTACCACAACTATGTATAACACAATCATAGATAACTGTGTACAATAGTCTGTACTACACCTATGTAGAACACAATCATAGATAACTGTGTACAATAGTCTACTGCCTCTAAATAGAACACA
>CM026404.1:35554896-35733747 GCA_014843695.1 Archivesica marissinica | reverse complement strand
ACACAATCATAGATCACTGTGTACAATAGTCTGTACTGCCTCTAGGTAGAACATATTCATAGATCACTGTGTACAATAGTCTGCACTGCCTCTAAGTAGAACACCATCATAGATTACTGTGTACAATAGTCTGTATGGCCTCTAGGTAGAACATAGTCATCAATCACTGTGTACAATAGTCTGTACTGCCCCTAGATATAACACAATCATAGATAACTGTGTACAGTAGTCTGTACTGCCTCTAGGTAGAACACAATCATAGATCTATGTCTACAATGGTCTGTACTGCCTCTAGGTAGAACACAATCATAAATCTCTGTCTACAATAGTCTGTACTGCCTCTAGGTAGACCACAATCATAGATCACTGTGTACTGTAAGTTGTCTGTACCCCACCTAGGTATAACACAATCATAGATCACTGTGTACAATAGTCTGTACTGCCTCTAGGTAATACATAGTCATAGATCACTCTGTAAAAATAGTCTGTACTACCTCTAGGTAGAACATAACAATAGATCACTGTGTACAATAGTCTGTGCTGCCTCTAGTTAGAAAACAATCATAGATCACTATGTACAATAGTCTGTACTGCCTCTAGGTAGAACATATTCATAAATCACTGTGTACAATAGTCTGTACTACCATAGATATAACACAATCATAGATCACTGTGCACAATAGTCTCTACTGCCTCTATGTAGAACACAATCATAGATCACTATGTCTACAATAGTATGTATTACCTCTAGGTAGAACACAATCATAGATCAATGTGTACAATAGTCTGTACTGCCTCTAGGTAGAACACAATCATAGATAACTGTGTACACTAGTCTGTACTGCCTCTAGGTAGAACACAATCATAGATCACTATGTGTACAATAGTCTGTACTACCTCTAGGTAGACCACACTCATAGATCACTGTGTACAGTAAGTTGTCTGTACCCCACCTAGGTATAACACAATCATAGATCACTGTGTACAATAGTCTGTACTGCCTTTATGTAGAACATAATCATAGAGCACTGTGTACAATAGTCTACTGCCTCTAAATAGAACACAATCATAGATCACTGTGTACAATAGTCTGTACTGCCTCTATGTAGAACACAATCATAGATAACTGTGTACAGTAGTCTGTACTGCCTCTAGGTAGAACACAATCATAGATCTCTGTCTACAATAGTCTGTACTGCCTCTAGGTAGACCACACTCATAGATCACTGTGTACTGTAAGTTGTCTGTACCCCACCTAGGTATAACACAATCATAGATCACTGTGTACAATAGTCTATACTGCCTCTATGTAGAACATAATCATAGATCACTCTGTACAAATAGTCTGTACTGCCTCTAGGTAGAACATATTCATAGATCTCTGTCTACAATAGTCTGTACTGCCTCTAGGTAATACATAGTCATAGATCACTCTGTAAAAATAGTCTGTACTACCTCTAGGTAGAACATAACAATAGATCACTGTGTACAATAGTCTGTGCTGCCTCTAGGTAGAAAACAATCATAGATCACTATGTACAATAGTCTGTACTGCCTCTAGGTAGAACATATTCATAAATCACTGTGTACAATAGTCTGTACTACCATAGATATAACACAATCATAGATCACTGTGCACAATAGTCTCTACTGCCTCTATGTAGAACACAATCATAGATCACTATGTCTACAATAGTATGTATTACCTCTAGGTAGAACACAATCATAGATCAATGTGTACAATAGTCTGTACTACCTCTAGGTAGAACACAATCATAGATAACTGTGTACACTAGTCTGTACTGCCTCTAGGTAGAACACAATCATAGATCACTATGTGTACAATAGTCTGTACTACCTCTAGGTAGACCACACTCATAGATCACTGTGTACAGTAAGTTGTCTGTACCCCACCTAGGTATAACACAATCATAGATCACTGTGTACAATAGTCTGTACTGCCTTATGTAGAACATAATCATAGAGCACTGTGTACAATAGTCTACTGCCTCTAAATAGAACACAATCATAGATCACTGTGTACAATAGTCTGTACTGCCTCTATGTAGAACACAATCATAGATAACTGTGTACAATAGTCTGTACTGCCTCTAGGTAGAACACAATCATAGATCTCTGTCTACAATAGTCTGTACTGCCTCTAGGTAGACCACACTCATAGATCACTGTGTACAATTGTCTGTACCCCACCTAGGTATAACACAATCATAGATCACTGTGTACAATAGTCTATACTGCCTCTATGTAGAACATAATCATAGATCACTCTGTACAAATAGTCTGTACTGCCTCTAGGTAGAACATATTCATAGATCTCTGTCTACAATAGTCTGTACTGCCTCTAGGTAATACATAGTCATAGATCACTCTGTAAAAATAGTCTGTACTACCTCTAGGTAGAACATAACAATAGATCACTGTGTACAATAGTCTGTGCTGCCTCTAGGTAGAAAACAATCATAGATCACTATGTACAATAGTCTGTACTGCCTCTAGGTAGAACATATTCATAAATCACTGTGTACAATAGTCTGTACTACCATATATATAACACAATCATAGATCACTGTGCACAATAGTCTCTACTGCCTCTATGTAGAACACAATCATAGATCACTATGTCTACAATAGTATGTATTACCTCTAGGTAGAACACAATCATAGATCAATGTGTACAATAGTCTGTACTGCCTCTAGGTAGAACACAATCATAGATAACTGTGTACACTAGTCTGTACTGCCTCTAGGTAGAACACAATCATAGATCACTATGTGTACAATAGTCTGTACTACCTCTAGGTAGACCACAATCATAGATCACTGTGTACAGTAAGTTGTCTGTACCCCACCTAGGTATAACACAATCATAGATCACTGTGTACAATAGTCTGTACTGCCTTTATGTAGAACATAATCATAGATCACTGTGTACAATAGTCTAACTGCCTCTAAATAGAACACAATCATAGATCACTGTGTAAAAATAGTCTGTACTGCCTCTAGGTAGAACATATTCATAGATCACTGTGTACAATAGTCTGCACTGCCTCTAAGTAGAACACCCTCATAGATTACTGTGTACAATAGTCTGTATGGCCTCTAGGTAGAACATATTCATCAATCACTGTGTACAATAGTCTGTACTGCCCCTAGATATAACACAATCATAGATAACTGTGTATAATAGTCTGTACTACCCCTAGATAGAACACAATCATAGATCACTGTGTACAGTAGTCTGTACTGCCTCTAGGTAGAACACAATCATAGATCTATGTCTACAATGGTCTGTACTGCCTCTAGGTAGACCACAATCATAAATCACTGTGTACTGTAAGTTGTCTGTACCCCACCTATGTATAACACAATCATAGATCACTGTGTACAATAGTCTGTACTGCCTCTATGTAGAACATAATCATAGATCACTGTGTACAATAGTCTACTGCCTCTAAATAGAACACAATCATAGATCACTGTGTACAATAGTATGTACTGCCTCTAGGTAAAACATAGTCATAGATCACTCTGTAAAAATGGTCTGTACTACCTCTAGGTAGAACATAACAATAGATCACTGTGTACAATAGTCTGTGCTGCCTCTAGGTAGAAAACAATCATAGATCACTATGTACAATAGTCTGTACTGCCTCTAGGTAGAACATATTCATAAATCACTGTGTACAATAGTCTGTACTACCATAGATATAACACAATCATAGATCACTGTGCACAATAGTCTCTACTGCCTCTATGTAGAACACAATCATAGATCACTATGTCTACAATAGTATGTATTACCTCTAGGTAGAACACAATCATAGATCAATGTGTACAATAGTCTGTACTGCCTCTAGGTAGAACACAATCATAGATAACTGTGTACACTAGTCTGTACTGCCTCTAGGTAGAACACAATCATAGATCACTATGTGTACAATAGTCTGTACTACCTCTAGGTAGACCACACTCATAGATCACTGTGTACAGTAAGTTGTCTGTACCCCACCTAGGTATAACACAATCATAGATCACTGTGTACAATAGTCTGTACTGCCTTTATGTAGAACATAATCATAGAGCACTGTGTACAATAGTCTACTGCCTCTAAATAGAACACAATCATAGATCACTGTGTACAATAGTCTGTACTGCCTCTATGTAGAACACAATCATAGATAACTGTGTACAGTAGTCTGTACTGCCTCTAGGTAGAACACAATCATAGATCTCTGTCTACAATAGTCTGTACTGCCTCTAGGTAGACCACAATCATAGATCACTGTGTACTGTAAGTTGTCTGTACCCCACCTAGGTATAACACAATCATAGATCACTGTGTACAATAGTCTATACTGCCTCTATGTAGAACATAATCATAGATCACTCTGTACAAATAGTCTGTACTGCCTCTAGGTAGAACATATTCATAGATCTCTGTCTACAATAGTCTGTACTGCCTCTAGGTAATACATAGTCATAGATCACTCTGTAAAAATAGTCTGTACTACCTCTAGGTAGAACATAACAATAGATCACTGTGTACAATAGTCTGTGCTGCCTCTAGGTAGAAAACAATCATAGATCACTATGTACAATAGTCTGTACTGCCTCTAGGTAGAACATATTCATAAATCACTGTGTACAATAGTCTGTACTACCATAGATATAACACAATCATAGATCACTGTGCACAATAGTCTCTACTGCCTCTATGTAGAACACAATCATAGATCACTATGTCTACAATAGTATGTATTACCTCTAGGTAGAACACAATCATAGATCAATGTGTACAATAGTCTGTACTACTCTAGGTAGAACACAATCATAGATAACTGTGTACACTAGTCTGTACTGCCTCTAGGTAGAACACAATCATAGATCACTATGTGTACAATAGTCTGTACTACTCTAGGTAGACCACACTCATAGATCACTGTGTACAGTAAGTTGTCTGTACCCCACCTAGGTATAACACAATCATAGATCACTGTGTACAATAGTCTGTACTGCCTTTATGTAGAACATAATCATAGAGCACTGTGTACAATAGTCTACTGCCTCTAAATAGAACACAATCATAGATCACTGTGTACAATAGTCTGTACTGCCTCTATGTAGAACACAATCATAGATAACTGTGTACAGTAGTCTGTACTGCCTCTAGGTAGAACACAATCATAGATCTCTGTCTACAATAGTCTGTACTGCCTCTAGGTAGAACACAATCATAGATCACTGTGTACAATAGTCTGTACTCCCCCTAGGTATAACACAATCATAGATCACTGTGTACAATAGTCTGTACTGCCTCTATGTAGAACATAATCATAGATCACTCTGTACAAATAGTCTGTACTGCCTCTAGGTAGAACACAATCATAGATCTCTGTCTACAATAGTCTGTACTGCCTCTAGGTAATACATAGTCATAGATCACTCTGTAAAAATAGTCTGTACTACCTCTAGGTAGAACATAACAATAGATCACTGTGTACAATAGTCTGTGCTGCCTCTAGGTAGAAAACAATCATAGATCACTATGTACAATAGTCTGTACTGCCTCTAGGTAGAACATATTCATAAATCACTGTGTACAATAGTCTGTACTACCATAGATATAACACAATCATAGATCACTGTGCACAATAGTCTCTACTGCCTCTATGTAGAACACAATCATAGATCACTATGTGTACAATAGTATGTACTACCTCTAGGTAGACCACACTCATAGATCACTGTGTACAGTAAGTTGTCTGTACCCCACCTAGGTATAACACAATCATAGATCACTGTGTACAATAGTCTGTACTGCCTTTATGTAGAACATAATCATAGAGCACTGTGTACAATAGTCTACTGCCTCTAAATAGAACACAATCATAGATCACTGTGTACAATAGTCTGTACTGCCTCTAGGTAGAACATATTCATAGATCACTGTGTACAATAGTCTGCACTGCCTCTAAGTAGAACACCCTCATAGATTACTGTGTACAATAGTCTGTATGCCTCTAGGTAGAACACAATCATAAATCACTGTGTACAATAGTCTGTACTGCCCCTAGATATAACACAATCATAGATCACTGTGTACAATAGTCTGTACTGCCCCTAGATAGAACACAATCATAGATCACTGTGTACAGTAGTCTGTACTGCCTCTAGGTAGAACACAATCATAGATCTATGTCTACAATGGTCTGTACTGCCTCTAGGTAGACCACAATCATAAATCACTGTGTACTGTAAGTTGTCTGTACCCCACCTAGGTATAACACAATCATAGATCACTGTGTACAATAGTCTGTACTGCCTCTATGTAGAACATAATCATAGATCACTGTGTACAATAGTCTACTGCCTCTAAATAGAACACAATCATAGATCACTGTGTACAACAGTATGTACTGCCTCTAGGTAAAACATAGTCATAGATCACTCTGTAAAAATAGTCTGTACTACCTCTAGGTAGAACATAACAATATATCACTGTGTACAATAGTCTGTACTGCCTCTAGGTAGAAAACAATCATAGATCACTTTGTACAATAGTCTGTACTGCCTCTAGGTAGAACATATTCATAAATCACTGTGTACAATAGTCTGTACTACCATATATATAACACAATCATAGATAACTGTGTACAATAGTCTGTACTACCTCTAGATAGAACACAATCATAGATCACTGTGTACAGTAGTCTGTACTGCCTCTAGGTAGAACACAATCATAGATCTCTGTCTACAATAGTCTGTACTGCCTCTAGGTAGACCACAATCATAGATCACTGTGTACTGTAAGTTGTCTGTACCCCACCTAGGTATAACACAATCATAGATCACTGTGTACAATAGTCTATACTGCCTCTATGTAGAACATAATCATAGATCACTCTGTACAATAGTCTGTACTGCCTCTAGGTAGAACACAATCATAGATCACTGTGTACAATAGTCTGTACTGCCTCTAGGTAGAACATAATCATAGATCACTTTGTACAATAGTCTGTACTGCCTCTAGGTAGAAAACAAATCATAGATCATCTGTGTACAATAGTCTGTACTGCCTCTAGGTAGAACATATTCATAGATCACTGTGTACAATAGTCTGTACTGCCTCTAGGTAGAACACAATCATAGATCACTGTGTAAAATAGTCTGTACTGCCTCTATGTAGAACACAATCATAGATCACTGTGTACAATAGTCTGTACTGCCTCTAGGTAGAACACAATCATAGATAACTGTGTACAATAGTCTGTACTGCCTCTAGGTAGAACACAATCATAGATAACTGTGTACACTAGTCTGTACTGCCTCTAGGTAGAACACAATCATAGATCACTGTGTACAATAGTCTGTACTGCCTCTAGGTAGAACACAATCATAGATCACTGTGTACAATAGTCTGTACCCCATCTAGGTATAACACAATCATAGATCACTGTGTACAATAGTCTGTACTGCCTCTAGGTAGAACACAATCATAGATCACTGTGTACAATAGTCTACTGCCTCTAGGTAGAACACAATCATAGATCACTGTGTACAATAGTCTGTACTGCCTCTAGGTAGAACACAATCATAGATAACTGTGTACAGTAGTCTGTACTGCCTCTAGGTAGAACACAATCATAGATCTCTGTGTACAATAGTCTGTACTGCCTAGGTAGAACACAATCATAGATCATTACAATGTCTGTACCCCTAGGTAGAACACAATCATAGATCACTATGTACAATAGTCTGTACTGCCTCTAGGTAGAACATATTCATAAATCACTGTGTACAATAGTCTGTACTACCTAGATATAACACAATCATAGATCACTGTGTACAATAGTCTCTACTGCCTCTAGGTAGAACACAATCATAGATCACTATGTCTACAATAGTCTGTACTACCTCTAGGTAGAACACAATCATAGATCAATGTGTACAATAGTCTGTGCTGCCTCTAGGTAGAAAACAATCATAGATCACTATGTACAATAGTCTGTACTGCCTCTAGGTAGAACATATTCATAAATCACTGTGTACAATAGTCTGTACTACCATAGATATAACACAATCATAGATCACTGTGCACAATAGTCTCTACTGCCTCTATGTAGAACACAATCATAGATCACTATGTCTACAATAGTATGTATTACCTCTAGGTAGAACACAATCATAGATAACTGTGTACACTAGTCTGTACTGCCTCTAGGTAGAACACAATCATAGATCACTATGTGTACAATAGTCTGTACTACCTCTAGGTAGACCACACTCATAGATCACTGTGTACAGTAAGTTGTCTGTACCCCACCTAGGTATAACACAATCATAGATCACTGTGTACAATAGTCTGTACTGCCTTTATGTAGAACATAATCATAGAGCACTGTGTACAATAGTCTACTGCCTCTAAATAGAACACAATCATAGATCACTGTGTACAATAGTCTGTACTGCCTCTAGGTAGAACATATTCATAGATCACTGTGTACAATAGTCTGCACTGCCTCTAAGTAGAACACCCTCATAGATTACTGTGTACAATAGTCTGTATGGCCTCTAGGTAGAACATATTCATCAATCACTGTGTACAATAGTCTGTACTGCCCCTAGATATAACACAATCATAGATAACTGTGTATAATAGTCTGTACTACCCCTAGATAGAACACAATCATAGATCACTGTGTACAGTAGTCTGTACTGCCTCTAGGTAGAACACAATCATAGATCTATGTCTACAATGGTCTGTACTGCCTCTAGGTAGACCACAATCATAAATCACTGTGTACTGTAAGTTGTCTGTACCCCACCTATGTATAACACAATCATAGATCACTGTGTACAATAGTCTGTACTGCCTCTATGTAGAACATAATCATAGATCACTGTGTACAATAGTCTACTGCCTCTAAATAGAACACAATCATAGATCACTGTGTACAACAGTATGTACTGCCTCTAAGTAAAACATAGTCATAGATCACTCTGTAAAAATAGTCTGTACTACCTCTAGGTAGAACATAACAATATATCACTGTGTACAATAGTCTGTACTGCCTCTAGGTAGAAAACAATCATAGATCACTTTGTACAATAGTCTGTACTGCCTCTAGGTAGAACATATTCATAAATCACTGTGTACAATAGTCTGTACTACCATATATATAACACAATCATAGATAACTGTGTACAATAGTCTGTACTACCTCTAGATAGAACACAATCATATATCACTGTGTACAGTAGTCTGTACTGCCTCTAGGTAGAACACAATCATAGATCTCTGTCTACAATAGTCTGTACTGCCTCTACGTAGACCACAATCATAGAACACTGTGTACTGTAAGTTGTCTGTACCCCACCTAGGTATAGCACAATCATAGATCACTGTGTACAATAGTCTATACTGCCTCTATGTAGAACATAATCATAGATCACTCTGTACAAATAGTCTGTACTGCCTCTAGGTAGAACATATTCATAGATCTCTGTCTACAATAGTCTGTACTGCCTCTAGGTAATACATAGTCATAGATCACTCTGTAAAAATAGTCTGTACTACCTCTAGGTAGAACATAACAATAGATCACTGTGTACAATAGTCTGTGCTGCCTCTAGGTAGAAAACAATCATAGATCACTTTGTACAATAGTCTGTACTGCCTCTAGGTAGAACATATTCATAAATCACTGTGTACAATAGTCTGTACTACCATATATATAACACAATCATAGATCACTGTGCACAATAGTCTCTACCGCCTCTATGTAGAACACAATCATAGATCACTATGTCTACAATAGTATGTATTACCTCTAGGTAGAACACAATCATAGATCAATGTGTACAATAGTCTGTACTGCCTCTAGGTAGAACACAATCATAGATAACTGTGTACACTAGTCTGTACTGCCTCTAGGTAGAACACAATCATAGATCACTATGTGTACACTAGTCTGTACTACCTCTAGGTAGACCACACTCATAGATCACTGTGTACAATAGTCTACTGCCTCTAAATAGAACACAATCATAGATCACTGTGTACAATAGTCTGTACTGCCTCTAGGTAGAACATATTCATAGATCACTGTGTACAATAGTCTGCACTGCCTCTAAGTAGAACACCATCATAGATTACTGTGTACAATAGTCTGTATGGCCTCTAGGTAGAACATAGTCATCAATCACTGTGTACAATAGTCTGTACTGCCCCTAGATATAACACAATCATAGATAACTGTGTACAGTAGTCTGTACTGCCTCTAGGTAGAACACAATCATAGATCTATGTCTACAATGGTCTGTACTGCCTCTAGGTAGAACACAATCATAAATCTCTGTCTACAATAGTCTGTACTGCCTCTAGGTAGACCACAATCATAGATCACTGTGTACTGTAAGTTGTCTGTACCCCACCTAGGTATAACACAATCATAGATCACTGTGTACAATAGTCTGTACTGCCTCTAGGTAGAAAACAATCATAGATCACTGTGCACAATAGTCTCTACTGCCTCTATGTAGAACACAATCATAGATCACTATGTCTACAATAGTATGTATTACCTCTATGTAGAACACAATCATAGATCAATGTGTACAATAGCCTGTACTGCCTCTAGGTAGAACACAATCATAGATAACTGTGTACAATAGTCTATACTGCCTCTATGTAGAACATAATCATAGATCACTCTGTACAAATAGTCTGTACTGCCTCTAGGTAGAACATATTCATAGATCTCTGTCTACAATAGTCTGTACTGCCTCTAGGTAATACATAGTCATAGATCACTCTGTAAAAATAGTCTGTACTACCTCTAGGTAGAACATAACAATAGATCACTGTGTACAATAGTCTGTGCTGCCTCTAGGTAGAAAACAATCATAGATCACTTTGTACAATAGTCTGTACTGCCTCTAGGTAGAACATATTCATAAATCACTGTGTACAATAGTCTGTACTACCATATATATAACACAATCATAGATCACTGTGCACAATAGTCTCTACCGCCTCTATGTAGAACACAATCATAGATCACTATGTCTACAATAGTATGTATTACCTCTAGGTAGAACACAATCATAGATCAATGTGTACAATAGTCTGTACTGCCTCTAGGTAGAACACAATCATAGATAACTGTGTACACTAGTCTGTACTGCCTCTAGGTAGAACACAATCATAGATCACTATGTGTACACTAGTCTGTACTACCTCTAGGTAGACCACACTCATAGATCACTGTGTACAATAGTCTACTGCCTCTAAATAGAACACAATCATAGATCACTGTGTACAATAGTCTGTACTGCCTCTAGGTAGAACATATTCATAGATCACTGTGTACAATAGTCTGCACTGCCTCTAAGTAGAACACCCTCATAGATTACTGTGTACAATAGTCTGTATGGCCTCTAGGTAGAACATAGTCATCAATCACTGTGTACAATAGTCTGTACTGCCCCTAGATATAACACAATCATAGATAACTGTGTACAGTAGTCTGTTCTGCCTCTAGGTAGAACACAATCATAGATCTATGTCTACAATGGTCTGTACTGCCTCTAGGTAGAACACAATCATAAATCTCTGTCTACAATAGTCTGTACTGCCTCTAGGTAGACCACAATCATAGATCACTGTGTACTGTAAGTTGTCTGTACCCCACCTAGGTATAACACAATCATAGATCACTGTGTACAATAGTCTGTACTGCCTCTAGGTAGAAAACAATCATAGATCACTGTGCACAATAGTCTCTACTGCCTCTATGTAGAACACAATCATAGATCACTATGTCTACAATAGTATGTATTACCTCTATGTAGAACACAATCATAGATCAATGTGTACAATAGTCTGTACTGCCTCTAGGTAGAACACAATCATAGATAACTGTGTACAGTAGTCTGTATTGCCTCTAGGTAGAACACAATATTAGATCACTATGTGTACAATAGTCTGTACTACCTCTAGGTAGACCACAATCATAGATCACTGTGTAGAGTAAGTTGTCTGTACCCCACCTACGTATAACATATTCATAGATCACTGAGTACAATAGTCTGCACTGCCTCTAAGTAGAACACCCTCATAGATTACTGTGTACAGTAGTCTGTATGGCCTCTAGGTAGAACATATTCATCAATCACTGTGTACAATAGTCTGTACTGCCCCTAGATATAACACAATCATATATAACTGTGTACAATAGTCTTTACTGCCTCTAGGTAGAATACAATCATAGATAACTGTCAACAATAGTCTGTACTGCCTCTAGGTAGAACACAATCATAGATAACTGTGTACAATAGTCTGTACCGCCTCTAGGCAGAATAAAATCATAGATCACTGTGTACAATAGTCTGTACTGCCCCTTGATATAACACACTCATAGATAACTGTGTACAATAGTCTGTACTACCTCTAGATAGGTAGAACACAATCATAGATCACTTTGTACAGTAGTATGTTCTACCTCTAGATAGAACACAATCATAGATAACTGTGTACACTAGTGTGTACTGCCTCTATGTAGAACATATTCATAGATCACTGTGTACAATAGTCTACTGCCTCTAAATAGAACACAATCATAGATAACTGTGTACACTAGTCTGTACTGCCTCTAGGTAGAACATATTCATAAATCACTGTGTACAATAGTCTGTACTACCATAGATATAACATAATCATAGATAACTGTACAATAGTCTGTACTACCTCTAGATAGAACACAATCATAGATCACTGTGTACTGTAGTCTGTACTGCCTCTAGTTAGAACACAATCATAGATCTCTGTCTACAATAGTCTGTACTGCCTCTAGGTAGACCACAATCATAGATCACTGTGTACTGTAAGTTGTCTGTACCCCACCTAGGTATAACACAATCATAGATCACTGTGTACAATAGTCTGTACTGCCTCTATGTAGAACATAATCATAGATCACTGAGTACAATAGTATGTACTGCCTCTAGGTAAAACATAGTCATAGATCACTCTGTAAAAATAGTCTGTACTACCTCTAGGTAGAATATAACAATAGATCACTGTGTACAATAGTCTGTACTGCCACTAGGTAGAAAACAATCATAGATCACTTTGTACAATAGTCTGTACTGCCTCTAGGTAGAACATATTCATAAATCACTGTGTACAATAGTCTGTACTACCATAGATATAACACAATCATAGATAACTGTGTACAATAGTCTGTACTACCTCTAGATAGAACACAATCATATATCACTGTGTAAAGTAGTCTGTACTGCCTCTAGGTAGAACACAATCATAGATCTCTGTCTACAATAGTCTGTACTGCCTCTACGTAGACCACAATCATAGATCACTGTATACTGTAAGTTGTCTGTACCCCACCTAGGTATAACACAATCATAGATCACTGTGTACAATAGTCTATACTGCCTCTATGTAGAAAACAATCATAGATCACTGTGTACAGTAAGTTGTCTGTACCCCATCTAGGTATAACACAATCATAGATCACTGTACAATAGTCTGTACTGCCTCTATGTAGAACACAATCATAGATAACTGTGTACAGTAGTCTGTACTGCCTCTAGGTAGAACACAATCATAGATCTCTGTCTACAATAGTCTGTACTGCCTCTAGGTAGACCACAATCATAGATCACTGTGTACTGAAGTTGTCTGTACCCACCTAGGTATAACACAATCATAGATCACTGTGTACAATAGTCTGTACTGCCTCTATGTAGAACACAATCATAGATCACTGTGTACAATAGTCTGTACTGCCTCTAGATAGAACACAATCATAGATCACTGTGTACAATAGTCTGTACTGCCTCTAGGTAGAACATAATCATAGATCACTGTGTACAATAGTCTGTACTGCCTCTAGGAGAACAAATCATAGATCACTGTGTACAATAGTCTGTACTGCCTCTAGGTAGAAATCATAGATACTGTGTACATAGTCTGTACTAAAACAATCATAATCACTTGTACAATAGTCTGTACTGCCTCATAGAACAAATCATAACACTGTGTACAATAGTCTGTACTCCCTATAAAACAATCATAGATCACTGTTACAATAGTCTGTACTCCTCTAGGTAGAACACAATCATAGATCATGTGTACAATAGTCTGTACTGCCTCTAGGTAGAACACAATCATAATCACTGTACAATAGTCTGTACTGCCTCTAGGTAGAACAAATCATAGATCACTGTGTACAATAGTCTGTACTGCCTCTAGGTAGAACACAATCATAGATCACTGTGTACAATAGTCTGTACTGCCTCTAGGTAGAACACAATCATAGATCACTGTGTACATAGTCTTACTGCCTCTAGGTAGAACAAATCATAGATCACTGTGTACAATAGTCTGTACTGCCTCTATAAACAATCATAACACAACACCTAGTAGAACAAATCATAGATCACTGTAAAATAGTCTGTTGCCTCTAGGTAGAACAAATCATAGCACTGTGTACAATAGTCTGACTGCCCTAGGTAGAAAACAAATCATAGATCACTATGTGTACAATAGTCTGTACTGCCTCTAGGTAGAACATACTCATAGATCACTGTGTACATTAGTCTGTACTGCCTCTAGGTAGAACACAATCATAGATCACTGTGTAAAATAGTCTGTACTGCCTCTAGGTAGAACACAATCATAGATCACTGTGTACAGTAGTCTGTACTGCCTCTAGGTAGAACACAATCATAGATCACTGTGTACAATAGTCTATACTGCCTCTATGTAGAAAACAATCATAGATCACTTGTGTAAATTGTCTGTACTACCTCTAGGTAGAACACAATCATAGATCACTGTACAATAGTCTGTACTGCCTCTAGGTAGAACACAATCATAGATAACTGTGTACAGTAGTCTGTACTGCCTCTAGGTAGAACACAATCATAACTCTGTTACATAGTCTGTACTGCCTCTAGGTAGACCACAATCATAGATCACTGTGTACTGTAAGTTGTCTGTACCCCACCTAGGTATAACACAATCATAGATCACTGTGTACAATAGTCTGTACTGCCTCTAGGTAGAACATAATCATAGATCACTGTGTACAATAGTCTGTACTACCTCTAGATAGAACACAATCATAGATCACTGTGTACAATAGTCTGTACTGCCTCTAGGTAGAACATAATCATAGACCACTTTGTACAATAGTCTGTACTGCCTCTAGGTAGAAAACAAATCATAGATCATTATGTGTACAATAGTCTGTACTGCCTCTAGGTAGAACATACTCATAGATCACTGTGTACATTAGTCTGTACTGCCTCTAGGTAGAACATAATCATAGATCACTGTGTAAAATAGTCTGTATTGCCTCTAGGTAGAACAAAATCATAGATCACTGTGTACAATAGTCTGAACTGCCTATAGGTAGAATACAAACATAGATAACTGTGTACAATAGTCTGTACTGCCTCTAGGTAGAATACAATCATAGATAACTGTGTACACTAGTCTGTACTGCCTCTAGGTAGAATACAATCATAGATAACTGTGTACAATAGTCTGTACTGCCTCTAGATAGAACACAATCATAGATCACTGTGTACAATAGTATGTACTGCCTCTATGTAGAATACAATCATAGATAACTGTGTACACTAGTCTGTACTGCCTCTAGGTAGAATACAATCATAGCTCACTGTGTACAATAGTCTGTACTGCCTCTAGGAAGAACACAATCATAGATAACTGTGTATAATAGTCTGTACTACCCCTAGATAGAACACAATCATAGATCACTGTGTACAGTAGTCTGTATCACCCCTAGATAGAACACAATCACAGATCACTTTGTACAGTAGTCTGTACTGCATCTAGGTAGAACACAATCATAAATCACTGTGTACAATAGTCTGTACTACCCCTAGATAGAACACAATCATAGATAACTGTGTACAATAGTCTGTACTACCTCTAGGTAGAATACATTCATAGATAACTGTGTACAATAGTCTGTACTGCCTCTAGGTAGAATACAATCATAGATAAATGTGTACAATAGTATGTACTGCCTATAAGTAGAACACAATCACAGATCACTGTGTACAGTAGTCTGTATCACCCCTAGATATAACACAATCATAAATAACTGTGTACAATAGTCTGTACTGTTTCTAGGAAGAACACAATCATAGATAACTGTGTATAATAGTCTGTACTGCCTCTAGGTAGAATACAATCATATATAACTGTGTACAGTAGTATGTACTGCCCCTAGATATAATACAATCATAGATAACTGTGTATAATAGTCTGTACTACCCCTAGATAGAACACAATCATAGATCACTGTGTACAGTAATCTGTATCACCCCTAGATAGAAAACAATCATAGATAACTGTGTACAATAGCCTGTAATGCCTCTAGGTATAAAACAATCACAGATCACTTTGTACAATAGTCTGTACTGCATCTAGGTAGAACACAATCATAAATCAATGTGTATAATAGTCGGTACTGCCCCTAGATATAACACAATCATAGATAACTGTGTATAATAATCTGTACTACCCCTAGATAGAACACAGTCATAGATCACTGTATACCATAGTCTGTACTGCTTCTAGGTAGAACACAGTCATAAATCACTGTATACAATAGTCTGTACTGCCTCTAGGTAGAACACAATCATAGATAACTGTGTACAATAGTCTTTACTGCCTCTAGGTAGAATACAATCATAGATAACTGTCAACAATAGTCTGTACTGCCTCTAGGTAGAACACAATCATATATAACTGTGTACAATAGTCTGTACCGCCTCTAGGTAGAATAAAATCATAGATCACTGTGTACAATAGTCTGTACTGCCCCTAGATATAACACACTCATAGATAACTGTGTACAATAGTCTGTACTACCTCTAGATAGGTAGAACACAATCATAGATCACTTTGTACAGTAGTATGTTCTACCTCTAGATAGAACACAATCATAGATAACTGTGTATACTAGTGTGTACTGCCTCTATGTAGAACATAATCATAGATCACTGTGTACAATAGTCTACTGCCTCTAAATAGAACACAATCATAGATCACTGTGTACAATAGTCTACTGCCTCTAAATAGAACACAATCATAGATAACTGTGTACACTAGTCTGTACTGCCTCTAGGTAGAACATATTCATAAATCACTGTGTACAATAGTCTGTACTACCATAGATATAACATAATCATAGATAACTGTACAATAGTCTGTACTACCTCTAGATAGAACAAAATCATAGATCACTGTGTACAGTAGTCTGTACTGCCTCTAGATAGAACACAATCATAGATCTCTGTCTACAATAGTCTGTACTGCCTCTAGGTAGACCACAATCATAGATCACTGTGTACTGTAAGTTGTCTGTACCCCACCTAGGTATAACACAATCATAGATCACTGTGTACAATAGTCTGTACTGCCTCTATGTAGAACATAATCATAGATCACTGTGTACAATAGTCTACTGCCTCTAAATAGAACACAATCATAGATCACTGTGTACAATAGTATGTACTGCCTCTAGGTAAAACATAGTCATAGATCACTCTGTAAAAATAGTCTGTACTACCTCTAGGTAGAATATAACAATAGATCACTGTGTACAATAGTCTGTACTGCCTCTAGGTAGAAAACAATCATAGATCACTTTGTACAATAGTCTGTACTGCCTCTAGGTAGAACATATTCATAAATCACTGTGAACAATAGTCTGTACTACCATAGATATAACACAATCATAGATAACTGTGTACAATAGTCTGTACTACCTCTAGATAGAACACAATCATATATCACTGTGTACAGTAGTCTGTACTGCCTCTAGGTAGAACACAATCCTAGATCTCTGTCTACAATAGTCTGTACTGCCTCTAGGTAGACCACAATCATAGATCACTGTGTACTGTAAGTTGTCTGTACCCCACCTAGGTAGAACATAATCATAGACCACTTTGTACAATAGTCTGTACTGCCTCTAGGTAGAAAACAAATCATAGATCATTATGTGTACAATAGTCTGTACTGCATCTAGGTAGAACATACTCATAGATCACTGTGTACATTAGTCTGTACTGCCTCTAGGTAGAACAAAATCATAGATCACTGTGTAAAATAGTCTGTATTGCCTCTAGGTAGAACAAAATCATAGACCACTGTGTACAATAGTCTGAACTGCCTATATGTAGAATACAAACATAGATAACTGTGTACAATAGTCTGTACTGCCTCTAGGTAGAATACAATCATAGATAACTGTGTACACTAGTCTGTACTGCCTTTAGGTAGAATACAATCATAGATAACTGTGTACAATAGTCTGTACTGCCTCTAGATAGAACACAATCATAGATCACTGTGTACAATAGTATGTATTGCCTCTATGTAGAATACAATCATAGATAACTGTGTACACTAGTCTGTACTGCCTCTAGGTAGAATACAATCATAGCTCACTGTGTACAATAGTCTGTACTGCCTCTAGGTAGACCACAATCATAGATCACTGTGTACTGTAAGTTGTCTGTACCCCACCTAGGTATAACACAATCATAGATCACTGTGTACAATAGTCTGTACTGCCTCTATGTAGAACATAATCATAGATCACTGTGTACAATAGTCTACTGCCTCTAAATAGAACACAATCATAGATCACTGTGTACAATAGTATGTACTGCCTCTAGGTAAAACATAGTCATAGATCACTCTGTAAAAATAGTCTGTACTACCTCTAGGTAGAATATAACAATAGATCACTGTGTACAATAGTCTGTACTGCCTCTAGGTAGAATACAATCATAGATAAATGTGTACAATAGTATGTACTGCCTCTAGGTAGAATACAATCATAGATAAATGTGTACAATTGTCTGTACTGCCTATAAGTAGAACACAATCACAGATCACTGTGTACAGTAGTCTGTGTCACCCCTAGATATAACACAATCATAGATAACTGTGTACAATAGTCTGTACTGATTCTAGGAAGAACACAATCATAGATAACTGTGTATAATAGTATGTACTGCCTCTAGGTAGAATACAATCATATATAACTGTGTACAGTAGTATGTACTGCCCCTAGATATAATACAATCATAGATAACTGTGTATAATAGTCTGTACTATCCCTAGATAGAACACAATCATAGATCACTGTGCACAGTAATCTGTATCACCCCTAGATAGAACACAATCATAGATAACTGTGTACAATAGTCTGTACTGCATCTAGGTATAAAACAATCACAGATCACTTTGTACAATAGTCTGTACTGCATCTAGGTAGAACACAATCATAAATCAATGTGTATAATAGTCGGTACTGCCCCTAGATATAACACAATCATAGATAACTGTGTATAATAATCTGTACTACCCCTAGATAGAACACAGTCATAGATCACTGTATACCATAGTCTGTACTGCTTCTAGGTAGAACACAGTCATAGATCACTGTATACAATAGTCTGTACTGCCTCTAGGTAGAACACAATCATAGATAACTGTGTACAATAGTCTTTACTGCCTCTAGGTAGAATACAATCATAGATAACTGTCAACAATAGTCTGTACTGCCTCTAGGTAGAACACAATCATAGATAACTGTGTACAATAGTCTGTACCGCCTCTAGGTAGAATAAAATCATAGATCACTGTGTACAATAGTCTGTACTGCCCATAGATATAACACACTCATAGATAACTGTGTACAATAGTCTGTACTACCTCTAGATAGGTAGAACACAATCATAGATCACTTTGTACAGTAGTATGTTCTACCTCTAGATAGAACACAATCATAGATAACTGTGTATACTAGTGTGTACTGCCTCTATGTAGAACATAATCATAGATCACTGTGTACAATAGTCTACTGCCTCTAAATAGAACACAATCATAGATCACTGTGTACAATAGTCTACTGCCTCTAAATAGAACACAATCATAGATAACTGTGTACACTAGTCTGTACTGCCTCTAGGTAGAACATATTCATAAATCACTGTGTACAATAGTCTGTACTACCATAGATATAACATAATCATAGATAACTGTACAATAGTCTGTACTACCTCTAGATAGAACAAAATCATAGATCACTGTGTACAGTAGTCTGTACTGCCTCTAGATAGAACACAATCATAGATCTCTGTCTACAATAGTCTGTACTGCCTCTAGGTAGACCACAATCATAGATCACTGTGTACTGTAAGTTGTCTGTACCCCACCTAGGTATAACACAATCATAGATCACTGTGTACAATAGTCTGTACTGCCTCTATGTAGAACATAATCATAGATCACTGTGTACAATAGTCTACTGCCTCTAAATAGAACACAATCATAGATCACTGTGTACAATAGTATGTACTGCCTCTAGGTAAAACATAGTCATAGATCACTCTGTAAAAATAGTCTGTACTACCTCTAGGTAGAATATAACAATAGATCACTGTGTACAATAGTCTGTACTGCCTCTAGGTAGAACATATTCATAAATCACTGTGAACAATAGTCTGTACTACCATAGATATAACACAATCATAGATAACTGTGTACAATAGTCTGTACTACCTCTAGATAGAACACAATCATATATCACTGTGTACAGTAGTCTGTACTGCCTCTAGGTAGAACACAATCCTAGATCTCTGTCTACAATAGTCTGTACTGCCTCTAGGTAGACCACAATCATAGATCACTGTGTACTGTAAGTTGTCTGTACCCCACCTAGGTAGAACATAATCATAGACCACTTTGTACAATAGTCTGTACTGCCTCTAGGTAGAAAACAAATCATAGATCATTATGTGTACAATAGTCTGTACTGCATCTAGGTAGAACATACTCATAGATCACTGTGTACATTAGTCTGTACTGCCTCTAGGTAGAACAAAATCATAGATCACTGTGTAAAATAGTCTGTATTGCCTCTAGGTAGAACAAAATCATAGACCACTGTGTACAATAGTCTGAACTGCCTATAGGTAGAATACAAACATAGATAACTGTGTACAATAGTCTGTACTGCCTCTAGGTAGAATACAATCATAGATAACTGTGTACACTAGTCTGTACTGCCTCTAGGTAGAATACAATCATAGATAACTGTGTACAATAGTCTGTACTGCCTCTAGATAGAACACAATCATAGATCACTGTGTACAATAGTATGTATTGCCTCTATGTAGAATACAATCATAGATAACTGTGTACACTAGTCTGTACTGCCTCTAGGTAGAATACAATCATAGCTCACTGTGTACAATAGTCTGTACTGCCTCTAGGTAGACCACAATCATAGATCACTGTGTACTGTAAGTTGTCTGTACCCCACCTATGTATAACACAATCATAGATCACTGTGTACAATAGTCTGTACTGCCTCTATGTAGAACATAATCATAGATCACTGTGTACAATAGTCTACTGCCTCTAAATAGAACACAATCATAGATCACTGTGTACAATAGTATGTACTGCCTCTAGGTAAAACATAGTCATAGATCACTCTGTAAAAATAGTCTGTACTACCTCTAGGTAGAATATAACAATAGATCACTGTGTACAATAGTCTGTACAGCCTCTAGGTAGAATACAATCATAGATAAATGTGTACAATAGTATGTACTGCCTCTAGGTAGAATACAATCATAGATAAATGTGTACAATTGTCTGTACTGCCTATAAGTAGAACACAATCACAGATCACTGTGTACAGTAGTCTGTGTCACCCCTAGATATAACACAATCATAGATAACTGTGTACAATAGTCTGTACTGTTTCTAGGAAGAACACAATCATAGATAACTGTGTATAATAGTCTGTACTGCCTCTAGGTAGAATACAATCATATATAACTGTGTACAGTAGTATGTACTGCCCCTAGATATAATACAATCATAGATAACTGTGTATAATAGTCTGTACTACCCCTAGATAGAACACAATCATAGATCACTGTGCACAGTAATCTGTATCACCCCTAGATAGAACACAATCATAGATAACTGTGTACAATAGTCTGTACTGCATCTAGGTATAAAACAATCACAGATCACTTTGTACAATAGTCTGTACTGCATCTAGGTAGAACACAATCATAAATCAATGTGTATAATAGTCGGTACTGCCCCTAGATATAACACAATCATAGATAACTGTGTATAATAATCTGTACTACCCCTAGATAGAACACAGTCATAGATCACTGTATACAATAGTCTGTACTGCTTCTAGGTAGAACACAGTCATAGATCACTGTATACAATAGTCTGTACTGCCTCTAGGTAGAACACAATCATAGATAACTGTGTACAATAGTCTGTACTGCCTCTAGGTACAACACAATCATAGCCCACTATGTGATCATTAGTCTGTACTACCTCTAGGTAGAACACAATCATATATCACTGTGTACCGTAAGTAGTCTTTACTCCACCTCGGTAGAACACAATCATAGATAACTGTGTACAATAGTCTGCACTGCCTCTAGGTAGAACACAGCCATAGATCACTGTATACAATAGTCTGTACTGCTTCTAGGTAGAACACAATCATAGCCCAATATGTGAACATTAGTCTGTACTACCTCTAGGTAGAACACAATCATAGATCACTGTGTACAATAGTATGTACTGCCTCTAGGTAAAACATAGTCATAGATCACTCTGTAAAAATAGTCTGTACTACGTCTAGGTAGAACATAACAAAAGATCACTGTGTACAATAGTCTGTACTGCCTCTTGGTAGAAAACAATCATAGATCACTTTGTACAATAGTCTGTACTGCCTCTAGGTAGAACATATTCATAAATCACTGTGTACAATAGTCTGTACTACCATAGATATAACACAATCATAGATAACTGTGTACAATAGTCTGTACTACCTCTAGATAGAACACAATCATAGATCACTGTGTACAGTAGTCTGTACTGCCTCTAGGTAGAACACAATCATAGATCTCTGTCTACAATAGTCTGTACTGCCTCTAGGTAGACCACACTCATAGATCACAGTGTACTGTAAGTTGTCTGTACCCCACCTAGGTATAAGACAATCATAGATCACTGTGTACAATAGTCTGTACTGTCTCTATGTAGAACATAATCATAGATCACTGTGTACAATAGTCTGTACTGCCTCTAGGTAGAATACAATCATAGATAACTGTGTATACTAGTCTGTACTGCCTCTAGGTAGAATACAATCATAGATAACTGTGTACAATAGTCTGTACTGCCTATAGATAGAACACAATCATAGATCACTGTGTACAATAGTATGTACTGCCTCTAGGTAAAATACAATCATAGATAACTGTGTACACTAGTCTGTACTGCCTCTAGGTAGAATACAATCATAGCTCACTGTGTACAATAGTCTGTACTGCCTCTAGGAAGAACACAATCATAGATAACTGTGTACAATAGTCTGTACTACCCCTAGATAGAACACAATCATAGATCACTGTGTACAGTAGTCTGTATCACCCCTAGATAGAACACAATCACAGATCACTTTGTACAATAGGCTGTACTGCATCTAGGTAGAACATAATCATAAATTACTGTGTACAATAGTCTGTACTACCCCTAGATAGAACACAATCATAGATCACTGTCTACAGTAATCTGTATTACCCCTAGATAGAACACAATCATAGATAACTGTGTACAATAGTCTGTACTGCCTCTAGGTAGAATACATTCATAGATAACTGTGTACAATAGTCTGTACTGCCTCTAGGTAGAATACAATCATAGATAAATGTGTACAATAGTATGTACTGCCTCTAGGTATAAAACAATCATAGATAAATGTGTACAATTGTCTATACTGCCTATAAGTAGAACACAATCACAGATCACTGTGTACAGTAGTCTGTATCACCCCTAGATATAAAAAATCATAGATAACTGTGTACAATAGTCTGTACTGTTTCTAGGAAGAACACAATCATAGATAACTGTGTATAATAGTCTGTACTACCTCTAGATAGGTAGAACACAATCATAGATCACTTTGTACAGTAGTATGTTCTACCTCTAGATAGAACACAATCATAGATAACTGTGTACACTAGTGTGTACTGCCTCTATGTAGAACATAATCATAGATCACTGTGTACAATAGTCTACTGCCTCTAAATAGAACACAATCATAGATCACTGTGTACAATAGTCTACTGCCTCTTAATAGAACACAATCATAGATAACTGTGTACACAAGTCTGTACTGCCTCTAGGTAGAACATATTCATAAATCACTGTGTACAATAGTCTGTACTACCATATATATAACATAATCATAGATAACTGTGTACAATAGTCTGTACTACCTATAGATAGAACACAATCATAGATCACTGTGTACAGTAGTCTGTACTGCCTCTAGGTATAACACAATCATAGATCACTGTGTACAATAGTCTGTACTGCCTCTATGTAGAACACAATCATAGATAACTGTCTACAATAGTCTGTACTGCCTCTAGGTAGACCACAATCATAGATCACTGTGTACTGTAAGTTGTCTGTACCCCACCTAGGTATAACACAATCATAGATCACTGTGTACAATAGTCTGTACTGCCTCTATGTAGAACACAATCATAGATCTCTGTCTACAATAGTCTGTACTGCCTCTTAATAGAACACAATCATAGATAACTGTGTACACAAGTCTGTACTGCCTCTAGGTAGAACATATTCATAAATCACTGTGTACAATAGTCTGTACTACCATATATATAACATAATCATAGATAACTGTGTACAATAGTCTGTACTACCTATAGATAGAACACAATCATAGATCACTGTGTACAATAGTCTGTACTACCTATAGATAGAACACAATCATAGATCACTGTGTACAGTAGTCTGTACTGCCTCTAGGTAGAACACAATCATAGATCTCTGTCTACAATAGTCTGTACTGCCTCTAGGTAGAACACAATCATAGATCACTGTGTACAATAGTATGTACTGCCTCTAGGTAGAACATAGTCATAGATCACTCTGTAAAAATAGTCTGTACTACCTCTAGGTAGAACATAACAATAGATCACTGTGTACAATAGTCTGTACTGCATCTAGGTAGAAAACAATCATAGATCACTTTGTACAATAGTCTGTACTGCCTCTAGGTAGAACATATTCATAAATCACTGTGTACAATAGTCTGTACTACCATAGATAGAACACAATCATATATCACTGTGTACAGTAGTCTGTACTGCCTCTAGGTAGAACACAATCATAGATCTCTGTCTACAATAGTCTGTACTGCCTCTACGTAGACCACAATCATAGATCACTGTGTACTGTAAGTTGTCTGTACCCCACCTAGGTATAACACAATCATAGATCACTGTGTACAATAGTCTATACTGCCTCTATGTAGAAAACAATCATAGATCACTGTGTACAGTAAGTTGTCTGTACCCCATCTAGGTATAACACAATCATAGATCACTGTGTACAATAGTCTGTACTGCCTCTATGTAGAACACAATCATAGATAACTGTCTACAATAGTCTGTACTGCCTCTAGGTAGACCACAATCATAGATCACTGTGTACTGTAAGTTGTCTGTACCCCACCTAGGTATAACACAATCATAGATCACTGTGTACAATAGTCTGTACTGCCTCTATGTAGAACATAATCATAGATCACTGTGTACAATAGTCTGTACTACCTCTAGATAGAACACAATCATAGATCACTGTGTACAGTAGTCTGTACTGCCTCTAGGTAGAACATAATCATAGACCACTTTGTACAATAGTCTGTACTGCCTCTAGGTAGAAAACAAATCATAGATCATTATGTGTACAATAGCCTGTACTGCCTCTAGGTAGAACATACTCATAGATCACTGTGTACATTAGTCTGTACTGCCTCTAGGTAGAACATAATCATAGATCACTGTGTAAAATAGTCTGTATTGCCTCTAGGTAGAACAAAATCATAGATCACTGCGTACAATAGTCTGAACTGCGTATTGGTAGAATACAAACATAGATAACTGTGTACAATAGTCTGTACTGCCTCTAGGTAGAATACAATCATAGATAACTGTGTACACTAGTCTGTACTACCTCTAGGTAGAATACAATCATAGATAACTGTGTACAATAGTCTGTACTGCCTCTAGATAGAACACAATCATAGACCACTGTGTACAATAGTATGTATTGCCTCTATGTAGAATACAATCATAGATAACTGTGTACACTAGTCTGTACTGCCTCTAGGTAGAATACAATCATAGCTCACTGTGTACAATAGTCTGTACTGCCTCTAGGAAGAACACAATCATAGATAACTGTGTATAATAGTCTGTACTACCCCTAGATAGAACACAATCACAGATCACTTTGTACAATAGTCTGTACTGCATCTAGGTAGAACACAATCATAAATCACTGTGTACAATAGTCTGTACTACCCCTAGATAGAATACAATCATAGATAACTGTGTACAATAGTCTGTACTGCCTCTAGGTAGAATACATTCATAGATAACTGTGTACAATAGTCTGTACTGTCTCTAGGTAGAACACAATCATAGCCCACTATGTGAACATTAGTCTGTACTACCTCTAGGTAGAACACAATCATAGATCATTGTGTACCGTAAGTAGTCTTTACTCCACCTCGGTAGACACAATCATAGATAACTGTGTACAATAATCTGCACTGCCTCTAGGTATAAAACAATCATAGCTCACTGTGTACAATAGTCTGTACTGCCTCTAGGAAGAACACAATCATAGATAACTGTGTATAATAGTCTGTACTACCCCTAGATAGAACACAATCACAGATCACTTTGTACAATAGTCTGTACTGCATCTAGGTAGAACACAATCATAAATCACTGTGTACAATAGTCTGTACTACCCCTAGATAGAATACAATCATAGATAACTGTGTACAATAGTCTGTACTGCCTCTAGGTAGAATACATTCATAGATAACTGTGTACAATAGTCTGTACTGTCTCTAGGTGGAACACAATCATAGCCCACTATGTGAACATTAGTCTGTACTACCTCTAGGTAGAACACAATCATAGATCATTGTGTACCGTAAGTAGTCTTTACTCCACCTCGGTAGACACAATCATAGATAACTGTGTACAATAGTCTGCACTGCCTCTAGGTATAAAACAATCACAGATCACTTTGTACAATAGTCTGTACTGCATCTAGGTAGAACACAATCATAAATCAATGTGTATAATAGTCGGTACTGCCCCTAGATATAACACAATCATAGATAACTGTGTATAATAATCTGTACTACCCCTAGATAGAACACAATCATAGATCACTGTATACAATAGTCTGCACTGCCTCTAGGTAGAACACAGCCATAGATCACTGTATACAATAGTCTGTACTGCTTCTAGGTAGAACACAAGCATAGCCCAATATGTGAACATTAGTCTGTACTACCTCTAGGTAGAACACAATCATAGATCATGTTGTACAATAGTCTGTGCTGCATCTAGGTAGAACACAATCATAAATCACTGTGTACAATAGTCTGTACTACCCCTAGATAGAATACACTCATAGATAACTGTGTACACTATTCTGTACTGCATCTAGGTAGAACACAATCATAGATAACTACTTACAAAAGTCTGTACTGCCTCTACGTAGAATGCAATCCTAGATAACTGTGTACAATAGTATGTACTGCCTCTAGGAAGAACATAATCATAGATCACTGTGTAAAAATAGTCTGTACTACCTCTAGGTAGAACATAATCATAGACCACTTTGTACAATATTCTATACTGCATCTAGGTAGAATACATTCATAGATAACTGTGTACAATAGTCTGTACTGCCTCTAGGTAGAACACAATCATAGATAACTATGTACAATAGTCTGTACTGCCTCTACGTAGAATGCAATCATAGATAAATGTGTACAATAGTCTGTACTACCCCTAGATAGAACACAATCATAGATCACTGTGTACAGTAATCTGTATTACCCCTGGATAGAATACAATCATAGATAACTGTGTACAATATTCTGTACTGCTTCTAGGTAGAACACAATCATAGATAACTGTGTACAATATTCTGTACTGCTTCTAGGTAGAACACAATCATAGATAGCTATGTACAATAGTCTGTACTGCCTCTACGTAGAATGCAATCATAGATAACTGTGTACAATAGTATGTACTGCCTCTAGGTAGAACATACTCATAGATCACTGTGTAATAATAGTCTGAACTACCTCTAGGTAGAACATAATCATAGACCACTTTGTACAATAGTCTGAACTGCCTCTAGGTAGAAAACAAATCATAGATAATTGTGCATACTAGTCTGTACTACGCCTAGATAGAACACAATCATAGATCACTGTGTACAGTAGTCTGTATCAACCCTAGATAGAACACAATCACAGATCACGTTGTACAATAGTCTGTGCTGCATCTAGGTAGAACACAATCATAAATCACTGTGTACAATAGTCTGTACTGCCCCTAGATATAACACAATCATAGATAACTGTGTATAATAGTCTGTACTACCCCTAGATAGAACACAATCATAGATCACTGTGTACAGTAATCTGTATTACCTCTAGATAGAACACAATCATAGATAACTGTGTACAATATTCTGTACTGCATCTAGGTAGAATACAATCATAGATAACTGTGTACAATAGTCTGTACTGCCTCTAGGTAGAATACAATCATAGATAAATGTGTACAATTGTCTGTACTGCCAATAAGTAGAACACAATCACAGATCACTGTGTACAGTAGTCTGTATCACCCCTAGATAGAACACAATCATAGATAACTGTGTACAATAGTCTGAACTGCCTATAGATAGAATACAATCATAGATAACTGTGTACAATAGTATGTACTGCCTTTAGGAAGAACATAATCATAGATCACTGTGTAAAAATAGTATGTACTACCTCTAGGTAGAACATAATCATAGACCACTTTGTACAATAGTCTGTACTGCCTCTAGGTAGAAAACAAATCATAGATCATTATGTGTACAATAGTCTGTACTGCCTCTAGGAAGAACATAATCATAGATCACTGTGTAAAAATATTCTGTACTACCTCTAGGTAGAACATAATCATAGACCACTTTGTACAATAGTCTGTACTGCCTCTAGGTAGAAAACAAATCATAGATCATTATGTGTACAATATTCTGTACTGCCTCCAGGAGGAACACAATCATAGATCACTGTGTACAGTAGTCTGTATCAACCCTAGATAGAACACAATCGCAGATCACTTTGTACAATAGTCTGTGCTGCATCTAGGTAGAACACAATCATAAATCACTGTGTACAATAGTCTGTACTGCCCCTAGATATAACACAATCATAGATAACTGTGTATAATAGTCTGTACTACCCCTAGATAGAACACAATCATAGATCACTGTATACAGTAATCTGTATTACCCCTAGATATAATACAATCATAGATAACTGTGTACAATATTCTGTACTGCATCTAGGTAGAATGCAATCATAGATAAATGTGTACAATTGTCTGTACTGCCTCTAGGTAGAAAACAAATCATAGATCATTATGTGTACAATAGTCTGTACTGCCTCTAGGTAGAAAACAAATCATAGATCATTATGTGTACAATAGTCTGTACTACCTCTAGGTAGAACATACTCATAGATCACTGTGTACATTAGTCTTTACTGCCTCTAGGTAGAACATACTCATAGATAACTGTGTACAATAGTCTGTACTGCCTCTAGGAAGAACACAATCATAGATAACTGTGTACAATAGTGTGTACTGCCTCTAGGTAGAAAACAAATCATAGATCATTATGTGTACAATAGTCTGTACTGCCTCTAGGTAGAACATACTCATAGATCACTGTGTACATTAGTCTGTACTGCCTCCAGGTAGAACATAATCATAGATCACTGTGTACAATAGTCTGAACTGCCTATAGGTAGAATACAATCATAGATAACTGTGTACAATAGTCTGTACTGCCTCTACGTAGAATGCAATCATAGATAAATGTGTACAATAGTATGTTCTGCCTCTAGGTAGAATACAATCATAGATAAATGTGTACAATTGTCTGTACTGCCTATAAGTAGAACACAATCACAGATCACTGTGTACAGTAGTCTGTATCACCCCTAGATAGAACACAATGATAGATAACTGTGTACAATAGTCTGAACTGCCTATAGGTAGAATACAATCATAGATCACTGTGCACACTAGTTTATACTGCATCTAGATAGAACACAATCATAGATCACTGTGTACAATAGTATGTACTGCCTCTAGGAAGAACATAATCATAGATCACTGTGTAAAAATAGTCTGTACTACCTCTAGGTAGAACATAATCATAGACCACTTTGTACAATAGTCTGTACTGCCTCTAGGTAGAAAACAAATCATAGATCATTAGGTGTACAATAGTCTGTACTACCTCTAGGTAGAACATACTCATAGATCACTGTGTACATTAGTCTGTACTGCCTCTAGGTAGAACATAGTCATAGATCAATGTGTACAATAGTCTGAACTGCCTATATGTAGAATACAATCATAGATAACTGTGTACAATTGTCTGTACTGCCTCTAAGTAGAATACAATCATAGATAACTGTGTACACTAGTCTGTACTGCCTCTAGGTAGAATACAATCATAGATCACTGTGTACAATAGTCTGTACTGCCTCTAGGTAGAAAACAAATCATAGATCATTATGTGTACAATAGTATGTACTGCCTCTAGGAAGAACATAATCATAGATCACTGTGTAAAAATAGTCTGTACTACCTTTAGGTAGAACATAATCATAGACCACATTGTACAATAGTCTGTACTGCCTCTAGGTAGAAAACAAATCATAGATCATTATGTGTACAATAGTCTGTACTGCCTCTAGGAAGAACATAATCATAGATCACTGTGTAAAAATAGTCTGTACTACCTCTAGGTAGAACATAATCATAGACCACTTTGTACAATAGTCTGTACTGCCTCTAGGTAGAAAACAAATCATAGATCATTATGTGTACAATAGTCTGTACTGCCTCTAGGAAGAACATAATCATAGATCACTGTGTAAAAATAGTCTGTACTACCTCTAGGTAGAACATAATCATAGACCACTTTGTACAATAGTCTGTACTGCCTCTAGGTAGAAAACAAATCATAGATCATTATGTGTACAATAGTCTGTACTGCCTCTAGGAAGAACATAATCATAGATCACTGTGTAAAAATAGTCTGTACTACCTCTAGGTAGAACATAATCATAGACCACTTTGTACAATAGTCTGTACTGCCTCTAGGTAGAAAACAATCATAGATACTGTGTACAATATCTGTACTCCGAGAACAATCATAATTAGTCTTACCCCTATAGACAACAAGATCTGTACAATATCTGTCGCTCTAGGAAAAATCATAATCGTGTACAATAGTCGTACTCCTAAACACAAAACAAAACCAAAACACACAAAACAAAAACCCAAAAAACAAACTGTGTACAATATCTGACTGCCTAGGTAGAATACAATCATAGATAACTGGTACAATGCCCAAAACAACAAAAACAAAACACAACAACACACAATCTGTATCACCCCTAGATAGAACACAATATAGATAACTGTGTACAATAGTCTGACTGCCTTAGTAGAATACAATCATAGATACTGTGACATAGTTTACTGCCTTAGTAAACAAATCATAGATCACTGTGTAAAACCCAAAAAACAAAACCCCAAAACAACAAACAACACCCCAAAACAACAACAAAAACACCCAAAAAAAAAAACACAACACCCAAAAACAACATAGATACTGGTACATAGTCTGTACTCCTCTAGAAAAAAAAAACTTGTACAATAGTCTGTACTGCCTCTAGTAGAAAACAATCATAGATCATTTGTACAATAGTTGTACTGCCTCTAGGAAGAACATAATCATAGATCACTGTGTAAAAATAGTCTGTACTACCTCTAGGTAGAACATAATCATAGACCACATTGTACAATAGTCTGTACTGCCTCTAGGTAGAAAACAAATCATAGATCATTATGTGTACAATAGTCTGTACTGCCTCTAGGAAGAACATAATCATAGATCACTGTGTAAAAATAGTCTGTACTACCTCTAGGTAGAACATAATCATAGACCACTTTGTACAATAGTCTGTACTGCCTCTAGGTAGAAAACAAATCATAGATCATTATGTGTACAATATTCTGTACTGCCTCCAGGAAGAACACAATCATAGATCACTGTGTACAGTAGTCTGTATCAACCCTAGATAGAACACAATCACAGATCACTTTGTACAATAGTCTGTGCTGCATCTAGGTAGAACACAATCATAAATCACTGTGTACAATAGTCTGTACTGCCCCTAGATATAACACAATCATAGATAACTGTGTATAATAGTCTGTACTACCCCTAGATAGAACACAATCATAGATCACTGTGTACAGTAATCTGTATTACCCCTAGATATAATACAATCATAGTTAACTGTGTACAATATTCTGTACTGCATCTAGGTAGAATGCAATCATAGATAAATGTGTACAATTGTCTGTACTGCCTCTAGGTAGAAAACAAATCATAGATCATTATGTGTACAATAGTCTGTACTGCCTCTAGGTAGAAAACAAATCATAGATCATTATGTGTACAATAGTCTGTACTGCCTCTAGGTAGAACATACTCATAGATCACTGTGTACATTAGTCTGTACTGCCTCTAGGTAGAACATACTCATAGATAACTGTGTACAATAGTCTGTACTGCCTCTAGGAAGAACACAATCATAGATAACTGTGTACAATAGTCTGTACTGCCTCTAGGTAGAAAACAAATCATAGATCATTATGTGTACAATAGTCTGTACTGCCTCTAGGTAGAACATACTCATAGATCACTGTGTACATTAGTCTGTACTGCCTCTAGGTAGAACATAATCATAGATCACTGTGTACAATAGTCTGAACTGCCTATAGGTAGAATACAATCATAGATAACTGTGTACAATAGTCTGTACTGCCTCTACGTAGAATGCAATCATAGATAAATGTGTACAATAGTATGTTCTGCCTCTAGGTAGAATACAATCATAGATAAATGTGTACAATTGTCTGTACTGCCTATAAGTAGAACACAATCACAGATCACTGTGTACAGTAGTCTGTATCACCCCTAGATAGAACACAATGATAGATAACTGTGTACAATAGTCTGAACTGCCTATAGGTAGAATACAATCATAGATCACTGTGCACACTAGTTTATACTGCCTCTAGATAGAACACAATCATAGATCACTGTGTACAATAGTATGTACTGCCTCTAGGAAGAACATAATCATAGATCACTGTGTAAAAATAGTCTGTACTACCTCTAGTTAGAACATAATCATAGACCACTTTGTACAATAGTCTGTACTGCCTCTAGGTAGAAAACAAATCATAGATCATTAGGTGTACAATAGTCTGTACTACCTCTAGGTAGAACATACTCATAGATCACTGTGTACATTAGTCTGTACTGCCTCTAGGTAGAACATAGTCATAGCTCAATGTGTACAATAGTCTGAACTGCCTATATGTAGAATACAATCATAGATAACTGTGTACAATTGTCTGTACTGCCTCTAAGTAAAATACAATCATAGATAACTGTGTACAATTGTCTGTACTGCCTATGAGTATAACACAATCATAGACCACTTTGTACAATAATCTGTACTGCCTCTAGGTAGAATGCAATCATATTTAAATGTGTACAATAGTATGTACTGCCTTTAGGTAGAATACCATCATAGATAAATGTGTACAAGTGTCTGTACTGCCTATAAGTAGAACACAATCATAGATCACTTTGTACAATAGTCTGTACTGCCTCTAGGTAGAAAACAAATCATAGATCATTATGTGTACAATAGTCTGTACTACTTCTAGGTAGAACACAATCATAGATAACTGTGTTTAATAGTCTGTACTACCCCTAGATAGAACACAATCATAGATAACTGTGTACAGTAATCTGTATCACCCCTAGGTAGAACATACTCATAGATCACTGTGTACATTAGTCTGTACTGCCTCTAGGTAGAACACAATCATAAATCAATGTGTATAATAGTCTGTACTACCCCTAGATAGAACACAATCATAGATCACTGTGTACAGTAATCTGTATTACCCTTAGATAGAACACAATCATAGATAACTGTGTACAATAGTCTGTACTGCCTCTAGGTAGAATACAATCATATATAACTGTGTACAATAGTCTGTACTGCCTCTAGGTAGAATACCATCATAGATAACTGTGTACAATAGTCTGTACTGCCTCTAGGTAGAATACAATCATAGATAACTGTGTACACTAGTCTGTACTGCCTCTAGGTAGAATACAATCATAGATCAATGTGTACAATAGTCTGTACTGCCTCTAGGTAGAATACAATCATAGATAACTGTGTACAATTGTCTGTACTGCCTATAGGTAGAACACAATCACAGATCACTGTGTACAGTAGTCTGTATCACCCCTAGATAGAACACATTCATAGATAACTATGTACAATAGTCTGAACTGCCTCTAGGAAGAACACAATCATAGATAACTGTGTACAGTAATCTGTTTCACCCCTCGATAGAACATAATCATAGATAACTGTGTACAATAGTCTGTACTGCCTCTAGGTATAAAACAATCACAGATCACTTTGTACAATAGTCTGTACTGCATCTAGGTAGAACACAATCATAAATCACTGTGTACAATAGTCTGTTCTGCCCCTAGATATAACACAATCATAGATAACTGTGTATAATAGTCTGTACTACCCCTAGATAGAACACAATCATAGATCACTGTGTACAGTAATCTGTATTACCCTTAGATAGAACACAATCATAGATAACTGTGTACAATAGTCTGTACTGCCTCTATGTAGAACACAATCATAGATAACTGTGTACAATAGTCTGTACTGCCCCTAGATATAACACAATCATAGATAACAGTGTATAATAATCTGTACTACCCCTAGATAGAACACAATCATAGATCACTTTGTACAGTAATCTGTATTACCCCTAGATAGAACACAATCATAGATTACTGTGTACAATAGTATGTACTGCCTCTAGGTAGAAAACAAATCATAGATCATTATGTGTACAATAGTCTGTACTGCCTCTAGGTAGAACATACTCATAGATCACTGTGTACATTAGTCTGTACTGCCTCTAGGTAGAACACAATCATAGATAACTGTGTTTAATAGTCTGTACTACCCCTAGATAGAACACAATCATAGATCACTGTGTACAGTAATCTGTATTATCCTTAGATAGAACACAATCATAGATAACTGTGTACAATAGTCTGTACTGCCTCTACGTAGAATACATTCATAGATAACTGTGTACAATAGTCTGTACTGCCTCTACGTAGAATACATTCATAGTTAACTGTGTACAATAGTCTGTACTGCCTCTAGGTAGAACACAGTCATAGATAACTGTGTACAATAGACTGTACTGCCTCTAGGTAGAATACATTCATAGATAATGTGTACAATTGTCTGTACTGCCTCTAGGAAGAACACAATCATAGATAACTGTGTATAATAGTCTGTACTCCCCCTAGATAGAACATAATCATAGATAACTGTGTACAATAGTCTGTACTGCCTCTAGGTATAAAACAATCACAGATCACTTTGTACAATAGTCTGTGCTGCATCTAGGTAGAACACAATCATAAATCACTCTGTACAATAGTCTGTACTGCCCCTAGATATAACACAATCATAGGTAACTGTGTATAATAGTATGTACTACCCCTAGATAGAACACAATCATAGATCACTGTGTACAGTAATCTGTATTATCCTTAGATAGAACACAATCATAGATAACTGTGTACAATAGTCTGTACTGCCTCTACGTAGAATACATTCATAGATAACTGTGTACAATAGTCTGTACTGCCTCTACGTAGAATACATTCATAGTTAACTGTGTACAATAGTCTGTACTGCCTCTAGGTAGAACACAGTCATAGATAACTGTGTACAATAGACTGTACTGCCTCTAGGTAGAATACATTCATAGATAATGTGTACAATTGTCTGTACTGCCTATAGGTAGAACACAATCACAGATCACTGTGTACAGTAGTCTGTATCACCCCTAGATAGAACACATTCATAGATAACTATGTACAATAGTCTGTACTGCCTCTAGGAAGAACATAATCATAGATAACTGTGTATAATAGTCTGTACTACCCCTAGATAGAGCACAATCATAGATAACTGTGTACAGTAATCTGTTTCACCCCTAGATAGAACATAATCATAGATAACTGTGTACAATAGTCTGTACTGCCTCTAGGTATAAAACAATCACAGATCACTTTGTACAATAGTCTGTACTGCATCTAGGTAGAACACAATCATAAATCACTGTGTACAATAGTCTGTACTGCCCCTAGATATAACACAATCATAGATAACTGTGTATAATAGTCTGTACTACCCCTAGATAGAACACAATCATAGATCACTGTGTACAGTAATCTGTATTACCCTTAGATAGAACACAATCATAGATAACTGTGTACAATAGTATGTACTGCCTCTATGTAGAACACAATCATAGATAACTGTGTACAATAGTCTGTACTGCCTCTAGGTAGAATACATTCATAGATAACTGTGTACAATAGTCTGTACTGCCTCTAGGTAGAATACTATCATAGATAACTGTGTACAATAGTCTGTACTGCCTCTAGGTAGAATACAATCATAGATAAATGTGTACAATAGTCTGTACTGCCTCTAGGTAGAAAACAATCACAGATAACTGTGTACAATAGTCTGTTCACCCCTAGATAGAACACAATCATAGATAACTGTGTACAATAGTCTGTACTGCCTCTAGGAAGAACACAATCATAGATAACTGTGTATAATAGTCTGTACTCCCCCTAGATAGAACACAATCATAGATAACTGTGTACAATAGTCTGTACTGCCTCTAGGAATAAAACAATCACAGATAACTTTGTACAATAGTCTGTGCTGCACCTAGATAGAACACAATCATAGATAACTGTGTACAATAGTCTGTACTGCCTCTAGATATAAAACAATCACAGATCACTTTGTACAATAGTCTGTACTACATCTAGATAGAACACAATCATAAATCACTGTGTACAATAATCTGTATTATCCCTAGATAGAACACAATCATAGATAACTGTGTACAATAGTCTGTACTACCCCTAGATAGAACACAATCATAGATAACTGTGTACAATAGTCTGTACTGCCTCTAGGTAGAATACAATCATAGATAACTGTGTACAATAGTCTGTACTGCCTCTAGGTAGAACACAATCATAGATAACTGTGTACAATAGTCTGTACTGCCTCTAGGTAGAATACAATCATAGATAAATGTGTACAATAGTATGTACTGCTTCTAGGTAGAATACAATCATAGATAACTGTTTACAATTGCCTGTACTGCCTATATGTAGAACACAATCACAGATCGCTGTGTACAGTAGTCTGTATCACCCCGAGATAGAACACAATCATAGATAACTGTGTACAATAGTCTGTACTGCCTCTAGGTAAAATACAATCATAGATAAATGTGTACAATAGTATGTTCTGCTTCTAGGTAGAATACAATCATAGATAACTGTTTACAATTGCCTGTACTGCCTATATGTAGAACACAATCACAGATCGCTGTGTACAGTAGTCTGTATCACCCCGAGATAGAACACAATCATAGATAACTGTGTACAATAGTCTGTACTGCCTCTAGGAAGAACACAATCATAGATAACTGTGTATAATAGACTGTACAACCCCTAGATAGAACACAATCATAGATAACTGTGTACAGTAATCTGTATCACCCCTAGATATAACATAATCATAGATAACTGTGTACAATAGTCTGTACTGCCTCTAGGTATAAAACAATCACAGATCACTTTGTAAAATAGTCTGTACTGCATCTAGGTAGAACACAATCATAAATCACTGTGTACAATAGTCTGTACTGCCCCTAGATATAACACATTCATAGATAACTGTGTATAATAGTCTGTACTACGCCTAGATAGAAAACAATCATAGATCACTGTGTACAGTAATCTGTATTACCCTTAGATAGAACACAATCATAGATAACTGTGTAAAATAGTCTGTACTGCCTCTATGTAGAACACAATCATAGATAACTGTGTACAATAGTCTGTACTGCCTCTATGTAGAATACATTCATAGATAACTGTGTACAATAATCTGTACTGCCTCTAGGTAGAATACAATCATAGATATCTGTGTTCAATAGTCTGTACTGCCTCTAGGTAGAATACATTCATAGATAACTGTGTTCAATAGTCTGTACTGCCTCTAGGAAGAACTCACTCATAGATAACTGTGTATAATAGTCTGTACTACCCCTAGATAGAACTCAATCATAGATAACTGTGTATAATAGTCTGTACTGCCTCTAGGAAGAACACAATCATAGATAACTGTGTATAATAGTCTGTACTACCCCTAGATAGAACATAATCATAGATAACTGTGTACAATAGACTCTACTGCCTCTAGGTATAAAACAATCACAGATCACTTTGTACAATAGTCTGTACTGCATCTAGGTAGAACACAATCATAAATCACTGTGTACAATAGTCTGTACTGCCCCTAGATATAACACAATCATAGATAACCCTGAATAATAGTCTGTACTACCCCTAGATAGAACACAATCATAGATCACTGTGTACAGTAATCTGTATTATCCTTAGATAGAACACAATCATAGATAACTGTGTACAATAGTCTGTACTGCCTCTAGGTAGAATACAATCATAGATAACTGTGTACAATAGTCTGTACTGCCTCTAGGTAGAACACAATCATAGTTAACTGTGTACAATAGTCTGTACTGCCTCTACGTAGAATACATTCATAGATAACTGTGTACAATAGTCTGTACTGCCTCTAGGTAGAATACAATCATAGATAACTGTGTACAATAGTCTGTACTGCCTCTAGGTAGAATACAATCATAGATAACTATTTACAATTGCCTGTACTGCTTATAAGTAGAACACAATCACAGATCGCTGTGTACAGTAGTATGTATCACCCCTAGATAGAATACATTCATAGATAACTGTGTACAATAGTCTATACTGCCTCTAGGTAGAATACAATCATAGATAACTGTGTACAATTATCTGTACTGCCAATAAGTAGAACACAATCACAGATCACTGTGTACAGTAGTATGTATCACCCCTAGATAGAACACAATCATAGATAACTGTGTACAATAGTCTGTACTGCCTCTAGGAAGAACACACTCATAGATAACTGTGTATAATAGTCTGTACTACCCCTAGATAGAACACAATCATAAATAACTGTGTACAGTAATCTGTATCACCCCTAGATAGAAACCAATTATAGATAACTGTATACAATAGTCTGTACTGCCTCTAGGTAGAATACATTCATAGATAACTGTGTACAATAGTCTGTACTGCCTCTAGGTAGAATACAATCATAGATATCTGTGTTCAATAGTCTGTTCTGCCATTAGGTAGAATACATTCATAGATAACTGTGTACAATAGTCTGTACTGCCTCTAGGAAGAACTCACTCATAGATAACTTTTTATAATAGTCTGTACTACCCCTAGATAGAAAACAATCATAGATAACTGTGTACAATAGTCTGTACTGCCTCTAGGAAGAACACAATCATAGATAACTGTGTATAATAGTCTGTACTACCCCTAGATAGAACATAACCATAGATAACTGTGTACAATAGTCTGTACTGCCTCTAGGTATAAAACAATCACAGATCACTTTGTACAATAGTCTGTACTGCATCTAGGTAGAACACAATCATAAATCACTGTGTACAATAGTCTGTACTGCCCCTAGATGTAACACAATCATAGATAACTGTGTATAATAGTCTGTACTACCCCTAGATAGAACACAATCATAGATCACTGTGTACAGTAATCTGTATTATCCTTAGATAGAACACAATTATAGATAACTGTGTACAATAGTCTGTACTGCCTCTAGGTAGAATACAATCATAGATAACTGTGTACAATAGTCTGTACTGCCTCAAGGTAGAACACAATCATAGTTAACTGTGTACAATAGTCTGTACTGCCTCTACGTAGAATACATTCATAGATAACTGTGTACAATAGTCTGTACTGCCTCTAGGAAGAACACACTCATAGATAACTGTGTATAATAGTCTGTACTACCCCTAGATAGAACACAATCATAGATAACTGTGTACAGTAATCTGTATCACCCCTAGATAGAAACCAATTATAGATAACTGTATACAATAGTATGTACTGCCTCTAGGTAGAATACATTCATAGATAACTGTGTACAATAGTCTGTACTGCCTCTAGGTAGAATACAATCATAGATCTCTGTGTTCAATAGTCTGTACTGCCATTAGGTAGAATACATTCATAGATAACTGTGTACAATAGTCTGTACTGCCTCTAGGAAGAACACAATCATAGATAACTTTGTATAATAGTCTGTACTACCCCTAGATAGAACACAATCATAGATAACTGTGTACAATAGTCTGTACTGCCTCTAGGAAGAACACAATCATAGATAACTGTGTATAATAGTCTGTACTACCCCTAGATAGAACATAATCATAGATAACTGTGTACAATAGTCTGTACTGCCTCTAGGTAGAAAATAATCATAGATCACTGTGTACAATAGTCTGTACTGCCTCTAGGTAGAACACAATCATAGATCACTGTGTACAATAGTCTGTACTGCCTCTAGGTAGAACACAATCATAGATAACTATGTACAATAGTCTGTACTGCCTCTAGATAGAACACAATCATAGATCACTACAACACCAAAAACACACAAATAACTGTGTACAATAGTCTGTACTGCCTCTAGGTAGAACACAATCATAGATAACTGTGTACAATAGTCTGTACTGCCTCTAGGTAGAACACAATCATAGATAACTGTGTACAATAGTCTGTACTGCCTCTAGGTAGAATACAATCATAGATAACTGTGTACAATAGTCTGTACTGCCTCTAGGTAGAACACAATCATAGATAACTGTGTACAGTAGTCTGTTTCACCCCTAGATAGAACATAATCATAGATAACTGTGTACAATAGTCTGTACTGCCTCTAGGTAGAAAACAATCATAGATCACTTTGTACAATAGTCTGTACTGCCTCTAGGTAGAACACAATCATAAATCACTGTGTACAATAGTCTGTACTGCCCCTAGATATAACACAATCATAGATAACTGTGTATAATAGTCTGTACTACCCCTAGATAGAACACAATCATAGATCACTGTGTACAGTAATCTGTATTACCCTTAGATAGAACACAATCATAGATAACTGTGTACAATAGTATGTACTGCCTCTATGTAGAACACAATCATAGATAACTGTGTACAATAGTCTGTACTGCCTCTAGGTAGAATACATTCATAGATAACTGTGTACAATAGTCTGTACTGCCTCTAGGTAGAATACTATCATAGATAACTGTGTTCAATAGTATGTACTGCCTCTAGGTAGAATACAATCATAGATAAATGTGTACACTTGTCTGTACTGCCTATAAGTAGAAAACAATCACAGATCACTGTGTACAGTAGTCTGTATCACCCCTAGATAGAACACAATCATAGATAACTGTGTACAATAGTCTGTACTGCCTCTAGGAAGAACACAATCATAGATAACTGTGTATAATAGTCTGTACTCCCCCTAGATAGAACATAATCATAGATAACTGTGTACAATAGTCTGTACTGCCTCTAGGTATAAAACAATCACAGATCACTTTGTACAATAGTCTGTGCTGCATCTAGGTAGAACACAATCATAAATCACTGAGTACAATAGTCTGTACTGCCCCTAGATATAACACAATCATAGGTAACTGTGTATAATAGTCTGTACTACCCCTAGATAGAACACAATCATAGATCACTGTGTACAGTAATCTGTATTATCCTTAGATAGAACACAATCATAGATAACTGTGTACAATAGTCTGTACTGCCTCTACGTAGAATACATTCATAGATAACTGTGTACAATAGTCTGTACTGCCTCTACGTAGAATACAGTCATAGTTAACTGTGTACAATAGTCTGTACTGCCTCTAGGTAGAACACAATCATAGATAACTGTGTACAATAGTCTGTACTGCCTCTAGGTAGAATACAATCATAGATAAATGTGTACAATAGTATGTACTGCTTCTAGGTAGAATACAATCATAGATAACTGTTTACAATTGCCTGTACTGCCTATATGTAGAACACAATCACAGATCGCTGTGTACAGTAGTCTGTATCACCCCGAGATAGAACACAATCATAGTTAACTGTGTACAATAGTCTGTACTGCCTCTAGGTAAAATACAATCATAGATAAATGTGTACAATAGTATGTTCTGCTTCTAGGTAGAATACAATCATAGATAACTGTTTACAATTGCCTGTACTGCCTATATGTAGAACACAATCACAGATCGCTGTGTACAGTAGTCTGTATCACCCCGAGATAGAACACAATCATAGATAACTGTGTACAATAGTCTGTACTGCCTCTAGGAAGAACACAATCATAGATAACTGTGTATAATAGACTGTACAACCCCTAGATAGAACACAATCATAGATAACTGTGTACAGTAATCTGTATCACCCCTAGATATAACATAATCATAGATAACTGTGTACAATAGTCTGTACTGCCTCTAGGTATAAAACAATCACAGATCACTTTGTAAAATAGTCTGTACTGCATCTAGGTAGAACACAATCATAAATCACTGTGTACAATAGTCTGTACTGCCCCTAGATATAACACATTCATAGATAACTGTGTATAATAGTCTGTACTACGCCTAGATAGAAAACAATCATAGATCACTGTGTACAGTAATCTGTATTACCCTTAGATAGAACACAATCATAGATAACTGTGTAAAATAGTCTGTACTGCCTCTATGTAGAACACAATCATAGATAACTGTGTACAATAGTCTGTACTGCCTCTATGTAGAATACATTCATAGATAACTGTGTACAATAATCTGTACTGCCTCTAGGTAGAATACAATCATAGATATCTGTGTTCAATAGTCTGTACTGCCTCTAGGTAGAATACATTCATAGATAACTGTGTTCAATAGTCTGTACTGCCTCTAGGAAGAACTCACTCATAGATAACTGTGTATAATAGTCTGTACTACCCCTAGATAGAACTCAATCATAGATAACTGTGTATAATAGTCTGTACTGCCTCTAGGAAGAACACAATCATAGATAACTGTGTATAATAGTCTGTACTACCCCTAGATAGAACATAATCATAGATAACTGTGTACAATAGACTCTACTGCCTCTAGGTATAAAACAATCACAGATCACTTTGTACAATAGTCTGTACTGCATCTAGGTAGAACACAATCATAAATCACTGTGTACAATAGTCTGTACTGCCCCTAGATATAACACAATCATAGATAACCCTGAATAATAGTCTGTACTACCCCTAGATAGAACACAATCATAGATCACTGTGTACAGTAATCTGTATTATCCTTAGATAGAACACAATCATAGATAACTGTGTACAATAGTCTGTACTGCCTCTAGGTAGAATACAATCATAGATAACTGTGTACAATAGTCTGTACTGCCTCTAGGTAGAACACAATCATAGTTAACTGTGTACAATAGTCTGTACTGCCTCTACGTAGAATACATTCATAGATAACTGTGTACAATAGTCTGTACTGCCTCTAGGTAGAATACAATCATAGATAACTGTGTACAATAGTCTGTACTGCCTCTAGGTAGAATACAATCATAGATAACTATTTACAATTGCCTGTACTGCTTATAAGTAGAACACAATCACAGATCGCTGTGTACAGTAGTATGTATCACCCCTAGATAGAATACATTCATAGATAACTGTGTACAATAGTCTATACTGCCTCTAGGTAGAATACAATCATAGATAACTGTGTACAATTATCTGTACTGCCAATAAGTAGAACACAATCACAGATCACTGTGTACAGTAGTATGTATCACCCCTAGATAGAACACAATCATAGATAACTGTGTACAATAGTCTGTACTGCCTCTAGGAAGAACACACTCATAGATAACTGTGTATAATAGTCTGTACTACCCCTAGATAGAACACAATCATAAATAACTGTGTACAGTAATCTGTATCACCCCTAGATAGAAACCAATTATAGATAACTGTATACAATAGTCTGTACTGCCTCTAGGTAGAATACATTCATAGATAACTGTGTACAATAGTCTGTACTGCCTCTAGGTAGAATACAATCATAGATATCTGTGTTCAATAGTCTGTTCTGCCATTAGGTAGAATACATTCATAGATAACTGTGTACAATAGTCTGTACTGCCTCTAGGAAGAACTCACTCATAGATAACTTTTTATAATAGTCTGTACTACCCCTAGATAGAAAACAATCATAGATAACTGTGTACAATAGTCTGTACTGCCTCTAGGAAGAACACAATCATAGATAACTGTGTATAATAGTCTGTACTACCCCTAGATAGAACATAACCATAGATAACTGTGTACAATAGTCTGTACTGCCTCTAGGTATAAAACAATCACAGATCACTTTGTACAATAGTCTGTACTGCATCTAGGTAGAACACAATCATAAATCACTGTGTACAATAGTCTGTACTGCCCCTAGATGTAACACAATCATAGATAACTGTGTATAATAGTCTGTACTACCCCTAGATAGAACACAATCATAGATCACTGTGTACAGTAATCTGTATTATCCTTAGATAGAACACAATTATAGATAACTGTGTACAATAGTCTGTACTGCCTCTAGGTAGAATACAATCATAGATAACTGTGTACAATAGTCTGTACTGCCTCTAGGTAGAACACAATCATAGTTAACTGTGTACAATAGTCTGTACTGCCTCTACGTAGAATACATTCATAGATAACTGTGTACAATAGTCTGTACTGCCTCTAGGAAGAACACACTCATAGATAACTGTGTATAATAGTCTGTACTACCCCTAGATAGAACACAATCATAGATAACTGTGTACAGTAATCTGTATCACCCCTAGATAGAAACCAATTATAGATAACTGTATACAATAGTATGTACTGCCTCTAGGTAGAATACATTCATAGATAACTGTGTACAATAGTCTGTACTGCCTCTAGGTAGAATACAATCATAGATATCTGTGTTCAATAGTCTGTACTGCCATTAGGTAGAATACATTCATAGATAACTGTGTACAATAGTCTGTACTGCCTCTAGGAAGAACTCACTCATAGATAACTTTTTATAATAGTCTGTACTACCCCTAGATAGAACACAATCATAGATAACTGTGTACAATAGTCTGTACTGCCTCTAGGAAGAACACAATCATAGATAACTGTGTATAATAGTCTGTACTACCCCTAGATAGAACATAATCATAGATAACTGTGTACAATAGTCTGTACTGCCTCTAGGTATAAAATAATCACAGATCACTTTGTACAATAGTCTGTACTGCATCTAGGTAGAACACAATCATAAATCACTGTGTACAATAGTCTGTACTGCCCCTAGATATAACACAATCATAGATAACTGTGTATAATAATCTGTACTACCCCTAGATAGAACACAATCATAGATCACTGTGTACAGTAATCTGTATTATCCTTAGATAGAACACAATCATAGATAACTGTGTACAATAGTCTGTACTGCCTCTAGGTAGAATACAATCATAGATAACTGTGTACAATAGTCTGTACTGCCTCTAGGTAGAACACAATCATAGGTAACTGTGTACAATAGTCTGTACTGCCTCTACGTAGAATACATTCATAGATATCTGTGTACAATAGTCTGTACTGCCTCTAGGTAGAATACAATCATAGATAACTGTTTACAATTGCCTGTACTGCCTATAAGTAGAACACAATCACAGATCGCTGTGTACAGTAGTCTGTATCACCCAAAAACACAAAACACAACACAAAAACACAAAACACAACCAAAACACAAAACACAAAACCCCAAAAAACAAAACAAACTGTACTCCTATAAACAAATCAAGACACTTGTACATATCTTACCTAGATAGAATACATTCATAGATAACTGTGTACAATAGTCTCTACTGCCTCTAGGTAGAATACAATCATAGATAACTGTGTACAATTGTCTGTACTGCCAATAAGTAGAACACAATCACAGATCACTTTACATATTTACCTAGATAAACATCATAGATAACTTGTACAAAGTCTGTACTCCTCTAGGAAAAATAGATACTTTAAATAGTCTGTACTCCCTAGTAGAACACAACATAATACTGTGTACATACTTACCCTAAGAACAATATAGATAACTGTTAAATAGCTGTACTCCCTAGAGAAAATCATAGATCACACACCCAAAAACAACAAACCACCCCAAAACACAAATGTGTACAGTAGTATGTATACCTCTAGATAGAACACAATCATAGATAACTGTGTACAATAGTCTGTACTGCCTCTAGGTAGAACACAAAAACAAACACCCCAAAACAACAAACAACACCAAAACAAACAAAACACAACCCCAAACAAAACTGTGTACAATAGTCTGTACTGCCTCTAGGAAGAACACACTCATAGATAACTGTGTATAATAGTCTGTACTACCCCTAGATAGAACACAATCATAGATAACTGTGTACAGTAATCTGTATCACCCCTAGATAGAAACCAATTATAGATAACTGTATACAATAGTCTGTACTGCCTCTAGGTAGAATACATTCATAGATAACTGTGTACAATAGTCTGTACTGCCTCTAGGTAGAATACAATCATAGATATCTGTGTTCAATAGTCTGTTCTGCCATTAGGTAGACTACATTCATAGATAACTGTGTACAATAGTCTGTACTGCCTCTAGGAAGAACTCACTCATAGATAACTTTTTATAATAGTCTGTACTACCCCTAGATAGAAAACAATCATAGATAACTGTGTACAATAGTCTGTACTGCCTCTAGGAAGAACACAATCATAGATAACTGTGTATAATAGTCTGTACTACCCTTAGATAGAACATAATCATAGATAACTGTGTACAATAGTCTGTACTGCCGCTAGGTATAAAACAATCACAGATCACTTTGTACAATAGTCTGTACTGCATCTAGGTAGAACACAATCATAAATCACTGTGTACAATAGTCTGTACTGCCCCTAGATATAACACAATCATAGATAACTGTGTATAATAGTCTGTACTACTCCTAGATAGAACACAATCATAGATCACTGTGTACAGTAACCTGTGTTATCCATAGATAGAACACAATTATAGATAACTGTGTACAATAGTCTGTACTGCCTCTAGGTAGAATACAATCATAGATAACTGTGTACAATAGTCTGTACTGCCTCTAGGTAGAACACAATCATAGATAACTGTGTATAATAGTCTGTACTACCCCTAGATAGAACACAATCATAGATAACTGTGTACAGTAATCTGTATCACCCCTAGATAGAAACCAATTATAGATAACTGTATACAATAGTCTGTACTGCCTCTAGGTAGAATACAGTCATAGATAACTGTGTACAATAGTCTGTACTGCCTCTAGGTAGAATACAATCATAGATATCTGTGTTCAATAGTCTGTACTGCCATTAGGTAGAATACATTCATAGATAACTGTGTACAATAGTCTGTACTGCCTCTAGGAAGAACTCACTCATAGATAACTTTTTATAATAGTCTGTACTACCCCTAGATAGAACACAATCATAGATAACTGTGTTCAATAGTCTTAACTGCCTCTAGGAAGAACACAATAATAGATAAATGTATATAATAGTCTGTACTACCCCTAGATAGAACACAATCATATATCACTGTGTACAGTAGTCTGTATCACCCCTAGATAGAACACAATCATAAATAACTGTGTACAATAGTCTGTACTGCCTCTAGGTATAAAACACTCACAGATCACTTTGTACAATAGTCTGTACTGCATCTAGGTAGAACACAATCATAAATCACTGTGTACAATAGTCTGTACTGCCCCTAGATATAACACAATCATAGATAACTGTGTATAATTGTCTGTACTACCCCTAGATAGAACACAATCATAGATCACTCTGTACAATAGTATGTACTGCCTCTAGGTAGAATACATTTATAGATAACTGTGTACAATAGTCTGTACTGCCTCTAGGTAGAACATACTCATATATAACTGTGTACAATAGTCTGTGCTGCCTCTGCGTAGAATACAATCATGATAAATGTGTACAATAGTCTGTACTGCCTCTAGGTAGAATACAATCATAGCTCACTGTGTACAATAGTCTGTGCTGCCTCTGCGTAGAATACCATCATGATAAATGTGTACAATAGTCTGTACTGCCTCTAGGTAGAATACAATCATAGATAAATGTGTACAATAGTCTGTACTGCCCCTAGGTAGAACACAATCATAGATAACTGTGTACAATAGTCTGTACTGCCTCTATGTAGAACACAATCATAGATAACTGTGTACAATAGTCTGTACTGCCTCTACGTAGAATACAATCATAGATAAATGTGTACAATAGTATGTACTGCCTCTACGTAGAATACAATCATAGATAACTGTGTACACTAGTCTGTACTACCTCTAGGCAGAATACAATCATAGATAACGGTGTACAATTGTCTGTACTGCCTATAAGTAGAACACAATCACAGATCACTGTGTACAGTAGTCTGTATGAACCCTAGATAGAACACATTCATAGATAACTGTGTACAATAGTCTGTACTGCCTCTAGGTATAAAACAATCACAGATCACATTGTACAATAGTCTGTACTGCATCTAGGTAGAACACAATCATAAATCACTGTATACAATAGTCTGTACTGCCCCTAGATATAACACAATCATAGATCACTGTGTACAATAGTCTGTACTGCCTCTAGGTAGAATACATCATAGAAAACTGTGTACAATAGTCTGTACTGTCTCTATGTAGAACATAATCATAGCTAACTGTGTACAATAGTCTGTACTGCCTCTATGTAGAACACAATCATAGATAACTGTGTACAATAGTCTGTACTGCCTCTACGTAGAATACAATCATAGATAAATGTGTACAATAGTATGTACTGCCTCTACGTAGAATACAATCATATATAACTGTGTACACTAGTCTGTACTACCTCTAGGTAGAATACAATCATAGATAACTGTTTACAATAGTCTCTACTGCCTCTAGGTAGAATACAATCATAGATCAATGTGTACAATTGTCTGTAATGCCTATACGTAGAACACAATCACAGATCACGGTGTACAGTAGTCTGTATCACCCCTAGATAGAACATAATCATAGATAACTGTGTACAATAGTCTGTACTGCCTGTAGGTAGAATACATTCATAGAGAACTATACAATAGTCTGTACTGCCTCTACATAGAATACAATCATAGATAAATGTGTATAATAGTCTGGACTACCCCTAGATATAACACAATCATAGATCACTCTGTGCAATAGTCTGTACTGCTTCGAGGTAGAATACATTCATAGATAACTGTAAAATAGTCTGTACTGCCTCTAGGTAGAACACAATCATAGATAACTGTATACAATAGTCTGTACTGCCTCTGCGTAGAATACAATCATGATAAATGTGTACAATAGTCTGTACTGCCTCTAGGTAGAATACAATCATGATAAATGTGTACAATAGTCTGTACTGCCTCTAGGTAGAATACAATCATAGCTCACTGTGTACAATAGTCTGTGCTGCCTCTGCGTAGAATACAATCATGATAAATGTGTACAATAGTCTGTACTGCCTCTAGGTAGAATACAATCATAGATAAATGTGTACAATAGTCTGTACTGCCCCTAGGTAGAACACAATCATAGATAACTGTGTACAATAGTCTGTACTGCCTCTAGGTAGAATACAGTCATAGATAACTGTGTACAATAGTCTGTACTGCCTCTAGGTAGAATACAATCATAGATATCTGTGTTCAATAGTCTGTACTGCCATTAGGTAGAATACATTCATAGATAACTGTGTACAATAGTCTGTACTGCCTCTAGGAAGAACTCACTCATAGATAACTTTTTATAATAGTCTGTACTACCCCTAGATAGAACACAATCATAGATAACTGTGTTCAATAGTCTTAACTGCCTCTAGGAAGAACACAATAATAGATAAATGTATATAATAGTCTGTACTACCCCTAGATAGAACACAATCATATATCACTGTGTACAGTAGTCTGTATCACCCCTAGATAGAACACAATCATAAATAACTGTGTACAATAGTCTGTACTGCCTCTAGGTATAAAACACTCACAGATCACTTTGTACAATAGTCTGTACTGCATCTAGGTAGAACACAATCATAAATCACTGTGTACAATAGTCTGTACTGCCCCTAGATATAACACAATCATAGATAACTGTGTATAATTGTCTGTACTACCCCTAGATAGAACACAATCATAGATCACTCTGTACAATAGTATGTACTGCCTCTAGGTAGAATACATTTATAGATAACTGTGTTCAATAGTCTGTACTGCCTCTAGGTAGAACATACTCATAGATAACTGTGTACAATAGTCTGTGCTGCCTCTGCGTAGAATACAATCATGATAAATGTGTACAATAGTCTGTACTGCCTCTAGGTAGAATACAATCATAGCTCACTGTGTACAATAGTCTGTGCTGCCTCTGCGTAGAATACAATCATGATAAATGTGTACAATAGTCTGTACTGCCTCTAGGTAGAATACAATCATAGATAAATGTGTACAATAGTCTGTACTGCCTCTAGGTAGAATACAATCATAGATATCTGTGTTCAATAGTCTGTTCTGCCATTAGGTAGAATACATTCATAGATAACTGTGTACAATAGTCTGTACTGCCTCTAGGAAGAACTCACTCATAGATAACTTTTTATAATAGTCTGTACTACCCCTAGATAGAAAACAATCATAGATAACTGTGTACAATAGTCTGTACTGCCTCTAGGAAGAACACAATCATAGATAACTGTGTATAATAGTCTGTACTACCCCTAGATAGAACATAACCATAGATAACTGTGTACAATAGTCTGTACTGCCTCTAGGTATAAAACAATCACAGATCACTTTGTACAATAGTCTGTGCTGCATCTAGGTAGAACACAATCATAAATCACTGAGTACAATAGTCTGTACTGCCCCTAGATATAACACAATCATAGGTAACTGTGTATAATAGTCTGTACTACCCCTAGATAGAACACAATCATAGATCACTGTGTACAGTAATCTGTATTATCCTTAGATAGAACACAATCATAGATAACTGTGTACAATAGTCTGTACTGCCTCTAGGTAGAACACAATCATAGATAACTGTGTACAATAGTCTGTACTGCCTCTAGGTAGAATACAATCATAGATAAATGTGTACAATAGTATGTACTGCTTCTAGGTAGAATACAATCATAGATAACTGTTTACAATTGCCTGTACTGCCTATATGTAGAACACAATCACAGATCGCTGTGTACAGTAGTCTGTATCACCCCGAGATAGAACACAATCATAGATAACTGTGTACAATAGTCTGTACTGCCTCTAGGTAAAATACAATCATAGATAAATGTGTACAATAGTATGTTCTGCTTCTAGGTAGAATACAATCATAGATAACTGTTTACAATTGCCTGTACTGCCTATATGTAGAACACAATCACAGATCGCTGTGTACAGTAGTCTGTATCACCCCGAGATAGAACACAATCATAGATAACTGTGTACAATAGTCTGTACTGCATCTAGGAAGAACACAATCATAGATAACTGTGTATAATAGTCTGTACAACCCCTAGATAGAACACAATCATAGATAACTGTGTACAGTAATCTGTATCACCCCTAGATATAACATAATCATAGATAACTGTGTACAATAGTCTGTACTGCCTCTAGGTATAAAACAATCACAGATCACTTTGTAAAATAGTCTGTACTGCATCTAGGTAGAACACAATCATAAATCACTGTGTACAATAGTCTGTACTGCCCCTAGATATAACACATTCATAGATAAGTGTATATAATAGTCTGTACTACGCCTAGATAGAAAACAATCATAGATCACTGTGTACAGTAATCTGTATTACCCTTAGATAGAACACAATCATAGATAACTGTGTAAAATAGTCTGTACTGCCTCTATGTAGAACACAATCATAGATATCTGTGTTCAATAGTCTGTACTGCCTCTAGGTAGAATACATTCATAGATAACTGTGTTCAATAGTCTGTACTGCCTCTAGGAAGAACTCACTCATAGATAACTGTGTATAATAGTCTGTACTACCCCTAGATAGAACATAATCATAGATAACTGTGTACAATAGACTCTACTGCCTCTAGGTATAAAACAATCACAGATCACTTTGTACAATAGTCTGTACTGCATCTAGGTAGAACACAATCATAAATCACTGTGTACAATAGTCTGTACTGCCCCTAGATATAACACAATCATAGATAACCCTGAATAATAGTCTGTACCACCCCTAGATAGAACACAATCATAGATCACTGTGTACAGTAATCTGTATTATCCTTAGATAGAACACAATCATAGATAACTGTGTACAATAGTCTGTACTGCCTCTAGGTAGAATACAATCATAGATAACTGTGTACAATAGTCTGTACTGCCTCTAGGTAGAACACAATCATAGTTAACTGTGTACAATAGTCTGTACTGCCTCTACGTAGAATACATTCATAGATAACTGTGTACAATAGTCTGTACTGCCTCTAGGTAGAATACAATCATAGATAACTGTGTACAATAGTCTGTACTGCCTCTAGGTAGAATACAATCATAGATAACTGTTTACAATTGCCTGTACTGCCTATAAGTAGAACACAATCACAGATCGCTGTGTACAGTAGTCTGTATCACCCCTAGATAGAATACATTCATAGATAACTGTGTACAATAGTCTATACTGCCTCTAGGTAGAATACAATCATAGATAACTGTGTACAATTATCTGTACTGCCAATAAGTAGAACACAATCACAGATCACTGTGTACAGTAGTATGTATCACCCCTAGATAGAACACAATCATAGATAACTGTGTACAATAGTCTGTACTGCCTCTAGGAAGAACACACTCATAGATAACTGTGTATAATAGTCTGTACTACCCCTAGATAGAACACAATCATAAATAACTGTGTACAGTAATCTGTATCACCCCTAGATAGAAACCAATTATAGATAACTGTATACAATAGTCTGTACTGCCTCTAGGTAGAATACATTCATAGATAACTGTGTACAATAGTCTGTACTGCCTCTAGGTAGAATACAATCATAGATATCTGTGTTCAATAGTCTGTTCTGCCATTAGGTAGAATACATTCATAGATAACTGTGTACAATAGTCTGTACTGCCTCTAGGAAGAACTCACTCATAGATAACTTTTTATAATAGTCTGTACTACCCCTAGATAGAAAACAATCATAGATAACTGTGTACAATAGTCTGTACTGCCTCTAGGAAGAACACAATCATAGATAACTGTGTATAATAGTCTGTACTACCCCTAGATAGAACATAACCATAGATAACTGTGTACAATAGTCTGTACTGCCTCTAGTTATAAAACAATCACAGATCACTTTGTACAAGAGTCTGTACTGCATCTAGGTAGAACACAATCATAAATCACTGTGTACAATAGTCTGTACTGCCCCTAGATGTAACACAATCATAGATAACTGTGTATAATAGTCTGTACTACCCCTAGATAGAACACAATCATAGATCACTGTGTACAGTAATCTGTATTATCCTTAGATAGAACACAATTATAGATAACTGTGTACAATAGTCTGTACTGCCTCTAGGTAGAATACAATCATAGATAACTGTGTACAATAGTCTGTACTGCCTCAAGGTAGAACACAATCATAGTTAACTGTGTACAATAGTCTGTACTGCCTCTACGTAGAATACATTCATAGATAACTGTGTACAATAGTCTGTACTGCCTCTAGGAAGAACACACTCATAGATAACTGTGTATAATAGTCTGTACTACCCCTAGATAGAACACAATCATAGATAACTGTGTACAGTAATCTGTATCACCCCTAGATAGAAACCAATTATAGATAACTGTATACAATAGTATGTACTGCCTCTAGGTAGAATACATTCATAGATAACTGTGTACAATAGTCTGTACTGCCTCTAGGTAGAATACAATCATAGATGTCTGTGTTCAATAGTCTGTACTGCCATTAGGTAGAATACATTCATAGATAACTGTGTACAATAGTCTGTACTGCCTCTAGGAAGAACTCACTCATAGATAACTTTTTATAATAGTCTGTACTACCCCTAGATAGAACACAATCATAGATAACTGTGTACAATAGTCTGTACTGCCTCTAGGAAGAACACAATCATAGATAACTGTGTATAATAGTCTGTACTACCCCTAGATAGAACATAATCATAGATAACTGTGTACAATAGTCTGTACTGCCTCTAGGTATAAAATAATCACAGATCACTTTGTACAATAGTCTGTACTGCATCTAGGTAGAACACAATCATAAATCACTGTGTACAATAGTCTGTACTGCCCCTAGATATAACACAATCATAGATAACTATGTATAATAGTCTGTACTACCCCTAGATAGAACACAATCATAGATCACTGTGTACAGTAATCTGTATTATCCTTAGATAGAACACAATCATAGATAACTGTGTACAATAGTCTGTACTGCCTCTAGGTAGAATACAATCATAGATAACTGTGTACAATAGTCTGTACTGCCTCTAGGTAGAACACAATCATAGGTAACTGTGTACAATAGTCTGTACTGCCTCTACGTAGAATACATTCATAGATATCTGTGTACAATAGTCTGTACTGCCTCTAGGTAGAATACAATCATAGATAACTGTGTACAATAGTCTGTACTGCCTCTAGGTAGAATACAATCATAGATAACTGTTTACAATTGCCTGTACTGCCTATAAGTAGAACACAATCACAGATCGCTGTGTACAGTAGTCTGTATCACCCCTAGATAGAATACATTCATAGATAACTGTGTACAATAATCTCTACTGCCTCTAGGTAGAATACAATCATAGATAACTGTGTACAATTGTCTGTACTGCCAATAAGTAGAACACAATCACAGATCACTGTGTACAGTAGTATGTATCACCCCTAGATAGAACACAATCATAGATAACTGTGTACAATAGTCTGTACTGCCTCTAGGAAGAACACACTCATAGATAACTGTGTATAATAGTCTGTACTACCCCTAGATAGAACACAATCATAGATAACTGTGTACAGTAATCTGTATCACCCCTAGATAGAAACCAATTATAGATAACTGTATACAATAGTCTGTACTGCCTCTAGGTAGAATACATTCATAGATAACTGTGTACAATAGTCTGTACTGCCTCTAGGTAGAATACAATCATAGATATCTGTGTTCAATAGTCTGTTCTGCCATTAGGTAGACTACATTCATAGATAACTGTGTACAATAGTCTGTACTGCCTCTAGGAAGAACTCACTCATAGATAACTTTTTATAATAGTCTGTACTACCCCTAGATAGAAAACAATCATAGATAACTGTGTACAATAGTCTGTACTGCCTCTAGGAAGAACACAATCATAGATAACTGTGTATAATAGTCTGTACTACCCTTAGATAGAACATAATCATAGATAACTGTGTACAATAGTCTGTACTGCCTCTAGGTATAAAACAATCACAGATCACTTTGTACAATAGTCTGTGCTGCATCTAGGTAGAACACAATCATAAATCACTGAGTACAATAGTCTGTACTGCCCCTAGATATAACACAATCATAGGTAACTGTGTATAATAGTCTGTACTACCCCTAGATAGAACACAATCATAGATCACTGTGTACAGTAATCTGTATTATCCTTAGATAGAACACAATCATAGATAACTGTGTACAATAGTCTGTACTGCCTCTAGGTAGAACACAATCATAGATAACTGTGTACAATAGTCTGTACTGCCTCTAGGTAGAATACAATCATAGATAAATGTGTACAATAGTATGTACTGCTTCTAGGTAGAATACAATCATAGATAACTGTTTACAATTGCCTGTACTGCCTATATGTAGAACACAATCACAGATCGCTGTGTACAGTAGTCTGTATCACCCCGAGATAGAACACAATCATAGATAACTGTGTACAATAGTCTGTACTGCCTCTAGGTAAAATACAATCATAGATAAATGTGTACAATAGTATGTTCTGCTTCTAGGTAGAATACAATCATAGATAACTGTTTACAATTGCCTGTACTGCCTATATGTAGAACACAATCACAGATCGCTGTGTACAGTAGTCTGTATCACCCCGAGATAGAACACAATCATAGATAACTGTGTACAATAGTCTGTACTGCCTCTAGGAAGAACACAATCATAGATAACTGTGTATAATAGTCTGTACAACCCCTAGATAGAACACAATCATAGATAACTGTGTACAGTAATCTGTATCACCCCTAGATATAACATAATCATAGATAACTGTGTACAATAGTCTGTACTGCCTCTAGGTATAAAACAATCACAGATCACTTTGTAAAATAGTCTGTACTGCATCTAGGTAGAACACAATCATAAATCACTGTGTACAATAGTCTGTACTGCCCCTAGATATAACACATTCATAGATAACTGTGTATAATAGTCTGTACTACGCCTAGATAGAAAACAATCATAGATCACCGTGTACAGTAATCTGTATTACCCTTAGATAGAACACAATCATAGATAACTGTGTAAAATAGTCTGTACTGCCTCTATGTAGAACACAATCATAGATATCTGTGTTCAATAGTCTGTACTGCCTCTAGGTAGAATACATTCATAGATAACTGTGTTCAATAGTCTGTACTGCCTCTAGGAAGAACTCACTCATAGATAACTGTGTATAATAGTCTGTACTACCCCTAGATAGAACTCAATCATAGATAACTGTGTATAATAGTCTGTACTGCCTCTAGGAAGAACACAATCATAGATAACTGTGTATAATAGTCTGTACTACCCCTAGATAGAACATAATCATAGATAACTGTGTACAATAGACTCTACTGCCTCTAGGTATAAAACAATCACAGATCACTTTGTACAATAGTCTGTACTGCATCTAGGTAGAACACAATCATAAATCACTGTGTACAATAGTCTGTACTGCCCCTAGATATAACACAATCATAGATAACCCTGAATAATAGTCTGTACTACCCCTAGATAGAACACAATCATAGATCACTGTGTACAGTAATCTGTATTATCCTTAGATAGAACACAATCATAGATAACTGTGTACAATAGTCTGTACTGCCTCTAGGTAGAATACAATCATAGATAACTGTGTACAATAGTCTGTACTGCCTCTAGGTAGAACACAATCATAGTTAACTGTGTACAATAGTCTGTACTGCCTCTACGTAGAATACATTCATAGATAACTGTGTACAATAGTCTGTACTGCCTCTAGGTAGAATACAATCATAGATAACTGTGTACAATAGTCTGTACTGCCTCTAGGTAGAATACAATCATAGATAACTGTTTACAATTGCCTGTACTGCCTATAAGTAGAACACAATCACAGATCGCTGTGTACAGTAGTCTGTATCACCCCTAGATAGAATACATTCATAGATAACTGTGTACAATAGTCTATACTGCCTCTAGGTAGAATACAATCATAGATAACTGTGTACAATTATCTGTACTGCCAATAAGTAGAACACAATCACAGATCACTGTGTACAGTAGTATGTATCACCCCTAGATAGAACACAATCATAGATAACTGTGTACAATAGTCTGTACTGCCTCTAGGAAGAACACACTCATAGATAACTGTGTATAATAGTCTGTACTACCCCTAGATAGAACACAATCATAAATAACTGTGTACAGTAATCTGTATCACCCCTAGATAGAAACCAATTATAGATAACTGTATACAATAGTCTGTACTGCCTCTAGGTAGAATACATTCATAGATAACTGTGTACAATAGTCTGTACTGCCTCTAGGTAGAATACAATCATAGATATCTGTGTTCAATAGTCTGTTCTGCCATTAGGTAGAATACATTCATAGATAACTGTGTACAATAGTCTGTACTGCCTCTAGGAAGAACTCACTCATAGATAACTTTTTATAATAGTCTGTACTACCCCTAGATAGAAAACAATCATAGATAACTGTGTACAATAGTCTGTACTGCCTCTAGGAAGAACACAATCATAGATAACTGTGTATAATAGTCTGTACTACCCCTAGATAGAACATAACCATAGATAACTGTGTACAATAGTCTGTACTGCCTCTAGGTATAAAACAATCACAGATCACTTTGTACAATAGTCTGTACTGCATCTAGGTAGAACACAATCATAAATCACTGTGTACAATAGTCTGTACTGCCCCTAGATGTAACACAATCATAGATAACTGTGTATAATAGTCTGTACTACCCCTAGATAGAACACAATCATAGATCACTGTGTACAGTAATCTGTATTATCCTTAGATAGAACACAATCATAGATAACTGTGTACAATAGTCTGTACTGCCTCTAGGTAGAATACAATCATAGATAACTGTGTACAATAGTCTGTACTGCCTCTAGGTAGAACACAATCATATAACTGTGTACAATAGTCTGTACTGCCTCTACGTAGAATACATCATAGATACTGTGTACAATAGTCTGTACTGCCTCTAGGAAGAACACACTCATAGATAACTGTGTATAATAGTCTGTACTACCCCTAGATAGAACACAATCATAGATAACTGTGTACAGTAATCTGTATCACCCCTAGATAGAAACCAATTATAGATAACTGTATACAATAGTATGTACTGCCTCTAGGTAGAATACATTCATAGATAACTGTGTACAATAGTCTGTACTGCCTCTAGGTAGAATACAATCATAGATGTCTGTGTTCAATAGTCTGTACTGCCATTAGGTAGAATACATTCATAGATAACTGTGTACAATAGTCTGTACTGCCTCTAGGAAGAACTCACTCATAGATAACTTTTTATAATAGTCTGTACTACCCCTAGATAGAACACAATCATAGATAACTGTGTACAATAGTCTGTACTGCCTCTAGGAAGAACACAATCATAGATAACTGTGTATAATAGTCTGTACTACCCCTAGATAGAACATAATCATAGATAACTGTGTACAATAGTCTGTACTGCCTCTAGGTATAAAATAATCACAGATCACTTTGTACAATAGTCTGTACTGCATCTAGGTAGAACACAATCATAAATCACTGTGTACAATAGTCTGTACTGCCCCTAGATATAACACAATCATAGATAACTATGTATAATAGTCTGTACTACCCCTAGATAGAACACAATCATAGATCACTGTGTACAGTAATCTGTATTATCCTTAGATAGAACACAATCATAGATAACTGTGTACAATAGTCTGTACTGCCTCTAGGTAGAATACAATCATAGATAACTGTGTACAATAGTCTGTACTGCCTCTAGGTAGAACACAATCATAGGTAACTGTGTACAATAGTCTGTACTGCCTCTACGTAGAATACATTCATAGATATATGTGTACAGTGGTCTGTATGAACCCTAGATAGAACACATTCATAGATAACTGTGTACAATAGTCTGTACTGCCTCTAGGTATAAAACAATCACAGATCACATTGTACAATAGTCTGTACTGCATCTAGGTAGAACACAATCATAAATCACTGTATACAATAGTCTTTACTGCCCCTAGATATAACACGATCATAGATCACTGTGTACAATAGTCTGTACTGCCTCTAGGTAGAATACATCATAGAAAACTGTGTACAATAGTCTGTACTGTCTCTATGTAGAACATAATCATAGCTAACTGTGTACAATAGTCTGTACTGCCTCTATGTAGAACACAGTCATAGATAACTGTGTACAATAGTCTGTACTGCCTCTACGTAGAATACAATCATAGATAAATGTGTACAATAGTATGTACTGCCTCTACGTAGAATACAATCATATATAACTGTGTACACTAGTCTGTACTACCTCTAGGTAGAATACAATCATAGATAACTGTTTACAATAGTCTCTACTGCCTCTAGGTAGAATACAATCATAGATCAATGTGTACAATTGTCTGTAATGCCTATACGTAGAACACAATCACAGATCACGGTGTACAGTAGTCTGTATCACCCCTAGATAGAACATAATCATAGATAACTGTGTACAATAGTCTGTACTGCCTGTAGGTAGAATACATTCATAGAGAACTGTACAATAGTCTGTACTGCCTCTACATAGAATACAATCATAGATAAATGTGTATAATAGTCTGGACTACCCCTAGATATAACACAATCATAGATCACTCTGTGCAATAGTCTGTACTGCTTCGAGGTAGAATACATTCATAGATAACTGTAAAATAGTCTGTACTGCCTCTAGGTAGAACACAATCATAGATAACTGTATACAATAGTCTGTACTGCCTCTGCGTAGAATACAATCATGATAAATGTGTACAATAGTCTGTACTGCCTCTAGGTAGAACACAATCATGATAAATGTGTACAATAGTCTGTACTGCCTCTAGGTAGAATACAATCATAGCTCACTGTGTACAATAGTCTGTGCTGCCTCTGCGTAGAATACAATCATGATAAATGTGTACAATAGTCTGTACTGCCTCTAGGTAGAATACAATCATATATAAATGTGTACAATAGTCTGTACTGCCCCTAGGTAGAACACAATCATAGATAACTGTGTACAATAGTCTGTACTGCCTCTAGGTAGAATACAGTCATAGATAACTGTGTACAATAGTCTGTACTGCCTCTAGGTAGAATACAATCATAGATATCTGTGTTCAATAGTCTGTACTGCCATTAGGTAGAATACATTCATAGATAACTGTGTACAATAGTCTGTACTGCCTCTAGGAAGAACTCACTCATAGATAACTTTTTATAATAGTCTGTACTACCCCTAGATAGAACACAATCATAGATAACTGTGTTCAATAGTCTTAACTGCCTCTAGGAAGAACACAATAATAGATAAATGTATATAATAGTCTGTACTACCCCTAGATAGAACACAATCATATATCACTGTGTACAGTAGTCTGTATCACCCCTAGATAGAACACAATCATAAATAACTGTGTACAATAGTCTGTACTGCCTCTAGGTATAAAACACTCACAGATCACTTTGTACAATAGTCTGTACTGCATCTAGGTAGAACACAATCATAAATCACTGTGTACAATAGTCTGTACTGCCCCTAGATATAACACAATCATAGATAACTGTGTATAATTGTCTGTACTACCCCTAGATAGAACACAATCATAGATCACTCTGTACAATAGTATGTACTGCCTCTAGGTAGAATACATTTATAGATAACTGTGTTCAATAGTCTGTACTGCCTCTAGGTAGAACATACTCATAGATAACTGTGTACAATAGTCTGTGCTGCCTCTGCGTATAATACAATCATGATAAATGTGTACAATAGTCTGTACTGCCTCTAGGTAGAATACAATCATAGATAAATGTGTACAATAGTCTGTACTGCCCCTAGGTAGAACACAATCATAGATAACTGTGTACAATAGTCTGTACTGCCTCTATGTAGAACACAATCATAGATAACTGTGTACAATAGTCTGTACTGCCTCTACGTAGAATACAATCATAGATAAATGTGTACAATAGTATGTACTGCCTCTACGTAGAATACAATCATAGATAACTGTGTACACTAGTCTGTACTACCTCTAGGCAGAATACAATCATAGATAACGGTGTACAATTGTCTGTACTGCCTATAAGTAGAACACAATCACAGATCACTGTGTACAGTAGTCTGTATGAACCCTAGATAGAACACATTCATAGATAACTGTGTACAATAGTCTGTACTGCCCCTAGATATAACACAATCATAGATCACTGGGTACAATAGTCTGTACTGCCTCTAGGTAGAATACATCATAGAAAACTGTGTACAATAGTCTGTACTGTCTCTATGTAGAACATAATCATAGCTAACTGTGTACAATAGTCTGTACTGCCTCTATGTAGAACACAATCATAGATAACTGTGTACAATAGTCTGTACTGCCTCTACGTAGAATACAATCATAGATAAATGTGTACAATAGTATGTACTGCCTCTACGTAGAATACAATCATATATAACTGTGTACACTAGTCTGTACTACCTCTAGGTAGAATACAATCATAGATAACTGTTTACAATAGTCTCTACTGCCTCTAGGTAGAATACAATCATAGATCAATGTGTACAATTGTCTGTAATGCCTATACGTAGAACACAATCACAGATCACGGTGTACAGTAGTCTGTATCACCCCTAGATAGAACATAATCATAGATAACTGTGTACAATAGTCTGTACTGCCTGTAGGTAGAATACATTCATAGAGAACTGTACAATAGTCTGTACTGCCTCTACATAGAATACAATCATAGATAAATGTGTATAATAGTCTGGACTACCCCTAGATATAACACAATCATAGATCACTCTGTGCAATAGTCTGTACTGCTTCGAGGTAGAATACATTCATAGATAACTGTAAAATAGTCTGTACTGCCTCTAGGTAGAACACAATCATAGATAACTGTATACAATAGTCTGTACTGCCTCTGCGTAGAATACAATCATGATAAATGTGTACAATAGTCTGTACTGCCTCTAGGTAGAACACAATCATGATAAATGTGTACAATAGTCTGTACTGCCTCTAGGTAGAATACAATCATAGCTCACTGTGTACAATAGTCTGTGCTGCCTCTGCGTAGAATACAATCATGATAAATGTGTACAATAGTCTGTACTGCCTCTAGGTAGAACACAATCATGATAAATGTGTACAATAGTCTGTACTGCCTCTAGGTAGAATACAATCATAGCTCACTGTGTACAATAGTCTGTGCTGCCTCTGCGTAGAATACAATCATGATAAATGTGTACAATAGTCTGTACTGCCTCTAGGTAGAACACAATCATAGATAACTGTGTACAATAGTCTGTACTGCCTCTAGGTAGAATACAATCATAGATAAATGTGTACAATAGTATTTACTGCCTCTAGGTAGAATACAATCATAGATAACTGTGTACAATTGTCTGTACTGCCTATAAGTAGAACACAATCACAGATCACTGTGTACAGTAGTCTGTATGAACCCTAGATAGAACACAGTCATAGATAACTGTGTACAATAGTCTGTACTGCCTCTAGGAAGAACTCACTCATAGATAACTTTTTATAATAGTCTGTACTACCCCTAGATAGAAAACAATCATAGATAACTGTGTACAATAGTCTGTACTGCCTCTAGGAAGAACACAATCATAGATAACTGTGTATAATAGTCTGTACTACCCCTAGATAGAACATAATCATAGATAACTGTGTACAATAGTCTGTACTGCCTCTAGGTATAAAACAATCACAGATCACTTTGTACAATAGTCTGTACTGCATCTAGGTAGAACACAATCATAAATCACTGTGTACAATAGTCTGTACTGCCCCTAGATATAACACAATCATAGATAACTGTGTATAATAGTCTGTACTACCCCTAGATAGAACACAATCATAGATCACTGTGTACAGTAATCTGTATCACCCCTAGATAGAAACCAATTATAGATAACTGTATACAATAGTCTGTACTGCCTCTAGGAAGAACACAATCATAGATAACTGTGTATAATAGTCTGTACTACCCCTAGATAGAACATAATCATAGATAACTGTGTACAATAGTCTGTACTGCCTCTAGGTATAAAACAATCACAGATCACTTTGTACAATAGTCTGTACTGCATCTAGGTAGAACACAATCATAAATCACTGTGTACAATAGTCTGTACTGCCCCTAGATATAACACAATCATAGATAACTGTGTATAATAGTCTGTACTACCCCTAGATAGAACACAATCATAGATCACTGTGTACAGTAATCTGTATCACCCCTAGATAGAAACCAATTATAGATAACTGTATACAATAGTCTGTACTGCCTCTAGGTAGAATACAATCATAGATATCCGTGTTCAATAGTCTGTACTGCCATTAGGTAGAATACATTCATAGATAACTGTGTACAATAGTCTGTACTGCCTCTAGGAAGAACTCACTCATAGATAACTTTTTATAATAGTCTGTACTACCCCTAGATAGAACACAATCATAGATAACTGTGTTCAATAGTCTTAACTGCCTCTAGGAAGAACACAATAATAGATAAATGTATATAATAGTCTGTACTACCCCTAGATAGAACACAATCATATATCACTGTGTACAGTAGTCTGTATCACCCCTAGATAGAACACAATCATAAATAACTGTGTACAATAGTCTGTACTGCCTCTAGGTAGAATACAATCATAGATCACTGTGTACAATAGTCTGTACTGCCTCTAGGTAGAACACAATCATAGATCACTGTGTACAATAGTCTGTACTGCCTCTAGGTAGAACACAATCATAGATAACTGTGTACAATTGTCTGTACTACCTCTAGGTAGAACACAATCATAGATAACTGTGTACAATAGTCTGTACTGCCTCTAGGTAGAATACAATCATAGATAAATGTGTACAATAGTATTTACTGCCTCTAGGTAGAATACAATCATAGATAACTGTGTACAATTGTCTGTACTGCCTATAAGTAGAACACAATCACAGATCACTGTGTACAGTAGTCTGTATGAACCCTAGATAGAACACAGTCATAGATAACTGTGTACAATAGTCTGTACTGCCTCTAGGAAGAACTCACTCATAGATAACTTTTTATAATAGTCTGTACTACCCCTAGATAGAAAACAATCATAGATAACTGTGTACAATAGTCTGTACTGCCTCTAGGTAGAACACAATCATAGATAACTGTGTATAATAGTCTGTACTACCCCTAGATAGAACATAATCATAGATAACTGTGTACAATAGTCTGTACTGCCTCTAGGTATAAAACAATCACAGATCACTTTGTACAATAGTCTGTACTGCATCTAGGTAGAACACAATCATAAATCACTGTGTACAATAGTCTGTACTGCCCCTAGATATAACACAATCATAGATAACTGTGTATAATAGTCTGTACTACCCCTAGATAGAACACAATCATAGATCACTGTGTACAGTAATCTGTATCACCCCTAGATAGAAACCAATTATAGATAACTGTATACAATAGTCTGTACTGCCTCTAGGTAGAATACAATCATAGATATCCGTGTTCAATAGTCTGTACTGCCATTAGGTAGAATACATTCATAGATAACTGTGTACAATAGTCTGTACTGCCTCTAGGAAGAACTCACTCATAGATAACTTTTTATAATAGTCTGTACTACCCCTAGATAGAACACAATCATAGATAACTGTGTTCAATAGTCTTAACTGCCTCTAGGAAGAACACAATAATAGATAAATGTATATAATAGTCTGTACTACCCCTAGATAGAACACAATCATATATCACTGTGTACAGTAGTCTGTATCACCCCTAGATAGAACACCATCATAAATAACTGTGTACAATAGTCTGTACTGCCTCTAGGTATAAAACACTCACAGATCACTTTGTACAATAGTCTGTACTGCATCTAGGTAGAACACAATCATAAATCACTGTGTAAAATAGTCTGTACTGCCCCTAGATATAACACAATCATAGATAACTGTGTATAATTGTCTGTACTACCCCTAGATAGAACACAATCATAGATCACTCTGTACAATAGTATGTACTGCCTCTAGGTAGAATACATTTATAGATAACTGTACAATAGTCTGTACTGCCTCTAGGTAGAACATACTCATAGATAACTGTGTACAATAGTCTGTGCTGCATCTGCGTAGAATACAATCATGATAAATGTGTACAATAGTCTGTACTGCCTCTAGGTAGAATACAATCATAGCTCACTGTGTACAATAGTCTGTGCTGCCTCTGCGTAGAATACAATTATAGATAACTGTGTACAATAGTCTGTACTGCCTATAAGTAGAACACAATCACAGATCACTGTGTACACTAGTCTGTACTACCTCTAGGTAGAATACAATCATAGATAACGGTGTACAATAGTATGTACTGCCGCTACGTAGAATACAATCGTAGATAACTGTACACTAGTCTGTACTACCTCTAGGTAGAATACAATCATAGATAACGGTGTACAATTGTCTGTACTGCCTATAAGTAGAACACAATCACAGATCACTGTGTACAGTAGTCTGTTTGAACCCTAGATAGAACACATTCATAGATAACTGTATACAATAGTCTGTACTGCCTCTAGGTATAAAACAATCACATATCACATTGTACAATAGTCTGTATTGCATCTAGGTAGAACACAATCATAAATCACTGTGTACAATAGTCTGTACTGCCCCTAGATATAACACAATCATAGATAACTGTGTATACTAGTCTGTACTACCTCTAGGTAGAATACAATCATAGATAACGGTGTACAATTGTCTGTACTGCCTATAAGTAGAACACAATCACAGATCACTGTGTACAGTAGTCTGTTTGAACCCTAGATAGAACACATTCATAGATAACTGTATACAATAGTCTGTACTGCCTCTAGGTATAAAACAATCACATATCACATTGTACAATAGTCTGTATTGCATCTAGGTAGAACACAATCATAAATCACTGTGTACAATAGTCTGTACTGCCCCTAGATATAACACAATCATAGATAACTGTGTATACTAGTCTGTACTACCTCTAGGTAGAATACAATCATAGATAACGGTGTACAATTGTCTGTACTGCCTATAAGTAGAACACAATCGCAGATCACTGTGTACAGTAGTCTGTATGAACCCTAGATAGAACACATTCATAAATAACTGTGTACAATAGTCTGTACTGCCTCTAGGTATAAAACAATCACAGATCACATTGTACAATAGTCTGTATTGCATCTAGGTAGAACACAATCATAAATCACTGTGTACAATAGTCTGTACTGCCCCTAGATATAACACAATCATAGATCACTGTGTACAATAGTCTGTACTGCCTCTAGGTAGAATACATCATAGAAAACTGTGTACAATAGTCTGTACTGCCTCTATGTAGAACACAATCATAGATAACTGTACAATAGTCTGTACTGCCTCTATGTAGAACACAATCATAGATAACTGTGTACAATAGTCTGTACTGCCTCTACGTAGAATACAATCATAGATAAATGTGTACAATAGTATGTACTGCCTCTACGTAGAATACAATCATAACTAACTGTGTACACTAGTCTGTACTACCTCTAGGTAGAATACAATCATATATAACTGTGTACAATAGTCTCTACTGCCTCTAGGTAGAATACAATCATAGATCAATGTGTACATATGTCTGTACTGCCTTTACGTAGTACAAAATCACAGATTACGGTGTACAGTAGTCTGTATCACCCCTAGATAGAACATAATCATAGATAACTGTGTACAATAGTCTGTACTGCCTATAGGTAGAATACATTCATAGAGAACTGTACAATAGTCTGTACTGCCTCTACATAGAATAAAATCATAGATAAATGTGTATAATAGTCTGTACTACCCCTAGATAGAACATAATCATAGATAACTGTACAATAGTCTGTACTGCCTCTAGGTAGAATACAATCATAGATAACTGTACAATTGTCTGTACTGCCTATAAGTAGAACACAATCACAAATCACTGTGTACAGTAGTCTGTATGAACCCTAGATAGAACACATTCATAGATAACTGTACAATAGTCTGTACTGCCTCTAGGTATAAAACAATCACAGATCACATTGTACAATAGTCTGTACTGCCTCTAGGTAGAATACATTCATAGATAACTGTGTACAATAGTCTGTACTGCCTCTATGTAGAACACAATCATAGATAACTGTGTACAATAGTCTGTACTGCCTCTAGGTAGAATACATTCATAGATAACTGTGTACAATAGTCTGTACTGCCTCTATGTAGAACACAATCGTAGATAAATGTGTACAATAGTCTGTACTGCCTCTAGGTAGAACACAATCATAAATCACCATGTACAATAGTCTGTACTGCCTCTACGTAGAATACAATCATAGATAAATGTGTACAATAGTATGTACTGCCTCTACGTAGAATACAATCATAGATAACTGTGTACACTAGTCTGTACTACCTCTAGGTAGAATACAATCATAGATAACTGTACAATAGTCTCTACTGCCTCTAGGTAGAATACAATCATAGATCACTGCGTACAATAGTCTGTACTGCCTCTAGGTAGAATACAATCATAGCTCACTGTGTACAATAATCTGTGCTGCCTCTGCGTAGAATACAATCATGATAAATGTGTACAATAGTCTGTACTGCCTCTACGTAGAATACAATCATAGATAAATGTGTACAATAGTCTTTACTGCCCCTAGGTAGAACACAATCATAGATAACTGTAAAATAGTCTGTACTGCCTCTAGGTAGAATACAATCATAGATAACTGTGTACAATTGTCTGTACTGCCTATAAGTAGAACACAATCACAGATCACTGTACAGTAGACTGTATGAACCCTAGATAGAACACATTCATAGATAACTGTGTACAATAGTCTGTACTGCCTCTAGGAAGAACACAATCATAGAGAACTGTACAATAGTCTGTACCGCCTCTACGTAGAATACAATCATAGATAACTGTGTACAATTGTCTGTACTGCCTATAAGTAGAACACAATCACAGACCACTGTGTACAGTAGTCTGTATCACCCCTAGATAGAATACATTCATAGATAACTGTGTACAATAGTCTGTACTGCCTCTAGGAAGAACACAATCATAGATAACTGTGTGTAATAGTCTGTATTACCCCTAGATAGAACACAATCATAGATCACTGTATACAGTAGTCTGTATCACCCCTAGATAGAACACAATCATAGATAACTATGTACAATAGTCTGTTCTGCCTCTAGGTATAAAACAATCACAGATCACTTTGTACAATAGTCTGTACTGCATCTAGGTAGAACACAATCATAAATCACTGTGTACAATAGTCTCTACTACCTCTAGGTAGAATACAATCATAGATAACTGTGTACAATTGCCTGTACTGCCTCTAGGAAGAACACAATCATAGATAACTGTATGTAACAGGATGGACCGACGGAATCGTTACGACAATAGCCAACCAGAACTCATCAACAACTCAATACAATATTTACAAGTTTATATACATACAAAATGATGGATTTACAAGATGATACATACTTGATGAATAAACAGCAATCAAGATGGTATGATGGATCTTAAGATCCCGATAGTCTGTCGAGTGGTGACCTGGGTCACTATAAAAGTTCGGATTTCTCTGCCGATATATCAGAGTTTATACACGGTTGAGTATGTCTCCTGACACAACTATTACGATTACAACTGTCCCGAGATTCACACTGCGTCTATAGTTTAGACCACTGACAAATGACACTGTTCCATTTTAAACCACTAATGGAGTTACACACAACAATAAACAAAATGACTCCATTAAATATGACTGGAGTGGTACTTCAAGGTTACTTAATAAAAACCGAGTACAAAATATACTTTTCGAGTACTACGTCCATTTTTTGCCCAATCCTGACCGCGTTGTTCCCGTTTTGGCTCCCGGTGGTGTTGGTTTCGCTGAGCGTACTCCAGTTCTACCAAGAACAACGTGGTGAGGGTTGCGGCGACACACCTAAAGGGTTCTTCTCCGGCCTGGTCGGGCACTGCATACTGGTCCCGCACAAAAGACAAAAGGCCGATCCGGGAATCACTGGCATCCGGTAAAACAACAATCTCCACTCCCGAGAATATACGTCGGGGTAGGAACTACAATATAGATATATAACACATGGACAACCCCATGGCTCACAACAATCGGCAAGTGCAATCTACTTATATGATATGGACGAATAATACATCACTCATAGACTAGGTACAATGACTCCTGTCTCGTCAAGTTAATAATTAAAAGAACCATGAAAGAACCATAACTCTGGTGGTTTCTTTCCACTACGTACCTCATACACCAGGTATAGGTATAGTCAGGCTGGACTGACCAGTCTACATTCTATGTACAAACATAATTAAGTTATGACAAAATCCTCTTGAACCGACCCCTAGTTAATTCGTTATAACATTTTAACCATTTAATTGCCGTAATAGTTACTTGGCAAATATACACTCGTTTTTACTGTAAGTTACAAGCCTGTCTAAATCAACATAATAGACATAAACGTACCTTGAATATCCAAGTAACAATTAAATAAAACTCCAAACACAATATCCCTCTCTCTCTAGAGGTAACTGTGGTGTGCGATGTTTCGTATTACACACTAGACTTTATGGAAACACAAATGCGAAAACCATGATTTGTCCGTGATTTTCATCACGCGACATGTTTGACCAGCTAATCTGTACCGAGGCCCTGGGTAGTGTATACTCGATAAATCGGTCTTTAAAACCTAATGACAAAATACTAACTTTGTTGATTTTGCACCAAACGAGTTTATTTTTGCGTGGTTATTCACGGTATTGAATGTCGAACAACATGGACTTGATTAAAAGATTGCATTAAAACAAATAATTCGACAAATGCAAAAGTTCCCATACACAATTTATATTTGGTACTATATAACTCAATGCAAATAGAGGCCCGTGCCTCAACTTTGTGACAGTGTATAATAGTCTGTATTACCCCTAGATAGAACACAATCATAGATCACTTTGTACAGTAGTCTGTATCACCCCTAGATAGAACACAATCATAGATAACTGTGTACAATAGTCTGTACTGCCTCTAGGTATAAAACAATCACAGATCACTTTGTAAAATAGTCTGTACTGCATCTAGGTAGAACACAATCATAAATCACTGTGTACAATAGTCTGTACTGCATCTAGGTAGAACACAATCATAAATCACTGTGTACAATAGTCTGTACTGCCCCTAGATATAACACAATCATAGATAACTGTGTATAATAGTCTGTACTACCCCTATATAGAACACAATCATAGATAACTGTGTACAATAGTCTGTACTGCCTCTAGGTAGAATACAATCATAGATAACTGTGTACAATAGTCTGTAATGCCTCTAGATAGAACACAATCATAGACCACTCTGTACAGTAGTCTGTATCACCCCTAGATAGAATACAATCATAGATAAATGTGCACACTTGTCTGTACTAAGTAGAACACAATCACAGATCACTCTGTACAGTAGTCTGTATCACCCCTAGATAGAACACAATCATAGATAACTGTGTACAATATTCTGTCTTGCCTCTAGGTAGAATACATTCATAGATAACTGTGTACTATAGTATGTACTACCTGTAGGTAGAATACAATCATAAATAACTGTGTACAATTGCCTGTACTGCCTATCAGTAGAACACAATCACAGATCACTGTGCACAGTAGTCTGTATCACCCCTGGATAGAACACAATCATAGATAAATGTGTACAATAGTATGTACTGCCTCTAGGTAGAATACAATCATAGATAACTGTGTTCAATAGTCTGTAATGCCTCTAGATAGAACACAATCATAGATCACTCTGTACAGTAGTCTGTATCACCCCTAGATAGAAAACAATCATAGATAACTGTGTACAATAGTCTGTACTGCCTCTAGGAAGAACACAATCATAGATAACTGTATATAATAGTCTGTACTACCCCTAGATAGAACACAATCATAGATCACTGTGTACACTAGTCTGTACTGCCTCTAGGTATAAAACAATCACAGATCACTTTGTACAATAGTCTGTACTGCATCTAGGTAGAACACAATCATAAATCACTGTGTATAATATTCTGTACTGCCCCTAGATATAACACAATCATAGATCACTGTGTACAGTAATCTGTATTACCCCTAGATAGAACACAATCATAGATAACTGGGTACAATAGTCTGTACTGCCTCAAGGTAGAATACATTCATAGATAACTGTGTACAATAGTCTGTACTGCCTCTAGGTAGAACACAATCATAGATAACTGTGTACAATAGTCTGTACTGCCTCTAGGTAGAATATAATCATAGATAACTGTGTATAATAGTCTGTACTGCCTCAAGGTAGAATACATTCATAGATAACTGTGTACAATAGTCTGTACTGCCTCTAGGTAGAACACAATCATAGATAACTGTGTACAATAGTCTATACTGCCTCTAGGTAGAATACAATCATAGATAACTGTGTACAATAGTCTGTAATGCCTCTAGATATAATACAATCACAGATCACTCTGTACAGTAGTCTGTATCACCCTTAGATAGAACACAATCATAGATAACTGTGTACAATATTCTGTCTTGCCTCTAGGTTGAATACATTCATAGATAACTGTGTACTATAGTCTGTACTGCCTCTAGGTAGAACACAATCATAGATAACTGTGTACAATAGTCTCTACTGCCTCAAGGTAGAATACAATCATAGATAAATGTGTACAATAGTATGTACTACCTCTAGGTAGAATACAATCATAGATAACTGTGTACAATTGCCTGTACTGCCTATCAATAGAACACAATCACAGATCACTGTGTACAGTAGTCTGTATCACCACTAGATAGAACAAAATCATAGATAACTGTGTATAATAGTCTGTACTACACCTAGATAGAACACAACCATAGATCGCTGTGTACAGTAGTCTGTATCACTCCTAGATATAACAAACTCATAGATAACTGTGTACAATAGTCTGTACTGCGCCTAAATATAACACAATCATAGATAACTGTGTATAATAGTCTGTACTACCCCTCGGTAGAACACAATCATAGATCACTGTGTACACTAGTCTGTACTGCCTCTAGGTAGAACACAATCATAAATCACTGTGCACACTAATTTATACTGCCTCTATATAGAACACAATCATAGATCACTTTGTACAATAGTATGTACTGCCTCTAGGAAGAACATAATCATAGATCACTGTGTAAAATAGTCTGTACTGCCTCTTGGTAGAAAACAAATCATAGATCACTATATGTACAATAGTCTGTACTGCCTCTAGATAGAACATAATCATAGATCACTGTGTACATTAGTCTGTACTGCCTCTAGGTAGAATACAATCATAGATAACTGTGTGTACAATAGTCAGTACTACCTCTCGGTAGAACATAATCATAGATCACTCTGTAAAATAGTATGTACTGCCTCTAGATATAACACAATCATAGATCACTGTGTACAATAGTCTGTACTGCATCTAGGTAGAACACAATCATAAATCACTGTGTACAGTAGTCTGTGCTACCCCTTGATATAACGCAATCATAGATCACTGTGTATAATAGTCTGTATTACCCCTAGATAGAACACAATCATAGATCACTGTGTACAGTAGTCTGTATCACCCCTAAATAGAACACAATCATAGATACCTGTGTACAATAGTCTGTACTGCCTCTAGGTAGAAAACAATCACAGATCACTTTGTACAATAGTCTGTACTGCATCTAGGTAGAACACAATCCTAAATCACTGTGTACACTAGTCTGTACTGCCCCTAGATATAACACAATCAACGATAGCTGTGTATAATAGTCTGTACTACCCCTAGATAGAACACAATCATAGATCACTGTGTACAGTAGTCTGTATTACCCCTAGATGGAACACAATCATAGATAACTGTGTAAATTAGTCTGTACTGCCTCTAGTTAGAATACAATAATAGATAACTGTGTACAATAGTCTGTTCTGCCTCTAGGTAGAACACACTCATTGATCACTGTATACAATAGTCTGTACTGGTTCTAGGTAGAACACAATCATAGATCACTGTGTACAGTAGGTAGTCTTTACCCCACCTAGGAAGAACACAATCATAGATCACTGTGTACAATAGTCTGTACTGCCTCTATGTAGAACATACTCATATATCACTGTTGTACATTAGTCTGTACTGCCTCTAGGTAGAAAACAAATCATAGATCACTATATGTACACTAGTCTGTACTGCCTCTAGGTAGATCACTGTGCACACTAGTTTATACTGCCTCTATATAGAACACAATCATAGATCACTGTGTACAATAGTATGTATTGCCTCTAGGAAGAACATAATCATAGATCACTGTGTACAATAATCTGTACTGCCTCTAGGTAGAAAACAAATCATAGATCACTATATGTACACTAGTCTGTACTGCCTCTAGGTAGAACATAAGCATAGATCACTGTGTACATTAGTCTGTACTGCCTATAGGTAGAATACAATCATATATAACTGTGTGTACAATAGTCTGTACTACCTCTCGGTAGAACATAATCATAGATCACTGTGTAAAATAGTATGTACTGCCTCTAGGTAGAACATAATCATAAATCACTGTGTACAATAGTCTGTACTGCCCCTAGATATAACACAATCATAGATAACTGTGTATAATTGTCTGTACTACCTCTCGGTAGAACACAATCATAGATCACTGTGTAAACTAGTCTGTACTGCCTCTACGTAGAACATAATCATAAATCACTGTGTACAATAGTCTGTACTGCCACTAGATATAACACAATCCTAGATAACTGTGTATAATAGTCTGTACTACCTCTCGGTAGAACACAATCATAGATCACTGTGTACACTAGTCTGTACTGCCTCTAGGTAGAAAACAAATCATAGATCACTATATGTACAATAGTCTGTGCTGCGCCTAGGTAGAACATAATCATAGATCACTGTGCACACTAGTTTATACTGCCTCTATATAGAACACAATCATAGATCACTGTGTACAATAGTATGTACTGCCTTTAGGAAGAACATAATCATAGACAACTGTGTACAATAGTCTGTACTGCCTCTAGGTAGAAAACAAATCATAGATCACTATATGTACAATAGTCTGTGCTGCGCCTAGGTAGAACATAATCATAGATCACTGTGCACACTAGTTTATACTGCCTCTATATAGAACACAATCATAGATCACTGTGTACAATAGTATGTACTGCCTTTAGGAAGAACATAATCATAGACAACTGTGTACAATAGTCTGTACTGCCTCTAGGTAGAAAACAAATCATAGATCACTATATGTACAATAGTCTGTGCTGCGCCTAGGTAGAACATAATCATAGATCACTGTGCACACTAGTTTATACTGCCTCTATATAGAACACAATCATAGATCACTGTGTACACTAGTCTGTACTGCCTCTTGGTAGAGCACAATCATAGATCACCGTGTACAATAGTCTGTACTGCCTCTAGGTAGAACATAATCATAGATCACTGTGCACACTAGTTTATTCTGCCTCTATATAGAACACAATCATAGATCACCGTGTACAATAGTCTGAACTGCCTCTAGGTAGAATACAATCATAGATAACTGTATGTACAATAGTCTCTACTACCTCTCGGTAGAACATAATCATAGATCACTGTGTAAAATAGTATGTGCTGCCTCTAGATATAACACAATCATAGATCACTCTGTATAATAGTCTGTACTGCATATAAGTAGAACACAATCATAAATCACTGTGTACAGTAGTCTGTACTGCCCCTAGATATAACACAATCATAGATCACTGTGTGTAATGGTCTGTATTAACCCTAGATAGAACACAATCATAGATCACTGTGTACAGTAGTCTGTATCACCCCTAGATAGAACACAATCATAGATAACTGTGTACAATAGTCTGTACTGCCTGTAGGTAGAAAACAATCACAGATCACGTTGTACAATAGTCTGTACTGCATCTAGGTAGACCACAATCATAAATCACTGTGTACAATAGTCTGTACTGCCCCTATATATAACACAATCATCGATAGCTGTATATAATAGTCTGTACTACCCCTAGATAGAACACAATCATAGATCACTGTGTACAGTAAGTAGTCTTTACCCCACCTAGGTATAACAAAATCCTAGATCACCGTGTATAATAGTCTGTACTGCCTCTGTGTAGAATATAATCATAGATCACTGTGCACACTATTTTATACTGCCTCTAGGTAGAATACAATAATAGATAACTGTGTACAATAGTCTGTACTGCCTCTAGGTAGAACACAATCATAGATCACTGTATACAATAGTCTGTACTGCTTCTAGGTAGAACACAATCATAGCCCACTATGTGAAAATTAGTCTGTACTATCTCTAGGTAGAACACAATCATAGATCACTGTGTACAGTAAGTAGTCTTACCCCACCTAGGTAGAACACAATCATGGATCACAGTGTACAATAGTCTGTACTACCCCTTGATAGAACACAATCATAGATCACTGTGTACAGTAGTCTGTATTACCCCTAGATAGAACACAATCATAGATAACTGTGTACATTAGTCTCTACTGCCTATAGGTAGAATACAATAATAGATAACTGTGTACAATAGTCTGTACTGCCTCTAGGTAGAAAACAATCACAGATCACTTTGTACAATAGTCTGTATTGCATCTAGGTAGAAAACAATCATAAATCACTGTGTATAATAGTCTGTACTACCCCTAGATAGAAAACAATCATAGATCACAGTGTACAGTAGTCTGTATTACCCCTAGATAGAACACAACCACAGATAACTGTGTACATTAGTCTGTACTGCCTCTAGGTAGAATACAATAATAGATAACTGTGTACAATAGTCTGTACTGCCTCTAGGTAGAACACAATCATAGATCACTGTATACAATAGTCTGTACTGCTTCTAGGTAGAACACAATCATAGATAACAGGGTACAATAGTCTGTACTGCCTCTAGGTTGAATATCATGATAGATAAATGTGTACAATTGTCTGTACTGCCTATAAATAGATGAGAATCATAGATCACTGTGTACAGTAGTCTGTATCACCACTAGATATAACACAATCATAGATAACTGTGTACAATAGCCTGTACTGCCCCTAGATATAACACAATCATAGATAACTGTGTATAATAGTCTGTATTACCCCTAGATAGAACACAATCATAGATCACTGTGTACAGTAGTCTGTCCTGCCTCTAGGTAGAACACAATCATAGATCACTGTGTACAATAGTATGTACTGCCTCTCGGAAGAACATTATCATAGATCACTGTGTAAATATATTCTGTACTACCTCTAGGTAGAACATAATCATAGACCACTGTGTACAATAGTCTGTACTGCCTCTAGGTAGAAAACATATCATAGATCATTATCTCTACAATAGTCTGTACTGCCTCTATGTAGAACATACTCATATATCACTGTTTATATTAGTCTGTACTGCCTCTAGGTAGAACATAATCATAGATCACTGTGTAAAATAGTCTGTACTGCCTCTATGTAGAACATACTCATATATCACTGTGTACATTAGTCTGTACTGCCTCTTGGTAGAATACAATCATAGATAACTGTGTACAATAGTCTGTACTGCCTCTAGGTAGAATATCATGATAAATAAATGTGTACAATTGTCTGTACTGCCTATAAATAGAAGAGAATCATAGATCACTGTGTAGAGTAGTCTGTATCACCACTAGATATAACACAATCATAGATAACTGTGTACAATAGTCTGTACTGCCCCTAGATATAACACAATCATAGATAACTGTGTATAATAGTCTGTATTACCCCTAGATAGAACACAATCATAGATCACTGTGTAAAGTAGTCTGTCCTGCCTCTAGGTAGAACACAATCATAGATCACTGTGTACAATAGTATGTACTGCCTCTTGGAAGAACATAATCATAGATCACTGTGTAAATATATTCTGTACTACCTCTAGGTAGAACATAATCATAGACCACTGTGTACAATAGTCTGTACTGCCTCTAGGTAGAAAACAAATCATAGATCATTATCTCTACAATAGTCTGTACTGCCTCTATGTAGAACATACTCATATATCACTGTTTATATTAGTCTGTACTGCCTCTAGGTAGAACATAATCATAGATCACTGTGTAAAATAGTCTGTACTGCCTCTATGTAGAACATACTCATATATCACTGTATACATTAGTCTGTACTACCTCTAGGTATAATACAATCATAGATAACTGTGTACAATAGTATGTACTGCCTCTATGTAGAATACAATCATAGATAACTGTGTACACTAGTCTGTACTGCCTCTAGATATAATACAATCATAGATAACTGTTTGTACAATAGTCTGTACTACCTCTCGGTAGAACATAATCATAGATCACTGTGTAAAATAGTATGTACTGCCTCTAGGTAGAACATAACAATAGATCACTGTGTACAATAGTCTGTACTGCCTCTAGGTAGAACACAATCATAAATCACTGTGTACAATAGTCTGTACTGCCCCTAGATATAACGCAACCATAGATAACTGTGTATAATAGTCTGTACTACCCCTAGATAGAACACAATAATAGATCATTGTGTACAATAGTCTGTACTGCCTATAAGTAGAAAACAATCACAGATCACTTTGTACAATAGTCTGTACTGCATCTAGGTAGAACACAATCATAAATCACTGTGTATAATAGTCTGTACTACCCCTAGATAGAACACAATCATAGATCACTGTGTACAGTAGTCTGTATTACCCCTAGATAGAACACAATCATAGATAACTGTGTACATTAATCTATACTGCCTCTACGTAGAATACAATAATAGATAACTGTGTACAATATTCTGTATTGCCTCTAGGTAGAACACAATCACAGATCACTGTATACAATAGTCTGTACTGCTTCTAGGTAGAACACTATCATAGCCCACTATGTGAACATTAGTCTGTACTACCTCTAGGTAGAACACAATCATAGATTACTGTGTACAGTAAGTAGTCTTTACCCCACCTAGGTAGAACACAATCATAGATCACTGTGTATAACAGTCTGTACTGCCTCTATGTAGAACATACTCATATACCACTGTTTTACATTAGAATGTACTGCCTCTAGGTAGAAAACAATCATAGATAAATGTGTACAATCGTATGTACTGCCTCTAGGTAGAATACAACCATAGATAACTGTGTACAATTGTCTGTACTGCCTATAAGTAGAACACAATCATAGATCACTGTGTACAGTAGTCTGTATCACCCCTAGGTATAACAAAATCATAGATCACCGTGTACAATAGTCTGTACTGCCTCTTAGTAGAACATAATCATAGATCACTGTGCACACTAGTTTATACTGCCTCTAGGTAGAATACAATAATAGATAACTGTGTACAATAGTCTGTACTGCCTCTAGGTAGAACACAATCATAGATCACTGTGTAGAGTAAGTAGTCTTTACCCCACCTAGGTAGAACACAATCATAGATCACTGTGTACAATAGTCTGTACTGCCTCTAGGTAGAACATAACCATAGATCACTGTGTACAATAGTCTGTACTGCCTCTAGGTAGAAAACAAATCATAGATCACTATGTGTACAATAGTCCGTACTGCCTCTAGGTAGAACATAATCATAGATCACTGTGTAAAATAATCTGTACTACCTCTAGGTAGAACATAACAATAGATCACAGTGTACAATAGTCTGTACTGACTCTAGGTAGAACATACTCATAGATCACTGTGCACACTAGTTTATACTGCCTCTAGATATAACAAAATCATAGATCACTGTGTACAATAGTATGTACTGCCTCTAGGACGAACATAATTATAGACCACTGTGTACAATAGTCTGTACTGCCTCTAGGTAGAAAACAAATCATAGATCAATATATGTACAATAGTCTGTACTACCTCTAGGTAGAACATAATCATAGATCACTGTGTAAAATAGTCTGTACTACCTCTAGGTAGAACATAACAATAGATCACTGTGTACAGTAGTATGTACTGCCTCTAGGTAGAAAACAATCACAGATCACTTTGTACAATAGTCTGTACTGCATCTAGGTAGAACACAAACATAAATCACTTTTACAATAGTCAGTACTGCCCCTAGATATAACACAATCATAGATAAATGTGTATAATAGTCTGTACTACCCCTAGATAGAACACAATCATAGATCACTGTGTACAATAGTCTGTATCACCCCTAGATAGAACACAATCATAGATAACTGTTTACAATAGTCTGTACTGCCTCTAGGTAGAAAACAATCACAGATCACTTTGTACAATAGTCTGTACTGCATCTAGGTAGAACACAATCATAAATCACTGTGTACAATAGTCTGTACTGCCCCTAGATATAACATAATCATAGATAACTGTGTATAATAGTATGTACTACCCCTGGATAGAACACAATCATAAATCACTGTGTACAATAGTCTGTACTGCCCCTAGATATAACACAATCATCGATAAATGTATACAATAGTATGTACTGCTTCTAGGTAGAACACAATCATAGCCCACTATGTGAACATTAGTATGTACTACTTCTAGGTAGAACACAACCATAGATCACTGTGTACAGTAAGTAGTTTTTACCCCACCTAGGTAGAACACAATCATAGATCACTGTGTACAATAGTCTGTACTGCCTCTAGGTAGAAAATAACCATAGATCACTGTGTACAATAGTCTGTACTGCCTCTAGGTAGAAAATAAATCATAGATCACTATGTGTACAATAGTCTGTACTGCCTCTAGGTAGAACATACTCATAGATCACTGTGCACACTAGTTTATACTGCCTCTAGATATAACACAATCATAGATCACTGTGTACAATAGTATGTACTGCCTCTAGGACGAACATAATCATAGACCACAGTGTACAATAGTCTGTACTGCCTCTAGGTAGAAAACAAATCATAGATCATTATCTCTACAATAGTCTGTACTGCCTCTATGTAGAACATACTCATATATCACTGTTTATATTAGTCTGTACTGCCTCTAGGTAGAACATAATCATAGATCACTGTGTAAAATAGTCTGTACTGCCTCTATGTAGAACATACTCATATATCACTGTGTACATTAGTATGTACTGCCTCTAGGTAGAATACAATCATAGATAACTGTGTACAATAGTATGTACTGCCTCTAGGTAGAATACAATCATAGATAACTGTGTACACTAGTCTGTACTGCCTCTAGATAGAATACAATCATAGATAACTGTTTGTACAATAGTCTGTACTACCTCTCGGTAGAAAATAATCATAGATCACTGTGTAAAATAGTATGTACTGCCTCTAGGTAGAACATAACAATAGATAACTGTTTACAATAGTCTGTACTGCCTCCAGGTAGAACATAATCATAGATCACTGTGCACACTAGTTTATACTGCCTCTAGATATAACACTATCATAGATCACTGTGTACAATAGTATGTACTGCCTCTAGGACGAACATAATCATAGACCACTGTGTACAATAGTCTGTACTGCCTCTAGGTAGAAAACAAATCATAGATCACTATATGTACAATAGACTGTACTACCTCTAGGTAGAACATAATCATAGATCACTGTGTAAAATAGTCTGTACTACCTCTAGGTAGAACATAACAATAGATCACAGTGTACAATAGTCTGTACTGCCTCTAGGTAGAACATACTCATAGATCACTGTGTACAGTAAGTAGTCTTTACACCACCTAGGTATAACAAAATCATAGATCACCGTGTACAATAGTCTGTACTGCCTCTTAGTAGAACATAATCATAGATCACTGTGCACACTAGTTTATACGCCTCTAGGTAGAATACAATAATAGATAACTGTGTACAATAGTCTGTACTGCCTCTAGGTAGAACACAATCATAGATCACTGTATACAATAGTCTGTACTGCTTCTAGGTAGAACACAATCATAGCCCACTATGTGAACATAGTCTGTACTATCTCTAGGTAGAACACAATCATAGATCACTGTGTAGAGTAAGTAGTCTTTACCCCACCTAGGTAGAACACAATCATAGATCACTGTGTACAATAGTCTGTACTGCCTCTAGGTAGAACATAACCATAGATCACTGTGTACAATAGTCTGTACTGCCTCTAGGTAGAAAACAAATCATAGATCACTATGTGTACAATAGTCCGTACTGCCTCTAGGTAGAACATAATCATAGATCACTGTGTAAAATAATCTGTACTACCTCTAGGTAGAACATAACAATAGATCACAGTGTACAATAGTCTGTACTGACTCTAGGTAGAACATACTCATAGATCACTGTGCACACTAGTTTATACTGCCTCTAGATATAACAAAATCATAGATCACTGTGTACAATAGTATGTACTGCCTCTAGGACGAACATAATTATAGACCACTGTGTACAATAGTCTGTACTGCCTCTAGGTAGAAAACAAATCATAGATCAATATATGTACAATAGTCTGTACTACCTCTAGGTAGAACATAATCATAGATCACTGTGTAAAATAGTCTGTACTACCTCTAGGTAGAACATAACAATAGATCACTGTGTACAGTAGTATGTACTGCCTCTAGGTAGAAAACAATCACAGATCACTTTGTACAATAGTCTGTACTGCATCTAGGTAGAACACAAACATAAATCACTTTTACAATAGTCAGTACTGCCCCTAGATATAACACAATCATAGATAAATGTGTATAATAGTCTGTACTACCCCTAGATAGAACACAATCATAGATCACTGTGTACAATAGTCTGTATCACCCCTAGATAGAACACAATCATAGATAACTGTTTACAATAGTCTGTACTGCCTCTAGGTAGAAAACAATCACAGATCACTTTGTACAATAGTCTGTACTGCATCTAGGTAGAACACAATCATAAATCACTGTGTACAATAGTCTGTACTGCCCCTAGATATAACATAATCATAGATAACTGTGTATAATAGTCTGTACTACCCCTGGATAGAACACAATCATAAATCACTGTGTACAATAGTCTGTACTGCCCCTAGATATAACACAATCATCGATAAATGTATACAATAGTATGTACTGCTTCTAGGTAGAACACAATCATAGCCCACTATGTGAACATTAGTATGTACTACTTCTAGGTAGAACACAACCATAGATCACTGTGTACAGTAAGTAGTTTTTACCCCACCTAGGTAAAACACAATCATAGATCACTGTGTACAATAGTCTGTACTGCCTCTAGGTAGAAAATAACCATAGATCACTGTGTACAATAGTCTGTACTGCCTCTAGGTAGAAAATAAATCATAGATTACTATGTGTACAATAGTCTGTACTGCCTCTAGGTAGAACATACTCATAGATCACTGTGCACACTAGTTTATACTGCCTCTAGATATAACACAATCATAGATCACTGTGTACAATAGTATGTACTGCCTCTAGGACGAACATAATCATAGACCACAGTGTACAATAGTCTGTACTGCCTCTAGGTAGAAAACAAATCATAGATCATTATCTCTACAATAGTCTGTACTGCCTCTATGTAGAACATACTCATATATCACTGTTTATATTAGTCTGTACTGCCTCTAGGTAGAACATAATCATAGATCACTGTGTACATTAGTATGTACTGCCTCTAGGTAGAATACAATCATAGATAACTGTGTACAATAGTATGTACTGCCTCTAGGTAGAATACAATCATAGATAACTGTGTACACTAGTCTGTACTGCCTCTAGATAGAATACAATCATAGATAACTGTTTGTACAATAGTCTGTACTACCTCTCGGTAGAACATAATCATAGATCACTGTGTAAAATAGTATGTACTGCCTCTAGGTAGAACATAACAATAGATAACTGTTTACAATAGTCTGTACTGCCTCCAGGTAGAACATAATCATAGATCACTGTGCACACTAGTTTATACTGCCTCTAGATATAACACTATCATAGATCACTGTGTACAATAGTATGTACTGCCTCTAGGACGAACATAATCATAGACCACTGTGTACAATAGTCTGTACTGCCTCTAGGTAGAAAACAAATCATAGATCACTATATGTACAATAGACTGTACTACCTCTAGGTAGAACATAATCATAGATCACTGTGTAAAATAGTCTGTACTACCTCTAGGTAGAACATAACAATAGATCACAGTGTACAATAGTCTGTACTGCCTCTAGGTAGAACATACTCATAGATCACTGTGTACAGTAAGTAGTCTTTACACCACCTAGGTATAACAAAATCATAGATCACCGTGTACAATAGTCTGTACTGCCTCTTAGTAGAACATAATCATAGATCACTGTGCACACTAGTTTATACGCCTCTAGGTAGAATACAATAATAGATAACTGTGTACAATAGTCTGTACTGCCTCTAGGTAGAACACAATCATAGATCACTGTATACAATAGTCTGTACTGCTTCTAGGTAGAACACAATCATAGCCCACTATGTGAACATAGTCTGTACTATCTCTAGGTAGAACACAATCATAGATCACTGTGTAGAGTAAGTAGTCTTTACCCCACCTAGGTAGAACACAATCATAGATCACTGTGTACAATAGTATGTACTGCGTCTAGGTAGAACATAACCATAGATCACTGTGTACAATAGTCTGTACTGCCTCTAGGAAGAAAACAAATCATAGATCACTATGTGTACAATAGTCCGTACTGCCTCTAGGTAGAACATAATCATAGATCACTGTGTAAAATAGTCTGTACTACCTCTAGGTAGAACATAACAATAGATCACAGTGTACAATAGTCTGTACTGACTCTAGGTAGAACATACTCATAGATCACTGTGCACACTAGTTTATACTGCCTCTAGATATAACAAAATCATAGATCACTGTGTACAATAGTATGTACTGCCTCTAGGTAGAAATCAAATCATAGATCACTATATGTACAATAGTCTGTACTACCTCTAGGTAGAACATAATCATAGATCACTGTGTAAAATAGTCTGTACTACCTCCAGGTAGAACATAACAATAGATCACTGTGTACAGTAGTATGTACTGCCTCTAGGTAGAAAACAATCACAGATCACTTTGTACAATAGTCTGTACTGCATCTAGGTAGAACACAAACATATATCACTTTTACAATAGTCTGTACTGCCCCTAGATATAACACAATCATAGATAAATGTGTATACTAGTCTGTACTACCCCTAGATAGAACACAATCATAGATCACTGTGTACAATAGTCTGTATCACCCCTAGATAGAACACAATCATAGATAACTGTTTACAATAGTCTGTACTGCCTCTAGGTAGAAAACAATCACAGATCACTTTGTACAATAGTCTGTACTGCATCTAGGTAGAACACAATCATAAATCACTGTGTACAATAGTCTGTACTGCCCCTAGATATAACATAATCATAGATAACTGTGTATAATAGTCTGTACTACCCCTGGATAGAACACAATCATAAATCACTGTGTACAATAGTCTGTACTGCCCCTAGATATAACACAATCATCGATAACTGTATACAATAGTATGTACTGCTTCTAGGTAGAACACAATCATAGCCCACTATGTGAACATTAGTATGTACTACTTCTAGGTAGAACACAACCATAGATCACTGTGTACAGTAAGTAGTTTTTACCCCACCTAGGTAGAACACAATCATAGATCACTGTGTACAATAGTCTGTACTGCCTCTAGGTAGAACATAACCATAGATCACTGTGTACAATAGTCTGTACTGCCTCTAGGTAGAAATTAAATCATAGATCACTATGTGTACAATAGTCTGTACAGCCTCTAGGTAGAACATACTCATAGATCACTGTGCACACTAGTTTATACTGCCTCTAGATATAACACAATCATAGATCACTGTGTACAATAGTATGTACTGCCTCTAGGACGAACATAATCATAGACCACTGTGTACAATAGTCTGTACTGCCTCTAGGTAGAAAACAAATCATAGATCACTATATGTACAATAGTCTGTACTACCTCTAGGTAGAACATAATCATAGATCACTGTGTAAAATAGTCTGTACTACCTCTAGGTAGAACATAACAATAGATCACTGTGTACAGTAGTATGTACTGCCTCTAGGTAGAAAACAATCACAGATCACTTTGTACAATAGTCTGTACTGCATCTAGGTAGAACACAAACGTAAATCACTTTTACAATAGTCTGTACTGCCCCTAGATATAACACAATCATAGATAAATGTGTATAATAGTCTGTACTACCCCTAGATAGAACACAATCATAGATAACTGTTTACAATAGTCTGTACTGCCTCTAGGTAGAAAACAATCACAGATCACTTTGTACAATAGTCTGTACTGCATCTAGGTAGAACACAATCATAAATCACTGTGTACAATAGTCTGTACTGCCCCTAGATATAACATAATCATAGATAACTGTGTATAATAGTCTGTACTACCCCTGGATAGAATACAATCATAAATCACTGTGTACAATAGTCTGTACTGCCCCTAGATATAACACAATCATCGATAACTGTATACAATAGTATGTAATGCTTCTAGGTAGAACACAATCATAGCCCACTATGTGAACATTAGTATGTACTACTTCTAGGTAGAACACAACCATAGATCACTGTGTACAGTAAGTAGTTTTTACCCCACCTAGGTAGAACACAATCATAGATCACTGTGTACAATAGTCTGTACTGCCTCTAGGTAGAACATAACCATAGATCACTGTGTACAATAGTCTGTACTGCCTCTAGGTAGAACATAACCATAGATCACTGTGTACAATAGTCTGTACTGCCTCTAGGTAGAAATTAAATCATAGATCACTATGTGTACAATAGTCTGTACAGCCTCTAGGTAGAACATACTCATAGATCACTGTGCACACTAGTTTATACTGCCTCTAGATATAACACAATCATAGATCACTGTGTACAATAGTATGTACTGCCTCTAGGACGAACATAATCATAGACCACTGTGTACAATAGTCTGTACTGCCTCTAGGTAGAAAACAAATCATAGATCACTATATGTACAATAGTCTGTACTACCTCTAGGTAGAACATAATCATAGATCACTGTGTAAAATAGTCTGTACTACCTCTAGGTAGAACATAACAATAGATCACTGTGTACAGTAGTATGTACTGCCTCTAGGTAGAAAACAATCACAGATCACTTTGTACAATAGTCTGTACTGCATCTAGGTAGAACACAAACGTAAATCACTTTTACAATAGTCTGTACTGCCCCTAGATATAACACAATCATAGATAAATGTGTATAATAGTCTGTACTACCCCTAGATAGAACACAATCATAGATAACTGTTTACAATAGTCTGTACTGCCTCTAGGTAGAAAACAATCACAGATCACTTTGTACAATAGTCTGTACTGCATCTAGGTAGAACACAATCATAAATCACTGTGTACAATAGTCTGTACTGCCCCTAGATATAACATAATCATAGATAACTGTGTATAATAGTCTGTACTACCCCTGGATAGAATACAATCATAAATCACTGTGTACAATAGTCTGTACTGCCCCTAGATATAACACAATCATCGATAACTGTATACAATAGTATGTAATGCTTCTAGGTAGAACACAATCATAGCCCACTATGTGAACATTAGTATGTACTACTTCTAGGTAGAACACAACCATAGATCACTGTGTACAGTAAGTAGTTTTTACCCCACCTAGGTAGAACACAATCATAGATCACTGTGTACAATAGTCTGTACTGCCTCTAGGTAGAACATAACCATAGATCACTGTGTACAATAGTCTGTACTGCCTCTAGGTAGAAAACAAATCATAGATCACTATGTGTACAATAGTCTGTACTGCCTCTAGGTAGAACATAATCATAGATCACTGTGCACACTAGTTTATACTGCCTCTAGATAGAACACAATCATAGATCACTGTGTACAATAGTATGTACCGCCTCTGGGAAGAACATAATCATAGACCACTGTGTACAATAGTCTGTACTGCCCCTAGGTAGAACACAAATCATAGATCACTATATGTACAATAGTCTGGACTGCCTCTAGGTAGAACATAATCATAGATCACTGTGTACATTAGTCTGTACTGCCTTTAGGTAGAATACAATCATAGATAACTGTGTGTACACTAGTCTGTACTACATCTGGGTAGAACATAATCATTGATCACTGTGTACAGTAGTCTGTATTACCCCTAGATAGAACACAATAATAGATAACTGTGTACAATAGTCTGTACGGGCTCTAGGTAGAATACAATAATAGATAACTGTGTACAATAGTCTGTACTGCCTCTAGGTAGAACACAATCATAGATCACTTTATACAATAGTCTGTACTGCTTCTAGGTAGAACACAATCATAGCCCACTATGTGAACATTAGTCTGTACTATCTCTAGGTAGAACACAATCATAGATCACTGTGTACAGTAAGTAGTCTTTACCCCACCTAGGTAGAACACAATCATAGATCACTGTGTACAATAGTTTATACTGCCTCTAGGTATAACACAATCATAGATCACTGTGTACAATAGTCTTTTCTGCCTCCAGGTAGAACATATTCATATATCACTGTGTACAATAGTCTGTACTGCCTCTAGGTAGAACATAATCATAGATCACTGTGTACAATAGTCTGTACTGCCTCTAAGTAGAGCATAGTCATAGATCACTGTGTACAATAGTCTGTATTATTACATAATGCTCTATATAACTTGTAATTCGTTATATTTGCCTGTTTCATTGCATTTTTATCCTTCGCTCAGGTCTGGGCAACAGTTCGAACTGTTGACCGGGCAATATTTTGAACTGTTTCATACTAGACTTTTGAACCAATCATACTCTGAGTATGCTTTCACTGTGCGCAGTAGGATGCGCAATATGGTGTTATGGAAGTAAAAGTAAAAAATACGTCCCGAATACATTTTAGCTCTAACTGCGCTTGAAGTCATCGGTATACATTATGTGAAGCCCTCCTATCCGTTCATTAATTCCTTACCGTATTGTATTGCATACTTACCGGCGTACCGGCTTTTACACCAAACCAAGAGTTTACAAATGATGATTGATTAGTCATCAGCCGACAAACTGGGAAAAACAGAAATTTATCTTGAATTATGCTTTATGGTTTAAATATTAAACATGATTATAAAAATGGTTCTTGAGTTAGCCAAATATTATAGAATATAAGGTATGTACAACAGTTATATAGAGCATTAGGTAGTAAAACAGTTATTTCATGGGTGTTTGGGGAACAGTCAAAACTATTGTCCCGAGGTATCAGGGAAGACTATCGAACTATTGCCCGAGGCCGTTAGACAGTTGTGACTGTTCCCCACATACCCATGAAATAACTGTATACTGCCTCTAGGTAGAAAACAATCATAAATCACTGTGTACAATAGTCTGTACTGCTTCTAGGTTGAACACAATCATAGCTCACTATGTGAACACTAGTCTGTACTACCTATTGGTAGAAAACAATCATAGATCACTGTGTACAGTAAGTAGTTTTTACCCCACCTAGGTATAAGACAATCATAGATCACCGTGTACAATCGTATGTACTGCCTCTAGGTAGAACATAATCATAGATCACTGTGCACACTAGTTTATACTGCCTCTAGGTAGAATACAATAATAGATAACTGTGTACAATAGTATGTACTGCCTCTAGGAAGAACATAATCATAGACCACTGTGTACAATAGTCTGTACTGCCTCTAGGTAGAAAACAAATCATAGATCACTATATGTACAATAGTCTGTACTACCTCTAGTTAGAAAACAATCACAGATCACTTTGTACAATAGTCTGTACTGCATCTAGGTAGAACACAATCATACATCACTGTGTACAATAGTCTGTACTGCCCCTAGATATAACACAATCATAGATAACTGTTTATAATAGTCTGTACTACCCCTGGATAGAACACAATCATAAATCACTGTGTAGAATAGTCTGTACTGCCCCTAGATATAACACAATCATCGATAACTGTATACAATAGTATGTACTGTTTCTAGGTAGAACACATTCATAGCCCTCTATGTGAACATTAGTATGTACTGCTTCTAGGTAGAACACAATCATAGATCACTGTGTACAGTAAGTAGTCTTTACCCCACCTAGGTAGAACACACTCAAAGATCACTGTGTACAATAGTCTGTACTGCCTCTAGGTAGAAAACAAATCATAGATCACTATGTGTACAATAGTCTGTACTGCCTCTAGGTAGAACATAATCATAGATCACTGTGCACAATAGTTTATACTGCCTCTAGATAGAACACAATCATAGATCACTGTGTACAATAGTATGTACTGCCTCTAGGAAGAACATTATCATAGACCACTGTGTACAATAGTCTGTACTGCCCCTAGATATAACACAATCATCGATAACTGTGTATAATAGTCTGTACTACCCCTAGATAGAACACAATCATAGATCACTGTGTACAGTAGTCTGTATTACCCCCAGATAGAACACAATCATAGATAACTGTGTACAATAGTCTGTACGGGCTCTAGGTAGAATACAATCATAGATAACTCTGTGTACAATAGTCTGTACTGTCTCTAGGTAGAATACATTCATAGATAACTGTGTACAATAGTCTGTACTGCCTCTAGGTAGAACATAATCATAGATCACTGTGTAAAATAGTCTGTACTGTCTCTAGGTAGAACATAATCATAGATCACTTTGTACAATAGTCTGTACTGCCTCTAGGTAGAATACAATCATAGATAACTGTGTACAATAGTCTTTACTGCCTCTAGGTAGAATACAATCATAGATAACTGTGTACAATTGTTTGTACTGCCTCTAAGTAGAACACAATCATAGATCACTTTCTAAACTAGTCTATACTGCCTCTAGATAAAACATAATCATAGGTCACTGTGTAAAAACAGTCTGTACTACCTCTAGGTAGAACATAGCAATAGATCACTGTGTACAATAGTCTGTACTAACTCTAGGTAGAACATAGCAATAGATCACTGTGTACAATAGACTGTACTGCCTCTAGGTAGAACATAATCATAGATCACTGTGTAAAATAGTCTGTACTGTCTCTAGGTAGACCATAATCATAGATCCCTTTGTACAATAGTCTGTACTGCCTCTAGGTACAACACAATCATAGATAACTGTGTACAGTAGTCTGTACTGCCTCTAGGTAGAACACAATCATAGATCACTGTATACAATAGTCTGTACTGCTTCTAGGTAGAACACAATCATAGCCCACTATGTGAACATTAGTATGTACTACCTCTAGGTAGAACACAATCATAGATAACTGTGTACAATAGTCTGTACTGCCTCTAGGTAGAATACAATCATAGATAACTCTGTACAATAGTCTGTACTGCCTCTAGGTAGAATACAATCTTAGATAACGGTGTACAATTGTCTGTACTGTCTCTAGGTAGAACATAATCATAGATCACTTTGTACAATACTCTGTTCTGCCTCTAGGTAGAATACAATCATAGATAACAGTGTACAATAGTCTGTACTGCCTCTAGGTAGAATACAATCATAGATCACTTTCTAAACTAGTCTATACTGCCTCTAGGTAAAACATAATCATAGGTCACTGTGTAAAAACAGGATGTACTACCTCTAGGTAGAACATAGCAATAGATCACTGTGTACAATAGTCTGTACTGCCTCTAGGTAGAACATAATCATAGATCACTGTGTAAAATAGTCTGTACTGCTTCTAGGTAGAAAACAATCATAGATAACTGTGTACAATAGTCTGTACTGCCTCTAGGTAGAACATAATCATAGATCACTGTGTAAAATAGTCTGTACTACCTCTAGGTAGAAAACAAATCATAGATCGCTATGTGTACAATAGTCTGTACTGCCTCTATGTAGAACATACTCATATATCACAGTGTACATTAGTCTGTACTGCCACTAGGTAGAACATAATCATAGATCACTGTGTAAAATAGTCTGTACTGCCTCTAGGTAGAACACAATCATAGATCACTGTGTACAATAGTTTTATCTTCCTAGATGTAGAATACAATCATAGATAACTGTGTACAATAGTCTGTACTGCCTCTAGGTAGAATACAATCATAGATAACTGTGTACACTAGTCTGTACTGCCTCTAGGTAGAATACAATCATAGATAACTCTGTACAATAGTCTGTACTGCCTCTAGGTAGAACATAATCATAGATCACTGTGTAAAATAGTCTGTACTACCTCTAGGTAGAAAACAAATCATAGATCGCTATGTGTACAATAGTCTGTACTGCCTCTATGTAGAACATACTCATATATCACAGTGTACATTAGTCTGTTCTGCCACTAGGTAGAACATAATCATAGATCACTGTGTAAAATAGTCTGTACTGTCTCTAGGTAGAACATAATCATAGATCACTTTGTACAATAGTCTCTAGGTAGAACATAATCATAGATCACTGTGTAAAATAGTCTGTACTGTCTCTAGGTAGAACATAATCATAGATCACTTTGTACAATAGTCTGTACTGCCTCTAGGAAGAACATAATCATAGACCAATGTGTACACTAGTCTGTACTGCCTCTAGGTAGAAAAGAAATCATAGATCACTATATGTACAATAGTCTATACTGACTCTAGGTAGAACATAATCCTATATCACTGTGTACATTAGTCTGTACTGCCTCTAGGTAGATTACAATCATAGATCACTGTGTAATATAGTCTGTACTGCCTCTAGGTAGAACATAATCATAGACCAATGTGTACAATAGTCTGTACTGCCTCTAGGTAGAAAAGAAATCATAGATCACTATATGTACAATAGTCTATCTGCCTCTAGGTAGAACATAATCCTATATCACTGTGTACATTAGTCTGTACTGCCTCTAGGTAGAATACAATCATAGATCACTGTGTAATATAGTCTGTACTGCCTCTAGGTAGAAAACAATCATAGATCACTGTGTACAATAGTCTGTACTGCCTCTATTTAGAACATACTCATATATATCAGTGTACATTAGTCTGTACTGCCACTAGGTAGAACATAATCATAGATCACTCTGTAAAATAGTCTGTTGTGCCTCTAGGTAGAACATAATCATAGGCCACTGTGTACAATAGTCTGCACTGCCACTAGGTAGAAAACAAATCATAGATCGCTATGTGTACAATAGTCTGTACTGCCTCTATGTAGAACATACTCATATATCACAGTGTACATTAGTCTGTACTGCCTCTAGGTAGAACACAATCATAGATAACTGTGTACAGTAGTCTGTACTGCCTCTAGGTAGAACACAATCATAGATCAATGTATACAATAGTCTGTACTGCTTCTAGGTAGAACACAATCATAGCCGACTATGTGAAAATTAGTATGTACTACCTCTAGGTAGAACACAATCATAGATCACTGTGTAAAATAGTCTGTACTGCCTCTAGGTAGAATACAATCATAGATAACTGTGTACAATTGTCTGTACTGCCTCTAAGTAGAACACAATCATAGATCACTTTCTAAACTAGTCTGTGCTGCCTCTAGGTAAAACCTAATCATAGGTCTCTGTGTAAAAACAGTCTGTACTACCTCTAGGTAGAACATAACAATAGATCACTGTGTACAATAATCTGTACTGCCTCTAGGTAGAACATAATCATAGATCACTGTGTAAAATTGTCTGTACTGTCTCTAGGTAGAACATAATCATAGATCACTTTGTACAATACTCTGTTCTGCCTCTAGGTAGAATACAATCATAGATAACAGTGTACAATAGTCTGTACTGCCTCTAGGTAGAATACAATCATAGATAACTTATGTACAATTGTCTGTTCTGCCTCTAAGTAGAACACAATCATAGATCACTTTCTAAACTAGTCTATACTGCCTCTAGGTAAAACATAATCATAGGTCACTGTGTAAAAACAGGATGTACTACCTCTAGGTAGAACATAGCAATAGATCACTGTGTACAATAGTCTGTACTGCCTCTAGGTAGAACATAATCATAGATCACTGTGTAAAATAGTCTGTACTGCTTCTAGGTAGAAAACAATCATAGATAACTGTGTACAATAGTCTGTACTGCCTCTAGGTAGAACATAATCATAGATCACTGTGTAAAATAGTCTGTACTACCTCTAGGTAGAAAACAAATCATAGATCGCTATGTGTACAATAGTCTGTACTGCCTCTATGTAGAACATACTCATATATCACAGTGTACATTAGTCTGTACTGCCACTAGGTAGAACATAATCATAGATCACTGTGTAAAATAGTCTGTACTGCCTCTAGGTAGAACACAATCATAGATCACTGTGTACAATAGTTTGATCTTCCTAGATGTAGAATACAATCATAGATAACTGTGTACAATAGTCTGTACTGCCTCTAGGTAGAATACAATCATAGATAACTGTGTACACTAGTCTGTACTGCCTCTAGGTAGAATACAATCATAGATAACTGTGTAGAATAGTCTGTACTGCCTCTATTTAGAACATACTCATATATATCAGTGTACATTAGTCTGTACTGCCACTAGGTAGAACATAATCATAGATCACTCTGTAAAATAGTCTGCACTGCCACTAGGTAGAAAACAAATCATAGATCGCTATGTGTACAATAGTCTGTACTGCCTCTATGTAGAACATACTCATATATCACAGTGTACATTAGTCTGTACTGCCTCTAGGTAGAACACAATCATAGATAACTGTGTACAGTAGTCTGTACTGCCTCTAGGTAGAACACAATCATAGATCAATGTATACAATAGTCTGTACTGCTTCTAGGTAGAACACAATCATAGCCGACTATGTGAAAATTAGTATGTACTACCTCTAGGTAGAACACAATCATAGATCACTGTGTAAAATAGTCTGTACTGCCTCTAGGTAGAATACAATCATAGATAACTGTGTACAATTGTCTGTACTGCCTCTAAGTAGAACACAATCATAGATCACTTTCTAAACTAGTCTGTGCTGCCTCTAAAATATCAAGTCCTGGTAAACAGTCTGTACTACCTCTAGGTAGAACATAACAATAGATCACTGTGTACAATAGTCTGTACTGCCTCTAGGTAGAACATAATCATAGATCAACACAAAAAACAAACCACAAACCCCCAAAAACAAAAAACAAAACACCTCTAGGTAGAATACAATCATAGATAACTGTGTACAATAGTCTGTACTGCCTCTAAGTAGAACACAATCATAGATCACTGTGTAAACTAGTCTGTACTGCCTCTAGGTAAAACAAATCATAGATCACTGTGTACAATAGTCTGTACTACCTCTAGGTAGAACAAAGCATAGATCACTGTGTACAATAGTCTGTACTGCCTCTAGGTAGAACATAATCATAGATCACTGTGTACAATAGTCTGTACTGCCTCTAGGTAGAAAATAATCATAGATAACTGTGTACAATAGTCTGTACTGCCTCTAGGTAGAACATAATCATAGATCACTGTGTAAAATAGTCTGTACTACCTCTAGGTAGAAAACAATCATAGATCATGTGTACAATAGTCTGTACTGCCTCTATGTAGAACATACTCAATCACAAACACCCCAAAACAACAAGATCACTGTGTAAAATAGTCTGTACTGCCTCTAGGTAGAACACAATCATAGATCACTGTGTAAAATAGTTGACTTCCTCTAGGTAGAATACAATCATAGATAACTGTGTACAATAGTCTGTACTGCCTCTAGGTAGAATACAATCAGATAACTTGTACATAGTCTGTACTGCCTCTAGTAGAATACAAGTCTGTACTGCCTCTAGGTAGAATACAATCATAGATAACTGTGTACAATTGTCTGTACTGCCTCTAAGTAGAACACAATCATAGATCACTGTATACAATAGTCTGTACTGCCTCTAGGTAGAACATAATCATATATCACTGTGTACAATAGTCTGTAGAGCCTCTAGGTAGAACATAATCATAGATCACTCTGTACAATAGTCTGTACTGCCTCTAGGTAGAACATAATCATAGATCACTGTGTACAATAGTCTGTACTGCCTCCAGGTAGAAAACAAATCATAGATCACTATGTGTACAAGAATCTGTACTGCCTCTATTTAGAACATACTCATATATCACAGTGTACATTAGTCTGTACTACCACTAGGTAGAACACAATCATAGATCACTGTGTACAATAGTCTGATCTTCCTAGAGGTAGAATACAATCACAGATAACTATGTACAATAGTCTGTACTGCCTCTATGTAGAACATACTCATATATCACAGTGTACATTAGTCTGTACTGCCTCTAGGTAGAACACAATCATAGATAACTGTGTACAGTAGTCTGTACTGCCTCTAGGTAGAACACAATCATAGATCAATGTATACAATAGTCTGTACTGCTTCTAGGTAGAACACAATCATAGCCGACTATGTGAAAATTAGTATGTACTACCTCTAGGTAGAACACAATCATAGATCACTGTGTAAAATAGTCTGTACTGCCTCTAGGTAGAATACAATCATAGATAACTGTGTACAATTGTCTGTACTGCCTCTAAGTAGAACACAATCATAGATCACTTTCTAAACTAGTCTGTGCTGCCTCTAGGTAAAACCTAATCATAGGTCTCTGTGTAAAAACAGTCTGTACTACCTCTAGGTAGAACATAACAATAGATCACTGTGTACAATAATCTGTACTGCCTCTAGGTAGAACATAATCATAGATCACTGTGTAAAATTGTCTGTACTGTCTCTAGGTAGAACATAATCATAGATCACTTTGTACAATACTCTGTTCTGCCTCTAGGTAGAATACAATCATAGATAACAGTGTACAATAGTCTGTACTGCCTCTAGGTAGAATACAATCATAGATAACTTATGTACAATTGTCTGTTCTGCCTCTAAGTAGAACACAATCATAGATCACTTTCTAAACTAGTCTATACTGCCTCTAGGTAAAACATAATCATAGGTCACTGTGTAAAAACAGGATGTACTACCTCTAGGTAGAACATAGCAATAGATCACTGTGTACAATAGTCTGTACTGCCTCTAGGTAGAACATAATCATAGATCACTGTGTAAAATAGTCTGTACTGCTTCTAGGTAGAAAACAATCATAGATAACTGTGTACAATAGTCTGTACTGCCTCTAGGTAGAACATAATCATAGATCACTGTGTAAAATAGTCTGTACTACCTCTAGGTAGAAAACAAATCATAGATCGCTATGTGTACAATAGTCTGTACTGCCTCTATGTAGAACATACTCATATATCACAGTGTACATTAGTCTGTACTGCCACTAGGTAGAACATAATCATAGATCACTGTGTAAAATAGTCTGTACTGCCTCTAGGTAGAACACAATCATAGATCACTGTGTACAATAGTTTGATCTTCCTAGATGTAGAATACAATCATAGATAACTGTGTACAATAGTCTGTACTGCCTCTAGGTAGAATACAATCATCGATAACTGTGTACACTAGTCTGTACTGCCTCTAGGTAGAATACAATCATAGATAACTGTGTAGAATAGTCTGTACTGCCTCTAGGTAGAATACAATCATAGATAACTGTGTAGAATAGTCTGTACTGCCTCTAGGTAGAATACAATCATAGATAACTGTGTACAATTGTCTGTACTGCCTCTAAGTAGAACACAATCATAGATCACTGTATACAATAGTCTGTACTGCCTCTAGGTAGAACATAATCATATATCACTGTGTACAATAGTCTGTAGAGCCTCTAGGTAGAACATAATCATAGATCACTCTGTACAATAGTCTGTACTGCCTCTAGGTAGAACATAATCATAGATCACTGTGTACAATAGTCTGTACTGCCTCCAGGTAGAAAACAAATCATAGATCACTATGTGTACAAGAATCTGTACTGCCTCTATTTAGAACATACTCATATATCACAGTGTACATTAGTCTGTACTACCACTAGGTAGAACACAATCATAGATCACTGTGTACAATAGTCTGATCTTCCTAGAGGTAGAATACAATCACAGATAACTATGTACAATAGTCTGTACTGCCTCTAGGTAGAATACAATCATAGATAACTGTGTACACTAGTCTGTACTGCCTCTAGGTAGAATACAATCATATATAACTGTGTACAATAGTCTGTTCTGCCTCTAGGTAGAATACAATCATAGATAATTGTGTAGAATAGTCTGTACTGCCTCTAGGTAGAATACAATCATAGATAACTGTGTACAATAGTCTGTACTGCCTCTAGGTAGAACATAATCATAGATAACTGTGTACAATAGTCTGTACTGCCTCTAGTTAGAATACAATCATTGATAACTGTATACAATAGTCTGTACTGCTTCTAGGTAGAACAAAATCGTAGCGCACTATGTGAACATTAGTCTGTACTACCTCTAGGTAGAACACAATCATAGATCACTGTGTACAGTAAGTAGTCATTACCCCACCTAGGTAGAACACAATCATAGATCACTGTGTACAATAGTCAGTACCTCCTCTAGGTAGAACATAATCATAGATCACTGTGCACACTAGTTTATACTGCCTCTAGATATAACACAATCATAGATCACTGTATAAAAATAGTCTGTACTACCTCTAGGTAGAACATAATCATAGACCACTTTGTACAATAGTCTGTACTGCCTCTAGGTAGAAAACAAATCATAGATCAGTATGTGTACAATAGTCTGTACTGCCTCTATGTAGAACATACTCATAGATCACTGTGTACATTAGTCTGTTCTGCCTCTAGATAGAACATAATCATAGATCATTGTGTAAAATAGTCTGTACTTCCTCTAGGTAGAACATAATCATAGATAACTGTGTACACTAGTCTGAACTGCCTATAGGTAGAATACAATCATAGATAACTGTGTACACTTGACTGTACTGCCTCTAGGTATAATACAATCATAGATAACTGTGTACACTAGTCTGTACTGCCTCTAGGTAGAATACAATCATAGATCACTGTGTACAATAGTCTGTACTGCTTCTAGGTAGAACACAATCATAGCCCACTATGTGAACATTAGTCTGTTCTACCTCTAGGTAGAACACAATCATAGCTCACGGTGTACAGTAAGTAGTCTTTACCCCACCTAGGTAGAACACAATCATAGATCACTGTGTACACTAGTCTGTACTGCCTCTAGGTAGAACATAATCATAGATCACTCTGCACACTAGTTTATACTGCCTCTAGATAGAACACAATCATAAATCACTGTGTATAATTGTCTGTACTACCCCTAGATAGAACACAATCATAGATCACTGTGTAGAGTAGTCTGTATTACCCCTAGATAGAACACAATCATAGATCAGTATGTACAATAGTATATACTGCCTCTAGGAATAACATAATCATAGATCACTGTGTAAAAATAGTCTGTACTACCTCTAGGTAGAACATACTCATAGACCACTTTGTACATTAGTCTGTACTGCCTCTAGGTAGAAAACAATCATAGATAACTGTGTACACTAGTATTTACTGCCTCTAGATAGAATTCAATCATAGATCACTGTGTACAATAGTCTGTACTGCCTCTAGGTAGAATACAATCATAGATAACTGTGTACAATAGTCTGTCCTGCCTCTAGATAGAACACAATCATAGATCACTGTATACAATAGTATGTCCTGCCACTAGGAAGAACATAATCATGGATAACTGAGAATAATAGTCTGTACTACCCCTAGATAGAACACAATCTTAGATCACTGTGTACAGTATTCTGTATTACCCCTAGATAGAACACAATCATAGATAACTGTGTACAATAGTCTTTACTGCCTCTAGGTAGAATACAATCATAGAAAACTGTGTACAATAGTCTGTACTGCCTCTAGGTAGAACACAATCATAGATAACTGTGTACAATAGTCTGTACTGCCTCTAGTTAGAATACAATCATTGATAACTGTATACAATAGTCTGTACTGCTTCTAGGTAGAACAAAATCGTAGCGCACTATGTGAACATTAGTCTGTACTACCTCTAGGTAGAACACAATCATAGATCACTGTGTACAGTAAGTAGTCATTACCCCACCTAGGTAGAACACAATCATAGATCACTGTGTACAATAGTCAGTACCTCCTCTAGGTAGAACATAATCATAGATCACTGTGCACACTAGTTTATACTGCCTCTAGATATAACACAATCATAGATCACTGTATAAAAATAGTCTGTACTACCTCTAGGTAGAACATAATCATAGACCACTTTGTACAATAGTCTGTACTGCCTCTAGGATGAAAACAAATCATAGATCAGTATGTGTACAATAGTCTGTACTGCCTCTATGTAGAACATACTCATAGATCACTGTGTACATTAGTCTGTTCTGCCTCTAGATAGAACATAATCATAGATCATTGTGTAAAATAGTCTGTACTTCCTCTAGGTAGAACATAATCATAGATAACTGTGTACACTAGTCTGAACTGCCTATAGGTAGAATACAATCATAGATAACTGTGTACACTTGTCTGTACTGCCTCTAGGTATAATACAATCATAGATAACTGTGTTCACTAGTCTGTACTGCCTCTAGGTAGAATACAATCATAGATCACTGTGTACAATAGTCTGTACTGCCTCTAGGTATAATACAATCATAGATAACTGTGTACAATAGTCTGTACTGCCCCTAGAAAGAACATATTCATAGATCACTGTGTACAGTAATCTGTATTACCCCTAGATAGAACACAATCATAGATCACGGTATACAATAGTCTGTACTGCTTCTAGGTAGAACACAATCGTAGCCCACTATGTGAACATTAGTCTGTACTACCTATAGGTAGAACACAATCATAGATAACTGTGAATAATAGTCTGTACTACCCCTAGATAGAACACAATCATAGATCACTGTGTACAGTAGTCAGTATTACCCCTAGATAGAACACAATCATAGATCACTGTGTACAGTAATCTGTATTACCCCTAGATAGAACACAATCATAGATAACTGTGTATAATAGTCTGTACTGCCCCTAGAAAGAACACAATCATAGATCACTGTGTACAGTAGTCTGTTTTACCCCTAGATAGGACACAATCATAGATAACTGTGTACAATAGTCTGTTCTGCCTCTATGTAGAAATCACATCATAGATCACTGTATACAATAGTCTGTACTGCCTCTAGGTGGAACACAATCATAGATAACTCTGTACAATAGTCTGTACTGCCTCTAGGTAGAATACAATCATAGATAACTGTATACAATAATCTGTACTACCTCTAGGTAGAACACAATCATAGATCACTGTGTACAGTAAGTAGTCTTTACCCCACCTAGGTAGAAAACAATCATAGATCACTGTGTACAATAGTCAGTACCTCCTCTAGGTAGAAGATAATCATAGATCACTGTGCACACTAGTTTAAACTGCCTCTAGGTAGAACATAATCATAGACCACTTTGTACAATAGTCTGTACTTCCTCTAGGTAGAAAACAAATCATAGATCAGTATGTGTACAATAGTCTGTACAACATACTCATAGATCACTGTGTACATTAGTCTGTTCTGCCTCTAGGTAGAACATAACCATAGATCACTGTGTAAAATAGTATGTACTGCCTCTTGTTAGAACATAATCATAGATCACTGTGTACACTAGTCTGTACTGCCTCTAGGTAGAATACAATCATAGATAACTGTGTACACTAGTCTGTACTGCCTCTAGGTAGAATACAATCATATATCACTGTGTACAATAGTCTGTACTGCCTCTAGGTATAATACAATCATAGATAACTGTGTACAATAGTCTGTACTGCCTCTAGATAGAACACAATCATAGATAACTGTGTACAATAATCTGTACTGCCTCTGGGTAGAATACAATCACAGATAACTGTGTACAATAGTCTGTACTGCCTCTACGTAGTAAAAACAATCATAGATAACTGTGTACAGTAGTATGTACTGCCTCTAGGTAGAAATCAATCATAGATCACTGTATACAATAGTCTGTACTGCCCCTAGATAGAACACAATCATAGATCACTGTGTACAGTAGTCTGTATTACCCCTAGATAGAACACAATCATAGATCACTGTGTACAGTAGTCTGTACTACCCCTAGATAGAACACAATCATAGATCACTGTGTACAGTAGTCTGTATTACCCCTAGATAGAACACAATCATAGATCACTGTGTACAGTAATCTGTAATACCCATAGATGGAACACAATCAGAGATCACTGTGTACGGTAATCTGTATTACCACTAGATAGATCACAATCATAGATAACTGTATACAATAGTCTGTACTGTCCCTAGAAAGAACACAATCATAGATCACTGTGTACAGTAGTCTGTATTACCCCTAGATAGAACACAATCATAGATAACTGTGTACAATAGTCTGTACTGCCTCTAGGTAGAAATCACATCATAGATCACTGTATACAATAGTCTGTACTGCCTCTAGGAAGAACATAATCATTGATCACTGTGTACAATAGTCTGAACTGCCTATATGTAGTATACAATCTTAGATAACTCTGTACAATAGTCTGTACTGCATCTAGGTATAACACAATCATATATCACTGTGTACAATAGTCTGTACTGCCTCTAGGTAGAATACAATCATAGATAACTGTGAATAATAGTCTGTACTACCCATAGATAGAACACAATCATAGATCACTGTGTACAGTAGTCTGTATTACCCCTAGATAGAACACAATCATAGATAACTGTGTACAAGAGTCTGTACTGCCTCTAGGTAGAATACAATCATAGATAACTGTGTACAATAGTCTGTACTGCATCTAGGTAGAACACAATCATAAATCACTGTGTACAATAGTCTGTACTGCCTCTAGGTTGAATACAATCATAAATAACTGTGTACAATAATCTGTACTACCCCTAGATAGAACACAATCATAGATCACTGTGTACAGTAGTCTGTATTACCCCTAGATAGAACACAATCATAGATAACTGTGTACAATAGTCTGTACTTCCTCTAGGTAGAATACAATCATAGATAACTGTGTACAATAGTCTGTACTGCCTCTACGTAGAACACAATCATAGATAACTGTGTACAGTAGTATGTACTGCCTCTAGGTAGAAATCAATCGTAGATCACTGTTTACAATAGTCCGTACTGCATCTAGGTAGAACACAATCATAAATCACTGTGTACAATAGTCAGTACTGCCTCTAGATAGAATACAATCATAGATAACTGTGTACAATAGTCTGTACTACCCCTAGATAGAACACAATAATATATCACTGTGTAGAGTAGTCTGTATTACCCCTATATAGAACACAATCATAGATAACTGTGTACAATGGTCTGTACTGCCTATAGGTAGAATACAAACATAGATAACTGTGTACACTAGTCTGTACAGACTCTAGGTAGAACACAATCATAGATAACTGTGTACAGTAGTATGTACTGCCTCTAGGTAGAAATCAATCATAGAACACTGTATACAATAGTCTGTATTGCTTCTAGGTAGAACACAATCGTAGCCCACTATGTGAACATTAGTCTGTACTACCAATAGGTAGAACACAATCATAGATAACTGTGAATAATAGTCTGTACTACTCCTAGATAGAACACAATCATAGAACACTGTGTACAATAGTCAGTACCTCCTCTAGGTAGAAGATAATCATAGATCACTGTGCACACTAGTTTAAACTGCCTCTAGATAGAACACAATCATAGATCACTGTATAAAAATAGTCTGTACTACCTCTAGGTAGAACATAATCATAGACCACTTTGTACAATAGTCTGTACTGCCTCTAGGTAGAAAACAAATCATAGATCAGTATGTGTACAATAGTCTGTACAACATACTCATAGATCACTGTGTACATTAGTCTGTTCTGCCTCTAGGTAGAACATAATCATAGATCACTGTGTAAAATAGTATGTACTGCCTCTAGGTAGAATACAATCATAGATAACTGTGTACACTAATCTGTACTGCCTCTAGATAGAACACAATCATAGATAACTGTGTACAATAATCTGTACTGCCTCTGGGTAGAATACAATCACAGATAACTGTGTACAATAGTCTGTACTGCCTCTACGTAGTAAAAACAATCATAGATAACTGTATACAATAGTCTGTACTGCTTCTAGGTAGAACACAATCGTAGACCACTATGTGAACATTAGTTTGTACTACCTATAGGTAGAACACAATCATAGATAACTGTGAATAATAGTCTGTACTACCCCTAGATAGAACACAATCATAGATCACTGTGTACAGTAGTCTGTATTACCCCTAGATAGAACACAATCATAGATCACTGTGTACAGTAATCTGTATTACCCCTAGATAGAACACAATCAGAGATCACTGTGTACAGTAATCTGTATTACCACTAGATAGAACACAATCATAGATAACTGTATACAATAGTCTGTACTGTCCCTAGAAAGAACACAATCATAGATCACTGTGTACAGTAGTCTGTATTACCCCTAGATAGAACACAATCATAGTTAACTGTGTACAATAGTCTGTACTGCCTCTAGGTAGAAATCACATCATAGATCACTGTATACAATAGTCTGTACTGCCTCTAGGAAGAACATAATCATTGATCACTGTGTACAATAGTCTGAACTGCCTATATGTAGTATACAATCTTAGATAACTCTGTACAATAGTCTGTACTGCATCTAGGTATAACACAATCATATATCACTGTGTACAATAGTCTGTACTGCCTCTAGGTAGAATACAATCATAGATAACTGTGAATAATAGTCTGTACTACCCATAGATAGAACACAATCATAGATCACTGTGTACAGTAGTCTGTATTACCCTAGATAGAACACAATCATAGATAACTGTGTACAAGAGTCTGTACTGCCTCTAGGTAGAACACAATCATAGATAACTGTGTACAATAGTCTGTACTGCATCTAGGTAGAACACAATCATAAATCACTGTGTATAATAGTCTGTACTGCCTCTAGGTTGAATACAATCATAGATAACTGTGTACAATAATTTGTACTACCCCTAGATAGAACACAATCATAGATCACTGTGTACAGTAGTCTGTATTACCCCTAGATAGAAAACAATCATAGATAACTGTGTACAATAGTCTGTACTTCCTCTAGGTAGAATACAATCATAGATAACTGTGTACAATAGTCTGTACTGCCTCTACGTAGAACACAATCATAGATAACTGTGTACAGTAGTATGTACTGCCTCTAGGTAGAAATCAATCGTAGATCACTCTATACAATAGTCTGTACTGCTTCTAGGTAGAAAACAATCGTAGAACACTATGTGAACATTAGTCTGTACTACCTATAGGTAGAACACAATCATAGATAACTGTGAATAATAGTCTGTACTACTCCTAGATAGAACACAATCATAGAACACTGTGTATAGTAGTCTGTATTACCCCTAGATAGAACCCAATCATAGATAACTGTGTACAATAGTCTGTACTGCCTCTAGGTAGAACACAATCATAGATAACTGTGTACAGTAGTCTGTACTGCCTCTAGGTAGAAATCACATCATAGATCACTGTATACAATAGTCTGTACTGCTTCTAGGTAGAACACAATCGTAGCCCACTATGTGAACATTAGTCTGTACTACCTCTAGGTAGAACACAATCATAGATCAATGTGTACAGTAAGTAGTCTTTACCCCACCTAGGTAGAACACAATCATAGATCACTGTGTACAATAATCTGTACTGCCTATAGGTAGAATACAATCATAGATAACTGTGTACAATAGTCTGTACTGCCTCTAACTATAATTCAATCATAGCTAACTGTGTACAGTAGTATGTACTGCCTCTAGGTAGAAATCAATCATAGATCATTGTATACAATAGTCTGTACTGCTTCTAGGTAGAACACAATCGTAGCCCAGTTTGTGAACATTAGTCTGTACTACCTATAGGTAGAACACAATCATAGATAACTGTGAATAATAGTCTGTACTACCCCTAGATAGAACACAATCATAGATAACTGTGTACAGTAGTCTGTATTACCCCTAGATAGAAAACAATCATAGATAACTGTGTACAATAGTCTCTACTGCCTCTAGGTAGAATACAATCATAGATAACTGTGTACAATAGTCTGTACTGCATCTAGGTATAACACAATCATAAGTCACTGTGTACAATAGTCTGTCCTGCCTCTAGGTAGAATACAATCATAGATAACTGTGAATAATAATCTGTACTACCCATAGATATAACACAAACATAGATCACTGTGTACCGTAGTCTGTATTACCCCTAGATAGAACACAATCATAGCTAACTGTTTACAATAGTCTTTACTGCCTCTAGGTCGAATACAATCATAGATAACGTTTTACAATAGTCCGTTCTGCATCTAGGTAGAACACAATCATAAATCACTGTGTACAATAGTCAGTACTGCCTCTAGGTAGAATACAATCATAGATAACTGTGTACAATAGTCTGTACTACCCCTAGATAGAACACAATCATATATCACTGTGTACAGTAATCTGTGTTACCCCTAGATAGAACACAATCATAGATATCTGTGTACAATAGTCTGTACTGCCCCTAGAAAGAACACAATCATAGATCACTGTGTACAGTAGTCTGTTTTACCCCTAGATAGGACACAATCATAGATAACTGAGTACAATAGTCTGTACTGCCTCTATGTAGAAATCACATCATAGATCACTGTATACAATAGTCTGTACTGCCTCTAGGTGGAAATCAATCATAGATCATTGTATACAATAGTCTGTACTGCTTCTAGGTAGAACACAATCGTAGCCCAGTTTGTGAACATTAGTCTGTACTACCTATAGGTAGAACACAATCATAGATAACTGTGAATAATAGTCTGTATTACCCCTAGATAGAACACAATCATAGATAACTGTGTACAGTATTCTGTATTACCCCTAGATAGAAAACAATCATAGATAACTGTGTACAATAGTCTCTACTGCCTCTAGGTAGAATACAATCATAGATAACTGTGTACAATAGTCTGTACTGCATCTAGGTATAACACAATCATAAGTCACTGTGTACAATAGTCTGTCCTGCCTCTAGGTAGAATACAATCATAGATAACTGTGAATAATAATCTGTACTACCCATAGATATAACACAAACATAGATCACTGTGTACCGTAGTCTGTATTACCCCTAGATAGAACACAATCATAGCTAACTGTTTACAATAGTCGTTACTGCCTCTAGGTCGAATACAATCATAGATAACATTTTACAATAGTCCGTTCTGCATCTAGGTAGAACACAATCATAAATCACTGTGTACAATAGTCAGTACTGCCTCTAGGTAGAATACAATCATAGATAACTGTGTACAATAGTCTGTACTACCCCTAGATAGAACACAATCATATATCACTGTGTACAGTAATCTGTGTTACGCCTAGATAGAACACAATCATAGATATCTGTGTACAATAGTCTGTACTGCCCCTAGAAAGAACACAATCATAGATCACTGTGTACAGTAGTCTGTTTTACCCCTAGATAGGACACAATCATAGATAACTGAGTACAATAGTCTGTACTGCCTCTATGTAGAAATCACATCATAGATCACTGTATACAATAGTCTGTACTGCCTCTAGGTGGAACACAATCATAGATAACTCTGTACAATAGTCTGTACTGCCTCTAGGTAGAATACAATCATAGATAACTGTATACAATAGTCTGTACTACCTCTAGGTAGAACACAATCATAGATCACTGTGTACAGTAAGTAGTCTTTACCCCACCTAGGTAGAAAACAATCATAGATCACTGTGTACAATAGTCAGTACCTCCTCTAGGTAGAAGATAATCATAGATCACTGTGCACACTAGTTTAAACTGCCTCTAGATAGAACACAATCATAGATCACTGTATAAAAATAGTCTGTACTACATCTAGGTAGAACATAATCATAGACCACTTTGTACAATAGTCTGTACTGCCTCTAGGTAGAAAACAAATCATAGATCAGTATGTGTACAATAGTCTGTACAACATACTCATAGATCACTGTGGACAATAGTCTGAACTGCCTATAGGTAGAATACAATCATAGATAACTGTGTACACTAGTCTGTACTGCCTCTAGGTAGAACATAATCATAGACCAATGTGCACACTAGTTTATACTGCCTCTAGATAGAACACAATCATAGATCACTGTGTAAAAATAGTCTGTACTACTTCTAGGTAGAACATAATCATAGACCACTTTGTACAATAGTCTGTACTGCCTCTAGATAGAAAACAAATCATAGATCATTATGTGTACACTAGTCTGTACTGCTTCTAGGTAGAACACAATCATAGATCACTGTGTAAAATAGTATGTACTGCCTCTAGGAAGGACACAATCATAGATAACTGTGAATAATATTCTGTAATACCCCTAGATAGAACACAATCATAGATCACTGTGTACAGTAGTCTGTATTACCGCTAGATAGAACACAATCATAGATAACTGTGTACAGTAGTATGTACTGCCTCTATGTAGAAATCAATCATATATCACTGTATACAATAGTCTGTACTGCTTCTAGGTAGAACACATTCGTAGCCCACTATGTGAACATTAGTCTGTACTACCTATAGGTAGAACACAATCATAGATAACTGTGAATAATAGTCTGTACTACCCCTAGATAGAACACAATCATAGACCACTCTGTACAGTAGTCTGTATTACCACTAGATATAACACAATCATAGATAACTGGGCACACTAGTTTATACTGCCTCTAGATAGAACACAATCATAGATCACTGTGTAAAAATAGTCTGTACTACCTCTAGGTAGAACATAATCATAGACCACTTTGTACAATAGTCTGTACTGCCTATAGGTAGAATACAATCATAGATAACTGTGTACAATAGTCTGTACTGCCTCTAGGTAGAATACAATCATAGATAACTGTGTACACTAATCTGTTCTGCCTCTAGGTAGAATACAATCATAGATCACTGTGTACAATAGTCTTTACTGCCTCTAGGTAGAAAACAATCATAGATAACTGTGTACAATAGTCTGTACAGCCTCTAGGTAGAATACAATCATAGATCACTGTGTACAATAGTCTGTACTGCCTCTAGGTAGAAATCAATCATATATCACTGTATACAATAGTCTGTACTGCCTCTAGGTAGAACGCAATCATATATCACTGTATACAATAGTCTGTACTGCTTCTAGGTAGAACACAATCATATATCACAGTATACAATAGTCTGTACTGCTTCTAGGTAGAACACAATCATATATCACTGTACACAATAGTCTGTACTGCTTCTAGGTAGAACACAATCATATCGCACTTTGTGGAAGTCGTGATAGCGCAGTGGATGCGCGTTCGCTTCAGGTGCGAAAGGTCCGGAGTTCGAGCCCCGCTGGAGCCGTTACGATTGTGTCCTTAGGCAAGGCATTTAAATTCCACGTTGCCTCTTCTCTCCCTCGTGGCGATGGATTCCATCAGGAATGAGGTCTCGAGAGCGATTTATATAAGTTGAAAGAACTTGTTTCGCAATCGAGCTAAAATAAATTTGTATAAACTAAGTACTGATTCTAGGTAGAACACAATCCTAGCCCACTATGTGATCATTAGTCTGTACTACCTATAGGTAGAACACAATCATAGATCACTGTGTACAGTAAGTAGTCTTTACCCCACCTAGGTAGAACACAATCATAGATCACTGTGTACAGTAAGTAGTCTTTACCCAACCTAGGTAGAACACAATCATAGATCACTGTATACAATAGTCTGTACTTCCTCTAGGTAGAACATAATCATAGATCACTGTGCACACTAGTTTATACTGCCTCTAGATAGAACACAATCACAGATCACTGTGTAAAAATAGTCTGTACTACCTCTAGGTATAACATAATCATAGACCACAGTGTACAATAGTCTGTATGCCCCTAGGTAGAATACAATCATAGATAACTGTGTACAATAGTATGTACTGCCTCTAGGAAGAACACAATCATGGATAACTGTGTACAGTAGTCTGTACTGCCTCTAGGTAGAACAAAATCATAGATCACTGTGTACAATATTCTGAACTGCCTATAGGTAGTATACAATCTTAGATATCTGTGTACAATAGTCTGTACTGCTTCTAGGTAGAACACAATCATATATCACTGTATACAATAGTCTGTACTGCTTCTAGGTAGAACACAATCATATATCACTGAATACAATAGTCTGTACTGCCTCTAGGTATAATTCACATCATAGATCACTGTATACAATAGTCTGTACTGCATCTATGTAGAACAAAATCATAGATCACTGTGTACAATATTCTGAACTGACTATAGGTAGAATACAATCTTAGATATCTGTGTACAATAGTCTGTACTGCATCTAGGTAGAATACAATCATAGATAACTGTGTACAATAGTCTGTACTACCCCTAGATAGAACACAATCATAGATCATTGTGTACAGTAGTCTGTTTTACCCCCAGATAGAACCCAATCATAGATAACTGTATACACTAGTCTGTACTGCCTCTAGGTAGAATACAATCATAGATAACTGTGTACAATAGTCTGTACTGCCTCTACGTAGAACACAATCATATATAACTGTGTACAGTAGTATGTACTGCCTCTAGGTAGAAATCAGTCATAGATCACTGTATACAATAGTCTGTACTGCTTCTAGGTAGAACACAATCGTAGCCCACTTTGTGAACATTAGTCTGTACTACCTATAGGTAGAACACAATCATAGATCACTGTGTACAGTAGTCTGTATTACCCCTAGATAGAACACAATCATAGATAACTGTGCACACTAGTTTATACTGCCTCTAGATAGAACACAATCATAGATCACTGTGTAAAAATAGTCTGTACTACCTCTAGGTAGAACATAATCATAGACCTCTTTGTACAATAGTCGGTACTGCCTCTAGGTAGAAAACAAATCATAGATCATTATGTGTACACTAGTCTGTACTGCCTCTATGTAGAACATACTCATATATCACTGTGTACATTAGTCTGTACTGCCTGTAGGTAGAATACAATCATAGATAACTGTGTACACTAGTCTGTACTGCCTCTAGGTAGAATACAATCATTGATCACTGTGTACAATAGTCTGTACTGATTCTAGATAGAACACAATCATAGATCACTGTGTACAAAAACCTGTACTGCTTCTAGATAGAACACAATCATAGATCACTGTGTACAATAGTCTGTACTGCCTCTAGATAGAACACAATCATAGATTACTGTGAATAATATACTGTACTACCCCTAGATAGAACACCATCATAGATCACTGTGTACAGTAGTCTGTATTACACCTAGATAGAACACAATCATAGATAACTGTGTACAGTAGTATGTACTGCCACTAGGTAGAAATCAATCATATATCACTGTAAACAATAGTCTGTACCGCCTCTAGATAGAACACAATCATAGATCACTGTGTAAAAATAGTCTGTACTACCTCTAGGTAGAACATAATCATAGACCACTTTGTACAATAGTCTGTACTGCCTCTAGGTAGAAAACAAATCATAGATCATTATGTGTAACTAGTCTGTACTGCCTCTATGTAGAACATTCTCATAGATCACTGTGTACATTAGTCTGTACTGCCTCTAGGTAGAATATAATCATAGATCACTGTGTACAATAGTATGTACTTCCTCTAGGAAGAACAAACTCATAGATAACTGTGAATAATAGTCTGTTCTACCCCTAGATAGAACACAATCATAGATTACTGTGTACAGTAGTCTGTTTTACCCCTAGATAGACCACAATCATAGATAACTGTGTACAATAGTCTGTACTGCCTCTAGGTAGAAAACAATCACAGATCACTTTGTACAATAGTCTGTACTGCATCTAGGTAGAACACAATCATAAATCAATGTGTACAATAGTCTGTACTGCCCCTAAATATAACACAATATTAGATATCTGTGTATAATAGTCTGTACTACCCCTGGATAGAACTCACTCATAGATCACTGTGTGCAGTAGTCTGTATCACCCCTAGATAGAACACAATCATAGATAACTGTGTACAATAGTCTGTACTGCATCTAAGTAGAACTCAATCATAAATCACTGTGCACAATAGTCTGTACTACCCCTAGATAGAACACAATCATAGATCACTGTGTACAGTAGTCTGTATCACCCCTAGATATAACACAATCATAGATCACTGTGTAAAATAGTCTGTACTGCCTCTAGCTAGAACATAATCATATATCACTGTGTACAATAGTCTGAACTGCCTATAGGTAGAATACAATCATAGATAACTGTGTACAATAATCTGTCCTGCCTCTAGGTAGAACACAATCAGAGATCACTGTGTACAGTAAGTAGACTTTACCCCACCTAGATAGAACACAATCATAGATCACTGTGTAAAAATAGTCTGTACTACTTCTAGGTAGAACATAATCATAGACCACTTTGTACAATAGTCTGTACTGCCTCTAGGTAGAAAACAAATCATAGATCATTATGTGTACAATAGACTGTACTGCCTCTAGGTAGAATACAATCATAGATAACTGTGTACACTAGTCTGTACTGCCTCTAGGTAGAATACAATCATAGATCACTGTGTACAATAGTCTGTACTGCCTCTAGGTAGAATACAATCATAGATAACTGTGAACAATAGTCTGTACTGCCTCTAGATAGAACACAATCATAGATCACTGTGTACAATAGTATGTTCTTCCTCTAGGAACAACACAATCATAGATAACTGAGAATAATAGTTTGTACTACCCCTAGATAGAACACAATCATAGATTACTGTGTACAGTAGTCTGTATTACCCCTCGACAGACCACAATCATAGATCACTTTGTACAATAGTCTGTACTTCCTCTAGGTAGAACATAATCATAGATCACTTTGCACACTAGTTTATACTGCCTCTAGGTAGAATATAATCATAGATCACTGTGTAAAATAGTCTGTACTGCCTCTAGTTAGAACATAATGATAGATCACTGTATACAATAGTCTGAACTGCCTATGGGTAGAATACAATCATATATAACTGTGTACATTAGTCTGTACTGCCTCTAGGTAGAACATAATCATAGAACACTGTGTACAATAGTCTGTACTGCCTCTAGGTAGAATACAATCAGAGATAACTCTGTACAATAATCTGTACTGCCTCTAGGTAGAATACAATCATAGATAACTGTGTACAACGCCTAGATAGAAAACAATCACATATCACTTTGTACAATAGTCTGTACTGCCTCAAGGTAGAATACAATCATAGATAACTGTGTATAATAATCTGTCCTGCCTCTAGGTAGAACATAATCATAGGTCACTGTGCACACTAGTTTATACTGCCCCTAGATAGAACACAATCATAGATCACTGTGTAAAAATAGTCTGTACTACCTCTAGGTAGAACATAATCATAGACCGCTTTGTACAATAGTCTGTACTGCCTCTAGGTAGAAAACAAATCATAGATCATTATGTGTAACTAGTCTGTACTGCCTCTATGTAGAACATTCTCATAGATCACTGTGTACATTAGTCTGTACTGCCTCTAGGTAGAATATAATCATAGATCACTGTGTAAAATAGTATGTACTGCCTCTAGGTAGAATACAATCATAGATCACTATGTACAATAGTCTGTACTGCCTCTAGGTAGAATACAATCATAGATAACTGTGTACAATAGTCTGTACTGCCTCTAGATAGAACACAATCATAGATCACTGTGTACAATAGTTGTACTTCCTCTAGGAACAACACAATCATAGATAACTGAGAATAATAGTCTGTACTACCCCTAGATAGAACACAATCATAGATTACTGTGTACAGTAGTCTGTATTACCCATCGACAGACCACAATCATAGATCACTGTGTACAATAGTCTGTACTTCCGCTAGGTAGAACATAATCATAGATCACTTTGCACACTAGTTTATACTGCCTCTAGATAGAACACAATCATAGATCACTGTGTAAAAATAGTCTGTACTACCTCTAGGTAGAACATAATCATAGACCACTTTGTACAATAGTCTGTACTGCCTCTAGGTAGAAAATAAATCATAGATGATTATGTGTAACTAGTCTGTACTGCCTCTATGTAGAACATTCTCATATATCACTGTGTAAATTAGTCTGTACTGCCTCTAGGTATAATATAATCATAGATCACTGTGTAAAATAGTCTGTACTGCCTCTAGTTAGAACATAATGATAGATCATTGTGTACAATAGTCTGATCTGCCTATTGGTAGATTACAATCATATATAACTGTGTACACTAGTCTGTACTGCCTCTATGTAGAACATACTGATAGATCACTTTGTAAATTAGTCTGTACTGCCTCTAGGTAGAACATAATCATAGATCACTGTGTAAAATAGTCTGAACTGCCTATAGGTAGAATACAATCATAGATAACTGTGTACAATAATCTGTCCTGCCTCTAGGTAGAACACAATCATAGATCACTTGTCAAACACCCCACCAAACACAACAACCAAAAACACACCAAACAACCACCAATAGTCTGTACTGCCTCTAGTAGAAAACAATCATAGATCATTATTAAATAGTCTGTACTGCCTCTAGTAAACATAATCATAGTCACTGTGTAAAAACACCCACTAGATAGAACACAATCATAGATCACTGTGTAAAAATAGTCTGTACTACCTCTAGGTAGAACATAATCATAGACCACTTTGTACAATAGTCTGTACTGCCTCTAGGTAGAAAATAAATCATAGATGATTATGTGTAACTAGTCTGTACTGCCTCTATGTAGAACATTCTCATATATCACTGTGTAAATTAGTCTGTACTGCCTCTAGGTATAATATAATCATAGATCACTGTGTAAAATAGTCTGTACTGCCTCTAGTTAGAACATAATGATAGATCATTGTGTACAATAGTCTGATCTGCCTATTGGTAGATTACAATCATATATAACTGTGTACACTAGTCTGTACTGCCTCTATGTAGAACATACTGATAGATCACTTTGTAAATTAGTCTGTACTGCCTCTAGGTAGAACATAATCATAGATCACTGTGTAAAATAGTCTGAACTGCCTATAGGTAGAATACAATCATAGATAACTGTGTACAATAATCTGTCCTGCCTCTAGGTAGAACACAATCATAGATCACTGTGTACAGTAAGTAGACTTTACCCCACCTAGATAGAACACAATCATAGATCACTGTGTAAAAATAGTCTGTACTACCTCTAGGTAGAACATAATCATAGACCACTGTGTACAATAGTCTGTACTGCCTCTAGGTAGAAAACAAATCATAGATCATTATGTGTACAATAGTCTGTACTGCCTCTATGTAGAACATAATCATAGGTCACTGTGTAAAAATAGTCTATACTACCTCTAGGTAGAACATAATCATAGAACACTTTGTACAATAGTCTGTACTGCCTCTAGGTAGAAAACAAATCATAGATCATTATGTGTACACTAGTCTGTACTGCCTCTATGTAGAACATACTCATAGATCACTGTGTATATTAGTCTGTACTGCCCCTAGATATAACACAATCATAGATAACTGTGTATAATAGTTTGTACTACCCCTGGATAGAACACAATCATAAATCACTCTGTACAGTAGTCTGTATCACCCCTAGATAGAACACAATCATAGATAACTGTGTACAATAGTCTGTACTGCCTCTAGGTAGAAAACAATCACAGATCACTTTGTACAATAGTCTGTACTACCCCTAGATAGAACACAATCATAGATCACTGTGTACAGTAGCCTGTATCACCCCTAGATAGAACACAATTATAGATAACAGTGTACATTAGTCTGTACGGCCTCTAGGTAGAACATAATCATAGATCACTGTGTACAATAGTCTGTACTGCATCTAGGTAGAACACAATCATAAATCACTTTGTACAATGGTCTGTACTGCCCCTAGATAGAACACAATCATAGATCACTGTGTAAAAATAGTCTGTACTACCTCTAGGTAGAACATAATCATAGACCACTTTGTACAATAGTCTGTACTGCCTCTAGGTAGAAAATAAATCATAGATGATTATGTGTAACTAGTCTGTACTGCCTCTATGTAGAACATTCTCATATATCACTGTGTAAATTAGTCTGTACTGCCTCTAGGTATAATATAATCATAGATCACTGTGTAAAATAGTCTGTACTGCCTCTAGTTAGAACATAATGATAGATCATTGTGTACAATAGTCTGATCTGCCTATTGGTAGATTACAATCATATATAACTGTGTACACTAGTCTGTACTGCCTCTATGTAGAACATACTGATAGATCACTTTGTAAATTAGTCTGTACTGCCTCTAGGTAGAACATAATCATAGATCACTGTGTAAAATAGTCTGAACTGCCTATAGGTAGAATACAATCATAGATAACTGTGTACAATAATCTGTCCTGCCTCTAGGTAGAACACAATCATAGATCACTGTGTACGGTAAGTAGACTTTACCCCACCTAGATAGAACACAATCATAGATCACTGTGTAAAAATAGTCTGTACTACCTCTAGGTAGAACATAATCATAGACCACTGTGTACAATAGTCTGTACTGCCTCTAGGTAGAAAACAAATCATAGATCATTATGTGTACAATAGTCTGTACTGCCTCTATGTAGAACATAATCATAGGTCACTGTGTAAAAATAGTCTATACTACCTCTAGGTAGAACATAATCATAGAACACTTTGTACAATAGTCTGTACTGCCTCTAGGTAGAAAACAAATCATAGATCATTATGTGTACACTAGTCTGTACTGCCTCTATGTAGAACATACTCATAGATCACTGTGTATATTAGTCTGTACTGCCCCTAGATATAACACAATCATAGATAACTGTGTATAATAGTTTGTACTACCCCTGGATAGAACACAATCATAGATCACTCTGTACAGTAGTCTGTATCACCCCTAGATAGAACACAATCATAGATAACTGTGTACAATAGTCTGTACTGCCTCTAGGTAGAAAACAATCACAGATCACTTTGTACAATAGTCTGTACTACCCCTAGATAGAACACAATCATAGATCACTGTGTACAGTAGCCTGTATCACCCCTAGATAGAACACAATTATAGATAACAGTGTACATTAGTCTGTACGGCCTCTAGGTAGAACATAATCATAGATCACTGTGTACAATAGTCTGTACTGCATCTAGGTAGAACACAATCATAAATCACTTTGTACAATGGTCTGTACTGCCCCTAGATATAACACAATCATAGATAACTGTCTATAATAGTCTGTACTACCCCTAGATAGAAGTCAATCATAGATAACTTTGTACAGTAGTCTGTATTACCCCTAGCTAGAATACAATCATAGATAACTGTGTACTATAGTCTGCACTGCCTCTAGGTAGAACACAATCATAGATCACTGTACACAATTGTTTGTACTGCATCTATGTAGAACACAATCATAGCCCACTATGTGAACATTAGTCTGTACTACCTCTAGGAAGAACACAATCATAGATCACTGTGTACAGTAAGTAGTATTTATCCCACCTAGGTAGAACACAATCATAGATAACTGTGTACAATTGTCTGTACTGCCTCTAAGTAGAACACAATCATAGATCACTTTCTAAAATAGTCTGTACTGCCTCTATGTAAAACATAATCATAGGTCACTGTGTAAAAACAGTCTGTACTACATCTAGGTAGAACATAACAATAGATCACTGTGTAAACATAGTCTGTACTACCTCTAGGTAGAACATAATCATAGACCACTTTGTACAATAGTCTCTACTGCCTCTAGGTAGAAAACAAATCAAAGATCATTATGTGTACAATAGTCTGTACTGCCTCTAGGTAGAACATAATCATAGATCACTGTGTAAAATAGTCTGTACTGCCTCTAGGTAGTACATAATCATAGATGACTGTGTACAATAGTCTGTACTGCCTATTGGTAGAAAACAATCATAGCTAACTGTGTACAATAGTCAGTACTGCCTCTAGGTAGAATACAATCATAGATAACTGTGTACAATTGTCTGTACCGCCTCTAAGTAGAACACAATCGTAGATCACTTTCTAAAATAATCTGTACTGCCTCTAGGTAAAACTTAATCATATGTCACTGTGTAAAAACAGTCTGTACTACCTCTAGGTAGAACCTAACAATAGATCACTGTGTACAATAGTCTGTACTGCCTCTAGGTAGAACATAATCATAGATCTCTGTGTAAAATTGTCTGTACCGCCTCTAAGTAGAACACAATCATAGATCACTTTCTAAAATAGTCTGTACTGCCTCTAGGTAAAACATAATCATAGGTCACTGTGTAAAAACAGTCTGTACTACCTCTATGTAGAACATAACAATAGATCACTGTGTACAATAGTCTGTACTGCATCTAGGTAGAATACAATCATAGATAACTGGGTACAATAGTATGTACTGCCTCTAGGTAGAAAACAATTATAGATAACTGTGTACAATTGTCTGTACTGCCTCTAAGTAGAACACAATCATAAATCACTTTCTAAAATAGTCTGTACTGCCTCTAGATAGAACACAATCATAGATCACTGTGTAAAAATAGTCTGTACTACCTCTAGGTAGAACATAATCATAGACCACTTTGTACAATAGTCTGTACTGCCTCTAGGTAGAAAACAAATCATAGATCATTATGTGTAACTAGTCTGTACTGCCTCTATATAGAACATTCTCATAGATCACTGTGTACATTAGTCTGTACTGCCTCTAAGTAGAATATAATCATAGATCACTGTGTACAATAGTATGTACTTCCTCTAGGAAGAACACACTCATAGATAACTGTGAATAATAGTCTGTACTACCCCTAGATAGAACACAATCATAGATTACTCTGTACAGTAGTCTGTATTACCCCTAGATAGACCATAATCATAGATAACTGTGTACAATAGTCTGTGCTGCATCTAGGTAGAACACAATCATAAATCAATGTGTACAATAGTCTGTACTGCCCCTAAATATAACACAATATTAGATAACTGTGTATAATAGTCTGTACTGCATCTAAGTAGAACTCAATCATAAATCACTTTGCACAATATTCTGTACTACCCCTAGTTAGAACACACTCATAGATCACTGTGTAGAGTAGTCTGTATTACCCCTAGATAGAACAAAATCATAGGTAACTGTGTACAGTAGTCTGTACTGCCTCTAGGTAGAATACAATCATAGATAACTGTATATAATAGTCTGTATTACCCCTAGATAGAACACAATCATAGATCACTGTGTACAGTAGTCTGTATCACCCCTAGATATAACACAATCATAGATCACTGTGTAAAATAGTCTGTACTGCCTCTAGGTAGAACATAATCAGAGACCACTGTGTACAATAGTCTGTACTGCCTCTAGGTAGAAAACAATCACAGATCACTTTGTACAATAGTCTGTACTACCCCTAGATAGAACACAATCATAGATCACTGTGTACAGTAGCCTGTATCACCCCTAGATAGAACACAATTATAGATAACAGTGTACATTAGTCTGTACTGCCTCTAGGTAGAACATAATCATAGATCACTGTGTACAATAGTCTGTACTGCATTTAGGTAGAACACAATCATAAATCACTTTGTACAATGGTCTGTACTGCCCCTAGATATAACACAATCATAGATAACTGTCTATAATAGTCTGTACTACCCCTAGATAGAAGTCAATCATAGATAACTTTGTACAGTAGTCTGTATTACTCCTAGCTAGAATACAATCATAGATAACTGTGTACTATAGTCTGCACTGCCTCTAGGTAGAACACAATCATAGATCACTGTACACAATTGTCTGTACTGCATCTATGTAGAACACAATCATAGCCCACTATGTGAACATTAGTCTGTACTACCTCTAGGAAGAACACAATCATAGATCACTGTGTACAGTAAGTAGTCTTTATCCCACCTAGGTAGAACACAATCATAGATAACTGTGTACAATTGTCTGTACTGCCTCTAAGTAGAACACAATCATAGATCACTTTCTAAAATAGTCTGTACTGCCTCTATGTAAAACATAATCATAGGTCACTGTGTAAAAACAGTCTGTACTACATCTAGGTAGAACATAACAATAGATCACTGTGTAAACATAGTCTGTACTACCTCTAGGTAGAACATAATCATAGACCACTTTGTACAATAGTCTCTACTGCCTCTAGGTAGAAAACAAATCAAAGATCATTATGTGTACAATAGTCTGTACTGCCTCTAGGTAGAACATAATCATAGATCACTGTGTAAAATAGTCTGTACTGCCTCTAGGTAGTACATAATCATAGATGACTGTGTACAATAGTCTGTACTGCCTATTGGTAGAAAACAATCATAGCTAACTGTGTACAATAATCAGTACTGCCTCTAGGTAGAATACAATCATAGATAACTGTGTACAATTGTCTGTACCGCCTCTAAGTAGAACACAATCGTAGATCACTTTCTAAAATAATCTGTACTGCCTCTAGGTAAAACTTAATCATATGTCACTGTGTAAAAACAGTCTGTACTACCTCTAGGTAGAACATAACAATAGATCACTGTGTACAATAGTCTGTACTGCCTCTAGGTAGAACATAATCATAGATCACTGTGTAAAATTGTCTGTACCGCCTCTAAGTAGAACACAATCATAGATCACTTTCTAAAATAGTCTGTACTGCCTCTAGGTAATACATAATCATAGGTCACTGTGTAAAAACAGTCTGTACTACCTCTATGTAGAACATAACAATAGATCACTGTGTACAATAGTCTGTACTGCATCTAGGTAGAATACAATCATAGATAACTGGGTACAATAGTCTGTACTGCCTCTAGGTAGAAAACAATTATAGATAACTGTGTACAATTGTCTGTACTGCCTCTAAGTAGAACACAATCATAAATCTCTTTCTAAAATAGTCTGTACTGCCTCTAGGTAAAACATAATCATAGGTCACTGTGTAAAAACAGTCTGTACTACCTCTAGGTAGAACATAACAATAGATCACTGTGTAAAAATAGTCTGTACTACCTCTAGGTAGAACATAATCATAGACCACGTTGTACAATAGTCTGTACTGCCTCTAGGTAGAAAAAAATCAAAGATCATTATGTGTACAATAGTCTGTACTGCCTCTAGGTAGAACATAATCATAGATCACTGTGTAAAATAGTCTGTACTGCCTATAGGTAGAACATAATCATAGATCACTGTGTAAAATAGTCTGTACTGCCTCTAGGTAGAATACAATCATAGATAACTGTGTACAATTGTCCTCACCGCCTCTAAGTAGAACACAATCGTAGATCACTTTTTAAAATAATCTGTACTGCCTCTAGGTAGAACATAACAATAGATCACTGTGTACAATAGTCTGTACTGCTTCTAGGTAGAAAACAATCACAGATCAATTTGGACAATAGCCTGTACTGCATCTAGGTAGAACACAATCATAAATCACTGTGTACAATAGTCTGTACTGCCCCTAGATATAACACAATATTAGATAACTCTGTATAATAGTCTGTACTACCCCTGGATAGAACACAATAATAGATCAATGTGTACAGTAGTCTGTATCACCCCTAAATAGAACATAATCATAGATCACTGTGTAAAATAGTCTGTACTACCTCTAGGTAGAACATAATCATAGACCACTTTGTACAATAGTCTGTACTGCCTCTAGGTAGAAAATAAATCAAAGATCATTATGTGTACAATAGTCTGTACTGCCTCTTTGTAGAACATACTCATAGATCACTGTGTACATTAGTCTTTACTGCCTCTAGGTAGAACATAATCACAGATCACTGTGTAAAATAGTCTGTACTGCCACTAGCTAGAACATAATCATAGATCACTGTGTACAATAGTCTGAACTGCCTATAGGTAGAATACAATCATAGATAACTGTATACAATAATCTGCACTGCCTCTAGGTAGAACACAATCATAGATCACTGTGTACAATAGTTTGTACTTCCTCTAGGCAGATCACAATCATAGATCACTGTGTACAGTAAGTTGTCTTTACCCCACCTAGGTAGAACAAAATCATAGATCACTGTGAACAATAATCTGTACTGCCTCTAGGTAGAACATAATCATAGATCACTCTGCACACTATTTTATACTGCGTCTAGATAGAACTCAATCATAGATCACTGTGTACAATAGTATGTGCTGCCTCTAGGAAGAATATAATCATAGATCACTGTGTAAAAATAGTCTGTACTACCTCTAGGTAGAACATAATCATAAACCACTTTGTACAATAGTCTGTACTGCCTTTAGGTAGAACACAAATCAAAGATCATTATGTGTACAATAGTCTGTACTACCCCTTTGTAGAACATACGCATAGATCACTGTGTACATTAGTCGGTACTGCCTCTAGGTAGAACATAAACATAGATCACTGTGTAAAATAGTATGTACTGCCTCTAGCTAGAATATAATCATAGATCACTGTTTGCACTAGTCTGAACTGCCTATGGGTAGAATACAATCATAGATAACTGTGTACCATAGTCTGTACTGCCTCTAGGTAGAAAACAATCACAGATCACTTTGTACAATAGTCTGTGCTGCATCTAGGTAGAACACAATCATAAATCACTGTGAACAATAGTCTGTACTGCCCCTAGATATAACACAATCATAGATAACTGTGTATAATAGTCTGTACTACCCCTAGATAGAACACAATCATAGATCACTGTGTACAGTAGTCTGTATCACCCCCAGATAGAACACAATCATAGATAACTGTGTACAATAGTCTGTACTGCCTCTAGGTAGAAAACAATCACAGATCACTTTGTACAATAGTCTGTACTGCATCTAATTAGAACACAATCATAAATCACCGTGAACAATAGTCTGTACTGCCCCTAGATATAACACAATCATAGATAACTGTGTATAATAGTCTGTACTACCCCTAAATAGAACACAATCATAGATCACTGTTTACAGTAAGTAGTCTTTACCCCACCTAGGTAGAACACAATCATAGATCACTGTGTACAATAGTCTGTACTGCCTCTAGGTAGATCACAATCATAGATCACTGTGTACAGTAAGTAGTCTTTATCCCACCTAGGTAGAACACAATCATAGATCACTGTGTACAATAGTCTGTACTGCCTTTAGGTAGAACACAAATCAAAGATCATTATGTGTACAATAATCTGTACTACCCCTTTGTAGAACATACGCATAGATCACTGTGTACATTAGTCGGTACTGCCTCTAGGTAGAACATAAACATAGATCACTGTGTAAAATAGTATGTACTGCCTCTAGCTAGAATATAATCATAGATCACTGTTTGCACTAGTCTGAACTGCCTATAGGTAGAATACAATCATAGATAACTGTGTACCATAGTCTGTACTGCCTCTAGGTAGAAAACAATCACAGATCACGTTGTACAATAGTCTGTGCTGCATCTAGGTAGAACACAATCATAAATCACTGTGAACAATTGTCTGTACTGCCCCTAGATATAACACAATCATAGATAACTGTGTATAATAGTCTGTACTACCCCTAGATAGAACACAATCATAGATCACTGTGTACAGTAGTCTGTATCACCCCTAGATAGAACACAATCATAGATAACTGTGTACAATAGTCTGTACTGCCTCTAGGTAGAAAACAATCACAGATCACTTTGTACAATAGTCTGTACTGCATCTAATTAGAACACAATCATAAATCACCGTGAACAATAGTCTGTACTGCCCCTAGATATAACACAATCATAGATAACTGTGTATAATAGTCTGTACTACCCCTAAATAGAACACAATCATAGATCACTGTTTACAGTAAGTAGTCTTTACCCCACCTAGGTAGAACACAATCATAGATCACTGTGTACAATAGTCTGTACTGCCTCTAGGTAGAACACAATCATAGATCACTGTGTACAGTAAGTAGTCTTTATCCCACCTAGGTAGAACACAATCATAGATCACTGTGTACAGTAAGTAGTCTTTATCCCACCTAGGTAGAACACAATCATAGATCACTGTGTACAATAGTCTGTACTGCCTATAGGTAGAACATAATCATAGATCACTGTGAACACTAGTTTATACTGCCTCTAGATAGAACTTAATCATAGATCACTGTGTACACTAGTATGTACTGCCTCTTGGAAGAATATAATCATAGATCGCTGTGTAAAAATAGTCTGTACTACCTCTAGGTAGAACATAATCATAGACCACTTTGTACAAAAGTCTGTACTGCCTCTAGGTAGAAAACAAAATCAAAGATCATTATGTGTATAATAGTCTGTACTGCCTCTTTGTAGAACATACTCATAGATCACTGTGTACATTAGTCTGTACTGCCTCTAGGTAGAACATAATCACAGATCACTGTGTAAAATAGTCTGTACTGCCTCTAGCTAGAACATAATCATAGATCACTGTGTACAATAGTCTGAACTGCCTATAGGTAGAATACAATCATAGATAACTGTGTATCATAGTCTGTACTGACTCTAGGTATAATACAATCATAGACAACTGTGTATAATAGTCTGTACTACCCCTGGATAGAACACAATCATAGATCACTGTGTACAGTAGTCTGTATCACCCCTAGATAGAAAACAATCATAGATAACTGTGTACAATAGTCTGTACTGCATCTAGGTAGAACACAATCATAAATCACTGTGAACAATAGTCTGTATTACCCCAAGCTAGAAAACAATCATAGATAACTGTGTACACTAGTCTGTACTGCCTCTAGGTAGAATATAATCATAGATAACTGTGTACAATAGTATGTACTGCCTCTAGGTAGAATACAATCATAGATAACTGTGTACAATAGTCTGTACTGCCTCTATGTAGATTACAATCATAGATAACTATGTACAATAGTCTGTACTGCCTCTAGGTAGAATACAATCATAGATGAATGTGTACAATCGTATGTACTGCTTCTAGGTAGAATACAATCATAGATAACTGTGTACAATTGTCTCTACTGCCTATACGTAGAACACAATCATAGATCACTGTGTACAGTAGTCTGTATCACCCCTAGATTGAACACAATCATAGATCACTGTGTACAATAGTCTGTACTGCCTCTAGGTAGAACATAATCATAGATCACTGTGTATAATAGTCTGTACTGCCTCTAGGTAGAGCTTAGTCATAGATCACTGTGTACAATAGTCTGTATTATTACCTAATGCTCTATATAACTTGTAATTCGTTATATTTGCCTGTTTCATTGCATTTTTATCCTTCGCTCAGGTCTGGGCAACAGTTCGAACTGTTGACCGGGCAATAGTTTGAACTGTTTCATACTAGACTTTTGAACAAATCATACTCTGAGTATGCTTTCACTGTGCGCAGTAGTATGCGCAATAGGATGTTATGGAAAACAAAGTAAAAAATACGTCCCGGATACGTTTTAGCTCTGACTGCGCTTGAAGTCATCGATATACATTATGTGAAGCCCTCCTTTCCGTTCAATAATTCCTTTCCGTATTTTATTGCATACTTACCGGCGTACCGGCTTTTAGACAAAACCAAGCGATTACAAATGATGATTGATTAGTCATCAGCCGACAAACTGGCAAAAACAGAAATTTATCTTGAATTATGCTTTATGGTTTAAATATTAAACATGATTATAAAAATGGTGTTTGAGTTAGTCAAATATTATAGAATATAAGGTATGTACATCAGTTATATAGAGCATTAGGTAATAAAACAATTATTTCATGGGTGTTTGGGGAACAGTCAAAACTATTGTCCCGAGGTATCAGGGAAGACTTTCGAACTGTTGCCCGAGGCCGTTAGACAGTTTTGACTGTTCCCCACACACCCATGAAATAACTGTATACTGCCTCTAGGTAGAAAACAATCATAAATCACTGTTGACAATAGTCTGTACTGCCTCTAGGTAGAACACAATCATAGATCACTGTGTACAATAGTCTGTACTGCCTCTAGGTAGAACACAATCATAGATCACTGTGTACCATAGTCTGTACTGCCTCTAGGTAGAACACAATCATAGATCACTATGTCTACAATAGTCTGTACTACCTCTAGGTAGAAAACAATCATAGATCACTTTGTACAATAGTCTGTACTGCCTCTAGGTAGAACACGATCATAACTCACTGTGTACAATAGTCTGTACTGCCTCTAGGTAGAACATACTCATAGATCACTGTGTACAATAGTCTGTACTGCCTCTAGGTAGAACATAATCATAGATCACTGGGTACAATAGTCTGAACTGCCTATAGGTAGAAAACAATCATAGATAACTGTGTACACTAGTCTGTACTGCCTTTATGTAGAATACAATCATAGATAACTGTGTACACTAGTCTGTACAGCCTCTAGGAAGAACATAATCATAGATCACTATGTGTACAATAGTCTTTTCTGCCTCCAGGTAGAACATATTCATATATCACTGTGTACAATAGTCTGTACTGCCTCTAGGTAGAAAATAATCATAGATCACTGTGTACAATAGTCTGTACTACCTCTAGGTAGAACATTGTCATAGATCACTGTGTACAATAGTCTGTACTGCTTATAGGTAGAACACAATCATAGCCCACTATGTGAACACTAGTCTGTACTACCTCTAGGTAGAATACAATCATAGATCACTGTGTACAGTAAGTAGTCTTTATCCCACCAAGGTATAAAACAATCATAGATCACTGTGTACAATAGTCTGTACTGCTTCTAGGAAGACCATAATCATAGATCACTGTGTAAAAATAGTCTGCACTTCCTCTAGGTAGAACATAATCATAGTCCACTGTGTACAATAGCCTGTACTGCCTCTGGGTAGAACCGAATCATATATAACTATGTACAGTAGTCTGTACTGCATCTAGATAGAACACAATCATAGATCATTATGTGTACAATAGTCTGTACTGCCTCTAGGTAGATCATAATCATGTATCACTGTGTACATTAGTCTGTACTGCCTCTAAGTAGAACATAATCATAGATCACTGTGTACAATAGTCTGTACTGCCTCTATGCATAATACAATCATATATAACTGTGTACAATAATCTGTACTGCCTCTAGGTAGAACCCAATCATAGATAACTATGTACAGTAGTCTGTACTGCATCTAGATATAACACAATCATAGATCACTATGTGTACAATAGTCTGTACTGCCTCTAGGTAGAAAACAATCATAGATCACTTTGTACAATAGTCTGTACTGCCTCTAGGTAGATCATAATCATATATCACTGTGTACATTAGTCTGTACTGCCTCTAAGTAGAACATAATCATAGATCACTGTGTACAATAGTCTGTACTGCCTCTATGCATAATACAATCATAGATAACTGTGTACAATAATCTGTACTGCCTCTAGGTAGAACCCAATCATAGATAACTATGTACAGTAGTCTGTACTGCATCTAGATAGAACTCAATCATAGATCACTATGTGTACAATAGTCTGTACTGCCTCTAGGTAGAACACAATCATAAATCACCGTGTACAATAGTCTGTACTGCCTCTAGGTAGAACACAATCATAGATCACTATGTCTACAATAGTGTGTACTACCTCTAGGTAGAAAACAATCATAGATCACTTTGTACAATAGTCTGTACTGCCTCTAGGTAGAACACGATCATAACTCACTGTGTACAATAGTGTGTACTGCCTCTAGGTAGAACATAATCATAGATCACTGTGTAAAATAGTATGTACTGCCTCTAGGTAGAACACAATCATAAATCACTGTGTACAATAGTCTGTACTGCCTCTAGGTAGAACATAATCATAGATCACTGTGTACAATAGTCTGTACTACCCCTAGATATAACACAATCATAGATAACTGTGTATAATAGTCTGTACTACCCATAGATAGAACACAATCATAGATAAGTGTGTACAGTAGTCTGTATCACCCCTAGATAGAACACAATCATAGATCACTATGTCTACAATAGTCTGTACTACCTCTAGGTAGAAAACAATCATAGATCACTTTGTACAATAGTCTGTACTGCATCTATATAGAACACAATCATATATCACTATGTCTACAATAGTCTGTACTACCTCTAGGTTGAAAACAATCATAGATCACTTTGTACAATAGTCTGTACTGCTCTAGGTAGAACACAATAATAACTCACTGTGTACAATAGTCTGTACTGCCTCTAGGTAGAACATAATCATAGATCACTGTGTACAATAGTCTGTACTAGCCCTAGATATAACACAATCATAGATAAATGTGTATAATAGTCTGTACTACCCATAGATAGAACACAATCATAGATCACTGTCTACAGTTGTCTATATCACCCCTAGATAGAACACAATCATAGATAACTGTGTACAATAGTATGTACTGCCTCTAGGTAGAATACAATCATAGATAACTGTGTACAATAGTCTGTGCTGCCTCTAGGTAGAACACAATCATAGTTAACTGTGTACAATAGTCTGTACTGCCTCTAGGTAGAATACAATCATAGATAACTGTGTACAATAGTCTGTGCTGCCTCTAGTTAGAACACAATCCTAGATAACTGTGTACAATAGTCTGTACTGCTTCTAGGTAGAACACAATCATAGCCCACTATGTGAACACTAGTCTGTGCTACCTCTAGGTAGAACACAAACATAGATCACTGTGTACAGTAAGTAATCTTTACCCCAACTAGGTATAACACAATCATAGATCACTGTGTACAATAGTCTGTACTGCCTCTATGTAGAACACAATCATAGATCACTATGTGTACAATAGTCTGTACTGCCTCTAGGTAGAAAACAATCATAGATCACTTTGTACAATAGTCTGTACTGCCTCTAGGTAGAACACAATCATAAATCACTGTGTACAATAGTCTGTACTGCCTCTAGGTAGAACACAATCATAGATCACTATGTCTACAATAGTGTGTACTACCTCTAGGTAGAAAACAATCATAGATCACTTTGTACAATAGTTTGTACTGCCTCTAGGTAGAACATAATCATAGATCACTGTGTAAAATAGTCTGTACTGCCTCTAGGTAGAACACAATCATAAATCACTGTGTACAATAGTCTGTACTGCCTCTAGGTAGAACATAATCATAGATCACTGTGTACAATAGTCTGTACTGCCTCTATGTAGAACATACTCATAGATCACTGTGTACATTAGTCTGTACTGCCTCTAGGTAGAACATAATCATAGATCACTGTGTAAAATAGTCTGTACTGCCTCTAGGTAGAACATAATCATAGATCACTGGGTACAATAGTCTGAACTGCCTATAGGTAGAAAACAATCATAGATAACTGTGTACACTAGTCTGTACTGCCTTTATGTAGAATACAATCATAAATAACTGTGTACACTAGTCTGTACTGCCTCTAGGTAGAATACAAACATAGATTACTGTGTACAATTGTCTGTACTGCCTCTAGGTAGAACATAATCATAGATCACTCTGTACAATAGTCTGTACTGCCTCTAGGTAGAACATAATCATAGATCACTGTGTACAGTAGTCTGTATCACCCCTAGATAGAACACAATCATAGATAACTGTGTACAATAGTCTGTACTGCCTCTAGGTAGAATACAATCATAGATAAATGTGTACAATAGTATGTACTGCCTCTGTGTATAATACAATGATAGATAACTGTGTACAATAATCTGTACTGCCTCTAGGTAGAACCCAATCATAGATAACTATGTACAGTAGTCTGTACGGCATCTAGATAGAACGCAATCATAGAATACTATGTGTACAATAGTCTGTACTGCCTCTAGGTAGAAAACAATCATAGATCACTTTGTACAATAGTCTGTACTGCCTCTAGTTAGAACTCAATCATAAATCACTGTGTACAATAGTCTGTACTGCCTCTAGGTAGAACTCAATCATAAATCACTGTGTACAATAGTCTGTACTGCCTCTAAGTAGAATATAATCATAGATCACTGTGTACAATGGTCTGTACTACCCCTAGATATAACACAATCATAGATAACTGTGTATAATAGTCTGTACTACCCCTAGATAGAACACAATCATAAATCACTGTGTACAGTAGTCTGTATCACCCCTAGATAGAACACAATCATAGATCACTATGTCTACAATAGTCTGTACTACCTCTAGGTAGAAAACAATCATAGATCACTTTGTACAATAGTCTATACTGCTCTAGGTAGAACACAATCATAATTCACTGTGTACAATAGTCTGTACTGCCTCTAGGTAGAACATAATCATAGATCACTGTGTACAATAGTCTGTACTACCCATAGATATAACACAATCATAGATAACTGTGTATAATAGTCTGTACTACCCATAGATAGAACACAATCATAAATCACTGTGTACAGTAGTCTGTATCACCCCTAGATAGAACACAATCATAGATCACTATGTCTACAATAGTCTGTACTACCTCTAGGTAGAAAACAATCATAGATCACTTTGTACAATAGTATGTACTGCTCTAGGTAGAACACAATCACAATTCACTGTGTACAATAGTCTGTACTGCCTCTAGGTAGAACATAATCATAGATCACTGTGTACAGTAGTCTGTATCACCCTTAGAAAGAACACAATCATAGATAACTGTGTACAATAGTCTGTACTGCCTCTAGGTAGAATACAATCATAGATAACTGTGTACAATAGTCTGTACTGCCTCTCGGTAGAATACAATCATAGATTTGTACGTTTCTCTTATTGCCACATCCGGTATGGTCGAGCAGGGATTTATAATTTTCTCTGTCATTGCCACATCAGGTATGGTCGAGCAGGGATTTGTACATCTCTCTGTTATTGCCACATCAGGTATGGTCGAGCAGGGGTTTGTACGTTTCTCTGTTATTGCCACACCAGGTATGGTCGAGCTGGTATTTGTACGTTTCTGCTATTGCTACATCAGGTATAGTCGAGCAGGGATTTGTACGTTTCTGTTATTGCCACATCAGGTATGGTCGAGCAGGGATGTGTACGTTTCTCTGTTATTGCCACATCAGGTTTGGTCGAGCAGGGATTTGTACCTTTCTGCTATTGCTACATCAGTAATGGTCGAGCAGGGATTTGTACGTTTCTCTGTTATTGCCACATCAGGTATGGTCGAGCAGGGATTTGTATGTTTCTCTGTTATTGCCACATCAGGTACGGTCGAGCAGGGATTTGTACTTTTCGCTGTCATTGCCACATCAGGTATGGTTGAGCAGGGATGTGTACGTTTCTCTTATTGTCACATACGGTATGGTTGATTAGGGATTTGTACGTGTCTCTGTTATTGCCACATCGGTTATGATCGATCAGGCATTTATTCGTTTCTCTTATTGCCACATCAGGTATGGTCGATCAGGCATTTATACGTTTCTCTTATTGTCACATCAGGTATGGTTGATTAGGGATTTGTACGTGTCTCTGTTATTACCACATCGGGTATGGTCGATCAGGCATTTATACGTTTCTCTTATTGCCACATCAGGTATGGTCGATCATGCATTTATACGTTTCTCTTATTGGCACATCAGGTATGGTCGAGCAGGCATTTGTACGTGTCTCTGTCATTGCCACATCAGATATGGTCGAGCAGTTATTTGTACGTTTCTCTTATTGCCACATCCGGTATGGTTGAGCAGGGATTTATAAGTTTCTCTGTCATTGCCACATCAGGTATGGTCGAGCAGGGATTTGTACATCTCTCTGTTATTGCCACATCAGGTATGGTCGAGCAGGGGTTTGTACGTTTCTCTGTTATTGCCACACCAGGTATGGTCGAGCAGGGATGTGTACGTGTCTCTGTTATTGCCACATCGGGTATGGTCGAGTATAGATTTGTACGCCTCTCTGTTATTGCCACATCGGGTATGTTCGAGCAGGTATTTGTACGTTTCTCTGTTATTGCCCCATCGGGTATGGTCGAGCAGGGATTTGTACGTTTCTATGTTATTGCCACATCAGGTTTGTTCGAGCAGGGATTTGTACGTTTCTCTTATTGCCACATCGGGTATGGTCGAGTATGGATGTGTACGCTTCTCTGTTATTGCCACATCGGGTATGTTCGATCAGGTATTTGTACGCTTCTCTGTTATTGCCACATCAGGTATGGTTGAGCAGGGATTTGTACTTTTCTCTTATTGTCACATCAGGTATTGTTGATTAGGGATGTGTACGTGTCTCTGTTATTGCCACATCAGGTATGGTCGATCAGGCATTTATACGTTTCTCTTATTGCCACATCAGGTATGGTCGATCAGGCATTTATACGTTTCTCTTATTGCCACATTAGGTATGGTCGAGCAGGGATTTGTACGTGTCTCTGTCATTGCCACATCAGATATGGTCGAGCAGGGATTTGTACGTGTCTCTGTCATTGCCACATCAGATATGGTCGAGCAGTTATTTGTACGTTTCTCTTATTGCCACATCAGGTATGATTGAGCAGGGATTTTTAAGTTTCTGTTATTGCCACATCATGTATGGTCGAGCAGGTAATTGTACGTTTCTCTTATTGCCACATCAGGTATGGTCTTGCAGGGATTTGTACATCTCTCTGTTATTGCCACATCCGGTATGGTTGAGCAGGGATTTATAAGTGTCTCTGTCATTGCCACATCAGGTATGGTCGAGCAGGGATTTGTACATCTCTCTGTTATTGCCACATCAGGTATGGTCGAGCAGGGATGTGTACGTTTCTCTGTTATTGCCACACCAGGTATGGTCGAGAAGGGATTTGTACGTTTCTCTTATTGCCACATCGGGTATGGTCGAGTATGGATTTGTACGATTCTCTGTTATTGCTACATCAGGTATGGTCGAGCAGGTAGTTGTACGTTTCTCTGTTATTGCCACATCAGGTATGGGCGAGCAGGGATTTGTACGTTTCTCTTATTGCCACATCAGGTATGGTCGAGCAGGGATGTGTACGCTTCTCTTATTGCCACATCAGGTATGGTCGAGCAGGTATTTGTACGTTTCTGCTATTGTTACATCAGGTATGGTTGAGCAAGCATTTATAAGTTTCTCTGTTATTGCCACATCAGGTATGGTCGAACAGGTATTTGTACGTTTCTCTGTCATTGCTGTCATTGCCACATCAGGTATTGTCGAGTAGGGATTTGTACATCTCTCTGTTATTGCCACATCAGGTATGGTCGAGCAGGGATTTGTACGTTTCTCTTATTGCTACATCAGGTATGGTCGAGCAGGGAGATGTACGTTTCTCCTATTGCCACATCAGGTATGGTCGAGCAGGGATTTGTACGTGTCTATGTTATTGCCACATTAGGTATGGTCTAGCAGGGATTTGTACGTGTCTCTGTCATTGCCACATCAGATATGGTCGAGCAGGGATTTGTACGTGTCTCTGTCATTGCCACATCAGATATGGTCGAGCAGTTATTTGTACGTTTCTCTTATTGCCACATCAGGTATGATTGAGCAGGGATTTTTAAGTTTCTGTTATTGCCACATCATGTATGGTCGAGCAGGTAATTGTACGTTTCTCTTATTGCCACATCAGGTATGGTCTTGCAGGGATTTGTACATCTCTCTGTTATTTCCACAGCAGGTATGGTTGAGCAGGGATTTATAAGTGTCTCTGTCATTGCCACATCAGGTATGGTCGAGCAGGGATTTGTACATCTCTCTGTTATTGCCACATCAGGTATGGTCGAGCAGGGATGTGTACGTTTCTCTGTTATTGCCACACCAGGTATGGTCGAGCAGCGATTTGTACGTTTCTCTTATTGCCACATCGGGTATGGTCGAGTATGGATTTGTACGATTCTCTGTTATTGCTACATCAGGTATGGTCGAGCAGGTAGTTGTACGTTTCTCTGTTATTGCCACATCAGGTATGGGCGAGCAGGGATTTGTACGTTTCTCTTATTGCCACATCAGGTATGGTCGAGCAGGGATGTGTACTCTTCTCTTATTGCCACATCAGGTATGGTCGAGCAGGTATTTGTACGTGTCTGCTATTGCTACATCAGGTATGGTTGAGCAAGGATTTATAAGTTTCTCTGTTATTGCCACATCAGGTATGGTCGAACAGGTATTTGTACGTTTCTCTGTCATTGCTGTCATTGCCACATCAGGTATGGTCGAGTAGGGATTTGTACATCTCTCTGTTATTGCCACATCAGGTATGGTCGAGCAGGGATGTGTACGTGTCTCTGTTATTGCCACATCAGGTATGGTCGAGCAGGGATTTGTACGTTTCTCTTATTGCTACATCAGGTATGGTCGAGCAGGGAGATGTACGTTTCTCCTATTGCCACATCAGGTATGGTCGAGCAGGGATTTGTACGTGTCTATGTTATTGCCACATCAGGTATGGTCTAGCAGGGATTTGTATGTGTCTATGTTATTGCCACATACGGTATGGTCGAGCAGGTATTTGTACGTTTCTGTTATTGCCACATCAGGTATGGTCGAGCATGGATGTGTACGTTTCTCTGTTATTGCCACATAAGTTATTGTTGAACAGGGATTTGTACCTTTGACTATTACTGGGTATTACTTATCTGCTAGTATCTATTCTACAGCACCATATCACTAGTATTATGTGCAGTAATTCTGTCAGTGCAAATAATTTAAGAAGAAATAATAGGATGAATAAAGTAATACATAACAGGATGAATAAAGTAATACAAAACTGTAGTGATGGCAATGAATAAATCAAACAATGTGTGTTAAATTCTGCTTTATCGGTGTGAGACCTTTGCCAGGGGTGCCAGATGGTTGAGCAGTACTCGAGTTGGGGACGGACATAGGTGTTATAAAAGATTGATTTGACCTTCTTATTTCTTGTCGTCATGTTCCTCTTAATGATTCTGAAAGAGTTAGTAGCTTTAGAGGAGATGTTGCTTATATTGATAGACCATATTAAATCCTTACTAATTGTAACATGTAACAAATTGTATTTGGCAACATCGAGTGTCTTTAGTGCCATGTTGTGAAGTGTGTAAGGGAAAATGAATGATTTTCTTTTGCGAGTAAATCTCAGCACCTCACACTTATCAGGATTGAACTCCTGGACAAGTTTCGTTCACACTGTTCTAGAGCATTCATGACACGCTTTGTAGGCTGTATGCATCAGAAGAGTATTTTACACTATGGTGTCTTCTGCGAACACTCCTGCTTTGCCTTTGATAGAGTTTGGCAGGTCATTAATATAGGCTAAGAAGAGGCAAGGTTCTCAATCAGAGCCTTGCGGGACCCCGGAGATGATATTCAGTGTATCTGAAGTGCAGTTGTCCACAACTACTCTTTGGGATCGGCATTTTGGGAATGACATGATCCACTGTGATTGTGGACACCCAGCTTATTAAGTTTGTATATCAGTTTGTTGTGACCAACCGTGTCAAATTCATAACAGTAATATATGTTGAGTTTATACTAATTTATTTTAGCTCGATTGCGAAACAAGTTGTTACAACTTATATTAATCCCTCTCGAGACCTCATTCCTTATGGAATCCATCGCTACGAGGGAGAGAGAAGAGGCATGTTGAATATAAATGCCTTGCCTAAGGGCACAATCGTAACGGCTCCAGCGGAGCACGAACCCAGGCTTTTCACATCTGAAGCGAACGCGCTACCACGACTTCCACAAATCTGTTTGTTTACCATTTTCAAGGTTATCATATACATCTTGCGTGAAGCTGATAAATTCACATTTTGAAAGCTCTATTCTGAGAGGTAGAGTTGCCCTTTTGGGCTCAAATAAAAAAGTATGTAAGTCGGGCTGGGTACACGTCTGGGTCAAGCCTTTGGGCGCGAGCACTTATAGTGTGCCATCGGGCGGATTCATATAACCTCGAACATATGTATATACACAGCGTAACATTATTTTACTTGAAGTACATACCTACACATATGAATTTAACACGAATGTGGTCTACATTTAACAGTAATCAGGCCTAACCAGGACCCAATGTTATAAAACTGTTCTCAGATATCGGCCTCAATAGTTTTATTGGTTGATTTCGAGATTTACTCTCAGTTGAATTAATGATAAGCTTGATACTGAGTTTGAGATTGGAGAACAGTTGTATGACCTTCCAGGCCAGGCGGTTGTAAAACTATTTTAACTGGTGACATTCGATAGTTTATCATTTCTACAACACGGGTTCAACTTCATGAATTCATCATTTCAATTTCGTGAATGGCACCGCCGGTGTTTCATAGAACGTGCACTTGTTCTGATGGAACTGAAACCATGAAAGAAAGTTATCATAATATTGTCACGCTCCTAAATTGACGTTTGTTTTAGTATTGGAATCTATGCTAAGCACGTTATACTGTCGTTTAGAGATAATTTAGATAATATTAGTCTTAATTTAGATAATATTAGTCTAAAAACAAATATGCATATGCACAACTGCGAGATATAAATATGTACACTAATTGTTATTATTACAGTTACACGCGTTGCATCATGCACGTATGTTGACCTATTTTCATTATTTTTATGTCAACAAATGTCGTATACGACGCTTGTTTATTATTTGATATATTAATATTTGGATAACAATTATACCATATAATAGGACATATTTTTCTGAAGTTGTTTCATCAATGTAGTTTCGCTTCAAGCATTTCTTAGATTGGATTTCTCTACTGAAACGTTTGGAAAACACTTACATGATAACCAACAATTTACAAATGATTGTCAATAATTTTGAACAGGAAAAAAGGTGGACGTCGTGATAGCGCTGTGGTAGTGCGTTCGCTTCAGGTGATAACGGCCTGGAGTTCCAGCCCAGCTGGAGCCGTTACGATTGTACCCTTAGGCAAGGCATTTCAATTTCACGTTGACTCTTCCCTCTCTCTCGCGGCGATGGATTCCACCAGGAATGAGGTCTCGAGGGCGATTAATATAAGTTGTAAGAACTTATTTCGCAATCGAGCTAAACTAAATTTGTATAAACTAACAGGAATAAGAAGGTAACATAGCGTGCATTGCACGTGGTAATGAAACGCATGGTCATTGAAAGTCACACAAATAATTGTTTTATTGAAGATATGAATTAACTTATTAAAGATATATGTCAACATTATTATATCCATTATGTATGACATATGTCCTGAAATAGCATTAAAATACACATAAGCATTTACTCTCATTAATTAAATACAGAATATCAACAACATTCGTGTTAACCTTAAAAATCACAGTTCACTAAATTATAAAATGTGACGGGAGAATTTTGAAAATCGCATTGCAAATAAAAAAAGTTACGCCAAATAGAATATTATGAAGGCGGCCATCTTGGATTAACAAAGAGACATAGAAAATAAATATAGATCTACTAATCTATTCAACACCTATTAAAAGCTACTTGCGGGGCAGTGGAAATGAATAAAGGCGAATTAAAAATATAGTAGATAAAATCAGAAACCATAACAGCAAACGAAGATTGGTGCTTATTAGTACACATTTAGGTGATCACTGGATGAAATAAGATCCATTCTGACACAATAATAACCACAGATATCCTCAATATCTAAAGAAAATATACATCAATTTACAGAAATTGTTGGCATAAATGCATTCAGTGTGGCATGTGTCTAATAATAAAGAAGGGAGAGGGGTATAACTATAAAATAGCACACATGAAAGTCCAGATAACATGTATATGCATGTGTTCATATGATGTCACAGATGTTTTCAATCGAATTAGACGAAACGAGATGAAGAGTTGTGGCCACAACATTCAGATGGCATTGATTGAGTGGGGCATATCTCGAGGAAGTCGGGCATACCTGAGTAAGACGGGCATACCTCGAGGAAGACGGGCATACCTCGGCATACCTCGAGGAAGACGGGCATACCTCGAGGTACGATTGTGACAGTACCGAAGTGATTTATGGATGAGACGGGTCATGATGGGTTAAAGGTGAGTCATATTGACATTGTAGCGTAAAGCTATAAGGAATTTGTCATCCTTGTGTCCTGAGTACATGTATATAAATCAAGTGTGAAGGCTGTCCGATTAGCGCATTTGTTAGCGCGCTGGCTTCTCAATAATGCAACCCGGGTTCGATCCTCGGACCGGTAAGTATGTGAGATGGTACGGTGGTGGCCAGATCGGACAGGTGGGTGTTCTCCGGTTTCTTCCCACACGAATGCCCACATTTACGCTTTCATCCACGCAATCCTTGTAAAATAAATAAAGTTTAAACTAAGTGTTTGCAGTGGCTAGTAGTCAATACAAAGCACATTGGCTAACGTTCCGGTAGTCCATTGAATTAAATTACATTTGTAGTTCAATTAATTGTTGACGTTTGATGTATGTCATACTTGAATTCCAAATGTGGCACCTTCTGTATATAGCTCATGCACAATGAGAGGCAGGTCAGTTACTGCCCCTGAATGAATATTGCCTAATGGTAGATATGTCCTCTTAGTTGGTTCTTCTGTTTTATCGCTGTTTCCGTTAGTGCAACATGTACACTTTTCATCCACTTTCTCATCTTATAATTATTAAATTACTAAATATCGTCAGGTAGTCTATTTTACTGTAAGAAAATGTTATCAATTAATTAACACGATTTTGATAAAATCACATTTATCCCACCGCCACGTACATATGGTTATGGAACAACAGTAAAAACAAAGTATTCCAATTAAAAGGACTAATGTATATTTCGGAATAAATCTGACTTTATCTGCCAGGGGAGGTTAGAACAAACAGCTCATTGCTAAATTAATGGCAACCGTCATATTGTTCGCTATAATGATGTCATAATCCAATACGGCGAAACGGTACATTTCTAGATTAATAACATTAACATCGAATTGCGTCGGACGTTATACACGATTCCATTTCGTTGTATATCGCATGGAATTTAATTTTGCATGGATATTCATTATAATATTGACGTGACCAATGGCGTCGCTGGTGTTTCGGAATACGCTGTTCCGGAAAAGCGGCAAGCTGATTAAACCAGTGTTTTGTTGTTGGAGCCGGCTTAGTTTTGAAAGCATTATCGCCAATATGAAATATAAAAATGGAATGTAAGTATAAGGAATAAAGCGCAGAATTTTAGATATTATCTGGGATATGACAAACATTTACGCTGTTCAAATTTTGGTCTTCATTAACTTTGAACAGAAAACATGCGTTTTATACACCAATGAAAGCTAATACGTACAGTGTATCACTTAAGTAATGGCGCCACCATACACACAGTACTAACTTCATTTTACATGCAGTACTAGCGTCACGTGTCCATTTTCATACAGTAATGATTTCATATAGACTATAGGAATATTTACATTTTTCATGGATTTAAAAGTATCAGGGTAAGCTACCTGAAACTGACTGTATGTTATACACCAGTTCCGGCTATTCGTACTAAACACACGTGTGATATGCGGTAGTGACGTAACACAGTAAAGTATAGACTCTGGCAAGAACTCTACATGGACCAGCTTGTACTGTACTCGACATAGAATTGCTGCTGTGATCGTGGCTTGTCTTGAGCAATAGTATCAGTATTGATGGGGATGAACAATACTTCACTTCATTCAAGTGCATACTTGGAACACATCAATCGCACAAACTCTGAAAATGAAATACATGTACAGTGAAGCCTGTGTTAGTGGTCACCTCCATTAAGCAGCCAACCTGTATTAAGCAGTCAGTTTCCAGATTCCCAATGTGTTGCTTTATTATACATTTGACCTCTATTAAGCAGTCAAATGTGCTAAGCAGCCATTTTCAGTGATTCCATTGGCTGACTGCTTAAGACAGGGTTGACAGTACAGTCAAACATACTCGAAAAACCAGGTCTATTAGGAGAGCACTTGCATTAAGAGACCACTTTTTTAATTCTCGTTTGTGTTGTTAATGAATATGTTAACCTGTATGAAGAGACCACTTCTTCAATTCTCGGTTGTGTTGTTAATGAATATATTAACCTGTATTAAGAGATCACTTTTTCAATTCTCGGTTGTGTTGTTAATGAATATATTAACCTGTATTAAGAGATCACTTTTTCAATTCTCGTTTGTGTTGTTAATGAATATATTAACCTGTATTAAGAGACCACTTTTTCAATTCTCGTTTGTGTTGTTAATGAATATATTAACCTGTATTAAGAGATCACTTTTTCAATTCTCGTTTGTGTTGTTAATGAATATATTAACCTGTATTAAGAGATCACTTTTTCAATTCTCGTTTGTGTTGTTAATGAATATATTAACCTGTATTAAGAGACCACTTTTTCAATTCTCGTTTGTGTTGTTAATGAATATATTAACCTGTATTAAGAGACCACTTTTTCAATTCTCGTTTGTGTTGTTAATGAATATATTAACCTGTATTAAGAGATCACTTTTTCAATTCTCGTTTGTGTTGTTAATGAATATATTAACCTGTATTAAGAGACCACTTTTTCAATTCTCGTTTGTGTTGTTAATGAATATATTAACCTGTATTAAGAGACCACTTTTTCAATTCTCGTTTGTGTTGTTAATGAATATATTAACCTGTATTAAGAGATCACTTTTTCAATTCTCGTTTGTGTTGTTAATGAATATATTAACCTGTATTAAGAGACCACTTTTTCAATTCTCGTTTGTGCTGGTAATGAACAGATTGAACAGTATTAAGAGACCGCTTCTTGTCCTTCCCGTCGGTGGTCTCTTAATACAAGTTTGGCTTTATCAGCACAGATTAAATAGAAAACTCACAACATGTAAAACTACGCATGCAACAAGAAGTAGCTGAAGCACACGAGTATGTAATCACGTGACCGTGATGGACCGTGACGAAAATAGGGCTAACTTTTAGTTTAGACATATTTTATTGCTTTCAACTAACATGTATATACACAAACTGCACAATCGTTATACAACACATTAAATGTAACGAATAGTTATAAGAAGCAAACGGGTTGGGTCACAAGTTTTATCAACATTAGTGACGACCCTCCGCTTAGATCAAAAAGATGTAACATAATTAGTAGACTTTTTCTATGATTCTTAAGAAGTTGTGTGCATGGTTTTGGAATATAAAAATCAAATAATGTATTAATATCAATGTAAACAATTGTAAAGAAAACATATGGTGTTAAATGATAAAACGTGCTGTGATAAGATTCACACACTTTGCAAAATTTAAAAACATACCTGTTTGTTTCTTTATGTTATTCATATTAAGGATCTAATGAAAAGCACACTATGATGATATACCTTCATAATCCATTCTTCCGTCGTAATCTATATCAACTTCTCTTATCATTTCTTCAACCTCTTCCAAAGTCAGCTTCTCGCCCAGATTGATCATACAAATGCGCAGTTCCTCTGCGTCTATATAACCGTTACCATCTCGGTCAAACATTCGAAACGCTTCCTTTAATGCATCCTCGTGATCCTCGTCATCAAATTTCCGACTTGCTACGATGCTTAGAAAATTATCAAAATCGAGAGTGCCGGTACCTAAATATATCAATAAGCTACATGTAAACAAAATGATACTCGAAAGTGCACAGCGTTCACTGTGTAGTTTCTAATATAGTAGTGTATTTGTAATCCAGCGATATTGACAACACTGGTATAATGCTGGAACATTACTGTTGGACGTTCAAGGCACCAGTCACGATCATTCACATAAAGTTGTTAAATAACATAGGTAAAAGAGCGCATCCTTGTCTGACACAAACAGCAATCCAAAACCAGTCTCCTGCACTACCATTGCTACCAATGCTAGTCGTGAGTTAATCAACTAAATAGACGAGGTAGAATCAGAGAAGGTATATGTGAATAAATTCGTTGAGCAAAAAGTTGCAATAACATTAGTGGAAGGCAGTAACACTCATTTAACAGGTAGTACAAAGACTAACTCTATTATGTCCTACATGCTTAGCTACATAACATAAGATACAAGTTATAACGGGTAAGAAACACAATGTGTTTATTTATTGTTTATATTTAGCAATAGCTTTGCATAATAATTTATAACTTGATCTAGCTCTGACTTTGTTATCATGTTATCTGTTCTTTCGCAAGAAAAGTGTCATCACACTAGATATAGTTATTATGAATATCATTAATATTGCACTTGGTGTCAGTGAATATCGTTTGCTTGCAGATGACATATATTTATTTAATCTAGCTCATAAGAACGCTCCGGACCTCCGTGTACATGGCAGATCTTTCCGGCAAATCATACTTCATAGATAAGTAGATATCGACACTCTTTTCTTAACTCTCTCGTTACCGTAAAGCTCGTAGTTACCCGTCAGGCCCGCTCGCTTAGAGCTCGCTATTAACTTATTATGTATTTTAGGCATGTATACCCTCTGTGTCAGCTTCATCGATCATCTCCTGCACCTCTATTTCCGTAGGGTTGAGACCCATGGCCCTGAGCACCTTTCCAAGCTTCTGTATAGCAATGAGCCCACGTTTGCCCTTGTCGTACAAGTTGAATGCCTCATGGTACTCTTAACATGAAATGCAGACAGTTTATTATTATTGTGCATACATGCTGTATTGAATTCTAAATATTCAATGTACCAAACAAAACAAATGAAGAAACTTGTATACTTATATATGATACACGATGCATGGCATAGTTTGCACAAGAATGGTCAAATACATGTTAACATTATGGGTCGGGTCACAAGTACTAAGAACATTAATTACGCCTCTCCCCCAAAACATAAGTCGTTACGCTCACGATGCCAATATGCAGGTGTATCATATTATCATTTACATTACATCGCTATTACATGTCCTTAAATGAACGTATGTGCCCTGATTGAATACATTTTCGTATGAGAGTTTCCAACTAATGACATGCGCACTCGAAGTTACGGGCATGCGCATTCACAGTGTTATGCAGCATTAGTCGCGAGAAAATATATTTACCTGTTCCGACACACGGTAAATTGCAAATCTGGACTAAAACATTTTAAATGAAAAGTGTGCTATATTTTCTTTGTGTCATTGAAACGAATAATTAAATTAATGTATATATAAGTAATGAATCACTGATTAATAGTTTCCATCGTGATATGAATTACATTGGGAGTGCTTAAAGTTAGCTATTACCGTGAATGCCTTCGTCCTCTACATACTTTATCTACGCCCAATGTAGTTCATACTGTGCAATAGAATGGAAACTATTAACTCGCGATTTATTGCTTAAACATATGGTGAACACTGCTACATACCCATACGTGTATTGCAACATATGCGGAAAAGGTGAGAACATATAATGTAATACAATAATCCATACTGTAATGCTTGTAGTATAATCCATACTGTAATGCTTGTAGCTGTATAAACATATCTACATTTAATATAATCCATACTGGTGTGCTTGTAGCTGTATAAACATATCTACATTTAATATAATCCATACTGTAATGCTTGTAGCTGTATAAACATATCTATATTTAATATAATCCATACTGTAATGCTTGTAGCTGTATAAACATATCTACATTTAATATAATCCATACTGGTGTGCTTGTAGCTGTATAAACATATCTACATTTAATATAATCCATACTGTAATGCTTGTAGCTGTATAAACATATCTATATTTAATATAATCCATACTGTAATGCTTGTAGCTGTATAAACATATCTACATTTAATATAATCCATACTGTAATGCTTGTAGTTGTATAAACATATCTACATTTAATATAATCCATACTGTAATGCTTGTAGCTGTATAAACATATCTATATTTGATATAATCCATACTGTAATGCTTGTAGCTGTATAAACATATCTACATTTAATATAATCCATACATACTATAATGCTTGTAGCTGTATAAACATATATATATTTAATATAATCCATACTGTAATGCTTGTAGCTGTATAAACATATCTACATTTAATATAATCCATACTGTAATGCTTGTAGTTGTATAAACATATCTATATTTAATATAATCCATACTGTAATGCTTGTAGCTGTATAAACATATCTACATTTAATATAATCCATACATACTATAATGCTTGTAGCTGTATAAACATATCTATATTTAATATAATCCATACTGTAATGCTTGTAGCTGTATAAACATATCTACATTTAATATAATCCATACATACAATAATGCTTGTAGCTGTATAAACATATCTACATTTAATATAATCCATACTATAATGCTTGTAGCTGTATAAACATATCTACATTTAATATAATCCATACATACTATAATGCTTGTAGCTGTATAAACATATATATATTTAATATAATCCATACTGTAATGCTTGTAGCTGTATAAACATATCTATATTTAATATAATCCATACTGTAATGCTTGTAGCTGTATAAACATATCTACATTTAATATAATCCATACTATAATGCTTGTAGCTGTATAAACATATCTACATTTAATATAATCCATACATACAATAATGCTTGTAGCTGTATAAACATATCTACATTTAATATAATCCATACAATAATGCTTGTAGCTGTATAAACATATCTACATTTAATATAATCCATACTGTAATGCTTGTAGCTGTATAAACATATCTATATTTAATATAATCCATACTGTAATACTTGTAGCTGTATAAACATATCTACATTTAATATAATCCATACTATAATGCTTGTAGCTGTATAAACATATCTATATTTAATATAATCCATACATACTGTAATGCTTGTAGTTGTATAAACATATCTATATTTAATATAATCCATACTGTAATGATTGTTGCTGTATAGACATATCTACATTTAATTTAATCCATACTGTAATGATTGTTGCTGTATAGACATATCTACATTTAATTTAATCCATACTGTAATGCTTGTAGTTGTATAAACATATCTATTTTTAAAATAATCCTTTTGGCCTTGAAAATAAATGTTTTAACGTTCTGTCTCCAGATTTTGTAATTCGCAATGCCATTGTTCTTATGGAGAGATCTCTAGCTTTAATTGCATAGAGGATTTCCATATTTATCCAGTTTGGTGGACTTGTTCGTTTCACAGGTTTTCTTCGTTTGGGTGCATGTCTGTGTGTGAGTGTCCCGTGTATGCCTGTGTCCCGTGTATGCGAGTGTACCGTGTATGCGAGTAGTCAGTCTATGCGAATGTTCTGTGCATGCGAGTGTCCCGTGTATGCGAGTGTACCGTGTATGCGAGTGTCCCGTGTATGCGTGTGTCTCGTGCATGCGAGTGTACCGTGTATGCGAGTGTCCCGTGTATGCGAGTGTACCGTGTATGCGATTGTACAGTGTATGCGTGTGTCTCGTGCATGCGAGTGTCCCGTGTATGCGAGTAGTCAGTGTATGCGAATGTTCTGTGCATGCGAGTGTCGCGTGTATGCGTGTGTACCATGTATGCGAGTGTACCGTGTATGCGAGTGTACCGTGTACACTCGTGTACGCGAGTGTACCGTGTATGCGAGTGTACCGTGTATGCGAGTGTCCCATGTATGCGAGTGTACCGTGTATGCGAGTGTACTATGTATGCGAGTGTCCCGTGTATTCGAGTGTCCCTTGTATGCGAGTGTTCCATGTATGCGAGTGTCCCGTGTATGCGAGTGTTCCGTGTATGCGAGAGTCCCGTATATGAGAGTGACTAGTATATGCGAGTGTCCCGTGTATACGAGTGTCCCGTGTATGCGAGTTTCCCGTGTATGCGAGTGTCTCGTGTATGTGAGTGTCCGTGTATGCGAGTGTCCCGTGTATACGAGTGTTCCGTGTATACGAGTGACCCGTGTATGAGAGTGACTCGTTTATGCGAGTGTCCCCGGGTATGCGAGTGTTCCGTGTATGCGAGTGTCCGTGTATGCGAGTGTCGCGTGTATGCGAGTGTTCCGTATTTGCGAGTGTCGCGTGTATGCAAGTGTATACTAGTGTCCCGTGTATACCAGTGTTCCGTGTATGAGAGAGTCCCGTGTATGCGAATGTACCGTATATGCTAGTGTCCGTGTATAAGAGTGTTCCGTGTATACGAGTGCTTCGTATATGCGAGTGTTCCGTGTATGCGAGTGTTCCGTGAATGAGAGTGACTAGTGTATGCGAGTGTCTAGTGTATGAGAGTGTTTCGTATATGCGAGTGTTCCGTGTATGCGAGCTTCTCGTGTATGCGAGTGTTCCGTGTATACGAGTGTCCCGTGTATGGAAGTGTTCCGTGTATGCGAGTGTCTCGTGTATGCGAGTGTCCCGTGTATGCGATTATTCCGTGTATACGAGTATCCCGTGTATGCGAGTGTTCCGTGTATACGAGTGTTCCGTGTAAGAGAGTGACTCGTTTATGTGAGTGTCCAGTGGATGCGAGTGTTCCGTGTATGCGAGTGTACCGTGTACACTCGTGTACGCGAGTGTACCGTGTATGCGAGTGTACCGTGTATGCGAGTGTCCCATGTATGCGAGTGTACCGTGTATGCGAGTGCACTATGTATGCGAGTGTACCGTGTATGCGAATGTCCCGTGTATGCGAGTGTACCGTGTATGCGAGTGTTCCGTGTATGCGAGTGTCCGGTGTATGCGAGTGTTCCGTGTATGCGAGTGTCCCGTGTATGCGAGTGTTCCGTGTATGCGAGTGTCTCGTGTATGAGAGTGACTAGTGTATGCGAGTGTCCCGTGTATGCGAGTGTCCCTGTGCCGTGTATGCGAGTGCCGCGTGTATGCTAGTGTCTATGTATGCGAGTGTCCGTGTATGCGAGTGTCCCGTGTATGCGAGTGTTCCGTGTATACATGCGAGTGTCCCGTGTAAGAGAGTGACTCGTGTATGCGAGTGTCCAGTGTATGCGAGTGTCCCGTGTATGCGAGTGTCCCGTTTTTGCGAGTGTCCCGTGTATGCGAATGTCCCGTGTATGCGAGTGTTCCGTGTATGTCAGTGTCCCGTGTATGTTGGTGTCCCGTGTATGCGAATGTTCGGTGTATGCGAATGTCCCGTGTATGCGAGTGTCCGTGTATGCGAGTGTTCCGTGTATGCGAGTGTCCCGTGTATGCAAGTGTCCCGTGTATCCGAGTGTTCCGTGTATGCGAGTGTCTCGTGTATGCCAGTGTTCCGTGTATGAGAGTGTCCCGTGTATGCTAGTGGTCCGTGTATGCGAGTGTACCGTGTATGCGAGTGTCCCGTGTATGCGAGTGTTCCGTGTATGCGAGTGTCTCGTGTATGCGAGTGTTCCGTGTATGCTAGTGTTCCTTGTATGCGAGTGTTCCGTGTATGCGAGTGTCCCGTATATGCGAGTGTCCCGTGTATACGAGTGTCCCGTGTATGCGAGTGTTCTGTGTATGCGAGTGTCCCGTGTATGGGAGTGTCCCGTGTATGCGAATGTTCGGTGTATGCGAGTTGCCCGTGTATGCGAGTGTCCCGTGTATGCGAGTATTCCGTGTATGCGAGTGTCCCGTGTATGCGAGTGACCCGTATATGCTAGTGTTCCATGTATGGGAGTGTCCGTGTATGTGAGTGTCGCGTGTATGCGAGTGTACCGTGTATGCGATTGTCGCGTGTATGCGAGTTTCGCGTGTATGCGAGTGTCCCGTGTTGGTCAGTGTTCCCTGTACGAGAGTGTCCCGTGTATGTGAGTGTCTCGTATATGCGATTGTTTCGTGTATGTTAGTGTTCCTTGCATGCGAGTGCCCCGTTTATGTGAGTGTACTGTGTATGCGTGTGTCCCGTGTATGCGAGTGGCCCGTGTATGAGAGTGTCCCGTGTATGCGAGTGTCCCGTGTATGCGAGTGTCCCGTATATGCGAGTGTCCCTTGTATGCGAGTGTCCCGTGTATGCGAGTGTCCCGTATATGCGAGTGTCCCTTGTATGCGAGTGTCCAGTGTATGCGAGTGTCTCGTGTATGCGAGTGTCCCGTGTATGAGAGTGACTCGTTTATGCGAGTGTCCAGTGTATGCGAGTGTTCCGTGTATGCGAGTGTCCCCGGGTATGCGAGTGTTCCGTGTATGCGAGTGTCCGTGTATGCGAGTGTCGCGTGTGTGCGAGTGTTCCCTATATGCGAGTGTCGCGTATATGCGAGTATATACTAGTGTCCCGTGTATGCCAGTGTTCCGTGTATGAGAGTGTCCCGTGTATGCGAGTGACCCGTATATGCTGGTGTTCCGTGTATACGAGTGCTTGGTATATGCGGGTGTTCCGTGTATGCGAGTGATCCTTGTATGAGAGTGACTAGTTGTATGTGAGTGTCTCGTGTATGCGAGTGTTTCGTATATGCGAGTGTTCCGTGTATGCGAGTGTCTCGTGTATGCGAGTGTTCCCTGTACGAGTGTCCCGTGTATGCGAGTGTTCCGTGTATGCGAGTGTCTCGTGTATGCGAGTAGTCCGTGTATACGAGTGTCCCGTGTATGCGAGTGTATGTCCCGTGTAAGAGAGTGACTCGTTTATGCGAGTGTCCAGTGGATGCGAGTGTTCCGTGTATGCGAGTGTCCCGTGTATGCAAGTGTCCCGTGTATCCGAGTGTTCCATGTATGCGAGTGTCTCGTGTATGCCAGTGTTCCGTGTATGAGAGTGTCCCGTGTATGCTAGTGGTCCGTGTATGCGAGTGTACCGTGTATGCAAGTGTCCCGTGTATCCGAGTGTTCCGTGTATGCGAGTGTCTCGTGTATGCCAGTGTTCCGTGTATGCTAGTGTTCCTTGTATGCGAGTGTTCCTTGTATGCGAGTGTCCCGTATATGCGAGTGTCCCGTGTATACGAGTGTCCCTTGTATGCGAGTGTTCTGTGTATGCGAGTGTCCCGTGTATGGGAGTGTCCCGTGTATGCGAATGTTCGGTGTATGCGAGTTGCCCGTGTATGCGAGTGTCCCGTGTATGCGAGTATTCCGTGTATGCGAGTGTCCCGTGTATGCGAGTGACCCGTATATGCTAGTGTTCCATGTATGGGAGTGTCCGTGTATGTGAGTGTCGCGTGTATGCGAGTGTACCGTGTATGCGATTGTCGCGTGTATGCGAGTTTCGCGTGTATGCGAGTGTCCCGTGTTGGTCAGTGTTCCCTGTACGAGAGTGTCCCGTGTATGTGAGTGTCTCGTATATGCGATTGTTTCGTGTATGTTAGTGTTCCTTGCATGCGAGTGCCCCGTTTATGTGAGTGTACTGTGTATGCGTGTGTCCCGTGTATGCGAGTGGCCCGTGTATGAGAGTGTCCCGTGTATGCGAGTGTCCCGTGTATGCGAGTGTCCCGTATATGCGAGTGTCCCTTGTATGCGAGTGTCCCGTGTATGCGAGTGTCCCGTATATGCGAGTGTCCCTTGTATGCGAGTGTCCAGTGTATGCGAGTGTCTCGTGTATGCGAGTGTCCCGTGTATGAGAGTGACTCGTTTATGCGAGTGTCCAGTGTATGCGAGTGTTCCGTGTATGCGAGTGTCCCCGGGTATGCGAGTGTTCCGTGTATGCGAGTGTCCGTGTATGCGAGTGTCGCGTGTGTGCGAGTGTTCCCTATATGCGAGTGTCGCGTATATGCGAGTATATACTAGTGTCCCGTGTATGCCAGTGTTCCGTGTATGAGAGTGTCCCGTGTATGCGAGTGACCCGTATATGCTGGTGTTCCGTGTATACGAGTGCTTGGTATATGCGGGTGTTCCGTGTATGCGAGTGATCCTTGTATGAGAGTGACTAGTTGTATGTGAGTGTCTCGTGTATGCGAGTGTTTCGTATATGCGAGTGTTCCGTGTATGCGAGTGTCTCGTGTATGCGAGTGTTCCCTGTACGAGTGTCCCGTGTATGCGAGTGTTCCGTGTATGCGAGTGTCTCGTGTATGCGAGTAGTCCGTGTATACGAGTGTCCCGTGTATGCGAGTGTATGTCCCGTGTAAGAGAGTGACTCGTTTATGCGAGTGTCCAGTGGATGCGAGTGTTCCGTGTATGCGAGTGTCCCGTGTATGCAAGTGTCCCGTGTATCCGAGTGTTCCATGTATGCGAGTGTCTCGTGTATGCCAGTGTTCCGTGTATGAGAGTGTCCCGTGTATGCTAGTGGTCCTTGTATGCGAGTGTGCCGTATATGCGAGTGTCCCGTGTATACGAGTGTCCCTTGTATGCGAGTGTTCCGTGTATGCGAGTGTCCCGTGTATGCGAGTGTCCCGTATATGCTGGTGTTCCGTGTATACGAGTGCTTCGTATATGCGAGTGTTCCGTGTATGCGAGTGTTCCGTGTATGAGAGTGACTAGTGTATGCGAGTGTATAGGAGTGTCCCGTGTATGCGAATTTTCGGTGTATGCGAGTGTCCCGTGTATGCAAGTGTCCCTTGTATGCGAGTATTCCGTGTATGTGAGTGTCCCGTGTATGCGAGTGACCCGTGTATGCGAGTGTTCCATGTATGCGAGTGTCCCGTATATGCTAGTGTTCCGTGTATGCGAGTGTCCGTGTATGCGTGTGTCGCGTGTATGCGAGTGTACCGTGTATGCGACTGTCGCGTGTATGCGAGTTTCGCGTGTATGCGAGTGTATGAGTGTGACTAGTATATGCGCGTGTTGCGTGCATGTGAATGTCCTGTGTATGCGAGTGTCCTGTGTATGCGAGCGTTCCGTGTGTGCTAGTGTCCCCGGGTATGCGAGTGTTCCGTGTATGCGAGTGTCCGTGTATGCGAGTGTCGCGTGTGTGCGAGTGTTCCCTACATGCGAGTGTCGCGTATATGCGAGTATATACTAGTGTCCCGTGTATGCCAGTGTTCCGTGTATGAGAGTGTCCCGTGTATGAGTGTGTCCCGTATATGCTGGTGTTCCGTGTATACGAGTGCTTGGTATATGCGGGTGTTCCGTGTATGCGAGTTATCCTTGTATGAGAGTGACTAGTTGTATGCGAGTGTCTCGTGTATGCGAGTGTTCCCTGTATACGAGTGACCCGTGTATGTGAGTGTCCCGTGTATACGAGTGACCCGTGTATGCGAGTGTTCCATGTATGCGAGTGTCCCGTATATGCTAGTGTTCCGTGTATGCGAGTGTCCGTGTATGCGTGTGTCGCGTGTATGCGAGTGTACCGTGTATGCGACTGTATGCGAGTGTCTCGTGTATGCCAGTCTTCCATGTATTAGAGTGACTCGTGTATGCGAGTGTCCCGTGTATGCGAGTGTCTCGTGTATGCGAGTGTCCCGTGTATGCGAGTATCTGTGTATGAGTGTGACTAGTGTATGCGAGTGTCCCGTATATGCTCGTGTTGCGTGTATGTGAGTGTCCTCTGTATGCGAGTGTCCTGTGTATGCGAGCGTTCCGTGTATGCGAGTGTCCCGTGTATGCGTTTGGCTTGAGTATGCGAGTGTCTCGTGTATTCGAGTGTTCCGTGTATTAGAGTGTCCCGTGTATGCGAGTGTTCCGTGTATGTGAATGCCCAGTGAATGGGAGTGACTCGAGTATGCGAGTATTCCTTGTATGCGAGTGTCCCGTGTATGCGAGTGGTCCGTGTATGCGAGTGTCGCGTGTATACGAGTGTCCATTGTATGCGAATGCCCCGTGTATGCCAGTCTTCCGTGTATTAAAGTGTCCCGTAACTATTCCAGAGCAGAATAAATGCAGAGCATGTGCAAACAACATAGATCCAGTTGTCTCGTCTAATCAGGATCTATGTTGTCTGCTATTCGGACAGGTGCTTCTGCTCCACTGTCTAAATAGAGCAATCAGCATATAGTCTGATCAGATGGCACGTCCTGTTTTGTCGGATCTGGGTCTCTACGTTTTGCAAAGTCGCTTTTATGCGACATTGGCGGTGAAAGAGTTAACGAAAGCAAGTGTATGATAGCTACTTTGCGTTTTGAGAAATTGTAACAGTTAGTTTGAACAGGGATATAGCTTTATTACATGAATATAGCGAATGTGTATTGGTATGTATGCCAGAATGACACCTACATAGTGTGTATTACGTTTATTCATCGTCGCTACCGGTTGCATATATTAGCGACGCCTCCTGAAGAGATTTGTAATGTTATATATTGGAGGATAGTGCAATGATACAGACCCATTCCAGAGTCTCCTCTTGTTCGTTTACCTTCACGGTGTAAAGCCCCGACACGAGACCTCAGTTTATAGTCCCATCTGAAAGACATTTTAGTATGGCATAGAGGGGGAACGAGCCTGCTACTCTGTGTTACAAGTCCAGCGTGTTAACCGCAACAATTATTTAGTTTATACAAATTTATTTTAGCTCGATTGCGAAACTATTTCTTACAATTGATATTAATCACTCTCGAGACCTCGTTCCTGATGGAATCCATCGTCACGAGGGAGAGAAGAGGCAATGTAGAATTTAAATGCCTTGCCTAAGGGCACAATCGTAACGGTTACAGCTGAGCGCGAACTCCGGGCCTTCGCACCTGAAGCGTACACACTATAACTGAGCTATCACGTCTTCAAGAATTATTTCCTCCTGAGAAGGCGTGCTATCACCTACCTTTCAGCTTATCTTCTGTTAACTGACTTAACTGAAAGTATAAAGACAGACGAAAATATGACAGTGTGTACATAATCACCATTCAGTTTAAATCTAAAGTATACTAGAGGACATAGAACGCACACATACATAATAATAAAAATATAAAGACTTTAATTAACTAGATAACTCATTTGAACAATTAAGTCAATCTACCATGAGGCCCTCAACAAATTAAAACATGAACTAGCATAACGAAACATGTAAACAGTAACCAGTAAAACATTCATAGGAAATAAGATATAGGCTGCAAGAACTAATATTTATATTCATGTATAATTGTATATTATCCGTTTATTAGGTTGTTGGTCTGTTCTTTGCACCACCTGATATATAAAGCTTTGAAGTGTGGAACATAATGTGCTGTTTTCATGTGATAAGGGAGGGAATTCCACATGTGTGACCCTGAATATAAGAAAGATTTCCTAAAAACTTCAGTAGTTGCTTGGAAGGGTAAAATTGGAGATGACGGATGCTCGCAAGTTTTGAGTTCGAACATCGGAAGTAAATCTGAATGACTCTTGCAGATAGACAGGTACTAGGCCATTGAGCGTTTTAATCATTAAGACTGCTTTTTCTGGGAAAGTCATCCAATTGAAAGTTGAGAAAAGAACGGAAGGAGTGTACACATCTTTGTCAAGAATTAGTCTTGCAGCTCGTTCTTGGAATCTAACAATTTTATCTTTTAAATATGCATTACAATTCCCCCAACGGTAGTCTAGATGTAGGAATTAAAAAACACCTTGCGCATATGTATTGAAAGGAATAACAATAAAGACAATAAATATAATAATATAATTTCTTAATAACATTATCAATTTGAGAGTTCCAAGGCAGTGTAGTGTATATTGTTATCTTCAGAGTTACATGATGACATTATGTCATTTTTAAAATGAATATTACGAGCATTGGCATATATATTACTAGACATCGACCTGGAAGAAATATACATGACTTTAGTATTTATTGACATGCGATTCAAATCACACCAATTATCAACATTTTGAAGACCATTAGCAATAGAAATCACTATGGTATATATGAATGACTAGAAGTTGAAAGAGTCGTGTCATCTGCAAAGATATCTGCCACAGAGTCTTGTGTTGATAATGACAGATCAATGGTTTTGACCTTATACCAGACTTGTGTGTTAACTGAGTCATGTTATTCAGATAAGATGCAAACCAAGAAATAGTGGAACTGACCGACCAAGTTGTAAACTTTCATTTTGTCAAGTAAGATGCTATGATTGACCAAATTAAATGCTTTCGTTGATGTCTATGGCAGTAATCCAGTCGTCAATCATTTAGTGAGAGCCGTCTAACATAAATGATATGACATAAAGCCAGACTGTCGTAAATAAAACAGGTTATTATCTTCTATATGTTTCTTTAGATATATGCTTACATGTCGTTCTAAAATAAGGGATATAGCCGGAAGAATTGAAATCGGCCTATAGTTCGATTTATCTTCTTTTGAACCTTTTTTGTGTATGGGGATAACTGTTGCTTATTTAAGAAGTAGTGGGTATTGATTTGTAATTATACTGGTGTTGAATATTTTCGTCAGAACAGGGGCTATCACTATCTCACACATTCCCAAGTATCTGGCCCCAATACCGTCTAATCCAGTTGATTTGGAAATGTCAATGAATTTGAGCTGGTATTCAACAAATGAAGGTAGTATATTATTGTATAACACGGGAAATGTGTTGTGGTTTCACTTTCATGATTACTGATAACAGAACTATTGATAGGCGTGTTATTATCATAAAAAGTTCTATACACAGCAATGAAATGAACACATCGGCCATCTCATGCGGGTAAGTAATAGGTTTCCCGTCATTGGCATTTATATAGTTAGTCTGAACTTGGGATTTAAAATAACATAATCCATGAATACTATTCCATAGCTCTTTCGGATTATGTTTGTTGGAGTTAAGTGTCATCGTAAAATTATTGTTTGGCCTTGAAAATAAATGTTTTTAACCATTTTGTAATACGCAATGTCATTTATTCTTATGGAGAGATCTCTAGTTTTAATTGCATCGAGGATTTCCATATTTATCCAGTTTGGTTGACTTGTTCGTTTTACACGCTGTCTTCGTTTAGGTGCATGTCTGTCTAATACAGAACTGAACATGTGTATAAAGAATCCAATAGATTCATCTATATTAATATCATTTTACAATCATTTGACCATGGTTGTTCAGCAAGATCACTGACAAACTGAACTTCATTAAATGCGTCATATACCTGTAAGTTATATTGTTATGGAGTAGTTATATGAAACTTTACGAGTTATACAAATGGTTATAGAGTAAACAGGCACGAACACATCAGTGATACTTCCCGGGACTTTTGAAAATGCTAGTGTAGGAGAATGGTCTGTAATTCTGGTAGGGCTTTTAACCAACTGTATGAAATTCGCAGACTCCATCAGATCGAACCATGCTTTCGAATTACCCTCTAATTTCGACAAGTCAAAATTAAAGTCGCCAATTACAATGCATTCCATTTCTTCAGTGCACAACTTTTCAATATAAACCGTGTAATTAGTCACCCACTTCTTGAAGAAGGTGGTATATATGTGTAGCATAGTATAAATGGTTTAGAATAAGACTGCTTACTTTCCAGACAAAGAGACTCAGACTTATTGTCAACCAGATCAGCTCTAAGAATACAAGGTAGATCGTCCCTGACATAAATAAGTAAACCACCACCATTTGTGATCCTATCCTTACGAACTAATTGGAAATAATTGGAAATTATTGAAGTTCCCTGTCAGAAAATGTATCATTTAGAAACGTTTCACATAAACATAATACACCAATATGTTGTTGAGAGAAGAGAAGTTTGATTTCATCCAGCTTAGGAAATAAGTAATGTATATTACGAGGAACTATGCTTAGTCCCCTTTGCTGTGTAAGATCTAGCAGATATATTATCCTTTTCAACGATAATATTCTACGGAATACAATCGTCCAACGGGCAATCACTACAATAAGTCACAGCATCAAAACGATTTGAACATACATCATTCTCGATAGAACAGTTTGACGTACACATATCAGGCTGTGTAGTACAGCCAATGTTCAATCAACTGCTGGAATTATGTATACAATTCTGAGAATCATTATGATCATGAGTACTTACAGAACATAAGGCCTCGTGACATAAACAACAATTAACATCAATATAAATAATATCTACACAATTACTAGTCTGTATTATGAGCGTTACAGTTTACTTCCAGGTCCAAGGAAATGTCGGCCCCATCGGGTCATTCCAGTGTGTTTGATTGTTCCTCAACCAAGAAGCTGGGACTGGCATGTAAAGCATGTCCTTGCTTTGGTGATGAAAGTTCTGTTGACAATTCTGTCGTTGACTCCTCCCTGTAAACTTCCCATCTCGAAAACTATAATTTTCACCATTGTTGCTGCTGTTGCTTTCCTTCATTTCAATGTCTGGAGTTGTTGGTATACAATGTACCAGATTTAACTTGTTTCTGATATTGGTCCCAAATATGTTCCCGCCTTTTTTGTTGTGAAGATAATCATGATATAAGGATGCGTTCGGTTTGCCTTGTTCCATAAACTAAGGGTTATTGTTAAGAAAATGAAGTCCTTCTTCGCTACACATCTCTTCCAATGATCTGTTGGTTTCTGCAATGGTATTGTTTACAACCCTATCATATCTACGCGGTAGGATTGATGACACTATGATTTTAGTGTTTGCATTTAATGTTTGTACTGTATTGATGGCATCTTTAAGTTCGTCGACAATGTAATGACAACTGTCTGAATCTGACACATTATTGGTTCCCACATGCAGGATGATGGCGTCCATCTCCTTAATGCTTCCTGGATCTGAATCTTGCGTTGATATAGAAGTATTTTCAATAGTTCTTACTCTACCACCAGATTGCGTCTTGATGCTGACTTTTAACTTTGAATATGATATTCTGTGTGTACTAAATATTTTTGTCATGGAGTCACCAGCTATGAATGCTCGTTTTGTTTTACGGTTCTAGGTGGATTGGCATTTGTCGGACTGGTCGTCCCGTGCTGTTTATCTGCACCTGAATGACAACTATTTGATTTGGATTCCTTTGTGTCCTGATCATTTCTCCTGGACATAAGAGTTAAACATTTGCCTTTTTATGTCATTTAATTCTTTTATCGGAATTTCTTTTAAATCTTTATCTTCACAGGCAAGTTTGACACCCACGTTTTCCGATGCAACTTTAAGCTGAGATTCATCACTGTCCGATGCTATCCTAGCATTCTGCAACTCGTCCGATTTTTCCTTTGAGGACACCTGAATCTTTTTCTGCAATTTTGTATTTTCTTCTTCATAAATCAGAGAAGCTTAGTTTTCAATCTTGATAACTCACTTTCAATTGTCTCATGACATTCTTGTTTTTCTTTCAATTTCAATCTTAACTTTTTGTTTTCATCCTTTGAATTTTCCAATAACACAAGTTTCAACTTTCAATTTTTTGGTTTGAGAAAATAATCCTTTCATTGAGGATTGTAGTTCCTTATTTTCAATTTTTGTTGATTCAACTGATCTTTGTAGAGTTCTTCATCATCTTGAAATACTTCATTGGCATTTATGTCAATTAGCTCAGTTGTATGCTTTGATTTTGTGGATTTGGATATGATTGAGTGCTTTAGAAATGCATCATCCCAATCTACTGCTCAGTGTTACTAACTACTGTAGCTGTAAATGGCTGCTTGACAACAATGATATAATTATCATCATCATCATCATCATCAATTATCAATATCACCAATGTCGTCTACAACATCAACAGTGTTAGCGTCCATATTTGATACTAGATGGTTATTTACTGTCAAGGCTTCGCAGACTGTTAACTAGTTTACTTAAAAATTACATAGAACTAGTTACCGATTTTGTCTTGGATGTTTCATGGCTAGTCAATAGTTGGGGTGTTTGGGGATTATTTTTCGCATTAGTATCTAGTTTAAGCATATTTATTCGTCATAATATACACACTATACATATACATACTTTACACAACTATATTTGCAATGACTAGTGGATTGAATTGGAAGCTATAATAGCTTATTGAAATTCTCTCTACCGCATAAAACACCGGTGCAAGATATGGCGATTGATCTGATTAGCATTATTCAAGATATATTACGGCTATGTTTGTTTAATTTAGTTTAATAAAAAAGAAGAAAAGAGATAAACAAAACCTATATAATACATTTAAATATTAAAATATTTAAATAACATTAACAATGATGGAAAAGAAGAAGCTTAGAAAGAAATGTAGAGGAGCGACTAAGGATGAAATTTGATTTGAAAACTGTTATCGTCTATCAAACCGTTTAGATCTATCGATGTAAGTGTGCACTGTAGTAAAGATCTTCTCGTTGTCCTCATTTGATAATGATATGTTGCCAGTCAATATGGTGTGTAATGTCACAGGACAAAGGCGAATAATATCAGTCATAAGAGCTTGTCGGATGTCATCACATCTGGTACATTGAAAGAAGTAGTGGAATGTTGTTTCACGCTGTTCACAAGCGCAAAGAGGTGACGGGATAATGTTCTTTGAGAAAAGATCATGACCCAAAGAATTACAGTTAGTTCTTAGACTAGTGTATAGAACTTGTGATATGCGTTTACCAAAGTAGTAGAACGGGGATTAGTATCTGACGCAGTAATGTGTTCAGCCAAACCATAAAATAAATTATATTTCCAAATCCAACAGCCTTTACCTTGAATGAACAATGTTCCATTATCATACAACGTAAGTACGGGTTTCCTGTCATCTTCGTGTAGATGCGTTTCAAGGCCATTGACATTTGTATTAGTACGAAAAGTGTAGCGATTTGTCAGCAAGGTTTTTATCTCAGTATATGTTTCGTCTGTGTACACTGTCAACTGTTATTACATCTGTCTTAGAAGAATATTTACATTCATATAAAACACCTTCATTTGAATCCTCAACAACTGAATGTTGGTTATAGCGGCTCTATATAGATGGTCACATTACCAGCTTGATGCGCGAATATAACTATAACTATAACTTTCCCTAAAACAATACAATCAGGCACCCAACTAACGTAGCCCACCCCTCTACATTAATAAGCGTCTATTAACTTTGATTAACATAGTGTGCTTTTTGACAATCACATCCTAAACTATCTTTGATTTAACCATATTTTATTGCATATGCATATTAAACAGTACAGTTGACATACATGCATGATACAGAATAGAAATTAACAATGTATAAGATGCATACATACATTTGTGTAACATTGCAAAAGGGTCGGGCCACAAGTTATAACACACATTAGAAAACGGCCCTTCCCAATAATCAAACTTTATTAAACAAAAGGTGCGATATCATCTCAGTACTGTCAATTTTACTCTATGTTGATATGTATAAACGGAAAAATACATTATTAATATAAACAGAAATTTTGGAATTTAGATAGACATCCATATGATGGAAAAAATAATGTATGGACGCAAAATAGAAATTGAATCAAACAAAAAACAATCTGAGAAGGAAAACTATTTTCATAAATCCATCAACACTTCAAAGAAAACAAGATACTAATAATTAAATAAAAAGGAAAAACAAAAATTCCCACGCTGTCTTAACCCAGTCCTAGCCCCCTCTAGCCCCCCACCCGAGATCCGAAATAGTAGTGTATATATAATGATATGGTGTGTCAGCCAGATTCTAAATTAGCGATCAGTTGCAGGTACAAAGCGCTTTGTGGCTTTTATGTATGAGTGTACATGTTTGAAAAGTGTGCTATTTTCTTCATTGCTTAGACTATTTATACCAAACAGTAGTTTCTCTACACTTAAGGGATGGTATCGCCTGGTAATTAGGAAAAGTTGTCTTCTATGCATATTGTATTGCGTGCATCGAAAGAAATAATGTTAAATATCCACAATTGCCTATTGAGTCTTGACGTAAATGATTGTAAAATAAGTCACTATTGAGATTGCTACATCTGTTTCTTATTCGGGCATGGTGGACTTGGATAAATCTATCTCCATCGAGAAAAAATAAGGGAACATGGTCAGGTTTGAACAATTTTGTAATCTTATGTTTAAAAGAAACCAATGAGTCAGAATCACGGATATCAGTGTCTAACTCGTTCCATAATTTAATAGATGACGGTATGGCGGAGGAAGCATATATTTTAAGGCGACGTGCCACCGTAGCATAGTCTAGATTATTTCTCAAGAAGTATGGGTTTGAGTCCGAAACAGTATTTGGGAAAAGTCCACTTAAATGATTTGGAAGTTCACCGTACTTGTATTTGTACACAAGGGTTAATTTTTGAATGTTTCTCCTTATTGATAAGTCCACCCAGCCAATCTCTTTTAGAAGGTTAGCTATTGATACTGATCTAGTTAGACCAGTGACAATACGCGCAGCATCGATCTGTATTTGTTCAAGCATTTCCTTTTCATAAGTAGTACAATTGTCCCAAACAATGGATGCGTATTCCAGGATAGGTCTCATGTATGAACTATATATTTGGTTTAACGGTGTCCTCTTTAATTTGAATTTTAACATACGCATTGCACCTAAGACTTTAGACGCAGATGCTGCTATGTTTAGAATATGATTATGCCAAGTACCATCGTCGCTAAGTGTAACACCAAGGTGTTTATGAGTTTGAACAAAATTAAGTTGTGTGTTCTGAAAATACAGAGTAGTGATTATGTGATTATTTTTGCTAAGAGACATGAACATAACTTCTGTTTTAGCCGGATTAAATTGAACCAACCATCGCCTTGCCCAAGTGGCAATACTATCAAGATCCTGGTTAATGATTTCTTGTATGTGTAGATTATCATTTGAACTGACTGCAATGGAACTATCATCGGCGAACAGTCTAGTAATGCTATGAAGTGAGTCAGCAATATCATTTACGTAGATAAAAAATAATAGAGGTCTAAGAACCGAGCCCTGGGGAACTCCAGCATTTAAAATGTTCTCCTCTGAAAAAGAAGAATTTACACACACCCTTTGTGTTCTATTCTTTAAGTAATTTGACAACCATTTGATTATATCTTCAGAAACACCATTATTGTCTAAGCTTAAATAGAAGACCTTTGTGCCACACCCTATCGAATGCTTTACTTATATCGCAAAGAACAATGCAGGTGGATTTTCTCTCATCGAAGGCTTTGCATATCTGGTTATAAATGTCAATAAGTTGATAAACAGTTGAGTGTCCTGGTAAAAACCCGGATTGATTCACGTATATAAGTTCATATTCGTGTAAATAATTATAAATATGTAAAAAAATAGGTCTATAATTTGAAGATAAAGATTTGTCTCCCTTTGCTGATTTCCAACACTCCGGATATTGAGATAAATGTATCTATTAAACAGCATTGATAAAGGAAGACCAATCAAAAGGCGTGTTTCTTTTAACATTCTATGACTGATTTGGTCCGGCCCACTTGCCTTATTGATAACCAAGTTTGACAAAATATCGATTACGTCTTGTTCAGATATATTAAACTGATTGAATGAATTGTTTGATTTAAGCGTGAACAAGGGTAAATATGCATTTGAATCATCTATGGTCGATATAGAGACAAAGAAAATCATTAAGTACTTTGGCCTTATCTTCGTCTGTGAACGCTAACGAGTCTGTACTATTCAACAGAGGTAGGATGGAATCGCAACTTGTTGAATTTTCTTTGACTAGTACTCACGCGGGTTGTTTGACTTCGCATCATTTAGTGTAAGCTCAATATTATTAAAGAAAATTTATGTTGCACGTTTCTTCATATTGTTGACCTTGTTGCGAAGTGACTTGTATGAAATACAATCCTTTAATTTTCCGCTAGATGTAGCTATTTTCTTTTGCCTGTCACGTTGTCTAGATGATAACCTTATTTCGGAATTATACCACGGTTTATCATTTGGTCTTACAATATCTAATTTTGAAGGAATACATGATTTGCATAACTCAATGAATGTGTTAGTAAAATTTGACGCGGCTATGTTAATGTCCTCCTGATTTATGAATGACCAGTCAGTTGTGTGAACTTTTTCATTTAGTTCAACAAAATTTGCTCTTTTGTAATTCCAAACTCTGCGTGTAAACGGGGCATTAGGTCGAAGGTTTATTTGAATGAATACATATGTTCCGTAGTGGTCACTGATATTTGCATCTGTTTTTAAACACTTCTGAATGAAGGCATTGGATATTATTAGAGACAGCAATTGGATCAATCAAGGTACTCGAATGAGTACTCACGCGTGTTGGTTCAGTGATTACATTACGCATATTGTTCACTAATAAAATATCACGAAATTTAGTATTGTTTAAGTTTAACTGATCTTCATTAACGTCTCCAGCTATCACTAAGTTGCTTGATAAATCAAGGGCATCATCAATACAAATGTTAAATCGTTCCAAAAATGTAACAGGACAATTAGGCTGTCGATAAACGTTGCAAAGTAGGTATGACTTTGTTTCATCTTTAAATTCAATCCATATTGATTCGGGAAGTATATTTTCCAAGTGTAATATAAAGCCTAGAATGATACATTGATAATACATATACGAGCAGACCTCCAGAATGTGTAGTCTTATCTTTCCTATAAAATAACCCAAACCCGTCTAATTGTAGACTATCATCATTAATGTCAAAAGACAATTTAGTTTCAGTAAAACACAGGATTCCATAATCAAGAAAGTTGTTTTTAACATATTCCAGCTTATTTCTAATACTGCGGATATTTTGGTGGAAAATGGACATCGATGCAAAACTAAATTCAGGCCCCGGATTTTCTTCAATATCACCGGACATTAAAAGCAAACATTTCAAGAACAGTAAATAGTACAAAGCACTTACGTGCTGATGATCGTAATGCATATTGTATATATCTTAATATGACAAGAAACGAAATGTACATATCATGGATTAGTCTCGATTTGAAGATGTATGTTTTCTGGAATCTCTGCCTGCAATTATTGAACAGCCCAATGGTTGATCTATATGAAATTAAATCATTCACCTAAAGTGAAACAAGGTACATAGAAATATGATGAACCAATGGGCCAGGTACACACTGTATATAGCGCAAAACGATGAGGACACCGACGGGACACATGGACTAGGGGGAAACAGCGGTGGGTAAATTAGCAAAGAAAACATATTCAAAGAAAAGGGGAAAAAGAAAGACATCATTTCCTGAAATGGATACATATATAAAACGGACTAATGATTAACAATCGTAACGAATGTTAGCGAAATGAGAATAAAATTAAATAAACATATGACACAGTTACCTATCGTAGATTTCTTAAACATTTGATAGCAACTACCGTTGCTCGGGAATTGAGAGAAACCTATATGCACAAAGAAAGCCAATTACCTGCTTAAACACATACTACAGCATGATAATTATAAACACAGTTTCGCTCTACAGTAACGTTCACAATATACATGCATGTACTACAAGATGAATTCAATCAGATGTAGTAGTATTACTAACAATTGCTGAGGATACAAAAAGAAAGAAATATGTAGTAACATCAAAGTTTTCATAAAATACAGTAATAAGGTATCTTTTGAATTTCATATTGAAGCTAAATTTATACTAATTCTTCATAAATCAAAGATACACTGTCACGCTTGACAATAATATACAATGTTTCAATAGCATATGTTCGGAAGATACAAACACACAAACATGCAAAACGATATTAATTTGTAAATTACATTGTGTACCGCTGACTGTATATATACTAATACACGGCTTGCACACTTTTAGGATGCCAGTGGGTACTGGAAAACTACATAAAACGAAAACACGTGTCATACTAGTATTATAGACAAGTTTTTATAATAAGTAAGTGAACTCAAACGGTATAATATAAACTTCTAAATCATTCGGATTTCACGATGACAATTAATGACAAATTTCCGTCTGTATGGATTTAAGAGTGTACAAAAGGATTATAAACATAAATCCAGGTAAGTGGCGTATACATATATGTATCTGACACGTGATCCAAGTATTATATTATATATCAATGACACAGCTGAATGAACGTACGTGATTGTGTATTATTTGCCTTTATATAGCACGCTAGGTATGTTTATCAAAAATGCACTCTAGTCTGAGTGAGGAACAGGGATGTGTGCACATGTGATGGCATTGATCGCTTCCATGTATCTCACAATGCGACCGGTGGAAGCATTATTTTGTTGCACATAAATGCTACATCCAGCTACCCAACAGTTTGCAATGATTTGTTCACGCTTCCTTGTCTCAAATGCAAGATGCTCCCTTTAAGGCCTGAGGTTTTCTTGAACGTAAATCCCAGCACCCATGAATTTTCTCACGTTTTAGATTCGTTGTCTAGCTTTGGAATTTGTGAATTTCACTATTACTCTTCTGTTTGCAACATTGTCTCGAACCTGGCCTTTACGATGACATTTGTCAATATCTGTATTCATAAGTGGAACATACTTAAGTGTGGCAAGATTTACCTCCACATCCTCAGTTGGTGAGCCAGTTTCGCCAATGATACCGGTGATGCCAAGGCACATCCTACGACCGTATTGGTTTAATTCGTCAAAATCGGCCTTTGTTGTTTTTGAATTCTAATTGAAGTTTAGCAACCTCATTTTTTAGTTGGGAAACATCATCTCTGAGACTCTGTGTGTCCTGGATGACAAGAGCTTTTATTTCACTCTTCACGGAATTGACTACTTCATCCTTAATGCAGAGTTGAGGTCTTTAATAAGCGATGGGGCTAGCTTAGCACTCAGCTCTTCAATTTCTTCCTGACTGAACCTCATAATGGTAGTGGGTGGGGAACAGTGAAAATTGATGGCTTCAGAATGGACAGTGTCCTCACTCTCACTCGCACTGTCAGCAGTATAGTATTCAATGTCCGGTTGTGGAACAAATTTATATTTCTTTGGCTTTGTAGTTTAATTCTGTCCAGGTGACGATTTATTACGTTTACGTCCCATTGACAATTCAGGTGAAAATGTTCTCAGTTTCTCACAGGTAACATACAGGTAAATAAAGGTAAATAAAGTTTACATACTTTTATGAGATCTAACTGATCAGTTCTTATCCTAACATTATAATGTCCATTTTAAAACAATTTCAACGCCTTTTCTCATCCAGGAAATAGGTCCAATATTAAATTTTACATCATTTGTTCACTGAAAAGATTTTATTTTTACCAAGGGCGACTAGAAATGATATTTGATTGATGCTACAGTTCTGTTAACGTTGTTGAAATGGTGACCCCTGGATCGAAAATGTGTGTGGCCCGGGAGGTCAAGTCGGCCTAAAATTGTATTTGAGTGAATCTGGTGTTGTCATATATCAAATCAAAGGTATCGATGAGGCTATCGATCTGCTGCAATGTTCATCAACATGTGATAATGACGTCATCCAAATGGCGTGAAAAAGTCAAAATGTCAACCTTTTATGAGACAAATGTCTTCTTCTGATAAACTGATCATGGAATGCTTAAGAAACTACTTGCATGATCCTTTGGCGAAGCCTTTCCAAAGTTGTTAAAACCATATAAGCAAGTTGCTTTCTCCTCAATCCTACGATTACATTATATTCCTGTTCAAACGGATTGTAACACATTCAGTTTATATTTATATAAAGCCAAAGGAATACAGTTGCTATCATACAATTGTATTCGTTACAAAATCAGTATTACACAAGTTTTGTAGTAAAGAAATCCATCCTGTTCAACAATTGAACATACTTGAACATTGTTGAACAACAAAAACTAGTATATATAAATATATATACATATGTAATAGGACGATTGAAAACGCAGTCTGTAATAAACACTCACCTAGTGTGTGTTTGGAAAGTAAAACTGTATTATAAACTGCACAAGTATGTAACATTATATACCACATCCCTTCTGGAACATATCGATATATCGTTAATGAAAGTGGTCATGTATTATCTGAACATATCTATCGTAATTTTCTTCATGTATGCAAGTCATATAGCAGCATACACATCTGGCAAAGAAGTTGGTCACGTGAAGACAATATACTTATTATGTTAAACTGAACATAAACAGCCACCGCCATAACTATTTCATGTCGGCACCAAAGCACAACTGTCAGATCACAGGTATTTGAGCCATTATCAAAATATATGCGTATTTCAGATTTCTAAAAATGGAAAAACAACTGTTGTGGAAATTATGTTTTATTACTTTATAGCAACTTATATAAGACTCATATATAACATTACAGTTCAAAAGTAGTGGCTGTCCGATTAGCGCAGTGTGTAGCGCGCTCGCTTCTCACCAATGGAACCCATCGTCACAATGCTATCAGTGACATATACTCCACTATGATATGTGTAATTCTACAAATTTATTTTAGCTCGATTGCGAAACAAGTTATTTCAACTTATATAAATCACTCTCGAGTCCTCATTCCTGATGGAATCCATCGCCACGAGGGAGAGAGAAGAGGCAACGTGGAATTTAAATGCCTTGCCTAAGGGCACAATCGTAACGGCTCCAGTGGGGCTCGAACTCCGGACCTTTCGCACCTGAAGCGAACGCGCATCCACTGCGCTATCACGACTTCCACTCCATATGTGTTAATAAACTCTCATTATATGGGACAGATGACTTATATGCCTCTAAAAATCATTCCATTAACACGTTGAAGACTTTCGCACTTAACTACATTATGAATATACATATTGGTGATACATTTCAGACTAGCAGGGAACATATTTCTATATCATGGGAGTGAGACCAATTGATCGTTATCGCCGTATGTGTTAAAATAATACAAATTAAAATGTCTATATTTTTAAATAAACGACTGAAAATGTTTTCTCTATATAATTTATTGCTCAAAAAAGTTGCCATTAAGACAATCAATATTGGCGTTCGGGTCATTTTCAAGGGAGATAATCCGCATAAAATAAGCAGGCTGAAAAGTTGGACATATATCCAGAAAACAAATACTAACTAGTCTTTAAATCAAAATAAAATGAAACAAGAACGATGTTTTGCAACGATAGATAGAAAGTTTATTACAAAGCATAATAGTTCTACATGTATACAACATAGTATTACATAGCATATCAACGGTAGCACAGCCATTGTGTTAACATCAATATGGTTTATTGGGAGGGCAATAGTTAATGTTGGTATAATTTGTTGCCCAGCCCATTTGCTCATAGATTATTATTGTCAGTGTTCAAGTAGAAACATAGATTTATAGTTATTTTATTTTGTTTTTATATGTATCATCTTTATATTTGCAATTGTATAGTATATAAAAGTTTCTATTGTATTAAGAACATAAAAAAGCAATAAAATATTATTAAAGTAATGGTAGCACAATATGTGCATATTTATACATTTACGACGTTTTTGCTTATCATTTTTAAAACAAGGCTTTTATTTTAAAATATGTTGGTATGCCAAAATTAGATTATTATTGCAGATATAAGACTGAGTATTGCTTTGAACCATATTTGGATATTCTACCAAGTGATGTGATCAACTAAGAATATTATTAACTTGTATGAGATTATCGTCATACAGTCTAGAAATTGAAATAGGCCGGTACAATAATGTTGACAGACAAAATAGAGTGTGTAAACTCTGTTCACAAAATAAGGTAGAATCCGAATTTCACTTTATGGTGTGCTGCCCATTGTATACATTTATAAGATCAAACTATCTGGGCAGGTGTTCCTGGCCCACTACTCAAACATTCAACGTGTTAATGTCAATAAAAAATAGAAAATGTTTGCTGAATATTGCACGATTTGTGAAAGAAGCGATATGCCTACGTAAAAATACTCTTCGAAATTAAATTAGATGTGTCTACTGATCTTTTACTGTACTGATGTGTTTGTGTGTTTTGTTATTTGTATAAATTGTATATTTATTGTCATGTGTATATATTTATTGTCTTTGCCATAAGTTAGTGAACTTGTAAATGGCCAAAGGCAAATGTGTTGCCGATTGCTAATAAACTTGAAACATGAAACTTGGTATTTGATCACAATGAAGTGCAGGTCATTCATTAAAATCGAAAATCGCCGAGCGTACAACGGCCAGAGGTAATACGGCGTAATACGAGACCGAGGGTGGAGGTGTCTAGGTTGACCGCGTATACATATAAACTATTATGTCAGAACTGCATGGGGCGTATCAATGCAATCGGCTGCCTATGCGTTGTAAAATAAATAAAGTTTAAACTTTTTTTACGTGCAAATGTACCCAAGTTCTCAAATATGCAAACTAATTTGTAACTGTCATGCCCCAGTAATTCCTATTTTTCGTTTCGGTAGGCATTGAGATATATGACAATTAACTCTTACTTCTACCTGAGAACAGGAACAGTTTAATATGTCATACAGCGTTTCGTCCGGGAAGGGTATCACATATGCAGCGTAAGCCCAGTTGTTGGGACTTGACCTACGACACTCGGTGATACAATGTTCGAAAGTGAACACTGGCGATGGCGTATTATGTCATCACAGACATACGTGTATGCTAGAGCACATAGAAAACGCACACCTACATTATATGATTATGATTACATGAACACGAAATACGGATAATAAGGATTCCATCATAGATTATCACATCGTTATCACAAAACACAAACTGAACAATTAAAATTATTCAAAAATGTGTGTGTGTTTTACGTTTATTTATCGTCGCTACCGGTTGCCCACATGAGCGACGCCTCCTGAAGAGATTAGTCATTTTAGATGTTTGGAGGATAGTGCAATGATACAGACAGAGACCCATTCCAGGTTCTCCTCTGGTTCTTTTACGCGTACGGTGTAAAGCACCGACACGAGATCTCGGTTTAACGTCCCATCTGAAAGACTGTTAATTTTATTAGGGTCAGACGGGGGATCGAACCTGCGATCCCTTGATTACCAGTTCCAAAATTTATATAGTTATTGTTTTTCACGTAAAAACACACTTATCCGAAGTGTGCGTTTTCTATGTATATAATTATTATTACAAAACTACGTCCATGTCGTATTACCACTGAAACGATCGAACTATTAAGTAATCATGTAATTAAAATATATATCTCCATTCGGTATGATGTTATTGGTTATCGGCACTGGGATCAATATTAGTATTAATTTATGTTGGTGCCGACGATTGACAACATTGTACAATATGTACCATGTACAATCAATGTAAAAATAGATGACAAGATTCTACATTATATTAAAATCCATATTCTTATAACATGTTGCTGTACTCGCTTTTTAATCTAGGGCCGGGTGTTGAATGTTAATTGGTGTTGTTAATATGCTTTTGTTAGTATGTACATGTCACAATAATAAATCATTTACTTACTTACTTTTGCTTGCTTGCTCACTCACTAACTCACTCATTCACTCAGCCACTGACATTTCGTGCCCAAGCTATTTTGTTTCGATACAATTCAAAGTATTGTAACATCATTTTGTAAATATGCCGCATTAATCATAGATCATACTACATTGGCTAATCATGTTATATACCGGTATTGCTGGGTACCAATTCATATACTATACATGTTATATACCGGTATTGCTGGGTACCAATTCATATACTAAACATGTTATATACCGGTATTGCTGGGTACCAATTCATATACTAAAAATGTTATATACCGGTATAGCTGGGTACCAATTCATATACTAAACATGTTATATACCGGTATTGCTGGGTACCAATTCATATAATAAACATGTTATATCCGGTATTGCGGGGTACAATTCATAAACTAAACATGTTATATACCGGTATTGCTGGGTACCAATTCATATACTAAACATGTTATATACCGGTATTGCGGGGTACCAATTCATATACTAAACATGTTATATACCGGTATTGCTGGGTACCAATTCATATACTAAACATGTTATATACCGGTATTGCGGGGTACCAATTCATATACTAAACATGTTATATACCGGTATTGCTGGGTACCAATTCATATACTAAACATGTTATATACCGGTATTGCGGGGTACCAATTCATATACTAAACATGTTATATACCGGTATTGCGGGGTACCAATTCATATACTAAACATGTTATATACCGGTATTGCTGGGTACCAATTCATATACTAAACATGTTATATACCGGTATTGCGGGGTAACAATTCATATATAAACAGTTAAGTTATATACCGGTATTGCTGGGTACCAATTCATAAACTAAACATGTTATATACCGGTATTGCTGGGTACCAATTCATATACTAAACATGTTATATACTGGTATTGCTTGGTACCAATTCATATACTAAACATGTTATATACCGGTATTGCTGGGTACCAATTCATATACTAAACATGTTATATACCAGTATTGCTTGGTACCAATTCATATACTAAACATGTTATATACCGGTATTGCTGGGTACCAATTCATATACTAAACATGTTATATACCGGTGTTGCGGGGTACCAATTCATATACTAAATATTTTATATACCGGTATTGCTTGGTACCAATTCATATATTAAACATGTGATTTACCGGTATTGCTGGATACCAATTCATATTGGTGCCAATGAAATGGCTGAAGGAAATTCAAAAGATGCACTTAATCTTAGACTAGAAAGGACAACGTATAACATATCAAACCCTGATTCAAGACAGTTCTTGCTAAACATACGTCAACATGTGAACTACAATCATGGACTAATACACACTTCCACAAAGTCCAGTCATATAACCCAAATATTGGTGAATCTTATTCTGTTTATAGCTAAACTATAATCACGACGTAGACTGGTTCCGTTATACTCGCATAGTTCTAACGAAAAGGGAGTATCCACCATGGTGTATACCATGTATCATTCCTCCATAAATGTCGAACATAATTGATTGACTGTGTATGTTTACATGACCCCGCCCCCTATATATATGTGTGTTAAATTCCATACATATATGCACCTGACCAACAGTCTGTATGTATCACCTAGCTAACCCCTACTAAGTGTGTCAAAGTGTGATCACGGGGTCATATTAACCCCACTGTATGGGTCACATACTTTACATTGACTTTCATTGTAAAATTCAATTGATAATTTGCACGTGACACCACCACTACGAATGTCCTAATGGTGAGCCTATGGACATAATTGACTCCACTTCAAATAAAGCTTAATTAATAGGAGTATAATTATAAATAAAATTTGATGCACATGTTTAAAAACGTCACTTTATTTTACTACGACTTGCTTACGTAAAGCGTCAATGTAACGTATGACTGTAGTAATGTGAGTAGATACACTTGTACTTAAGTAAGATTAACCATAAATATCCGTCATTGTATCACCATGTAGGATGCAGACTATGGCACAATCCTGACGTCACATAGCTCGTAATCATCGCTTGGAGTTCCCTTATGAAACAGCAGGAGACTAACGTCAGCGCACGTCACAGTGTCGTAGCAGGCGCACACATATGTGCATGACGTTGTGGATGAGGAATCCAGTATGCACTTTTTACGAGTACCTTCGAATTTCAAGGTGCTGGAATCTTTAGGATACATTACCTAAAAGGGAACAATTTATGAAAGAAGAACATTAAATATCAGTCTATGCTCGCAAACACACCAATTTAGTAAAATAGCCGTATGTATATTTTTGCTGCTTAATGACATTGATGGCGATATTAATACACACACAAAGATGAGTACGGAAGATCATCAACTGCATCAATCATTTATTTTATATCTTTCGTCATTACATTTACAATCTAATAATTATATGCATTTATGTAATCAGATTGTAGTTATGTAAGAAGGTTGTATTTATGTAATCAGCTTGTATTTATGTAACAGGGTTGTATTTATGTAACTAGCTTGTATTTATGTAACAACTTGTATTATGTAAGCAAGTTGTATTTATGTAACTAGGTTGTATTTATGTAACTAGCTTGTATTTATGTAACTAGGTTGTATTTATGTAACCAGCTTGTATTTATGTAACTAAGTTGTATTTATGTAACCAGGTTGTATTTATGTAACCAGGTTGTATTTATGTAACTAGCTTGTATTTATGTAACTAGCTTGTATTTATGTAACTAGCTTGTATTTATGTAACAAGGCTGTATTTATGTAACTAGCTTGTATTTATGTAACTAGCTTGTATTTATGTAACTAGCTTGTATTTATGCAACTAGCTTGTATTTATGCAACTAAGTTGTATTTATGTAACCAGGTTGTATTTATGTAACTAGCTTGTATTTATGTAACTAGCTTGTATTTATGTACCCAGCTTGTATTTATGTAACCAGCTTGTATTTATGTAACTAAGTTGTAATTATGTAACCAGGTTGTATTTATGTAACTAGCTTGTATTTATGTAACCAGTTGTATTTATGTAACTAGCTTGTATTTATGTAACCAGCTTGTATTTATGTAACTAGCTTGTATTTATGTAACTAAGTTGTATTTATGTAACTAGCTTGTATTTATGTAACTAGCTTGTATTTATGTACCCAGCTTGTATTTATGTAACTAGCTTGTATTTATGTAACAAGGCTGTATTTATGTAACTAGCTTGTATTTATGTAACTAGCTTGTATTTATGTAACCAGCTTGTATTTATGTAACCAGCTTGTATTTATGTAACTAAGTTGCAATTATGTAACCAGGTTGTATTTATGTAACTAGCTTGTATTTATGTAACCAGCTTGTATTTATGTACCCAGCTTGTATTTATGTAACAAGGCTGTATTTATGTAACTAGCTTGTATTTATGTAACTAGCTTGTATTTATGCAACTAAGTTGTATTTATGTAACCAGGTTGTATTTATGTAACCAGGTTGTATTTATGTAACTAGCTTGTATTTATGTAACTAGCTTGTATTTATGTAACTAAGTTGTATTTATGTAACCAGGTTGTATTTATGTAACCAGGTTGTATTTATGTAACTAGCTTGTATTTATGTAACCAGCTTGTATTTATGTAACTAGCTTGTATTTATGTAACCAGCTTGTATTTATGTAACTAGCTTGTATTTATGTAACAAGCTTGTATTTATGTAACTAGCTTGTATTATGTAACACTTGTATTATTAGTTGTATTTATGTAACCAGGTTGTATTTATGTAACTAGCTTGTATTTATGTAACTAGCTTGTATTTATGTACCCAGCTTGTATTTATGTAACCAGCTTGTATTTATGTAACTAGGTTGTATTATGTAACCAGCTTGTATTTATGTAACTAGCTTGTATTATAACTAGCTTGTATTTATGTACACTTGTATTTATGTAACAGTTGTTTATGTAACTAGCTTGTATTTATGTAACCAGCTTGTATTTATGTAACTAGCTTGTATTTATGTAACTAGCTTGTATTTATGTAACTAGCTTGTATTTATGTAACTAGCTTGTATTTATGTAACTAGCTTGTATTTATGTAACTAGCTTGTATTTATGTAACCAGCTTGTATTTATGTAACCAGCTTGTATTTATGTAACTAGCTTGTATTTATGTAACTAGCTTGTATTTATGTAACCAGCTTGTATTTATGTAACTAGCTTGTATTTATGTAACTAGTTGTATTATGTAACCAGTTGTATTTATGTAACTAGCTTGTATTTATGCAACTAAGTTGTATTTATGTAACCAGGTTGTATTTATGTAACCAGGTTGTATTTATGTAACTAGCTTGTATTTATGTAACTAGCTTGTATTTATGCAACTAAGTTGTATTTATGTAACCAGGTTGTATTTATGTAACCAGGTTGTATTTATGTAACTAGCTTGTATTTATGTACCCAGCTTGTATTTATGTAACTAGCTTGTATTTATGTAACAAGGCTGTATTTATGTAACCAGCTTGTATTTATGTACCCAGCTTGTATTTATGTAACTAGCTTGTATTTATGTAACAATGCTGTATTTATGTAACTAGCTTGTATGTATGTAACTAGCTTGTATTTATGTAACTAGCTTGTATGTATGCAACTAGCTTGTGTTTATGCAACTAAGTTGTATTTATGTAACCAGGTTATATTTATGTAACTAGCTTGTATTTATGTAACTAGCTTGTATGTATGTACCCAGCTTGTATTTATGTAACCAGCTTGTATTTATGTAACTAAGTTGTAATTATGTAACCAGGTTGTATTTATGTAACTAGCTGGTATTTATGAAACTAGCTTGTATTTATGTAACTAACTTGTATTTATGTACCCAGCTTGTATTTATGTAACTAGCTTGTATTTATGTAACTAGCTTGTATTTATGTAACTAGCTTGTATTTATGTAACAAGGCTGTATTTATGTAACTAGGTTGTATTTATGTAACTAGCTTGTATTTATGTAACTAGCTTGTATTTATGTAACTAGCTTGTATTTATGTAACCAGCTTGTATTTATGTAACCAGCTTGTATTTATGTAACTAGCTTGTATTTATGTAACAAGGTTGTATTTATGTAACTAGCTTGTATTTATGTAACTAGCTTGTATTTATGTAACTAGCTTGTATTTATGTAACTAAGTTGTATTTATGTAACTAGCTTGTATTTATGTAACTAGCTTGTATTTATGTACCCAGCTTGTATTTATGTAACTAGCTTGTATTTATGTAACAAGGTTGTATTTATGTAACTAGCTTGTATTTATGTAACTAGCTTGTATATTTATGTAACCAGCTTGTATTTATGTAACTAGTTGTATTTATGTAACCAGTTGTATTTATGTAACCAGCTTGTATTTATGTAACTAGCTTGTATTTATGTAACTAGCTTGTATTTATGTAACTAGCTTGTATTTATGTAACCAGCTTGTATTTATGTAACCAGCTTGTATTTATGTAACTAGCTTGTATTTATGTAACTAGCTTGTATTTATGTAACCAGCTTGTATTTATGTAACCAGCTTGTATTTATGTAACTAAGTTGTAATTATGTAACCAGGTTGTATTTATGTAACTAGCTGGTATTTATGTAACTAGCTTGTATTTATGTAACTAGCTTGTATTTATGTAACTAGCTTGTATTTATGTAACTAGCTTGTATTTATGTAACTAGCTTGTATTTATGTAACTAGGTTGTATTTATGTAACTAGCTTGTATTTATGTAACTAGCTTGTATTTATGTAACTAGCTTGTATTTATGTAACTAGGTTGTATTTATGTAACTAGCTTGTATTTATGTAACTAGCTTGTATTTATGTAACCAGCTTGTATTTATGTAACTAGCTTGTATTTATGTAACTAGGTTGTATTTATGTAACTAGCTTGTATTTATGTAACTAGCTTGTATTTATGTAACCAGCTTGTATTTATGTAACTAGCTTGTATTTATGTAACTAGGTTGTATTTATGTAACTAGCTTGTATTTATGTAACTAGCTTGTATTTATGTAACAGGTTGTATTTATGTAACTAGCTTGTATTTATGTAACTAGCTTGTATTTATGTAACTAGCTTGTATTTATGTAACTAGGTTGTATTTATGTAACTAGCTTGTATTTATGTAACTAGCTTGTATTTATGTAACCAGCTTGTATTTATGTAACTAGCTTGTATTTATGTAACCAGGTTGTATTTATGTAACTAGCTTGTATTTATGTAACTAGCTTGTATTTATGTAACTAGCTTGTATTTATGTAACCAGCTTGTATTTATGTAACTAAGTTGTATTTATGTAACCAGGTTGTATTTATGTAACTAGCTTGTATTTATGTAACCAGCTTGTATTTATGTAACTAGCTTGTATTTATGTAACCAGCTTGTATTTATGTAACTAGCTTGTATTTATGTAACCAGGTTGTATTTATGTAACTAGCTTGTATTTATGTAACTAGCTTGTATTTATGTAACTAGCTTGTATTTATGTAACTAGCTTGTATTTATGTAACCAGGTTGTATTTATGTAACTAGCTTGTATTTATGTAACCAGGTTGTATTTATGTAACTAGCTTGTATTTATGTAACTAGCTTGTATTTATGTAACTAGCTTGTATTTATGTAACTAGCTTGTATTTATGTAACTAGCTTGTATTTATGTAACTAGCTTGTATTTATGTAACCAGGTTGTATTTATGTAACCAGGTTGTATTTATGTAACTAGCTTGTATTTATGTAACTAGCTTGTATTTATGTACCCAGCTTGTATTTATGTAACCAGCTTGTATTTATGTAACTAAGTTGTATTTATGTAACCAGGTTGTATTTATGTAACTAGCTTGTATTATAACATGTATTTATGTAACTAGCTTGTATTTATGTAACTAGCTTGTATTTATGTAACTAGCTTGTATTTATGTAACCAGGTTGTATTTATGTAACCAGCTTGTATTTATGTAACTAGCTTGTATTTATGTAACTAGCTTGTATTTATGTAACCAGCTTGTATTTATGTAACTAGCTTGTATTTATGTAACCAGGTTGTATTTATGTAACTAGCTGGTATTTATGTAACTAGCTTGTATTTATGTAACTAGCTTGTATTTATGTAACCAGGTTGTATTTATGTAACTAGCTTGTATTTATGTAACTAGCTTGTATTTATGTAACCAGCTTGTATTTATGTAACCAGCTTGTATTTATGTAACTAAGTTGTATTTATGTAACCAGGTTGTATTTATGTAACTAGCTTGTATTTATGTAACTAGCTTGTATTTATGTAACTAGCTTGTATTTATGTAACCAGGTTGTATTTATGTAACCAGCTTGTATTTATGTAACGTTGTATTTATGTAACTAGCTTGTATTTATGTAACTAGGTTGTATTTATGTAACTAGCTTGTATTTATGTAACTAGCTTGTATTTATGTAACCAGCTTGTATTTATGTAACTAGCTTGTATTTATGTAACAAGGTTGTATTTATGTAACTAGCTTGTATTTATGTAACTAGCTTGTATTTATGTAACTAAGTTGTATTTATGTAACCAGCTTGTATTTATGTAACTAAGTTGTATTTATGTAACCAGGTTGTATTTATGTAACTAGCTTGTATTTATGTAACTAGCTTGTATTTATGTAACCAGCTTGTATTTATGTAACCAGGTTGTATTTATGTAACTAGCTTGTATTTATGTAACCAGCTTGTATTTATGTAACTAGCTTGTATTTATGTAACTAGCTTGTATTTATGTAACTAGCTTGTATTTATGTAACCAGGTTGTATTTATGTAACCAGGTTGTATTTATGTAACTAGCTTGTATTTATGTAACTAGCTTGTATTTATGTACCCAGCTTGTATTTATGTAACCAGCTTGTATTTATGTAACTAAGTTGTAATTATGTAACCAGGTTGTATTTATGTAACTAGCTTGTATTTATGTAACTAGCTTGTATTTATGTAACTAGCTTGTATTTATGTAACCAGGTTGTATTTATGTAACTAGCTTGTATTTATGTAACCAGGTTGTATTTATGTAACTAGCTGGTATTTATGTAACTAGCTTGTATTTATGTAACTAGCTTGTATTTATGTAACCAGGTTGTATTTATGTAACCAGGTTGTATTTATGTAACCTGGTTGTATTTATGTAACTAGCTTGTATTTATGTAACTAGCTTGTATTTATGTAACCAGCTTGTATTTATGTAACCAGCTTGTATTTATGTAACTAAGTTGTATTTATGTAACCAGGTTGTATTTATGTAACTAGCTGGTATTTATGTAACTAGCTTGTATTTATGTAACTAGCTTGTATTTATGTAACCAGGTTGTATTTATGTAACCAGCTTGTATTTATGTAACTAGCTTGTATTTATGTAACCAGCTTGTATTTATGTAACTAGCTTGTATTTATGTAACTAGCTTGTATTTATGTAACCAGCTTGTATTTATGTAACTAGCTTGTATTTATGTAACCAGGTTGTATTTATGTAACTAGCTTGTATTTATGTAACTAGCTTGTATTTATGTAACTAGCTTGTATTTATGTAACTAGCTTGTATTTATGTAACTAGCTTGTATTTATGTAACTAAGTTGTATTTATGTAACCAGGTTGTATTTATGTAACCAGGTTGTATTTATGTAACTAGCTTGTATTTATGTAACTAGCTTGTATTTATGTAACTAGCTTGTATTTATGTAACCAGCTTGTATTTATGTAACTAAGTTGTATTTATGTAACCAGCTTGTATTTATGTAACTAGCTTGTATTTATGTAACTAGCTTGTATTTATGTAACTAGCTTGTATTTATGTAACTAGGTTGTATTTATGTAACTAGCTTGTATTTATGTAACTAGCTTGTATTTATGTAACCAGCTTGTATTTATGTAACTAGCTTGTATTTATGTAACAAGGTTGTATTTATGTAACTAGCTTGTATTTATGTAACTAGCTTGTATTTATGTAACTAGCTTGTATTTATGAACTAAGTTGTATTTATGTAACCAGGTTGTATTTATGTAACCAGGTTGTATTTATGTAACTAGCTTGTATTTATGTAACTAGCTTGTATTTATGTAACCAGCTTGTATTTATGTAACTAGCTTGTATTTATGTAACTAGCTTGTATTTATGTAACTAGCTTGTATTTATGTAACTAGCTTGTATTTATGTAACTAGCTTGTATTTATGTAACTAGCTTGTATT
>CM026404.1:35460618-35553896 GCA_014843695.1 Archivesica marissinica | reverse complement strand
TATATATATACTATATGTCGGTATGGGTGTATGTACGTATATATATACTATATGTCGGTATGGGTGTATGTACGTATATGTATACTATATGTCGGTATGGGTGTATGTACGTATATATATATACTATATGTCGGTATGGGTGTATGTACGTATATATATACTATATGTTTGTATGGGTGTATGTACGTATATATATACTATATGTCGGTATGGGTGTATGTACGTATATATACTATATGTCGGTATGGGTGTATGGGTGTATGTACGTATATATATACTATATGTCGGTATGGGTGTATGTACGTATATATGTATACTATATGTCTGTATGGGTGTATGTACGTATATGTATACTATATGTCGGTATGGGTGTATGTACGTATATGTATACTATATGTCGGTATGGGTGTATGTACGTATATGTATACTATATGTCGGTATGGGTGTATGTACGTATATATATACTATATGTTTGTATGGGTGTATGTACGTATATGTATACTATATGTTTGTATGGGTGTATGTACGTATATATATACTATATGTCGGTATGGGTGTATGTACGTATATATATACTATATGTCGGTATGGGTGTATGTACGTATATATATACTATATGTCGGTATGGGTGTATGTACGTATATGTATACTATATGTCGGTATGGGTGTATGTACGTATATATATACTATATGTCGGTATGGGTGTATGTACGTATATGTATACTATATGTCGGTATGGGTGTATGTACGTATATATATACTATATGTTTGTATGGGTGTATGTACGTATATATATACTATATGTCGGTATGGGTGTATGTACGTATATATATACTATATGTCGGTATGGGTGTATGTACGTATATGTATACTATATGTCGGTATGGGTGTATGTACGTATATGTATACTATATGTCGGTATGGGTGTATGTACGTATATATATACTATATGTCGGTATGGGTGTATGTACGTATATGTATACTATATGTCGGTATGGGTGTATGTACGTATATGTATACTATATGTCGGTATGGGTGTATGTACGTATATGTATACTATATGTCGGTATGGGTGTATGTACGTATATGTATACTATATGTCGGTATGGGTGTATGTACGTATATGTATACTATATGTCGGTATGGGTGTATGTACGTATATATATACTATATGTTTGTATGGGTGTATGTACGTATATGTATACTATATGTTGTATGGGTGTATGTACGTATATATATACTATATGTTTGTATGGGTGTATGTACGTATATATATACTATATGTCGGTATGGGTGTATGTACGTATATATATATAATATGTCGGTATGGGTGTATGTACGTATATATATACTATATGTTTGTATGGGTGTATGTACGTATATATATACTATATGTCGGTATGGGTGTATGTACGTATATATATACTATATGTCGGTATGGGTGTATGTACGTATATATATACTATATGTCGGTATGGGTGTATGTACGTATATATTATACTATATGTCGGTATGGGTGTATGTACGTATATATATACTATATGTTTGTATGGGTGTATGTACGTATATATATACTATATGTCGGTATGGGTGTATGTACGTATATATATACTATATGTTTGTATGGGTGTATGTACGTATATATATACTATATGTCGGTATGGGTGTATGTACGTATATATATATACTATATGTCGGTATGGGTGTATGTACGTATATATATACTATATGTCGGTATGGGTGTATGTACGTATATATATACTATATGTCGGTATGGGTGTATGTACGTATATGTATACTATATGTCGGTATGGGTGTATGTACGTATATGTATACTATATGTCGGTATGGGTGTATGTACGTATATGTATACTATATGTCGGTATGGGTGTATGTACGTATATATATACTATATGTTTGTATGGGTGTATGTACGTATATGTATACTATATGTCGGTATGGGTGTATGTACGTATATATATACTATATGTCGGTATGGGTGTATGTACGTATATGTATACTATATGTCGGTATGGGTGTATGTACGTATATATATATCTATATGTCGGTATGGGTGTATGTACGTATATATATACTATATGTCGGTATGGGTGTATGTACGTATATATATACTATATGTCGGTATGGGTGTATGTACGTATATGTATACTATATGTCGGTATGGGTGTATGTACGTATATGTATACTATATGTCGGTATGGGTGTATGTACGTATATGTATACTATATGTTTGTATGGGTGTATGTACGTATATATATACTATATGTTTGTATGGGTGTATGTACGTATATGTATACTATATGTCGGTATGGGTGTATGTACGTATATGTATACTATATGTCGGTATGGGTGTATGTACGTATATGTATACTATATGTCGGTATGGGTGTATGTACGTATATGTATACTATATGTCGGTATGGGTGTATGTACGTATATGTATACTATATGTCGGTATGGGTGTATGTACGTATATGTATACTATATGTCGGTATGGGTGTATGTACGTATATGTATACTATATGTCGGTATGGGTGTATGTACGTATATGTATACTATATGTCGGTATGGGTGTATGTACGTATATGTATACTATATGTCGGTATGGGTGTATGTACGTATATGTATACTATATGTCGGTATGGGTGTATGTACGTATATATATACTATATGTTTGTATGGGTGTATGTACGTATATATATACTATATGTTTGTATGGGTGTATGTACGTATATATATACTATATGTTTGTATGGGTGTATGTACGTATATATATACTATATGTCGGTATGGGTGTATGTACGTATATATATATACTATATGTCGGTATGGGTGTATGTACGTATATATATACTATATGTCGGTATGGGTGTATGTACGTATATATATATACTATATGTCGGTATGGGTGTATGTACGTATATATATACTATATGTCGGTATGGGTGTATGTACGTATATATATATACTATATGTCGGTATGGGTGTATGTACGTATATATATACTATATGTCGGTATGGGTGTATGTACGTATATATATACTATATGTCGGTATGGGTGTATGTACGTATATATACTATATGTCGGTATGGGTGTATGGTGTATGTACGTATATATATACTATATGTCGGTATGGGTGTATGTACGTATATATTATACTATATGTCGGTATGGGTGTATGTACGTATATGTATACTATATGTCGGTATGGGTGTATGTACGTATATGTATACTATATGTCGGTATGGGTGTATGTACGTATATGTATACTATATGTCGGTATGGGTGTATGTACGTATATATATACTATATGTTTGTATTGGTGTATGTAAGTATATGTATACTATATGTCGGTATGGGTGTATGTACGTATATATATACTATATGTCGGTATGGGTGTATGTACGTATATGTATACTATATGTCGGTATGGGTGTATGTACGTATATATATACTATATGTCGGTATGGGTGTATGTACGTATATATATACTATATGTCGGTATGGGTGTATGTACGTATATATATACTATATGTCGGTATGGGTGTATGTACGTATATGTATACTATATGTCGGTATGGGTGTATGTACGTATATATATACTATATGTCTGTATGGGTGTATGTACGTATATATATACTATATGTTTGTATGGGTGTATGTACGTATATATATACTATATGTTTGTATGGGTGTATGTACGTATATATATACTATATGTCGGTATGGGTGTATGTACGTATATATACTATATGTCGGTATGGGTGTATGTACGTATATGTATACTATATGTCGGTATGGGTGTATGTACGTATATATATACTATATGTCGGTATGGGTGTATGTACGTATATATATATATGTCGGTATGGGTGTATGTAATATGTATACTATATGTCGGTATGGGTGTATGTACGTATATGTATACTATATGTCGGTATGGGTGTATGTACGTATATGTATACTATATGTCGGTATGGGTGTATGTACGTATATATATACTATATGTTTGTATGGGTGTATGTACGTATATATATACTATATGTTTGTATGGGTGTATGTACGTATATATATACTATATGTTTGTATGGGTGTATGTACGTATATATATACTATATGTCGGTATGGGTGTATGTACGTATATATATATAATATATTTCCGTATGGGTGTATGTACGTATATATATACTATATGTTTGTATGGGTGTATGTACGTATATATATATCTATATGTCGGTATGGGTGTATGTACGTATATATATACTATATGTCGGTATGGGTGTATGTACGTATATGTATACTATATGTCGGTATGGGTGTATGTACGTATATATATATACTATATGTCGGTATGGGTGTATGTACGTATATATATACTATATGTTTGTATGGGTGTATGTACGTATATATATACTATATGTCGGTATGGGTGTATGTACGTATATATACTATATGTCGGTATGGGTGTATGTACGTATATGTATACTATATGTCGGTATGGGTGTATGTACGTATATATATACTATATGTCGGTATGGGTGTATGTACGTATATGTATACTATATGTCGGTATGGGTGTATGTACGTATATGTATACTATATGTCGGTATGGGTGTATATACGTATATGTATACTATATGTCGGTATGGGTGTATGTACGTATATATATACTATATGTTTGTATTGGTGTATGTAAGTATATGTATATTATATGTCGATATGGGTGTATGTACGTATATATATACTATATGTCGGTATGGGTGTATGTACGTATATATATACTATATGTCGGTATGGGTGTATGTACGTATATATATAATATATGACGGTATGGGTGTATGTACGTATATATATACTATATGTCGGTATGGCTGTATGTACGTATATGTATACTATATGTCGGTATAGGTGTATGTACGTATATGTATACTATATGTCGATATGGGTGTATGTACGTACATATATAATATATGTCGGTATGGGTGTATGTACGTATATATGTATACTATATGTCTGTATGGGTGTATGTACGTATATGTATGCTATATGTTTGTATGGGTGTAAGTACGTAGATATATAATATATGTTTTATGGGTGTATGTACGTATATGTATACTATATGTCGGTATAGGTGTATGTACGTATATGTATACTATATGACGATATGGGTGTATGTACGTATATATATAATATATGTCGGTATGGGTGTATGTACGTATATATGTATACTATATGTCTGTATGGGTGTATGTACGTATATGTATACTATATGTTTGTATGGGTGTAAGTACGTATATATATAAAATATGTTTTTATGGGTGTATGTACGTATATGTATACTATACGTCGGTATGCGTGTGTATACGTATATGTATACTATATGTTAGTATGGGTGTATGTACGTATATGTATATTATATGTCTGTATGGGTGTATGCACGTATATGTATACTATATGTCGGTATGGGTGTATGTACGTATATGCTCAATCTGAGTCTATGTTGCAATAAAACTCTCTGAGTATATGTTACAATAACACTATATGTACAATCACATTTACTATGCTCAATCTGAGTATATGTTGCAATAAAACTATTTGAGTATATGTTGCAATAAAACTATCTGTACACTCACATTTACTATGCTCAATCTGAGTCTATGTTGCAATAAAACTATCTGTACACTCACATTTACTATGCTCAATCTGAGTCTATGTTGCGATAAAACTATCTGTACAATCACATTTACTATGCTCAATCTGAGTCTATGTTGCGATAAAACTATCTGTACAATCACATTTACTATGCTCAATCTGAGTCTATGTTGCGATAAAACTATCTGTACAATCACATTTACTATGCTCAATCTGAGTCTATGTTGCGATAAAACTATCTGTACAATCACATTTACTATGCTCAATCTGAGTCTATGTTGCGATAAAACTATCTGTACAATCACATTTACTATGCTCAATCTGAGTCTATGTTGCGATAAAACTATCTGTACAATCACATTTACTATGCTCAATCTGAGTCTATGTTGCGATAAAACTATCTGTACAATCACATTTACTATGCTCAATCTGAGTCTATGTTGCAATAAAACAAGCTGAACAATCACATTTACTATGCTCAGTCTGAGTCTACGTTGCAATAAAACTATCTGAGTCTATGTTACAATAAAATTATATGTACAATCACATTTACTATGCTCAATCTGAGTCTATGTTGCAATCAAACTATCTGAGTCTATGTTACAATAAAATTATATGTACAATCACATTTACTAAGCTCAATCTGAGTCTATGTTGCGATTAAGCTATCTGTACAATCACATTTACTATGCTCAATCTGAGTCTATGTTGCGATAAAAATATCTGTACAATCACATTTACTATGCTAAATCTGAGTCTATGTTACAATAAAACTATCTGTACAATCACATGTACTATGCTTAGTCTGAGTCTACGTTGCAATCAAACTATCTGTACACTCACATTTACTATGCTCAATCTGAGTCTATGTTACAGTAAAACTATTTGAGTATATGTTGCAATAACACTATCTGTACAATCACATTTACTATGCTCAATCTTAGTCTATGTTGCGATAAAACTATCTGTATAATCACATTTACTATGCTTAATCTGAGTCTATGTTGCAATAAAACTATCGGAACAATCACATTTACTATGCTCAATCTGAGTCTTTGTTGCAATAAAACTATCTGAGTGTATGTTACAATAAAACTATCTGTACAATCACATTTGATATGCTCAATCTGAGTCTATGTTACAATAAAACTATCTGAGTCTATGTTACAATAACACTATCTGTACAATCACATTTACTATGCTCAATCTGAGTCTATGTTACAATACAACTATCTGAGTGTATGTTGCAATAAAACTATATGTACAATCACATTTACTATGCTCAATCTGAGTCTATGTTACAATACAACTATATGTACAATCACATTTACTCTCCACAATCTGCGTCCATGTTGCAATAAAACTATCTGGTACAATCACATTTACTATGCTCAATCTGAGTCTATGTTGCAATAAAACTATCTGTACAATCTCATTTACTATGCTCAATCTAAGTCTATGATGCGATAGAACTATCTGTACATTCACATTTACTATGCTCAATCTGAGTCTTTGTTGCAATAAAACTATCTAAGTATATTATATGTTGCAATAAAACTATCTGTACAATCACATTTAATATGCTCAATCTGAGTCTATGTTGCGATAAAACTATCTGTATAATCACATTTACTATGCTTAATCTGAGTCTATGTTGCAATAAAACTATATGTACAATCACATTTATTATGCTCAAACTGAGTCTATGTTGCAACAATACTATCTGAGTCTATGTTGCGATAAAAATATCTGTATAATCACATGTACTATGCTAAATCTGAGTCTATGTTGCAATAACACTATCAGTACAATCACATTTACTATGCTCAATTTGAGTGTATGTTGCAATAAAACTATCTGTATAATCACATGTACTATGCTTATTCTGAGTCTATGTTGCGATAAAACTATCTGTACAATCACATTTACTATGCTCAATCCGAGTCTATGTTACAATAAAACTATCTGTACAATCACATTTACTATGCTCAATCTGAGTCTATGTTACAATAAAACTATTTGAGTCTATGTTACAATACAGCTATCTGTACAATCACATTTACTATGCTCAATCTGAGTCTATGTTGCGATAAAACTATCTGTATAATCACATTTACTATGCTTAATCTGAGTCTATGTTACAATAAAACTATCTGTACAATCACATTTACTATGCTCAATCTGATTCTATGTTACAATAAAACTATCTCTATAATCACATTTACTATGCTCAATCTGAGTATATGTTGCAATAAAACTATCTGAGTCTATGTTACAATAACACTATATGTACAATCACATTTACTGTGCTCAATCTGAGTCTATGTTGCAATAAATATATCTGTTCAATCACATTTACTGTGCTCAATCTGAGTCTATGTTACAATAACACTATATGTACAATCACATTTACTATGCTCAGTCTGAGTCTATGTTGCAATAAAACTATCTGTACAATCACATTTACTATGCTCAATCTATAAAACTATCTGTACAATCACATTTACTATGCCTAATCTGAGTCTATGTTGCAATACATCTATCTGTACAATCACATTTACTATGCTCAATCTGAGTCTATGTAGCAATAAAACTATCTGTACAATCACATTTACTATGTTCAATCTCAGTCTGTGTTGCAATAAAACTATCTGTACATCACATTTACTATGCTCAATCTGAGTCTATGTTGCAATAAAACTCTATGTATAATCACATTTATTATGCTGAATCTGAGTCTATGTTACAATAACACTATATGTACAATCACATTTACTATGCTCAATCTGAGTATATGTTGCAATAAAACTATCTGTACAATCACATTTACTATGCTCAATCTGAGTCTATGTTGCGATAAAACTATCTGTATAATCACATTTACTATGTTCAATCTGAGTGTGTTACAATAAAACTATTTGTACAATCATATTTACTATGCTCAATCTGAGTCTATGTTACAATAAAACTATATGTACAATCACAGTTACTATGTTCAATCTGAGTGTATGTTGCAATAAAACTATATGTACAATCACATTTACTATGTTCAATCTGAGTCTATGTTACAATAAAACTATATGTACAATCACATTTACTATGTTCAATCTGAGTGTATGTTGCAATAAAACTATATGTACAATCACATTTACTATGTTCAATCTCAGTCTATATTACAATACAACTATCTGTACAATCACATTTACTATGCACAATCTGAGTCTATGTTGCAATAAAACTATCTGTACAATCACATTTACTATGCTCAATCTGATTCTATGTTGCGATAAAACTATCTGTACAATCAAATTTACTATGTTCAATCTGAGTGTATGTTGCAATAAAACTATATGTACAATCACATTTACTATGTTCAATCTCAGTCTATATTACAATACAACTATCTGTACAATCACATTTACTATGTTCAATCTGATTCTATGTTGCGATAAAACTATCTGTACAATCACATTTACTATGCTCAATCTGAGTCTATATTACAATACAACTATCTGTACAATCACATTTACTATGCTCAATCTGAGTCTATGTTGCAATAAAACTATCTGAGTCTATGTTACAATAAAACTATATGTATAATCACATGTACTATGCTGAGTCTGAGTCTACGTTTCAATAACACTATATGTACAATCACATTTACTATGTTCAATCTGAGTCTATGTTGCAATAAATGTATCTGAGTCTATGTTACAATAAAACTATCTGTACAATCACATTTACTGTGCTCATTCTGAGTCTATCTTGCAATAAACCTATCTGTACAATCACATTTACTGTGCTCATTCTGAGTCTATCTTGCAATAAACCTATCCGTACAATCACATTTACTGTGCTCATTCTGAGTCTATCTTGCAATAAACCTATCTGTACAATCACATGTATTATTGTTAGTCTGAGTCTACGTTACAATAACACTATCTGTACAATCACATTTACTATGCTCAATCTGAATCTAACTTGCAATAAATATATCTGTATAATCACATTTACTATGCTCAATCTGAGTCTATATTGCAAAAAAACTATCTGAGTCTATGTTACATTAAACTATATGTACAATCACATTTACTATGCTCAATCTGAGTGTATGTTGCACTAAAACTATCTGACTATATGTTGCAATAAAACTATCTGTACAATCACATTTACTATGTTCAATCTGAGTGTATGTTGCAATAAATGTATCTGAGTCTATGTTGCAATAAAACTATCTTAACAATCACATTTACTATGCTCAATCTGAGTCTATGCTGCGATAAAACTATCTGTACAATCACATTTACTATGCTTAATCTGAGTCTATGTTGCAATAAAACTATATTAACAATCACATTTACTATGCTCAATCTGAGTCTATGCTGCGATAAAACTATCTGTACAATAACATTTACTATGCTCAATCTGAGTCTATGTTGCAATAAAACTATATGTAAAATCACATTTACTATGCTCAATCTGAGTGTATGTTACATTAAAACTATCTGTACAATCACATTTACTATGCTCAATCTGAGTATATGTTGCAATAAAACTATCTGAGTCTATGTTGCAATAATACTATCTGATTCTATGTTGCAATAAAACTATCTGTACAATCACATTTGCTATGCTCAATCTGAGTCTGTGTTGCAGTAAAAGTATCTGAGTCTATGTTACAATAAACTATCTGTACAATCACATTTACTATGCTCAATCTGAGTCTATGTTGCAATAAATCTATCTCTACGATCACATTTACTATGCTCAATCTGAGTCTATGTTACAATAAAACTATCTGTACAATCACATTTACTATCCTCAATCTGAGTCTATGATGCACTAAAATGATCTGTACAATCACATTTACTATGCTCAATCTGAGTCTATGTTGCGATAAAACTATCTGAGTCTATGTTGCATTAAAACTATATGTACACTCACATTTACTATGCTCAGTCTGAGTCTATGTTGCAATAAAACTATTTGTACAATCACATTTACTATGCTCAATCTGAGTCATTGTTGCAATAAAACTATTTGTACAATCACATTTACTATGCTCAATCTGAGTCTATATTACAATAAAACTATCTGTACAATCACATTTATTATGCTCAGTCTGAGTCTATATTACAATAAAACTATCTGTACAATCACATTTATTATGCTCAATCTGAGTTTATGTTGCAATAAATGTATCTGAGTCTATGTTACATTAAAACTATCTGTACAATCGCATTTACTATGCTCAATCTGAGTATATGTTGCAATAAAACTATCTGAGTCTATGTTGCAATAATACTATCTGAGTCTATGTTGCAATAACACTATCTGTACAATCACATTTACTATGCTCAATCTGTGTCTATGTTGCAGTAAAACTATCTGAGTCTATGTTACAATAAACTATCTGTACAATCACATTTACTATGCTCAATCTGAGTCTATGTTGCAATAAATCTCTCTGTTCCATCACATTTACTATGCTCAATCTGAGTCTATGTTACAATAAGGCTATTTGTAAAATTACATTTACGATGCTCAATCTGAGTCTATATTGCAATCAAACTATCTGTACAATCACATTTACTATACTCAATCTGAGTCTATGTTGCAATAAATCTATCTCTACGATCACATTTACTATGCTTAATCTGAGTCTATGTTGCGATAAAACTATCTGAGTCTATGTTGCAATAAAACTATTTGTACAATCACATTTACTATGCTCAATCTGAGTCATTGTTGCAATAAAACTATTTGTACAATCACATTTACTATGCTCAATCTGAGTCTATATTACAATAAAACTATCTGTATAATCACATTTACTATGCTCAATCTGAGTCTATATTACAATAAAACTATCTGTACAATCACATTTATTATGCTCAGTCTGAGTCTATATTACAATAAAACTATCTGTACAATCACATTTATTATGCTCAATCTGAGTTTATGTTGCAATAAATGTATCTGAGTCTATGTTACATTAAAACTATCTGTACAATCGCATTTACTATGCTCAATCTGAGTATATGTTGCAATAAAACTATCTGAGTCTATGTTGCAATAATACTATCTGAGTCTATGTTGCAATAACACTATCTGTACAATCACATTTACTATGCTCAATCTGTGTCTATGTTGCAGTAAAACTATCTGAGTCTATGTTACAATAAACTATCTGTACAATCACATTTACTATGCTCAATCTGAGTCTATGTTGCAATAAAACTATCTGTACAATCACATTTATTATGCTCAGTCTGAGTCTTTATTACAATAAAACTATTTGTACAATCACATTTAGTATGCTCAGTCTGAGTCTATGTTACAATAAAACTATCTGTACAATCACATTTAGGATGCATTATGGGTATATCGCAGTACTAGCTTTTAAAAACCAAATTACAGATATACTATTATGTACCTGAATTTAAACCTCATTTTGCATCATCTTATGACTTCTCCACTTCAACATTACACATACACAAAGAAGAAATACTATTGGGAATCACTTGTGTTTATCATGTTTTTGATGCCATCGTGTCAGCAGTTACGTAATCAGTAGTTCCGAGTATACCGCGGCAAATGGCCGAGGCCCTGATTTGGGTGGTTATACAAAGGTAGTCATAATAAAATTATGTGAGTATTTGACAGAGACCTTAATCTGTATAATATGTAAGTCTAGCAGTAAATTTGTCATTTTAACATAAAACATGAATATCTTTTTAATCTCCCACCAGAAAACAACAAACAGCCTTAGGCCCACGATGGGCCTACTTTTTATGAATAATAAAATGCGGGAATCTGGCTATATCACCACATGTCAATAGATTTACATCACGGAAGAAAGTTAAATAGATATGAACATCAACCTGTTTTTAATAAAAAATACTACATTTGAGGGGGAGACTGTTTTGAGAAGTAATCATTCAATAGAAAAAGCGAGTCTCGGACCTTAAAATTATGCCCATATTTGGTAATACGGGAATTACGTAGTAACCTAAACACGTGATCAAAACAGCTTCATTCATAAATACCAGGTAGCAGACCGCCATTTTACAAAGTTGGAATGAACATAAATATATATTATGGACATTTGGAGCATTTGATCAGATACAGGGGTGGGGTAATTTTGCATAGATCTTGATATTCAGGTAAGCATCTTGCATCAGTAATTTTCGAACCACTTACGTTGACAGTTTATGAATTCTTGTTTATCAACACATGTTTACCTTTCTGGGCCAATGGAAAGAATGATAGGTGGCGTTATTTTACCTCGTTCTGAAAAAGTGTGGATGCCTCGGTATGTTACGACCAGCGGTATGTTAAGAAACGACTATACTATGCTCAATCTGAGTCTATGTTACAACACAACTATATATACACTCACATTTACTATGCTCAATCTGAGTCTACCTTGCAATAAAACTATTTGTACAATCACATTTATTATGCTCAGATTGAGTCTATATTACAATAAAACTATCTGTACAATCACATTTACCATGCTCATTCTGAGTCTATGTTACAATACAACTATCTGTACAATCACATTTACTGTGCTCATTCTGAGTCTATGTTACAATACAACTATATGTACAATCACATTTACTATGCTCAATCTGAGTCTATGTTGCAATAAATCTATCTGAGTATATGTTGCAATAAACCTATCTGTACAATCACATTTACTATGCTCAATCTGAGTCTATGTTGCGATAAAACTATCTGTATAATCACATTTCCTATGCTTAATCTGAGTCCATGTTACAATAAAACTATCTGAGTCAATGTTGCAATAAAACTATATGTACATTCACATTTACTATGCTCAATCTGAGTCTATGTTACAATAAAACTATCTGAGTCTATGTTACAATAAAACTATCTGTACAATCACATTTACTATGTTCAATCTGAGTGTATGTTGCAATAAAACTATATGTACACTCACATTTACTATGCTCAATCTGAGTCTGTGTTACAATAAAACTATCTGTAGAATCACATTTACTATGTTCAATCTGAGTGTATGTTGCAATAAAACTATATGTACAATCACATTTACTATGCTCAATCTGAGTCTGTGTTACAATAAAACTATCTGTAGAATCACATTTACTATGTTCAATCTGAGTGTATGTTGCAACAAAACTATCTGTACAATCACATTTACTATGCTCAATCGATAAAACTATCTGTACAATCACATTTACTATGCTCAATCTGAGTCTATGTTGCAATAAAACTATTTGTACAATCACATTTACTATGCTCAATCTGAGTCTATGTAACAATAAAACTATCTGTACCATCACATTTACTATGCTGAATCTGAATCTATGTTGCTATAAAACTCTATGTATTTATTATGCTGAATCTGAGTCTGTGTTAGAATAAAACTATCTGAGTCAATGTTAAAATAAAACTATCTGTACAATCACATTTACTATGTTCAATTTGAGTGTATGTTGCAATAAAACTATCTGAGTATATGTTGCAATAAAACTATATGTACAATCACATTTACTATGCTCAATCTGAGTCTGTGTTAGAATAAAACTATCTGTGTCTATGTTAAAATAAAACTTTCTGTACAATCACATTTACTATGCTCAATCTGAGTGTATGTTGCAATAAAACTATATGTACAATCACATTTACTATGCTCAATCTGAGTCTATGTTACAATAAAACTATCTGAGTCTATGTTACAATAAAACTATCTGTACAATCACATTTACTATGTTCAATCTGAGTGTATGTTGCAATAAAACTATCTGTACAATCACATTTACTATGCTCAATCTGAGTCTATGTTACAATAAAACTATCTGAGTCTATGTTACAATAAAACTATCTGTACAATCACATTTACTATGTTCAATCTGAGTCTATGTTGCGATAAAACTATCTGTACAATCATATTTACTATGCTCAATCTGTGTCTAAGTTAAAATAAAAGTATCTGTACAATCACATTTACTATGCTCAATCTGAGTCTATGTAACAATAAAACTATCTGTACCATCACATTTACTATGCTCAATCTGAGTCTATGTTGCTATAAAACTCTATGTATTTATTATGCTGAATCTAAGTCTGTGTTAGAATAAAACTATCTGAGTCTATGTTGCAATAAAACTATCTGTACAATCACATTTACTATGCTCAATCTGAGTGTATGTTGCAATAAAACTATCTGTGTCTATGTTACAATAAAACTATTTGTACAATCACATTTACTATGCTCAATCTGAGTCTATGGTACAATAAAACTATCTGTACAATCACATTGTACTCCAATAAAGAAAATCCCACTTCAGCTACGGGCACTTTACCTAGCAACACATTTCATGGACAGGCTCCAGCGGTTAACCAATACGTGGTGCACCTACTTTGTCATATAAAGAGACACGGTCTTAGCGGGGCTCGAACCCGTGACCATCAGCATGATAGGTTACAGCGGTATACAAACCACATATTTACTAAATTCACAAGTTTGATGTCTATTCAGAGATGTATGGTCATGGATATATCTGAATACATGTTGATGGTTGTATAAATATAGGGATATATAATAATATAAGTGGCGATATCCCACCGTACACGTGCCAAATCAAGAATGGCGAAATAAAAATAAAAATTTTAATAATTACCCTTAGCACCAGCTCCTGCTCTTTCAATTTTCGGCTATGAGGCGGTTCCACCATATCCAAATATACCAGTATGTGAATAAAGTGTTGAATCCAGCACTGGAATATTCTTTTTATTTTATATCAAGTTCTACTTATTAAAAGTCAGCATTTAACTCTTAGAATTTTATTTCAGTTCATTTTATATTCAACACGCTATATACATGTATGTCGATAAAATGTTATATAGCTGTATGCGAGTTTATATAAAAATAAATACAATATGATTTAGTTGGTTTCATTGCTTGTACTTGTATACTGTCATTTTTGTTTGCCTTGATTCTCGAAGAGTGTTCGTCAGAATCTTGCTCCATTTCAGTGTTAGCATTTTATTGTCATATTATAACATTGTGTGTGCTCGAAATATACCGCGTGGTATTGCAGATATAATAGTCAAGATTCTACAGCCGACAACATAATCTAGTAACTGCCCAATATTCCATAATATCCACAACTTTTGACTCGGTAACTGTTACTTATGGCATCCGACAATTTGTCACAACAACATACAGCTCATCGCCGCGGCGGTTAAGTATTATTGTTTGTGATTGTTTTTATTTGGATATGGCACATACAATATCAATCATGCTGGTATCACGGCATGTGCACGTCAATTAGCGTCTACACGTATGTTAGTAATCGCAACCTGCTGGTCATTAACCATTCTAAACGCTATCATACCACCGATTGTATTCAGTTTGTTTTGTTTGTTTTTGTCTTTTCAGCGCCGAATAAATTCAAAACAATGTGCAAACAACATAGATCCAGATCGACTGCGGCGTAACGCCGCGTCCAGTCATGATCTATGTTGTTTGCTATTCGGAGAGGTGCTTCAGCTCCACTGTCTGAAGAGTAGTCAGCATATCAGATCAGACGGCCCGTTCTATTTTGTCTGATCGGGTTCTCGGCTTTTTTGCAAATGCGTTGTTATGCGACATTAGCAGTGCACGGGTTCTCGGCTTTTTTGCAAATGCGTTGTTATGCGACATTAGCAGTGCACGCCAATAGCATAAGCCATACGAGGACTCTCCAGATATTATTGGTGGAGGAAGACCCCAGCTGCCCCATCCGAGCAATATTTCAGTCACGGACGGGTACCCGGGTAGAACCACTGGCTTTCAGTAAGCCCACAATGTGATTCAAACGTACAGCTGTGAGGGCAAGTTATTTAAGGTCAAAGACACTCGGCCACGGAGGGCATATAATTCAGTCGCAGGTGTCCAACAAAAGAATATATTAAATGCATTTCTGAGCTATTAAAAATAGTGGAAACTTGCTATCGGCTATGTTTACTTGCCACAAGATTACATTTTTATCTTTGAAAACTGCAACGAGAAGTTCGTGAGATGTCGATCGGAACGTATTCCATTCTATTTTCATTTACAATATCATATCTCGAAATCATTAGTCCCTGGCCTCCTTTGACTATATTCATACACTTAGGGAAAATTTCAAGGATGATGAACTTATGAAAGCGAATGTCTGGTATGTACGTATGGCGAACCAAGACGATATCAGCGAAAATACATGGTACAATGTAAAACAATCCGTGCGGTATCACCGTAAATACATGGTGCAATGGGTACAATCCGTGCGGTATCACCGTAAATACATGGTACAATGTGAAACAATCCGTGCGGTATCACCGTAAATACATGGTACAATGTGAAACAATCCGTGCGGTATCACCGTAAATACATGGTGCAATGGGTACAATCCGTGCGGTATCACCGTAAATACATGGTACAATGTGAAACAATCCGTGCGGTATCACCGTAAATACATGGTGCAATGGGTACAATCCGTGCGGCATAACCGTAAATACATGGTGCAATGGGAACAATCCGTGCATTATCACCGTAAATACATGGTGCAATGGGTACAATCCGTGCGGTATCATCGTAAATACATGGTGCAATGGGAACATTCCGTGTGGTATCACTGTAATAGCATGGTGCAATGTAAACAATCCGTGCGGTATCACTGTAAATACATGGTGCAATGTGAAACAATCCGTGCGGTATCACTGTAAATATATGGTGCAATGTGAAACAATCCGTTCCGTATCACCGTAAATACATGGTGCAATGTGAAACAATCCGTGTGGTATCACCGTAAATACATGGTGCAATGGGATCAATCCGTGTGGTATCATCGTAAATACATGGTGCAATGGGAACAATCCGTGTGGTATCAACGTAAATACATGGTGCATTGGGAACAATCCGTGCGGTATCACTTTAAATACATGGTGCATTGGGAACAATCAGTGCGGTATCACCGTAAATACATGGTGCATTGGGAACAATCCGTGTGTTATCACCGTAAATACATGGTGCATTGGGAACAATCCGTGTGGTATCACCGTAAATACATGGTGCATTGGGAACAATCCGTGCGGTATCACCGTAAATACATGGTGCAATGGGAACAATCCGTGCGGTATCACCGTAAATACATGGTGCAATGGGAACAATCCGTGCGGTATCACCGTAAATACATGGTGCAATGGGAACAATCCGTGCGGTATCACCGTAAATACATGATGCAATGGGAACAGTCCGTGCGGTATCAACGTAAATACATGGTGCAATGGGAACAATCCGCGCGGTATCACCGTAAATACATGGTGCAATGGGAACAATCCGCGCGGTATCACCGTAAATACATGTTGCAATGGGAACAATCCGTGTAGTATCACTGTAAATATATGATGCATAGGTACAATCCGTGCGGTATCACGGTAAATACATAGTACAATGGGAACAATCCTTGTGGTATCACCGTAAATACATAGTACAATGGGAACAATCCGTGTGGTATCACCGTAAATACAAAGTACAATGGGAACAATCCTTGCGGTATCATCGTAAATACATAGTACAATGGGAACAATCCTTGTGGTATCACCGTAAATACATAGTACAATGTGAACAATCCGTGTGGTATCCCCGTAAATACATGGTGCAATGGGAACAATCCGTGCGGTATCATCATAAATACATGGGGCAATGGGAACAATCCGTGTGGTATCACCGTAAATACATGGTGCATTGGGAACAATCCGTGTGGTATCACCGTAAATACATGGTGCATTGGGAACAATCCGTGTCGTATCACCGTAAATACATGGTGCATTGGGAACAATCCGTGCGGTATCACCGTAAATACATGGTGCAATGGGAACAATCCGTGCGGTATCACCGTAAATACATGGTGCAATGGGAACAATCCGTGCGGTATCACCGTAAATACATGGTGCAATGGGAACAATCCGTGCGGTATCACCGTAAATACATGATGCAATGGGAACAGTCCGTGCGGTATCACCGTAAATACATGGTGCAATGGGAACAATCCGCGCGGTATCACCGTAAATACATGGTGCAATGGGAACAATCCGCGCGGTATCACCGTAAATACATGGTGCAATGAGAACAATCCGTGTGGTATCACTGTAAATATATGATGCATAGGTACAATCCGTGCGGTATCACGGTAAATACATAGTACAATGGGAACAATCCTTGTGGTATCACCGTAAATACATAGTACAATGGGAACAATCCGTGTGGTATCACCGTAAATACAAAGTATAATGGGAACAATCCTTGCGGTATCACCGTAAATATATAGTACAATGGGAACAATCCTTGTGGTATCACCGTAAATACATAGTATAATGTGAACAATCCGTGTGGTATCCCCGTACATACATGGTGCAATGGGAACAATCCGTGCGGTATCATCATAAATACATGGGGCAATGGGAACAATCCATGTGGTATCACCGTAAATATATGGTGCATTGGGAACAATCCGTGTGGTATCACCGTAAATACATGGTGCATTGGGAACAATCCGTGTGGTATCACCGTAAATACATGGTGCATTGGGAACAATCCGTGCGGTATCACCGTAAATACATGGTGCAATGGGAACAATCCGTGCGGTATCACCGTAAATACATGGTGCAATGGGAACAATCCGTGCGGTATCACCGTAAATACATGATGCAATGGGAACAGTCCGTGCGGTATCACCGTAAATACATGGTGCAATGGGAACAATCAGCGCGGTATCACCGTAAATACATGGTGCAATGGGAACAATCCGCGCGGTATCACCGTAAATACATGGTGCAATGGGAACAATCCGTGTGGTATCACTGTAAATATATGATGCATAGGTACAATCCGTGCGGTATCACGGTAAATACATAGTACAATGGGAACAATCCTTGTGGTATCACCGTAAATACATAGTACAATGGGACCAATCCGTGTGGTATCACCGTAAATACATAGTACAATGGGAACAATCCTTGCGGTATCACCGTAAATACATAGTACAATGGGAACAATCCTTGTGGTATCACCGTAAATACATAGTACAATGGGAACAATCCGTGTGGTATCACCGTAAATACATAGTACAATGGAAACAATCCTTGCGGTATCACCGTAAATACATAGTACAATGGGAACAATCCGTGCGGTATCACCGTAAATACATAGTACAATGGGAACAATCCGTGCGGTATCACCGTAAATACATAGTACAATGGGAACAATCCGTGCGGTACCACCGTAAATACATAGTACAATGAGAACAATCCGTGCGGTATCACCGTAAATACATAGTACAATGGGAGCAATCCGTGTGGTATCACCGTAAATACATGGTGCAATGGGAACAATCCGTGTGGTATTACCGTAAATACATAGTACAATGGGAACATTCCGTGTGGTATCATCGTAAATACATGGTGCAATGGGAACAATCCGTGTGGTATCACCGTAAATACATAGTACAATGGAAACATTCCGTGTGGTATCAACGTAAATACATGGTGCAATGGGAACAATCCGTGTGGTATCACCGTAAATACATAGTACAATGGGAACACTCCGTGTGGTATCATCGTAAATACATGGTGCAATGGGAACATTCCGTGTCGTATCACTGTAAATACATTGGAACAATCCGTGCGGTATCGGTATGACCGTAAATACATGGTACAATGGGAACATTCCGGGTGGTATCAACATAAATACATCGTGCATTGGGAACAATCCGTGTGGTATCACCGTAAACACATGGTGCAATGGAAACAATCCGTGTGGTATCACCGTAAATACATGGTGCAATGGGAACAATCCGTGCGGTATCACTGTAAATATATGATGCATAGGTACAATCCGTGCAGTATCACCGTAAATATATGATACAATGGGAACAATGCTTGTGGTAACACCGTAAATACATGCTGCAATGGGAACAATCCGTGCGGTATCACTGTAAATATATGATGCATAGGTACAATCCGTGCAGTATCACCGTAAATACATAGTACAATGGGAACAATCCGTGCGGTATCGTTATCACCGTAAATACATGGTACAATGGGAACAATCCGCGCGGTATCACCGTAAATACATGGTGCATTGGGAACAATCCGTGCGGTATCACCGTAAATACATGGTGCAATGGGAACAATCCGTGCGGTATCACCGTAAATACATGGTGCAATGGGAACAATCCGTGTGGTATCACCGTAAATATATGATGCAATGGGAACAATCCGTGCGGTATCACTGTAAATACATGGTGCAATGGGAACAATCCGTGTGGTATCACCGAAAATACATGGTGCAATGGGAACAATCCGTGCGGTATCACTGTAACTATATGATGCATAGGTACAATCCTTGCGGTATCACCGTAAATACATGGTGCAATGGGAACAATCCGTGCGGTACCACCGTAAATACATAGTACAATGGAAACAATCCGTGCGGTACCACCGTAAATACATAGTACAATGGGAACAATCCGTGTGATATCACCGTAAATACATAGTACAATGGGAACAATCCGTGTAGTATCAACGTAAATACATAGTACAATGGGAACAATCCGTGTCGTATCACCGTAAATACATAGTACAATGGGAACAATCCGTGTGGTATCAAAGTAAATATATGGTACATTGGGAACAATCCGTGCGGTATCGGTATGACCGTAAATACATGATGCAATGGGAACAATCCGTGCGGTATCACCGTAAATACATGGTACATTGGGAACAATCCGTGCGGTATCAGTATGACCGTAAATACATGGTGCAATGGGAACAATCCGTGCGGTATCGGTATGACCGTAAATACATGGTTCAATGGGAACAATCCGTGCAGTATCACCGTAAATACATGGTGCATAGGTACCATCCGTGCAGTATCACCGTAAATACATAGTACAATCGGAACAATCCTTGTTGTATCACCGTAAATACATGTTGCAATGGGAACAATCCGTGTGTTATCACTGTAAATATATGATGCATAGGTATAATCCGTGCAGTATCACCGTAAATACATGGTGCAATGAGAACAATCCGTGCGGTATCATCCTAAATATATGGTGCAATGGGAACAATCCGTACGGTATCACCGTAAATACATGGTGCATTGGGAACAATCCGTGCGGTATCACCGTAAATACATGGTGCAATGGGAACAATCCGTGCGGTATCACCGTAAATACATGGTGCAATGGGAACAATCCGTGCGATATCACCGTAAATACATGGTGCAATGGGAACAATCCGTGCGGTATCGGTATGACCGTAAATACATAGTACAATGGGAACAATCCGTGTGCTATCATCGTAAATAAATGGTGCATTGGGTACAAGCCGTGCGGTATCGGTATCACCGTAAATACATGGTGCAATGGGAAACATCCGTGTGGTATAACCGTAAATACATGCTGCTATGGGAACAATCCGTGTGGTATCACCGTAATTACATGGTGCAATGGGAACAATCCGTGCGGTATCACCGTAAATATATGGTGCAATGAGAACAATACATGTTGTATCACCGTAAATACATTATGCAATGGGAACAATCCGTGTGGTATCACCGTAATTATATGGTGCAATGGGAACAATCCGTGCGGTATCACCGTAAATACATGATGCAATGGGACCAATCCGTGTTGTATCACCGTAAATTCATTATGCAATGGGAATAATCCATGTTGTATCACCGTAAATATATGGTGTAATGGGAACAATCCGTGTGTTATCACAGTAAATACATGGAACAATGGGAACATTCCGTGTGGTATCACCGTAAATACATGGTGCAATGGGAACATTCTGTGTGGTATCACAGTAAATACATGGTGCAATGGGAACAATCCGTGCGGTATCACCGTAAATACATGGTGCAACGGGAACAATCCGTGCGGTATCACTTTAAATATATGGTGCAATGGGAACATCCGTGCGGTTCGTATCCGTGCGGTATCACCGTAAAAACATGGTGCAATGGGAACAATCCGTGTGGTATCACCGTAAATACATGGTGCAAGTGAACAATCCGTGCTGTATCACCGTAAATACATGGTGCAATGGAAACAATCCGTGCGGTATCACCGTAAATACATGGTGCAATGGGAAAATTCGTGCGGTATCACCGTACATACATGGTGCAATGGGAACAATCCTTGCGGTATCACCGTAAATACATGGTGCAATGGGAACAATCCGTGCGGTACCACCGTAAATACATAGTACAATGGGAACAATCCGTGTGGTATCACCGTAAATACATAGTACAATGGGAACAATCCATGATGTATCACCGTAAATACATGATGCAATGGGAACAATCCGTGTGGTATCACTGTAAATACATGGTGCAATGGAAACAATCCGTGCGGTATCACCGTAAATACATAGTACAATGGGAACATTCCATGTGGTATAGTAAATATATGGTACATTGGGAACAACCCGTGTGGTATCACCGTAAATACATGGTACAATGGGAACATTCCGTGTAGTATCACCGAAAATACATCGTGCATTGGCAACAATCCGTGTGGTATCACCGTATATGCATGGTGCAATGAGAACAATCCGTGCGGTATCATCGTAAATATATGGTACAATGGGAACAATCCTTGTGGTATCACCGTAAATACATGGTACAATGGGAACAATCCGTGTGGTATCACCGTAAATACATGGTACAATGGGAACAATCCCTATGGTATCACCGTACATACATAGTACAATGGGAACAATCCTTGTGGTATCATCATCACCGTACATACATGGTTCAATGGGAACAATCCGTGCGGTATCATCGTAAATACATTGTACAATGGGAACAATCCGTGCGTTATCGTTATCACCGTAAATACATGGTACAATGGGAACAATCCGCGCGGTATCACCGTAAATACATAGTACAATGGGAACAATCCGTGTGGTATCACCGTAAATATATGGTGCAATGGGAACAATCCGTGCGGTATCATCCTAAATATATGGTAAAATGGGAACAATCCGTGTGGTATCACCGTAAATACATGGTGCAATGGGAACAATCCGTGCGGTATCACTGTACATATATGATGCATAGGTACAATCCGTGCTGTATCACCGTAAATACATGGAAAAATGGGAACAATCCTTGTGGTATCACCGTAAATACATAGTACAATGGGAACAATCCGTGTGGTATCACTGTAAATACATAGTACAATGGGAACAATCCATGTAGTATCACCGTAAATACATGGTGCAATGGGAACAATCCGTGCGGTATCACTGTAAATATATGATGCATAGGTACAATTCGTACAGTATCACCGTAAATACATGGTACAATGAGAACAATCCCTGCGGTATCATCCTAAATATATGGTACAATGGGAACAATCCGTGTGGTATCACCGTAAATACCTGATACAATGAGAACAATCCCTACGGTATCATCCTAAATATATGGTACAATGGGAACAATCCGTGTGGTATCACCGTAAATACATGGTACAATGGGAACAATCCGTGCGATATCACCGTAAATACATGATGCAATGGGAACAATCCGTGTGGTATCACCGTAAATACATGGTGCAATGGGAACAATCCGTGTGGTATCACTGTAAATATATGATGCATAGGTACAATCCGTGTGGTATCACTGTAAATGTATGGTGCAATGGGAACACTCCGTGTGGTATCGGTATGACCGTAAATACATAGTACAATGGGAACAATCCGTGTGCTATCATCGTAAATAAATGGTGCATTGGGTACAAGCCGTGCGGTATCGGTATCACCGTAAATACATGGTGCAATGGGAAACATCCGTGCGGTATCACCGTAAATACATGCTGCTATGGGAACAATCCGTGTGGTATCACCGTAATTACATGGTGCAATGGGAACAATCCGTGCAGTTTCACCGTAAATACATGATGCAATGGGAACAATCCGTGCGGTATCACCGTAAATACATGGTGCAATGGGAACAATCCGTGCGGTATCACCGTAAATACATTGTGCATTGGGAACAATCCGTGCGGTATCACCGTAAATACATGGTGCAATGGGAACAACCCGTGCGGTATCACCGTAAATAAATGATGCAATGGGAACAATCCGTGCGGTATCACCGTAAATACATGGTGCAATGGGAACAATCCGTGCGGTATCACCGTAGATACAAAGTACAATTGGAACAATCCGTGTGGTATCACCGTACATACATGATGCAATGCGAACAATCCGTACGGTATTACTGTAAATATATGGTACAATGGGGAAACAATCCGTGTGGTATCACCGTAAATACATGGTACAATGGGAACAATCCTTGTGGTATCACCGTAAATACATGATGCAATGGGAACAATCCGTGCGTTATCACTGTAAATATATGGTACAATGGGGAAACAATCCGTGTGGTATCACCGTAAATACATGATGCAATGGGAACAATCCGTGTGGTATCACCGTAAATACATAGTGCAATGGGAACAATCCTTGTGGTATCACCGTAAATACATAGTACAATGGGAACAATCCTTGTGGTATCACCGTAAATACATAGTACAATGGGAACAATCCGTGTGGTATCACCGTAAATACATAGTACAATGGGAACAATCCGTGTGGTATCACCATAAATACATAGTACAATGGAAACAATCCATGCGGTACCACCGTAAATACATAGTACAATGGGAACAATCCGTGTGGTATCACCGTAAATACATATTACAATGGAAACATTACGTGTGGTATCATCGTAAATATATGATGCAATGGGGAAACAATCCGTGTAGTATCACCGTAAATACATGGTACAATGGGAACAATCCTTGTGGTATCACCGTAAATACATGATGCAATGGGAACAATCCGTGCGGTATCACCGTAAATACATGGTGCAATGGGAACAATCCGTGCGGTATCACCGTAAATACATGGTGCAATGGGAACAATCCGTGCGGTATACCTGTAGATACATAGTACAATTGGAACAATCCGTGTGGTATCACCGTAAATACATGATACAATGCGAACAATCCGTACGGTATCACCGTAAATACATGGCGCAATGGGAACAATCCGTGCGGTATTGCCGTAACAAAATAGTAAATTGGGAACAATCCGTGCAGTATCACCGTAAATACATGATGCAATGGGAACAATCCGTGCGGTATCACCGTAAATACATGGTGCAATGGGAACAATCCGTGCGGTATCACCGTAGATACATGATGCAATGGGAACAATCCGTGCGGTATCACCGTAAATACATGGTGCAATGGGAACAATCCGTGCGGTATCACCGTAGATATATAGTACAATTGTAACAATCCGTGTGTTATCACCGTACATACATGATGCAATGCGAACAATCCGTACGGTATCACTGTAAATATATGGTACAATGGGGAAACAATCCGTGTGGTATCACCGTAAATACATGGTACAATGGGAACAATCCTTGAGGTATCACCGTAAATACATGATGCAATGGGAACAATAGGTGCGTTATCACTGTAAATATATGGTACAATGGGGAAACAATCCGTGTGGTATTACCGTAAATACATGATGCAATGGGAACAATCCGTGTGGTATCACAGTAAATACATGGTGCAATGGGAACAATCCTTGTGGTATCACCGTAAATACATAGTACAATGGGAACAATCCTTTTGGTATCACCGTAAATACATAGTACAATGGGAACAATCCGTGTGGTATCACCGTAAATACATAGTACAATGGGAACAATCCGTGTGGTATCACCGTAAATACATAGTACAATGGAAACAATCCATGAGGTACCACCGTAAATACATAGTACAATGGGAACAATCCGTGTGGTATCACCGTAAATACATATTACAATGGAAACATTCCGTGTGGTATCATCGTAAATATATGATGCAATGGGTAAACAATCCGTGTGGTATCACCGTAAATACATGGTACAATGGGAACAATCCTTGAGGTATCACCGTAAATACATGATGCAATGGGGACAATGCGTGCGGTATCACCGTAAATACATGGTGCAATGGGAACAATCAGTGCGGTATCACCGTAAATACATGGTGCAATGGGAACAATCCGTGCGGTATCACCGTAGATACATAGTACAATTGGAACAATCCGTGTGGTATCACCGTACATACATGATGCAATGCGAACAATCCGTACAGTATCACTGTAAATATATGGTACAATGGGGAAACAATCCGTGTGGTATCACCGTAAATACATGGTACAATGGGAACAATCCTTGTGGTATCGCCGTAAATACATGATGCAATGGGAACAATCCGTGCGTTATCACTGTAAACTTATGGTACAATGGGCAAACAATCCGTGTGGTATCACAGTAAATACATGATGCAATGGGAACAATCCGTGTGGTATCACCGTAAATACATGGTGCAATGGGAACATTCCTTATGGTATCACCGTAAATACATAGTACAATGGGAACAATCCTTGTGGTATCACCGTAATACATAGTACAATGGGAACAATCCGTGTGGTATCACCGTAAATACATGGTGCAATGGGAACAATCCGTGTGGTATCACCGTAAATACATAGTACAATGGAAACAATCCTTGCGGTACCACCGTAAATACATAGTACAATGGGAACAATCCGTGTGGTATCACCGTAAATACATAGTACAATGGGAACAATCCGTGTGGTATCATCGTAAATACATGGTACAATGGGAACAATCCGTGTGGTATCACCGTAAATACATAGTGCATTGGAACAATCCGTGTGGTATCATTTGTGCAATGGAACAATCCGTGGGTATCATGTAATATATGGTCAATGGGAACAATCCGTGTGGTATCACCGTAAATACATGGTGCAATGAGAAAAATCCATGTTGTATCACCGTAAATTCATTATGCTATAGGAACAATCCGTGTGGTTTCACAGTAAATATATGGTACAATGGGAACAATCCGCGCGGTATCACCGTAAATACATGATGCAATGGGAACAATCCGTGTGGTATGACCGTAAAGACATGATGCAATAGGAACAATCCCTGTGGTATCACCGTAAATACATAGTACAATGGGAACAATCCGTGAGATATCACCGTAAATACATGGTGCAATGGGAACTATCCGTGCGGTATGACCGTAAATACATGATTCAATGGGAACAATCCGTGCGGTATGACCGTAAATACATGATTCAATGGGAACAATCCGTGCGGTATCACCGTAAATACATAGTACAATGGGAACATTCCATGTGGTATAGTAAATATATGGTACAATGGGAACAACCCGTGTGGTATCACCGTAAGTACATGGTGCATTGGGAACAATCCGTGCGGTATCGCTATGACCGTAAATACATGGTACAATGGGAACAATCCGTGAGATATCACCGTAAATACATGGTGCAATGGGAACTATCCGTGCGGTATCACCGTAAATACATAGTACAATGGGAACAATCCGTGAGATATCACCGTAAATACATGGTGCAATGGGAACTATCCGTGCGGTATCACCGTAAATACATAGTACAATGGGAACAATCCATGCGGTATCACCGTGTATACATGGTGCATGGGAACAATCCGTGCGGTATCACCGTATTGGGGGTGTGGTTGTGTTTGGGTGTGGTTGTAATACATGGTGCATTGGGAACAATCCGTGCGGTATCACCGTAAATACATGGTGTGGTGTGTTTTGTGTTGGGTTTGGGTTGTGTGGTGTGGGTGTGTTGTTGTGCAATGGGAACATCCGTGCGGTATCACCGTAAATACATGGTGCAATGGGAACAATCCGTGCGGTATCACCGTAAATACATTGTGCATTGGGAACAATCCGTGCGGTATCACCGTAAATACATGGTGCAATGGGAACAATCCGTGCGGTATCACCGTAAATACATGATGCAATGGGAACAATCCGTGCGGTATCACCGTAAATACATGGTGCAATGGGAACAATCCGTGCGGTATCACCGTAGATACAAAGTACAATTGGAACAATCCGTGTGGTATCACCGTACATACATGATGCAATGCGAACAATCCGTACGGTATCACTGTAAATATATGGTACAATGGGGAAACAATCCGTGTGGTATCACTGTAAATGCATGGTGCAATGGGAACAATCCGCGCGGTATCACCGTAAATACATGATGCAATGGGAACAATCCGTGCGGTTATCACTGTAAATATATGGTACAATGGGGAAACAATCCTTGTGGTATCACCGTAAATACATAGTACAATGGGAACAATCCGTGTGGTATCACCGTAAATACATGATGCAATGGGAACAATCCGTGTAGTATCACCGTAAATACATGGTGCAATGGGAACAATCCTTGTGGTATCACCGTAAATACATAGTACAATGGGAACAATCCTTTTGGTATCACCGTAAATACATAGTACAATGGGAACAATCCGTGTGGTATCACCGTAAATACATAGTACAATGGGAACAATCCGTGTGGTATCACCGTAAATACATAGTACAATGGAAACAATCTATGAGGTACCACCGTAAATACATAGTACAATGGGAACAATCCGTGTGGTATCACCGTAAATACATATTACAATGGAAACATTCCGTGTGGTATCATCGTAAATATATGATGCAATGGGTAAACAATCCGTGTGGTATCACCGTAAATACATGGTACAATGGGAACAATCCTTGTGGTATCACCGTAAATACATGATGCAATGTGAACAATCCGTGCGGTATCACCGTAAATACATGGTGCATTGGGAACAATCCGTGCGGTATCACCGTAGATACATAGTACAATTGGAACAATCCGTGTGGTATCACCGTACATACATGATGCAATGCGAACAATCCGTACGGTATCACTGTAAATATATGGTACAATGGGGAAACAATCCGTGTGGTATCACCGTAAATACATGGTACAATGGGAACAATCCTTGTGGTATCACCGTAAATACATGATGCAATGGGAACAATCCGTGCGTTATCACTGTAAACTTATGGTACAATGGGCAAACAATCCGTGTGGTATCACCGTAAATACATGATGCAATGGGAACAATCCGTGTGGTATCACCGTAAATACATGGTGCAATGGGAACAATCCTTATGGTATCACCGTAAATACATAGTACAATGGGAACAATCCTTGTGGTATCACCGTAAATACATAGTACAATGGGAACAATCCGTGTGGTATCACCGTAAATACATAGTACAATGGGAACAATCCGTGTGGTATCACCGTAAATACATAGTACAATGGAAACAATCCATGCGGTACCACCGTAAATACATAGTACAATGGGAACAATCCGTGTGGTATCACCGTAAATACATATTACAATGGGAACATTCCGTATGGTATCATCGTAAATACATGGTGCAATGGGAACAATCCGTGTGGTATCATCGTAAATACATGGTGCAATGGGAACAATCCGTATGGTATGACCGTAAATACATGGTACAATGGGAACATTACGTGTGGTATCACCGTAAATACATCGTGCATTGGCAACAATCCGTGTGGTATCACCGTATATGCATGGTGCAATGAGAACAATCCGTGCGGTATCATCGTAAATATATGGTACAATGGGAACAATCCGTGTGGTATCACCGTAAATACATGGTGCAATGAGAAAAATCCATGTTGTATCACCGTAAATTCATTATGCTATAGGAACAATCCGTGTGGTTTCACAGTAAATATATGGTACAATGGGAACAATCCGCGCGGTATCACCGTAAATACATGATGCAATGGGAACAATCCGTGTGGTATGACCGTAAAGACATGATGCAATAGGAACAATCCCTGTGGTATCACCGTAAATACATAGTACAATGGGAACAATCCGTGAGATATCACCGTAAATACATGGTGCAATGGGAACTATCCGTGCGGTATGACCGTAAATACATGATTCAATGGGAACAATCCGTGCGGTATCACCGTAAATACATAGTACAATGGGAACATTCCATGTGGTATAGTAAATATATGGTACAATGGGAACAACCCGTGTGGTATCACCGTAAGTACATGGTGCATTGGGAACAATCCGTGCGGTATCGCTATGACCGTAAATACATGGTACAATGGGAACAATCCGTGAGATATCACCGTAAATACATGGTGCAATGGGAACTATCCGTGCGGTATCACCGTAAATACATAGTACAATGGGAACAATCCGTGAGATATCACCGTAAATACATGGTGCAATGGGAACTATCCGTGCGGTATCACCGTAAATACATAGTACAATGGGAACAATCCATGCGGTATCACCGTATATACATGGTGCAATGGGAACAATCCGTGCGGTATCACCGTAAATACATAGCGCAATGGGAACAATCCGTGCGGTATTACCGTAAAAAAATAGTAAATTGGGAACAATCCGTGCAGTATCACCGTAAATACATGGTGCATTGGGAACAATCCGTGCGGTATCACCGTAAATACATGGTGTAATAGGAACAATCCGTGCATACCATCATAAATACATGGTGCATTGGGAAAAATCCTTGCGGTATCACCGTAAATACATGGTGCATTGGGAACAATCCGTGCGGTATCACCGTAAATACATGGTGCATTGGGAACAATCCGTGCGGTATCACCGTAAATACATGGTGCAATGGGAACAATCCGTGCGGTATCATCGTAAATACATGGTGCATTGGGAACAATCCGTGCGGTATCACTGTAAATACATGGTGCAATGGGAACAAACCGCGAGGTATCATCGTAAATACATGATGCAACGTGAACAATCCGTGCGATATCACTGTAAATACATGATGCAATAGGAACAATCCATGTGGTATTACCGTAAGCACATGGTGCAATGGGAACAATCCGTGCAGTATCACCGTAAATACATGATGCAATGGGAACAATCCGTGCGGTATCACCGTAAATACATGGTGCAATGGGAACAATCCGTGCGGTATCACCGTAAATACATTGTGCATTGGGAACAATCCGTGCGGTATCACCGTAAATACATGGTGCAATGGGAACAATCCGTGCGGTATCACCGTAAATACATGATGCAATGGGAACAATCCGTGCGGTATCACCGTAAATACATGGTGCAATGGGAACAATCCGTGCGGTATCACCGTAGATACAAAGTACAATTGGAACAATCCGTGTGGTATCACCGTACATACATGATGCAATGCGAACAATCCGTACGGTATCACTGTAAATATATGGTACAATGGGGAAACAATCCGTGTGGTATCACTGTAAATACATGGTGCAATGGGAACAATCCGCGCGGTATCACCGTAAATACATGATGCAATGGGTACAATCCGTGCGCGTTATCACTGTAAATATATGGTACAATGGGAACAATACTTGTGGTATCATCGTAAATACATGATGCAATGGGAACAATCCGTGCGGTATCACCGTAAATACATGGTGCAATGGGAACAATCCGTGCGGTATCACCGTAAATACATGGTGCAATGGGAACAATCCGTGCGGTATACCAGTAGATACATAGTACAATTGGAACAATCCGTGTGGTATCACCGTAAATACATGATACAATGCGAACAATCCGTGCGGTATCACCGTAAATACATGGCGCAATGGGAACAATCCGTGCGGTATTACCGTAACAAAATAGTAAATTGGGAACAATCCGTGCAGTATCACCGTAAATACATGGTGCAATAGGAACAATCCGTGCGGTATCATCATAAATACATGGTGCATTGGGAACAATCATTGCGGTATCACCGTAAATACATGGTGCATTGGGAACAATCCGTGCGGTATCACCGTAAATACATGGTGCATTGGGAACAATCCGTGCGGTATCATCGTAAATACATGGTGCATTGGGAACAATCCGTGCGGTATCACTGTAAATACATGGTGCAATGGGAACAATCCGCGCGGTTTCATCGTAAATACATGATGCAACGGGAACAATCCGTGCGGTATCGCCGTAAATACATGGTGCAATGGGAACAATCCGTGCGGTATCACCGTAGATACATAGTACAATTGGAACAATCCGTGTGGTATCACCGTACATACATGATGCAATGCGAACAATCCGTACGGTATCACTGTAAATATATGGTACAATGGGGAAACAATCCGTGCGGTATCACCGTAAATACATGGTACAATGGGAACAATCCTTGTGGTATCACCGTAAATACATGATGCAATGGGAACAATCGGTGCGTTATCACTGTAAATATATGGTACAATGGGGAAACAATCCGTGTGGTATCACCGTAAATACATGATGCAATGGGAACAATCCGTGTGGTATCACCATAAATACATGGTGCAATGGGAACAATCCTTGTGGTATCACCGTAAATACATAGTACAATGGGAACAATCCGTGTGGTATCACCGTAAATACATATTACAATGGAAACATTCCGTGTGGTATCATCGTAAATATATGATGCAATGGGTAAACGATCCGTGTGGTATCACCGTAAATACATGGTACAATGGGAACAATCCTTGTGGTATCACCGTAAATACATGATGCAATGGGAACAATCCGTGCGGTATCACCGTAAATACATGGTGCAATGGGAACAATCCGTGCGGTATCACCGTAAATACATGGTGCAATGGGAACAATCCGTGCGGTATCACCGTAGATACATAGTACAATTGGAACAATCCGTGTGGTATCACCGTACATACATGATGCAATGCGAACAATCCGTACGGTATCACTGTAAATATATGGTACAATGGGGAAACAATCCGTGTGGTATCACCGTAAATACATGGTACAATGGGAACAATCCTGTGTTATCACCGTAAATACTGATGAAATGGAACAATCCGTGCGTTATCACTGTAAACTTATGGTACAATGGGCAAACAATCCGTGTGGTATCACCGTAAATACATGATGCAATGGGAACAATCCGTGTGGTATCACCGTAAATACATGGTGCAATGGGAACAATCCTTATGGTATCACCATAAATACATAGTACAATGGGAACAATCCTTGTGGTATCACCGTAAATACATAGTACAATGGGAACAATCCGTGTGGTATCACCGTAAATACATGATGCAATGGGAACAATCCGTGTGGTATCACCGTAAATACATAGTACAATGGAAACAATCCATGAGGTACCACCGTAAATACATAGTACAATGGGAACAATCCGTGTGGTATCACCGTAAATACATATTACAATGGGAACATTCCGTATGGTATCATCGTAAATACATGGTGCAATGGGAACAATCCGTGTGGTATCATCGTAAATACATGGTGCAATGGGAACATTCCGTGCGATATTACCGTAAATACATGGTGCAATGGGAACAATCCGTGTGATATCACCGTAAATACATATACAATGGGAACATTCCGTGTGGTATCACCGTAAATACATATTACAATGGGAACAATCCATGTGGTATCACCGTAAATACATAATGCAATGGGAACAATCCGTGGGGTATCACTTTAAATACATGGTGCAATGGGAACAATCCGTGTGTTATCACCGTAAATACATGGTGCAATGGGAACAATCCGTGCGGTATCACCGTAAATACATGGTGCAACGGGAACAATCCGTGCGGTATCACTTTAAATACATGGTGCAATGGGAACAATCCGTGTGTTACCAACGTAAATACATGGTGCATTGGGAACAATCCATGTGGTATCACCGTAAATACATTTTGCAATGGGAACAATCCGTGCGGTATCACCGTAAATACATGGTGCAATGGGAACAATCCGTGCATTATCACCGTAAATACATGGTGCAATGGGAACAATCCGTGCGGTATCACCGTAAATACATGGTGCACTGGGAACAATCCGTGCATTATCACCGTAAATACATGGTGCAATGGGAACAATCCGTGCGGTATCACTGTAAATATATGATGCAATGGGAACAATCCTTGTGGTATCACCGTAAATACATGGTGCAATGGGAACAATCCGTGCATTATCACTGTAAATACATGGTGCAATGGGAACAATCCGTGCGGTATCACCGTAAATACATGGTGCATTGGGATACATCCGTGCGGTATCACCGTAAATACATAGTACAATGGGAACAATCCTTGTGTTATCACCGTAAATACATAGTACAATGGGAACAATCCTTGTGGTATCACTGTAAATACATAGTACAATGGGAACAATCCGTGTTGTATCACCGTACATACATGGTACAATGGGAACAATCCGTGTGGTATCACCGTAAATACATAGTACAATGGGAATAATACTTGCGGTATCACCTTAAATACATAGTACAATGGGAACAATCCGTGTGGTATCACTGTATATACATGGTGCAATGGAAACAATCCGTGTGGTATAACCGTAAATTCATAGTACAATGGGAACATTCCGTGTTGTATCATAGTAAATATATGGTACAATGGGAACAATCCGTGTGGTATCACCGTAAATACATGGTGCAATGGGAACAATCCGTGTGGTATCACTGTAAATACATGGTGCAATGGAAACAATCCGTGTGGTATCACCGTAAATACATAGTGCAATGGGAACAATCCGTGTGGTATCACCGTAAGTACATGGTGCATTGGGAACAATCCGTGCGGTATCGGTATGACCGTAAATACATCGTGCATTGCCAACAATCCGTATGGTATCACCGTAAATACATAGTGCAATGGGAACAATCCCTGTGGTATCACCGTAAATACATAGTACAATGGGAACAATCCGTGCGGTACCACCGTAAATACATAGTACAATGGGAACAATCATTGTGGTATCACTGTAAATACATAGTACAATTGGAACAATCCGTGTGGTATCACCGTAAATACATAGTACAATGGAAACAATCCTTGTGTTATCACCGTAAATACATAGTACAATGGGAACAATCCGTGTGGTATCACCGTAAATACATTGTGCAATGGGAACAATCCGTGTGGTATCACCGTAAATACATAGTACAATGGGGAAACAATCCGTGTGGTATCACCGTAAATACATGGAACAATGAGAACAATCTATGTGATATCACCGTAAATACATGATGCAATGGGAACAATACGTGCGGTATCACCGTAAATTCATTGTGCAATGGGAACAATCCATGTGGTATCACCGTAAATACATGGTGCATTGGGAACAAGCCGTGCGGTATCACCGTAAATTCATTGTGCAATATGAACAATCCATGTGGTATCATCGTCAATACATGGTGCAATGAGAACAAGCCGTGCGGTATCGGTATCACCGTAAATACATGGTACAATGGGAACAATCCGTGCGGTATCACTGTAAATACATGGTGCAATGGGAACAATCCATGTGGTATCACCGTAAATACATAGTACAATGGGAACAATCCGTGCGGTATTATCGTAAATACATGGTGCAATGGGAACAATCCGTGCGGTATCACCGTAAATACATGGTGCAATGGGAACAATCCGTGCGGTATTACCGTAAACACATGGTGCAATGGGAACAATCCGTGCAGTATCACCGTAAACACATGGTGCAATGGGAACAATCCGTGCAGTATCACCGTAAACACATGGTGCAATGGGAACAATCCGTGCGGTATCACCGTAAACACATGGTGCAATGGGAACAATCCGTGCGGTATCACCGTAAATACATGGTGCAATGGGAACAATCCGTGTGGTATCACCGTAAATACATGATGCAATGGGAACATTCCATGCGGTATCACCGTAAATACATGGTGCAATGGGAACAATCCGTGTGGTATCACCGTAAATACATGATGCAATGGGAACAATCCGTGCGGTATCACCGTAAATACATGGTGCAATGGGAGCAATCCATGTGGTATCACAGTAAATACATGATGCAATGGGAACCATCCGTGCGGTATCACCGTAAATTCATGATGCAATGGGAACAATCCGTCTGGTATACCTGTTAATACATAGTGCAATGGGAACAATCCGTGCGGTATCACTGTAAATACATGGTACAATAGGAACAATCCGTGTGATAACACCGTAAACACATGGTGCAATGAATGGGAACAATCCGTACAGTATCATCGTAAATACATGGTACAATGGGAACAATCCGTGCAGTAACAATCCGTTCGTTAATAAAATCTCCTATGCAGTATGATACCGTCACAGTCACAGCCAATGCCATCCACAGACGTCTAATACATCATATGGCATGAATTATGTAACTCATGCAATATAGCATGTAGCCTTTGACTAACCAAAGTGATATGATAGGAGAATATTGCAAATTAAACAAAAAAATAAACATGTGTATTTACAAAAATACCTTTTAAAATGAAGCACTTCTAGTTTAAACATATTTTATTTTATCAATATTTACATCATGTTGTAACATTAATATACAAGAACAAATGGATTAAATCGGAAGCTAGTAGCTTATTTAGATTTTCTCCATGACAAAACATAATTTTAATAAACTATGGCAGAGTTACATTTATGAACGTGACAAGTTTTATTCAACTGTAATGATATAAGTGTAAGTAAAAATAATATATAGAGGATGATGAAGTAATCAATCAGACTGGCTTACCAGTCGGATTACGGTGCAGTCGATTTAGGAAATGGTGAGGCTAGGTAGGGGACGAGAGAGAGAGAGAGAGCAAGACAGAGAGAGTGAGAGTGATGGAGAACGAGTTGGGAATCGTTTATACGAGGATAGAAGAGGAAGATACACAAATTACCCTAGCCGTTATCAAATCTCTTTGTTGCTGTAATAAACTGGTGAACTGCATCAAATATCACCTTGTTTATCTCTTCACTTAGATAATCATCACCATACAAAAGAACTTTAAGAGAAATGTCTGTCAACGGGCTTATGGTGTTGATAATGGTTATTCTGGTGTCTGAATAATCAGGACATTGGAATAATTAGTGGTGACTGGATTCATTAGCTCCACATCTGCAGAGTGGATAGTTTATAATATTTCTCGAAAATAAATGTTGATTTAGAGCACTGCATCCGTTTCGAATACGTGTGGGATTATGGAGGACTTGGGCATGGCGGACGCCATAATATAAAAGTGGATTAGGATTCGGTTTATTAGAGTTCAAGCAATATTTTATTCTGATTCTAACTGTTTTTCGGTATGTAGAGAGGCAGGATCTCAAGATGACAAAATCAAAATTATTTTATGAAAGAGAGGTACATCCTCCCCCAGATGGCTTGTATATGCACAGGGTGGATGTATAAAATTATTGTTCCAGAATCTATAAATGTTAACACTTTGTGTGAAATATGTCTATACGGCAGACCGTTGCAATTTATGGGTAGGGGGAGACGAATTGCTCATAAAACGGTACGTTTTCAACATAAAATATTCAATGACCACTCAAAATGAATTTATTTATGTGCACTACAAGAATAAATATGCCAACTAATTATGTATTATCTGTAATGGTCACAGGGGCTTGAAAAGTCAAGTGAGCCTGCAAACCCCCAGATTTCAGTTATTTTGCACATTTACCCCCTAACACAATGCTATTATGTAAAATACACCCTTTTTACACTTGATTCATACATTAACCATATCAAGGATGTTTCTGAAAATAAGTGAACCTGATATGGCTAATGTGGCACGAATAGTGGGGCTTTCAAACAGAACTTTTTTGTAAATTTGGCACAAAAGTGTTGATAAGTCAATTATAGGTTGGGGAAGGAGAAACTCCTATCAAACGGTAAGTATTCATTATAGAGTAATTATTGACAACTCTTCATGAAGTGTCCTCAACAAAGTAGTATGCCAAACAATTGTGGATTCTTTCTAATCGTCACAAGAGGTTGAACGGTCAGGTGAGCCTGCAAACCCCGAATTTCGAAAAAAAATCAAATTTGACCATTTACAAGCACACTGTTGTACTGTAAAATAAATCCTATTTACACTTGATACAGTGTTGATATCAAGCAGGAAATCAACTTGATATCGCCATTAGGGTATGAATAGTGGGGGTTTCAAACGGGCATGTTGTGCTAAATTTTCCAAACTTTTGATAAGTCGATTAAAGGTGAGTAAAGGAGAAACTCTTATCAAACAGTAAGTATTCATCACCAGTATTAAATGACCACTCAAATTGAAGGATGTCATGTCGTCAACAGATACAATATGCCATAAAAATATGGATTTGTTCTAAGGGTTTATGGGGGTTGAACCACGAAATGTCGGGTAATTATCAAATTTGGCCATAATCACAATGTGTAAAATAGTGTAAAATCAACCACATTTACACCTGATTCATACAGTATTCATATCAATGAATGTATTGATTTAAGAAAATATCTTTATATCGCCATTGGGTTATGAATATTGGGGGTTCCAAACAGGCTTTCTCACTATAATTGACACATATGTTGATAGGTCGAGTATAGGTGGGAGAAGGAGCGACTCCTATAAAACAGGAAGTATTCATCATAGAGTTGATAACATTACAGACAAAGACACTGGGATTTATTAAACCTAATTTGAAATTGTGTCCATCTACTGTCAAAGAAAGAAATTATCAAGTGATAGTCCGCCCCACGTTAGAATACTCTTCTCCAATATGGAATCCACAACAACAAACTCAATTAAAGCACATTGAACAGATCATAGGTAATGCGGCTAGATTTGTTGCCAACAGACCCTTCAATCTACATAAATTAGACAAGGGTTTCTTCAATCATTTCATCTCTCCATTAGCTATCTTTTCAACAACGAAGCCAACACTCTGATTTGGTTCTACTCTACAGAGGTGTTAATGGATTTAATTTGGATAAACGAATACAGGTTTTGGTAGTGTTTTTTTCCTGGCTAAAAGTTTCAATTTCGTAAGGCGTGATTGGAATTTTACAATGATCGGCCTGGGTTTGATGCTCTTCCTACCTAGGCGGTGACAAGCGTCGATATCTCCAGCTGTTAGACTAAGGCCCGGCAAATGTTTGTTTAATACATTAACTACTGTCTGTGTGGTTTTCTCTGGACTCTCGTATGTATCGTCAGTGACTATTTTGTGTGGGGATTTCTCGGTCTCGTTTACTTCTGGCCATTGTATGTTTTCTGATATGCCGTAAATCCTGACATTGTTTACTCTGCTGTATTGTTCTATATCATTTATAACCCATGTCGATAGTTCTTCATTTAATCTTAGTTCTGTTTTTAATTTGTCGTTCTCTTCTGTTTGGTCTTCAATTCTTTTATTTAATGTTTCTACTTTCTTCTTTAATTCATCATTTTCCATGTCTTTTTCAAATACTTTAGCTTCTATTAGGTCTACTTTATGCTCTATTGATTTCAAGAGCTCGTCTTTCATTTGTTGTATGATTTCTTTAATAATGTGTCGTAGGTTGCCATCATCTTTTGTCATAACGTTTGAAAGTTTCATGTTGATTTGTTTTATTTCAGATTTTATTTCATTTATTGATACGCTATCGACTGGTTCATCTTGCGGCCTCAGTTTTGCATTTCCGGATTTTTTTTATTTTCTAGTGTTTTAGCATTTTTGGCAGGCGGTGTAGCTACGTTAGATTCTGTTTCCGGGGTGCTGCCCGTGCTGCTTAATTCACTTCTGTTTCTCTTTTTATTCTGGTTCTCCATTTGCGCTATTCATACAATTTCTCTTTCCACAGAATGTTATATTAGTTAGAGTACCTTTAATCTTCAAACTGGTCAGCTATCAGTTTAATACTAGGTCATTTTCTGTGTCTAAGTATATAACAATGTCCCAATACTATCTCACAATGGCGTAACCCATTTTTGACCTCACTCAGAAATGTTTACATGTAGAAGAAAGTTATAAGACCAGTTTTCATAATGTTTTGAGAAAAATGGTATATACCGTATTTATTTTCCGTTTTAGTCCAGTTTTTATTTCAGAAATATTCCTCTAAAAACACAAAAACTATCACTTTTTCAGAGCCAATATTTTGTATGCATCCATTGAATCAAGGGAGAACACCCCTCTACACCGATATAGGTTTGTGTTCATACTAAGGTTATTGTCTGGGATATAGACTTGTGTTCATACTAGGGGTATTTTCTGGGATATAGGTTTGTGTTCATACTTGGGATATTTTCTGGGATATAGGTTTGTGTTCTTACTAGGGGTATTTTCTGGGATATATACTTGTGTTCATACTAGGGGTATTTTCTGAAATATAGGCTTGTGTTTATACTGGGGGTACTTTCTGAAATATAGGTTTGTGTTCATACTTGGGGTATTTTCTGTGAAATAGACATGTGTTCATACTAAGGGTATTTTCTGGGATATAGACTTGTGTACATACTAGGGGTATTTTCTGGTATATAGACTTGTGTTCATACTAAGGGTATTTTCTGGGATATAGACGTGTGGTCAAACTATGGGTATTTTCTAGCACATAGACTTGTATTCATACTAGGGGTATTTTCTGGAATATAGACTTGTGTTCATACTATGGGTATTTTCTGAGATATAGGTTTGTGTTCATACTAGGGGTATATTCTGGGATATAGACTTGTGTTCATACTAGGTGTATTTTCTGAGATATAGAATTGTGTTCATAATAGGGGTATTTTCTGGGATATAGGTGTGTGTTCATACTGGGGGTATTTTCAGGGATATAGATTTGTGTTCATACTAGGGATATTTTCTGGGATATAGGAGTGTGTTCATACTTGGGGGATATATTCTGTAATATAGACTTGTGTTAATACTTTGGGGTATTTACTGGGATATATGCTTGTGTTCATACTAGGGGTATTTTCTGGGATTTAGGTATGTGTTCATACTAGGGGTATATTCAGGGATATAGACTTGTGTTCATACTAGGGCTATTTTTTGGGATATATGCTTGTTTTCATACGTTGGGTATTTTCTGGGATGTAGACTTGTGTTCATACTAGGCGTATTTCTGAGATATAGGCTTGTGTTCATATTTGGGGTATTTTCTGGAAAATAGGCTTGTGTTCATACTTGGAGGTATTATCTGAGATATAGGCTTGTGTTCATACTAGGGGTATTTTCTGGGATATAGGTGTGTGTTCATACTAGGGGTATTTTCTGGGATATAGACTTGTGTTCATATTAGGAGTATTTTCTGAAATATAGGCTTGTGTTCATACTAAGGGTATTTTCTGGGATATAGACTTGTGTTCATACTAAGGGTATTTTCTAGGATATAGACTTGTGTTCATACTAGGGGTATTTTCTGGGATATAGACATGTGTTCATATTAAGGGTATTTTCTGGTATATAGACTTGTGTTCAAACTATGGGTATTTTCTAGGATATAGACGTGTGTTCATACTAGGGGTATTTTCTGGGATATAGACCTGTGTTCATACTAGGGGTATTTTCTGGGATATAGACCTGTGTACATACTAAGGGTATTTTCTGGGATATAGACCTGTGTTCATACTATGGGTATTTTCTGGGATATAGGCTTGTGTTTATACTATGGGTATATTCTAGGATATAGACTTGTTTTCATACTAGGGGTATTTTCTGAGATATAGACTTGTGTTCATACTAGGGGTATTTTCTGGGATATAGGTTTGTGTTCATACTAGATGTATTTTCAGGGATAGAGACTTGTGTTCATATTAGGGGTATTTTCTGGGATATAGGTTTGTTCATACTAGTGGTATTTTCTGGGATATAGGCTTGTGTTCATACTAGGGATATTTTCTGGGATATAGGCTTGTGTTCATACTAGGGATATTTTCTGGGATATAGACTTCTGTTCATACTAATTGTATTTTATAGTATATAGACATGTGTTCATACTAGGGGTATTATCTGAGATACAGATTTGTGTTCATACTTAGGGTATTTTCTGGGATATAGACTTGTGTTCATATTTTGTTGTATCAGCTTTCATTGGGCTATTATTGAATATTCGTCTTATTGTATCAGCTGTCATTGGACTATTATTGAATATCCGTCTTGTTGTATCTGCTTTCATCGGTCTATTGTTGATTATCCGTCTTGTTGTATTAGCTTTCATTGGACTATTGTTGAATACCCGTCTTGTTGTATCAGCTTTCCTTGGACTATTGTTGAATATCCGTCTTGTTGTATCAGCTTTCATTGGGCTATTGTTGATTATCCGTCTTGTTGTATCAGCTTTCATTGGACTATTTTTGAATATCGGTCTTGTTGTATCAGCTATCATTGGGCTATTGTTGAATATACGTCTTATGGTATCATCTTCCATTGGGCTATTGTTGAATATCCGTCTTGTTGTATCAGCTTTCATTGCGCTATTGTTGAAGATCATTCTTCTTGTATCAGTTTTCATCTTGCTATTGTTGAATATACGTCTTATTGTATCAGCTTTCATTGGGCTATTGTTGAATATCCGTCTTGTTGTATAAGCTTTCATCGTGCTATATTTGAATATCGGTCATGTTGTATCAGCTTTCATTGGGCTATTTTTGAATATCCGTCTTGTTGTATCAGCTTTCAGTGGGCTATTATTGAATATTCGTCTCATTGTATCAGCTTTCGTTGGACTATTATTGAATATCCGTCTTGTTGTATCTGCTTTCATCGGTCTATTGTTGATTATCCGTCTTGTTGTATCAGCTTTCATTGGGCTATTGTTGATTATCAGTCTTGTTGTATCAGCTTTCATTGGGTGTTGAATATCCGTCTTGTTGTATCAGCTTTCATTGGGCTATTGTTGATTATCCGTCTTGTTGTATCAGCTTTCATTGGGCTATTGTTGATTATCCGTCTTGTTGTATCAGCTTTCATTGGGCTATTGTTGATTATCCGTCTTGTTCTATCAGCTGTCATTGGGATATTGTTGAATATCCATCTTGTTGTATCAGCATTCATTTGGCCATTGTTGAATATCCGTCCTGTTGTATCAGCTGTCACCCTGCTATTGTTGAATATTCGTCTTGTTGTATCACCTTTCATTGGGCAATTGTTGAATACCCGTATTGTTGTATCAGCTTACATTGGACTATTGTCGAATACCCGTCTTGTTGTTTCAGCTTTCATTGGGCTATTGTTGAATATACGTCTTATAGTATCACCTTCCATTGAGCTATTGTTGAATATCCGTCTTGTTGTATCAACTGTCATTGGGCTATTGTTGAAGATCCTTCTTGTTGTATCAGCTTTCATCTTGCTATTGTTGAATATCCGTCATGTTGTATCAGCTTTCATTGGACTATTGTTGAATATCCCTCTTGTTGTATCAGCTTTCATTGAGCTATTCTTGAATATCCGTCTCGTTGTGTCAGCTTTCATTGGGCTATTGTTGAATATCCGTCTTGTTGTATCAGCTTTCATTTGGGTGTTGAATATCCGTCTTGTTGTATCAGCTTTCATTGGGCTATTGTTGATTATCCCCCTTGTTGTATCAGCTTTCATTGAGCTATTGTTAAATATCCTTCTTGTTGTATCAGCTTTCTTTGGGCTATTGTTGAAGATCCTTCTTGTTATATCAGCTTTCATTTTGCTATTGTTTATTATCCGTCTTGTTGTATCAGCTTTCATTGGGCTATTATCGAATATCCGTCTTGTTGTATCAGCTTTCATTTTGCTATTGTTGTATATCTGTCTTGTTGCATCAGCTGTCATTGGGATATTGTTGAATATCCGTCTTGTTGTATCAGCTTACATTGTGCTATTGTGGAATATCTGTCTTGTTGTATCAGCTTTCATTGGGCTATTGTTGATTATCCGTCTTCTTGTATCAGCTTTCATTGGGCTATTCTTGAATATCCGTCTCGTTGTGTCAGCTTTCATTGGGCTATTGTTGAATATCCGTCTTGTTGTATCAGCTTTCATTTGGGTGTTGAATATCCGTCTTGTTGTATCAGCTTTCATTGGGCTATTGTTGATTATCCGCCTTGTTGTATCAGCTTTCATTGAGCTATTGCTAAATATCCTTCTTGTTGTATCAGCTTTCATTGGGCTATTGTTGAAGATCCTTCTTGTTATATCAGCTTTCATTTTGCTATTTTTGATTATCCGTCTTGTTCTATCAGCTTTCATTGGACTATAGTTGAATACCCGTCTTGTTGTATCAGCTTTCATTGGACTATTATCGAATATCCGTCTTGTAGTATCAGCTTTCATTGTGCTATTGTTGTATATCTGTCTTGTTGTATCAGCTGTCGTTGGGATATTGTTGAATATCGTCTTGTTGTAACAGCTTTCATTTGGCTATTGTTTAACATCCGACCTGTTGTATCAGTTTCATTGGGCTATTGTTGTCCGTCTTGTTGTATCACCTTTCATTGGGCTATTGTTGAATATCAGTATTGTTGTATAATCTATCATTGGGCTATTGTTGAATATACGTCTTATGGTATCACCTTCCATTGGGCTATTGTTGAATATCCGTCTTGTTGTATCAGCTTTCATTGGGCTATTGTTGAATATCCGTCTTGTTGTATAAGCTTTCATTGTGCTATTGTTGAATATCCGTCCTGTTGTATCAGCTTTCATTGGACTATAGTTGAATATCCGTCATGTTGTATCAGCTTTAGTTGGACTATTATTGATTATCCGTCTTGTTGTATCACCTTTCATTGGGCTATTATTGAATATTCGTCTTATTGTATCTGCTTTCATCTTGCTATTGTTGAATATCCGTCTTGTTGTATCAGCTTTCATTGGGTTATTGTTGATTATCCGTCTTGTTGTATCAGCTGTCATTGGGATATTGTTGAATATCTGTCTTGTTGTATCAGCTTTCATTGTGCTATTGTGGAATATCCGTCTCGTTGTATCAGCTTTCATTGGGCTATTGTTGATTATCCGTCTTGTTGTATCAGCTTTCATTGGGCTATTGTTAAATATCCGTCTTGTTGTATCAGCATTCATTTGGCTATTGTTGAATATCCGTGCTGTTGTATCAGCTTTCATTAGGCTACTTTTGAATATCCGTCTTGTTTTATCAGCTTACATTGGACTATTGTTGAATACCCGTCTTGTTGTATCAGCTTTCATTGGATTATTGTTGAATATCCCTCTTGTTGTATCAGCTTGCATTGGGATAATGTTGAATATCTGTCGTGTTGTATCAGATTTCATTGGGCTATTGTTGAATATCCGTGTTGTTGTATCAGCTTTCATGTGGGTGTTGAATATCCGTCTTGTTGTATCAGCTTTCATCTTGCTATTGTTGAATATCCGTCTTGGTGTATCAGCTTGGATTGGACTATTGTTGAATATCCGTCTTGTTGTATCAGCTTTCATTGGGCTGTTGTTGAATATCCGCCTTGTTGTATCAGCTGTCATCGTGCTATTGTTGAATATTCGTCTTACTGTATCATTTTTCATTGGGCTATTGTTGAATATCCGCCTTGTTGTATCAGCTGTCATCGTGTTATTGTTGAATATCCGTCTTGTTGTATCAGCTTTCATTGGACTATTGTTGAATACCCGTCTTGTTGTATCAGCTTTCATTGGGCTATTGTTGATTATCCGTCTTGTTGTATCAGCTGCCATTGGACTATTTTTGAATATCCGTCTTGTTGTATTAGCTATCATTGGGCTATTGTTGAATATACGTCTTATGGTATCACATTCCATTGGGCTAATGTTGAATATCCGTCTTGTTGTATCAGCTTTCATTTGGCTATTGTTGAAGATCCTTCTTGTTGTGTCAGCTTTCATCGTGCTATTGTTGAATATGCGTCTTGTTGTATCAGCTTTCATTGGGCTATTGTTGAATATCCGTCTTGTTGTATCAGCTTTCATTGGACTATTTTTGAATATCCGTCTTGTTGTATCAAATATCATTGGGCAATTGTTGAAAATACGTCTTGTTGTATCAGCTTTCATTGGACTATTGTTGTATATCCGTCTTGTTGTATCAGCTTTCATTGGATTATTGTTGAATATCCATCTTGTTCTATCAGCGATCATTGGACTATTGTTGAATATTCGTCTTGTTGTATCAGCTTTCATTGTGTTATTGTGGAATATCCGTCTTGTTGTATCAGCTTTCATTGGGCTATTGTTGATTATCCGTCTTGTTGTATCAGCTTTCATTAAGCTATTGTTAAATATCCGTCTTGTTGTATCAGCATTTATTTGGCTATTGTTGAATATCCGTGCTGTTGTATCAGCTTTCATTGGACTATTGTTGAATATCCGTCTTGTTGTATCAGCTTTCATCTTGCTATTGTTGAATATCCGTCTTGTTGTATCAGCTTTGATTGGACTATTGTTGAATACCCGTCTTGTTGTATCAGCTTTCCTTGGACTATTGTTGAATATCCGCCTTGTTTTATCTTCTTTCATTGGGCTATAGTTGAATACCCGTCTTGTTGTATCAGCTTTCATTGGGCTATTATCGAATATCCGTCTTGTTGTATCAGCTTTCATTTTGCTATTGTTGTATATCTGTCTTGTTGCATCAGCTGTCATTGGGATATTGTTGAATATCCGTCTTGTTGTATCAGCTTACATTGTGCTATTGTGGAATATCTGTCTTGTTGTATCAGCTTTCATTGGGCTATTGTTGATTATCCGTCTTCTTGTATCAGCTTTCATTGGGCTATTCTTGAATATCCGTCTCGTTGTGTCAGCTTTCATTGGGCTATTGTTGAATATCCGTCTTGTTGTATCAGCTTTCATTTGGGTGTTGAATATCCGTCTTGTTGTATCAGCTTTCATTGGGCTATTGTTGATTATCCGCCTTGTTGTATCAGCTTTCATTGAGCTATTGTTAAATATCCTTCTTGTTGTATCAGCTTTCATTGGGCTATTGTTGAAGATCCTTCTTGTTATATCAGCTTTCATTTTGCTATTGTTGATTATCCGTCTTGTTGTATCAGCTTTCATTGGACTATAGTTGAATACCCGTCTTGTTGTATCAGCTTTCATTGGGCTATTATCGAATATCCGTCTTGTTGTATCAGCTTTCATTGTGCTATTGTTGTATATCTGTCTTGTTGTATCAGCTGTCGTTGGGATATTGTTGAATATCGTCTTGTTGTAACAGCTTTCATTTGGCTATTGTTTAATATCCGACCTGTTGTATCAGCTTTCATTGGGCTATTGTTGTCCGTCTTGTTGTATCACCTTTCATTGGGCTATTGTTGAATATCAGTATTGTTGTATAATCTATCATTGGGCTATTGTTGAATATACGTCTTATGGTATCACCTTCCATTGGGCTATTGTTGAATATCCGTCTTGTTGTATCAGCTTTCATTGGGCTATTGTTGAATATCCGTCTTGTTGTATAAGCTTTCATTGTGCTATTGTTGAATATCCGTCCTGTTGTATCAGCTTTCATTGGACTATAGTTGAATATCCGTCATGTTGTATCAGCTTTAGTTGGACTATTGTTGATTATCCGTCTTGTTGTATCACCTTTCATTGGGCTATTATTGAATATTCGTCTTATTGTATCAGCTTTCATTAGACTATTATTGAATATCCGTCTTGTTGTATCTGCTTTCATCTTGCTATTGTTGAATATCCGTCTTGTTGTATCAGCTTTCATTGGGTTATTGTTGATTATCCGTCCTGTTGTATCAGCTGTCATTGGGATATTGTTGAATATCTGTCTTGTTGTATCAGCTTACATTGGACTATTGTGGATTATCCGTCTTGTTGTACCCAGCTTTCATTGGATTATTGTTGAATATCCCTCTTGTTGTATCAGCTTGCATTGGGATAATGTTGAATATCTGTCGTGTTGTATCAGATTTCATTGGGCTATTGTTGAATATCCGTGTTGTTGTATCAGCTTTCATGTGGGTGTTGAATATCCGTCTTGTTGTATCAGCTTTCATCTTGCTATTGTTGAATATCCGTCTTGGTGTATCAGCTTGGATTGGACTATTGTTGAATATCCGTCTTGTTGTATCAGCTTTCATTGGGCTGTTGTTGAATATCCGCCTTGTTGTTGAATATCCGCCTTGTTGTATCAGCTGTCATCGTGCTATTCTTGAATATTCGTCTTACTGTATCATTTTTCATTGGGCTATTGTTGAATATCCGCCTTGTTGTATCAGCTGTCATCGTGTTATTGTTGAATATCCGTCTTGTTGTATCAGCTTTCATTGGGCTATTGTTGATTATCCGTCTTGTTGTATCAGCTGCCATTGGACTATTTTTGAATATCCGTCTTGTTGTATTAGCTATCATTGGGCTATTGTTGAATATACGTCTTATGGTATCACATTCCATTGGGCTAATGTTGAATATCCGTCTTGTTGTATCAGCTTTCATTTGGCTATTGTTGAAGATCCTTCTTGTTGTGTCAGCTTTCATCGTGCTATTGTTGAATATGCGTCTTGTTGTATCAGCTTTCATTGGGCTATTGTTGAATATCCGTCTTGTTGTATCAGCTTTCATTGGACTATTTTTGAATATCCGTCTTGTTGTATCAAATATCATTGGGCAATTGTTGAAAATACGTCTTGTTGTATCAGCTTTCATTGGACTATTGTTGTATATCCGTCTTGTTGTATCAGCTTTCATTGGATTATTGTTGAATATCCATCTTGTTCTATCAGCGATCATTGGGCTATTGTTGAATATACGTCTTATGGTATCACATTCCATTGGGCTAATGTTGAATATCCGTCTTGTTGTATCAGCTTTCATTTGGCTATTGTTGAAGATCCTTCTTGTTGTGTCAGCTTTCATCGTGCTATTGTTGAATATGCGTCTTATTGTATCAGCTTTCATTGGGCTATTGTTGAATATCCGTCTTGTTGTATCAGCTTTCATTTGACTATTTTTGAATATCCGTCTTGTTGTATCAAATATCATTGGGCAATTGTTGAAAATACGTCTTGTTGTATCAGCTTTCATTGGACTATTGTTGTATATCCGTCTTGTTGTATCAGCTTTCATTGGATTATTGTTGAATATCCATCTTGTTCTATCAGCGATCATTGGACTATTGTTGAATATTCGTCTTGTTGTATCAGCTTTCATTGTGTTATTGTGGAATATCCGTCTTGTTATATCAGCTTTCATTGGGCTATTGTTGATTATCCGTCTTGTTGTATCAGCTTTCATTAAGCTATTGTTAAATATCCGTCTTGTTGTATCAGCATTTATTTGGCTATTGTTGAATATCCGTGCTGTTGTATCAGCTTTCATTGGACTATTGTTGAATATCCGTCTTGTTGTATCAGCTTTCATCTTGCTATTGTTGAATATCCGTCTTGTTGTATCAGCTTTGATTGGACTATTGTTGAATACCCGTCTTGTTGTATCAGCTTTCCTTGGACTACTGTTGAATATCCGCCTTGTTGTATCTTCTTTCATTGGGCTATTGTTGAATATCCGTCTTGTTGTATAAGCTTTCATCGTGTTATTGTTAAATATCCGTCTTGTTGTATCAGCTTTCATTGGACTATAGTTGAATACCCGTCTTGTTGTATCAGCTTTCATAAGACTATTTTTGAATATCCGTCTTGTTGTATCAGCTTACATTGGACTTTTGTTGAATACCCGTCTTGTTGTATCAGCTTTCATTGGACTATTGTTGAATACCCTTCTTGTTGTATCAGCTTTCATTGGACTATTTTTGAATATCCGTCTTGTTGTATCAAATATCATTGGGTTATTGTTTAATATACGTCCTGTCTTATCAGCTTTCATCGTGTTATTGTTGAATATCCGTCTTGTTGTATCAGCTTTCATTGGGCTATTATTGAATATCCGTCTTGTTGTATCTGCTTTCATCTTGCTATTGTTGATTATCCGTCTTGTTCTATCAGCTTTCATTGGACTATTGTTGAATACCCGTCTTGTTGTATCAGCTTTCCTTGGACTATTGTTGAATATCCATCTTGTTGTATCAGCTTTCATCTTGCTATTGTTGAATATCCGTCTTGTTGTATCAGCTTTCATGTGGGTGTTGAATATCCGTCTTGTTGTATCAGCTTTCTTCTTGCTATTGTTGAATATCCGTCTTGTTGTATCCGCTTTGATTGGACTATTGTTAAATACCCGTCTTGTTGTATCAGCTTTCATTGGACTATTGTTGAATATCCGTCTTGTTGTATCAGCTTTCATTGGACTATAGTTGAATACCCGTCTTGTTGTATCAGCTTTCATTGGACTTTTTTGAATATCCGTCTTGTTGTATCAGCTTACATTGGACTATTGTTGAATATCCGTCTAGTTGTATCAGCTTTCATTGTGCTATTATTGAATATCCGTCTTCTTGTATCAGCATTCATTGGGCTATTGTTAAATACCCGTCTTGTTGTATCAGCTTTCATTGGACTATTGTTGAATATCCGTCTTGTTGTATCACCTTTCATTGGACTATTGTTGAATATCCATCTTGTTGTATCAGCTTTCATGTTGCTATTGTTGAATATCCGTCTTGTTGTATCAGCTTTCATTGGGCTATTGTTGAATATCCGTCTTGTTGTATCAGCTTTCATTGGACTATAGTTGAATACCCGTCTTGTTGTATCAGCTTTCATTGGACTATTTTTGAATATCCGTCTTGTTGTATCAGCTTACATTGGACTATTGTTGAATACCCGTCTTGTTGTATCAGCTTTCATTGGACTATAGTTGAATACCCGTCTTGTTGTATCAGCTTTCATTGGGCTATTATTGAATATTCGTCTTGTTGTATCTGCTTTCATCTTGCTATTGTTGATTATCCGTCTTGTTCTATCAGCTTTCATGTGGGTGTTGAATATCCGTCTTGTTGTATCAGCTTTCATCTTGCTATTGTTGAATATCCGTCTTGTTGTATCAGCTTTCATGTGGGTGTTGAATATCCGTCTTGTTGTATCAGCTTTCATCTTGCTATTGTTGAATATCCGTCTTGTTATATCCGCTATGATTAGACTATTGTTAAATTCCGTCTTGTTGTATCAGCTTTCATTGGACTATTGTTGAATACACGTCTTGTTTTATCAGCTTTCATTGGACTATTGTTGAATACCCGTCTTGTTGTATCAGCTTTCATTGGACTATTGTTGAATATCCGTCTTGTTGTATCACCTTTCATTGGACTATTGTTGAATATCCCTCTTGTTGTATCAGCTTTCATGTTGCTATTGTTGAATATCCGTCTTGTTGTATCAGCTTTCATTGGGCTATTGTTGAATATCCTTCTTGTTGTATCAGCATTCATTGGGCTATTGTTGAATATCCTTCTTGTTGTATCAGCATTCATTGGGATATTGTTGAATATCCCTCTTGTTGTATCAGCTTTCATTGGGCTATTGTTGAATATCCGTCTTGTTGTATCCGCTTTGATTGGACTATTGTTAAATACCCGTCTTGTTGTACCAGCTTTCATTGGACTATTGTTGAATATCCGTCTTGTTGTATCAGCTTTCATTGGACTATAGTTGAATACCCGTCTTGTTGTATCAGCTTTCATTGGACTTTTTTGATTATCCGTCTTGTTGTATCAGCTTACATTTGACTATTGTTGAATACCCGTCTTGTTGTATCAGCTTTCATTGGACTATTGTTGAATACCCGTCTTGTTGTATCAGCTTTCATTGGACTATTTTTGAATATCCGTCTTGTTGTATCAAATAGCATTGGGCTATTGTTTAATATACGTCCTGTCTTATCAGCTTTCATCGTGTTATTGTTGAATATCCGTCTAGTTGTATCAGCTTTCATTGTGCTATTATTGAATATCCGTCTTGTTGTATCAGCATTCATTGGGCTATTGTTAAATATCCGTCTTGTTGTATCAGCTTTCATTGGACTATTGTTGAATATCCGTCTTGTTGTATCACCTTTCATTGGACTATTGTTGAATATCCATCTTGTTGTATCAGATTTCATGTTGCTATTGTTGAATATCCGTCTTGTTGTATCAGCTTTCATTGGGCTATTGTTGAATATCCGTCTTGTTGTATCAGCTTTCATTGGACTATAGTTGAATACCCGTCTTGTTGTATCAGCTTTCATTGGACTATTTTTGAATATCCGTCTTGTTGTATCAGCTTACATTGGACTATTGTTGAATACACGTCTTGTTGTATCAGCTTTCATTGGACTATAGTTGAATACCCGTCTTGTTGTATCAGCTTTCATTGGACTATTGTTGAATATCCGTCTTGTTGTATCACCTTTCATTGGACTATTGTTGAATATCCCTCTTGTTGTATCAGCTTTCATGTTGCTATTGTTGAATATCCGTCTTGTTGTATCAGCTTTCATTGGGCTATTGTTGAATATCCTTCTTGTTGTATCAGCATTCATTGGGCTATTGTTGAATATCCTTCTTGTTGTATCAGCATTCATTGGGATATTGTTGAATTTCCTCTTGTTGTATCAGCTTTCATTGGGCTATTGTTGAATATCCGTCTTGTTGTATCCGCTTTGATTGGACTATTGTTAAATACCCGTCTTGTTGTACCAGCTTTCATTGGACTATTGTTGAATATCCGTCTTGTTGTATCAGCTTTCATTGGACTATAGTTGAATACCCGTCTTGTTGTATCAGCTTTCATTGGACTTTTTTGAATATCCGTCTTGTTGTATCAAATAGCATTGGGCTATTGTTTAATATACGTCCTGTCTTATCAGCTTTCATCGTGTTATTGTTGAATATCCGTCTAGTTGTATCAGCTTTCATTGTGCTATTATTGAATATCCGTCTTGTTGTATCAGCTTTCATTGGACTATTGTTGAATATCCGTCTTGTTGTATCACCTTTCATTGGACTATTGTTGAATATCCATCTTGTTGTATCAGCTTTCATGTTGCTATTGTTGAATATCCGTCTTGTTGTATCAGCTTTCATTGGGCTATTGTTGAATATCCGTCTTGTTGTATCAGCTTTCATTGGACTATAGTTGAATACCCGTCTTGTTGTATCAGCTTTCATTGGACTATTTTTGAATATCCGTCTTGTTGTATCAGCTTACATTGGACTATTGTTGAATACCCGTCTTGTTGTATCAGCTTTCATTGGACTATAGTTGAATACCCGTCTTGTTGTATCAGCTTTCATTGGACTATTTTTGAATATCCGTCTTGTTGTATCAGCTTTCATTGGGCTATTATTGAATATCCGTCTTGTTGTATCTGCTTTCATCTTGCTATTGTTGATTATCCGTCTTGTTCTATCAGCTGTCATGTGGGTGTTGAATATCCGTCTTGTTGTATCAGCTTTCATCTTGCTATTGTTGAATATCCGTCTTGTTGTATCAGCTTTCATATGGGTGTTGACTATCCGTCTTGTTGTATCAGCTTTCATCTTGCTATTGTTGAATATACGTCTTGTTGTATCAGCTTTCATTGGACTATTGTTGAATATCCGTCTTGTTGTATCACCTTTCATTGGACTATTGTTGAATACACGTCTTGTTGTATCAGCTTTCATTGGACTATTGTTGAATACCCGTCTTGTTGTATCAGCTTTCATTGGACTATTGTTGAATATCCGTCTTGTTGTATCACCTTTCATTGGACTATTGTTGAATATCCCTCTTGTTGTATCACCTTTCATGTTGCTACTGTTGAATATCCGTCTTGTTGTATCAGCTTTCATTGGGCTATTGTTGAATATCCTTCTTGTTGTATCAGCATTCATTGGGCTATTGTTGAATATCCTTCTTGTTGTATCAGCATTCATTGGGATATTGTTGAATATCCCTCTTGTTGTATCAGCTTTCATTGGGCTATTGTTGAATATCCGTCTTGTTTTATCAGCATTCATTGGGCTATTGTTGAATATCCGTCCTGTTGTATCAGCTTTCATTGGACTATTGTTGAATATCCGTCCTGTTGTATCAGCTTTCATTGTGCTATTGGTGAATATTCTTCTTATTGTATCAGCTTTCATTAGACTATTATTGAATATCCGTCTTGTTGTATCAGCTGTGATTGGACTATTGTTGAATATCCGTCTTGTTGTATCAGCTTTCCTTAGATTGTTGTTGAATACCCGTCTTGTTGTATCAGCTTTCATTGGGCTATTGTTGAATATCCGTCTTGTTGTATCAGCTTTCCTTAGATTGTTGTTGAATACCCGTCTTGTTGTATCAGCTTTCATTGGACTATTGTTAAATAACCGTCTTGTTGTATCAGCTTTCATTGGACTATTGTTGAATATCCGTCTTGTTGTATCACCTTTCATTGGACTATTGTTGAATATCCCTCTTGTTGTATCAGCTTTCATGTTGCTATTGTTGAATATCCGTCTTGTTGTATCAGCTTTCCTTGCACTATTGTTGAATATCCGTCTTGTTGTATCAGCTTTCATTGGGCTATTGGAGAATATCCGTCTTGTTGTATCAGCTTTCATTGGACTATTGTTGAATAGCCGTCTTGTTTTATCAGCTTTCATTGGACTATTGTTGATTATCCGTCTTGTTGTATCAGCTTTCATTGGGCTATTGTTGATTATCCGTCTTGTTGTATCAGCTTTCATTGGGCTATTGTTGAATATCCCTCTTGTTGTATCAGCTTTCCTTGGACTATTTTTTGAATATCCGTCTTGTTGTATAAGCTTTCATTAGACTATTTTTGAATATCCGTCTTGTTGTATCAAATATCATTTGGCTATTGTTGAATATACGTCTTGTCGTATCAGCTTTCATTGGACTATTGTTGAATATCCGTCTTGTTGTATCAGCTTTCATTGGATTATTGTTGAATATCCGTCTTGTTTTATCACCTTTCGTTGGACTATTTTTGAATATCCGTCTTGTTGTATCAAATATCATTTGGCTATTGTTGAATATACGTCTTGTCGTATCAGCTTTCATTGGGCTATTGTTGAATATCCCTCTTGTTGTATCAGCTTTCATTGGGATATTTTTGAATATCCTTCTTGTTGTAACAGCATTCATTGGGCTATTGTTGAATATCCGTCTTGTTTTATCAGCATTCATTAGGCTATTGTTGAATATCCGTCTTGTTGTATCAGCTTTCATAGGACTATTGGTGAATATTCTTCTTATTGTATCAGCTTTCATTAGACTATTATTGAATATCCGTCTTGTTGTATCAGCTGTGATTGGACAATTGTTGAATATCCGTCTTGTTGTATCAGCTTTCCTTAGACTGTTGTTGAATACCCGTCTTGTTGTATCAGCTTTCATTGGACTATTTTTGAATATCGGTCTTGTTGTATCAGCTTTCATTAGACTATTTTTGAATATCCGTCTTGTTGTATCAAATATCATTTGGCTATTGTTGAATATACGTCTTGTCGTATCAGCTTTCATTGGACTATTGTTGAATATCCGTCGTGTTGTATCAGCTTTCGTTGGGCTATTGTTGATTATCCGTCTTGTTCTATCAGCTTTCATTGGACTATTGTTGAATACCCGTCTTGTTGTATCAGCTTTCCTTGGACTATTGTTGAATATCCGTCTTGTTGTATCAGCTTTCATCTTGCTATTGTTGAATATCCGTCTTGTTGTATCAGCTTTCATGTGGGTGTTGAATATCCGTCTTGTTGAATCAGCTTTCTTCTTGCTATTGTTGAATATCCGTCTTGCTTTATCCGCTTTGATTGGACTATTGTTAAATACCAGTCTTGTTGTATCAGCTTTCATTGGACTATTGTTGAATATCCGTCTTGTTGTATCACCTTTCATTGGACTATTGTTGAATATCCCTCTTGTTGTATCAGCTTTCATGTTGCTATTGTTGAATATCCGTCTTGTTGTATCAGCTTTAATTGGGCTATTGTTGAATATCCTTCTTGTTGTAACAGCATTCATTGGGATATTGTTGAATATCCTTCTTGTTGTATCAGCTTTGATTGGACTATTGTTGAATACCCGTCTTGTTGTATCAGCTTTCCTTGGACTATTGTTGAATATCCGCCTTGTTGTATCATCTTGCATTGGGCTATTGTTGAATATCAGTCTTGTTGTATAAGCTTTCATCGTGTTATTGTTAAATATCCGTCTTGTTGTATCAGCTTTCTTTGGACTATAGTTGAATACCCGTCTTGTTGTATCAGCTTTCATTGGACTATTTTTGAATATCCGTCTTGTTGTATCAGCTTTCATTGGACTATTGTTGAATACCCGTCTTGTTGTATCAGCTTTCATTGGACTCTTTTTGAATATCCGTCTTGTTATATCAAATATCATTGGGCTATTGTTTAATATACGTCCTGTCTTATCAGCTTTCATCGTGTTATTGTTGAATATCCGTCTTGTTGTATCAGATTTCATTGGGCTATTATTGAATATCCGTCTCGTTGTATCTGCTTTCATCTTGCTATTGTTGATTATCCGTCTTGTTCTATCAGCTTTCATTGGACTATTGTTGAATACCCGTCTTGTTGTATCCGCTTTCCTTGGACTATTGTTGAATATCCGTCTTGTTGTATCAGCTTTCATCTTGCTATTGTTGAATATCCGTCTTGTTGTATCAGCTTTCATTTGGGTGTTGAATATCCGTCTTGTTGTATCAGCTTTCATCTTGCTCATGTTGAATATCCGTCTTGTTGTATCCGCTTTGATTGGACTATTGTTAAATACCCGTCTTGTTGTATCAGCTTTCATTGGACTATTGTTGAATATCCATCTTGTTGTATCACCTTTCATTGGACTTTTGTTGAATATCCCTCTTGTTGTATCAGCTTTCATGTTGCTATTGTTGAATATCCGTCTTGTTGTATCAGCTTTCATTGGGCTATTGTTGAATATCCTTCTTGTTGTATCAGCATTCATTGGGATATTGTTGAATATCCCTCTTGTTGTATCAGCTTTCATTGGGCTATTTTTGAATATCCTTCTTGTTGTATCAGCATTCATTGGGCTATTTTTGAATATCCGTCTTGTTTTATCAGCATTCATTGGGCTATTGTTGAATATCCGTCCTGTTGTATCAGCATTCATTGGACTATCGTTGAATATCCGTCCTGTTGTATCAGCTTTCATTGGGCTATTGGTGAATATTCTTCTTATTGTATCAGCTTTCATTAGACTATTATTGAATATCCGTCTTGTTGTATCAGCTGTGATTGGACTATTGTTGAATATCCGTCTTGTTGTATCAGCTTTCCTTAGACTGTTGTTGAATACCCGTCTTGTATCAGCTTTCATTGGGCTATTGTTGATTATCCGTCTTGTTGTATCAGCTTTCCTTGGACTATTTTTGAATATGCGTCTTGTTGTATCAAATATCATTTGGCTATTGTTGAATATACGTCTTGTCGTATCAGCTTTCATTGGACTATTGTTGAATATCCGTCTTATTGTATCAGCTTTCATTGGATTATTGTTGAATATCCGTCTTGTTTTATCACCTTTAGATGGGCTATTGTTGATTATCCGTCTTATTGTATAAGCTTTCATCGTGTTATTGTTGAATATACGTCTTGTTGTATAAGCTTTCATCGTGCTATTGTTGAAATTCCGTCTTGTTGTATCAGCTTTCATCTTGCTATTGTTGAATAATCGTCTTGTTGTATCAGCTTTCATTGGGCTATTGTTGTATATCCTTCTTGTTGTATAAGCTTTCATCGTGCTATTGTTGAATATCCGTCTTGTTGTATCAGCTTTCATTGGACTATAGTTGAATATCCATCTTGTTGTATCACCTTTCATTGGACTTTTGTTGAATATCCCTCTTGTTGTATCAGCTTTCATTGGGCTATTGTTGAATATCCTTCTTGTTGTATCAGCATTCATTGGGATATTGTTGAATATCCCTCTTGTTGTATCAGCTTTCATTGGGCTATTTTTGAATATCCTTCTTGTTGTATCAGCATTCATTGGGCTATTTTTGAATATCCGTCTTGTTTTATCAGCATTCATTGGGCTATTGTTGAATATCCGTCCTGTTGTATCAGCATTCATTGGACTATCGTTGAATATCCGTCCTGTTGTATCAGCTTTCATTGGGCTATTGGTGAATATTCTTCTTATTGTATCAGCTTTCATTAGACTATTATTGAATATCCGTCTTGTTGTATCAGCTGTGATTGGACTATTGTTGAATATCCGTCTTGTTGTATCAGCTTTCCTTAGACTGTTGTTGAATACCCGTCTTGTATCAGCTTTCATTGGGCTATTGTTGATTATCCGTCTTGTTGTATCAGCTTTCCTTGGACTATTTTTGAATATGCGTCTTGTTGTATCAAATATCATTTGGCTATTGTTGAATATACGTCTTGTCGTATCAGCTTTCATTGGACTATTGTTGAATATCCGTCTTGTTGTATCAGCTTTCATTGGATTATTGTTGAATATCCGTCTTGTTTTATCACCTTTAGATGGGCTATTGTTGATTATCCGTCTTATTGTATAAGCTTTCATCGTGTTATTGTTGAATATACGTCTTGTTGTATAAGCTTTCATCGTGCTATTGTTGAAATTCCGTCTTGTTGTATCAGCTTTCATCTTGCTATTGTTGAATAATCGTCTTGTTGTATCAGCTTTCATTGGGCTATTGTTGTATATCCGTCTTGTTGTATAAGCTTTCATCGTGCTATTGTTGAATATCCGTCTTGTTGTATCAGCTTTCATTGGACTATAGTTGAATATCCGTCTTGTTGTATCAGTTTTCAATGGACTATTGTTGAATATCCGTCTTGTTGTATCAGCTTTCATTGGACTATTGTTGAATATCCTTCTTGTTGTATCAGCATTCATTGGACCATTGTTGAATATCCCTCTTGTTGAATCAGCTTTCATTGGGCTATTTTTGAATATCCTTCTTGTTGTATCAGCAATCATTGGGCTATTGTTGAATATACGTCTTGTTGTATCAGCTTTCATTGGGCTATTGTTGAATATCCGTCTTGTTGTATCAGCATTCATTGGGCTATAGTTGAATATCCTTCTTGTTGCATCAGCTTTCATTGGACTATTGTTGAATACCCGTCTTGTTGTATCAGCTTTCATTGGACTATTGTTGAATATCCGTCCTGTTGTATCAGCTTTCATTGGGCTATTTGATTATTCTTCTTTTGTATCAGCTTGGCTATTTTTGATTTTCCGTCTTGTTGTATCAGCTGTGATTGGACTATTGTTGACTATCCGTCTTGTTGTATCAGCTTTCATTATACTATTGTTGAATCCCGTCTTGTTGTATCAGCGTTCATTGGGCTATTGTTGAGTATCCGTCTTGTTGTATCAGTTTTCTTTGGACTATTTTTGAATATCCGTCTTGTTGTATCAGCTTTCATTGGACTATTGTTAAATAACCGTCTTGTTGTATCAGCTTTCATTGGACTATTGTTGAATATCCGTCTTGTTGTATCACCATTCATTGGACTATTGTTGAATATCCCTCTTGTTGTATCAGCTTTCATGTTGCTATTGTTGAATATCCGTCTTGTTGTATCAGCTTTCCTTGGACTATTGTTGAATATCCGTCTTGTTGTATCAGCTTTCATTGGGCTATTGGTGAATATCCGTCTTGTTGTATCAGCTTTCATTGGACTATTGTTGAATATCCGTCTTGTTGTATCAGCTTTCATTGGACTATTGTTGATTATCCGTCTTGTTGTATCAGCTTTCATTGGGCTATTGTTGATTATCCGTCTTGTTGTATCAGCTTTCATTGGACTATTGTTGAATATCCGTCTTGTTGTATCAGCTTTCATTGGATTATTGTTGAATATCCGTCTTGTTTTATCACATTTCGTTGGACTATTTTTGAATATCCGTCTTGTTGTATCAAATATCATTTGGCTATTGTTGAATATACGTCTTGTCGTATCAGCTTTCATTGGGCTATTGTTGAATATCCCTCTTGTTGTATCAGCTTTCATTGGGCTATTTTTGAATATCCTTCTTGTTGTAACAGCATTCATTGGGCTATTGTTGAATATCCGTCTTGTTTTATCAGCATTCATTAGGCTATTGTTGAATATACGTCTTGTTGTATCAGCTTTCATTGGACTATTGGTGAATATTCTTCTTATTGTATCAGCTTTCATTAGACTATTATTGAATATCCGTCTTGTTGTATCAGCTGTGATTGGACAATTGTTGAATATCCGTCTTGTTGTATCAGCTTTCCTTAGACTGTTGTTGAATACCCGTCTTGTTGTATTAGCTTTCATTGGACTATTTTTGAATATCCGTCTTGTTGTATCAGCTTTCATTAGACTATTTTTGAATATCCGTCTTGTTGTATCAAATATCATTTGGCTATTGTTGAATATACGTCTTGTCGTATCAGCTTTCATTGGACTATTGTTGAATATCCGTCGTGTTGTATCAGCTTTCCTTGGGCTATTGTTGATTATCCGTCTTGTTCTATCAGCTTTCATTGGACTATTGTTGAATACCCGTCTTGTTGTATCAGCTTTCCTTGGACTATTGTTGAATATCCGTCTTGTTGTATCAGCTTTCATCTTGCTATTGTTGAATATCCGTCTTGTTGTATCAGCTTTCATGTGGGTGTTGAATATCCGTCTTGTTGAATCAGCTTTCATCTTGCTATTGTTGAATATCCGTCTTGTTGTATCCGCTTTGATTGGACTATTGTTAAATACCCGTCTTGTTGTATCAGCTTTCATTGGACTATTGTTGAATATCCGTCTTGTTGTATCACCTTTCATTGGACTATTGTTGAATATCCCTCTTGTTGTATCAGCTTTCATGTTGCTATTGTTGAATATCCGTCTTGTTGTATCAGCTTTAATTGGGCTATTGTTGAATATCCTTCTTGTTGTATCAGCATTCATTGAGCTATTGTTGAATATCCATCTTGTTGTATCAGCTTTGATTGGACTATTGTTGAATACCCGTCTTGTTGTATCAGCTTTCCTTGGACTATTGTTGAATATCCGTCTTGTTGTATCATCTTGCATTGGGCTATTGTTGAATATCCGTCTTGTTGTATAAGCTTTCATCGTGTTATTGTTAAATATCCGTCTTGTTGTATCAGCTTTCATTGGTCTATAGTTGAATACCCGTCTTGTTGTATCAGCTTTCATTGGACTATTGTTGAATACCCGTCTTGTTGTATCAGCTTTCATTGGACTATTTTTGAATATCCGTCTTGTTGTATCAGCTTTCATTGGACTATTATTGAATATCCGTCTTGTTGTATCTGCTTTCATCGGTCTTTTGTTGATTATCCGTCTTGTTGTATCAGCTTTTATTGGACTATTGTTGAATACCCGTCTTGTTGTATCAGCTTTCATTGGACTATTTTTGAATATCCGTCTTGTTGTATCAAATATCATTGGACTATTGTTGAATATACGTCTCGTCGTATCAGCTTTCTTTGGACTTTTGATAAATATCGGTCTTGTTGTATCACCTTTCATTGGACTATTGTTGAATGTCCGTCTTGTTGTATCACCTTTCATTGGACTATTGTTGAATATCCCTCTTGTTGTATCAGCTTTCATCTTGCTATTGTTGAATATCCGTCTTGTTGTATCAGCTTTCATTGGGCTATTGTTGAATATCCGTCTTGTTGTTTCAGCTTTCATTGGGCTATTGTTGAATATCCTTCTTGTTGTATCAGCATTCATTGGGCTATTGTTGAATATCCTTCTTGTTGTATCAGCATTCATTGGACTATTGTTGAATATCCCTCTTGTTGAATCAGCTTTCATTGGGCTATTTTTGAATATCCTTCTTGTTGTATCAGCAATCATTGGGCTATTGTTGAATATACGTCTTATTGTATCAGCTTTCATTGGGCTATTGTTGAATATACGTCTTGTTGTATCAGCTTTCATCGGGCTATTGTTGAATTTCCGTCTTGTTGTATCAGCTTTCATCTGGCTATTGTTGAATATCCGTCTTGTTGTATCAGCTTTCATTGGGCTATTGTTGAATATCCGTCTTGTTGTATCAGCTTTCATTGGGCTATTGTTGAATATCCGTCTTGTTGTATCAGCTTTCATTGGGCTATTGTTGAATATCCGTCTTGTTGTATCAGCTTTCATTGGACTATTGTTGAATATCCGTCTTGTTGTATCAGCTTTCATTGGACTATTGTTGAATATCCTTCTTGTTGTATCAGCATTCATTGGACTATTGTTGAATATCCCTCTTGTTGAATCAGCTTTCATTGGGCTATTTTTGAATATCCTTCTTGTTGTATCAGCAATCATTGGGCTATTGTTGAATATCCGTCTTGTTGTATCAGCTTTCATTGGACTATTGTTGAATATCCGTCTTGTTGTATCAGCTTTCATTGGGCTATTGTTGAATATCCGTCTTGTTGTATCAGCTTTCATTGGACTATTGTTGAATATCCGTCTTGTTGTATCAGCTTTCATTGGACTATTGTTGAATATCCGTCTTGTTGTATCAGCTTTCATTGGGCTATTGGTGATATTCTTCTTTTGTATCAGCTTGGCTATTTTTGATTTTCCGTCTTGTTGTATCAGCTGTGATTGGACTATTGTTGACTATCCGTCTTGTTGTATCAGCTTTCATTATACTATTGTTGAATACCCGTCTTGTTGTATCAGCTTTCATTGGGCTATTGTTGAGTATCCGTCTTGTTGTATCAGTTTTCTTTGGACTATTTTTGAATATCCGTCTTGTTGTATCAGCTTTCATTGGACTATTGTTGAATATCCGTCTTGTTGTATCAGCTTTCATTGGACTATTGTTGAATATCCGTCTTGTTGTATCAGCTTTCATTGGACTATTGTTGAATATCCGTCTTGTTGTATCAGCTTTCATTTGCTATTGTTGAATATCCGTCTTGTTGTATCAGCTTTCCTTGGACTATTGTTGAATATCCGTCTTGTTGTATCAGCTTTCATTGGGCTATTGTTGAATATCCGTCTTGTTGTATCAGCTTTCATTGGACTATTGTTGAATATCCGTCTTGTTGTATCAGCTTTCATTGGACTATTGTTGAATATCCGTCTTGTTGTATCAGCTTTCATTGGGCTATTGTTGATTATCCGTCTTGTTGTATCAGCTTTCATTGGACTATTGTTGAATATCCGTCTTGTTGTATCAGCTTTCATTGGATTATTGTTGAATATCCGTCTTGTTTTATCACATTTCGTTGGCTATTTTTGAATATCCGTCTTGTTGTATCAAATATCATTTGGCTATTGTTGAATATACGTCTTGTCGTATCAGCTTTCATTGGGCTATTGTTGAATATCCCTCTTGTTGTATCAGCTTTCATTGGGCTATTTTTGAATATCCTTCTTGTTGTATCAGCATTCATTGGGCTATTGTTTAATATCCGTCTTGTTGTATCAGCATTCATTGGCTATTGTTGAATATCGTCTTGTTGTATCAGCTTTCATTGGACTATTGGTGAATATTCTTCTTATTGTATCAGCTTTATTGACTATTATTGAATATCCGTCTTGTTGTATCAGCTGTGATTGGACATTGTTGATATCCGTCTTGTTGTATCAGCTTTCTTAACTTTGTTGAATACCCGTCTTGTTGTATAGCTTTCATTGGCTATTTTGATATCCGTCTTGTTGTATCATTTCTTGACTATTTTTGAATATCCGTCTTGTTGTATCAAATATCATTTGGCTATTGTTGAATATACGTCTTGTCGTATCAGCTTTCATTGGACTATTGTTGAATATCCGTCTTGTTGTATCAGCTTTCATTGGACTATTGTTGAATATCCGTCTTGTTGTATCAGCTTTCATTGGACTATTGTTGAATATCCGTCTTGTTGTATCAGCTTTCATCGTGCTATTGTTGAATATCCGTCTTGTTGTATAGTTTCATGTGTGTTGAATATCGTCTTGTTATAGCTTTCATCGTGCTATTGTTGAAATTGCGTCTTGTTGTATCTGCTTTCATCGTTCTATTGTTGAATATCCGTCTTGTTGTATCAGCTTTCATTGGACTATAGTTGAATATCCGTCTTGTTTTATCACCATTCATTGGATTATTGTTGAATATCCCTCTTGTTGTATCAGCTTTCATCTTGCTATTGTTGAATATCCGTCTTGTTGTATCAGCTTTCATTGGGCTATTGTTGAATATCCTTCTTGTTGTATCAGCATTCATTGGGTTATTGTTGAATATCCTTCTTGTTGTATCAGCTTTCATTGTGCTATTGTTGAATATCCGTCTTGTTGAATCAGCATTCATTGGGCTATTGTTGAATATCCCTCTTGTTGTATCAGCATTCATTGGGCTATTGTTGAATATCCGTCTTGTTGTATCAGCTTTCATTGGACTATTGTTGAATATCCATCTTGTTGTATCAGCTTTCATTGGACTATTGTTGAATATCCGTCTTGTTGTATCAGCTTTCATTGGACTGTTGTTGAATATACGTCTTGTTGTATCAGCTTTCATTGGACTATTGTTGAATATCCGTGTTGTTGTATCAGCTTTCATTGGACTATTGTTGAATATCAGTCTTGTTGTATCAGCTTTCATTTGGGCTATTGTTGAATATCCGTCTTGTTGTATCAGCTTTCATTGGGCTATTGTTGAATATCCTTCTTGTTGTATCAGCTTTCATTGGACTATTGTTGAATATCCATCTTGTTGTTTCAGATTTCATTGGACTATTGTTGAATATCCGTCTTGTTGTATCAGTTTTCATTGGGCTATTGTTGAAAAGTCGTCTTATTGTATCACCTATCATTGGACGATTATTGAATATCCGTCGTGTTATATCAGATTTCATTGGGCTTTTATTGAATATCCGTCTTGTTTTATCCACTGTCTTTGGATTATAGTTGAATATCCGCCTTGTTGTATCAGCTTTCATTGAACTGTTGTTGAATATTCGTCATGTTGTATCAGCTTTCATTGGACTATTGTTGAATATCCGTCTTGTTGTATCAGCTTACATTGGACTATTGTTGAATATCCGTCTTGTTGTATCAGCTTTCATTGGACTATTGTTGAATACCCGTCTTGTTGTATCAGCTTTCATCGTGCTATTGTTGAATATGTGTCTTATTTTATCATCTTTCATTTGGGCTATTGTTGAATATCCGTCTTGTTGTATCAGCTTTCATTGGAATATTGTTGAATATCCCTCTTGTTGTATCAGCTTTCATTGGACTATTGTTGAATATCTGGCTTGATGTATCAGCTTTCATTGGGCTATTGTTGAATATCCGTCTTGTTGTATCAGATTTCATTGGAATATTGTTGAATATCCGTCTTGTTGTATCAGCTGTCATTGGGTGTTGAATATCCGTCTTGTTGTATCAGCTTTCATTGGGTGTTGAATATCCGCCTTGTTGTATCAGCTTTCATTGGGTGTTGAATATCCGTATTGTTGTATCAGCTGCCATTGGGTGTTGAATATACATCTTGTTGTATCAGCTTTCATTGGACTATTGTTGAATATCCGTCTTGTTGTATCTGCTTTCATTGGGCTATTGTTGAATATATGTCTTGTTGTATCAGCTTTCATCGTGCTATTGTTGAATATCCGTCTTGTATCAGCTTTCATCGTGCTATTGTTGAATATTCGTCTTGTATCAGCTTTCATTGGACTATTGTTGAATATCAGTCTTATTGTATCAGCCTTCATTGGACTTTGTTGAATATCCGTCTTGTTGTATCAGCTTTCATTGGACTATTGTTGAATACCCGTCTTGTTGTATCAGCATTCATCGTGCTATTGTTGAATATCCGTCTTGTTGTATCAGCTTTCATTGGACTATTGTTGAATATCCGTCCTGTTGTATCAGCTTACATTGGACTATTGGTGAATATGCGTCTTGTTGTATCAGCTTTCATTGGTCTATTGTTGAATATCCGTCCTGTTGTATCAGCTTACATTGGGCTATTGTTGAATATCCTTCTTGTTGCATCAGCTTTCATTGGACTATTGTTGAATATCCGTCTTGTTGTATCAGCTTTCATCGTGCTATTGTTGAATATCTGTCTTATTTTATCAGCTTTCATTTGGGCTATTGTTGAATATCCGTCTTGTTGTATCAGCTTTCATTGGACTATTGTTGAATATCCCTCTTGTTGTATCAGCTTTCATTGGACTATTGTTGAATATCTGGCTTGTTGTATCAGCTTTCATTTTGCTATTGTTGAATATCCGTCTTGTTGTATCAGCTTTCATTGGACTCTTGTTGAATATCTGGCTTGTTGTATCAGCTTTCATTGTGCTATTGTTGAATATCCGTCTTGTTGTATCAACTGCCATTGGGTGTTGAATATCCGCCTTGTTGTATCACGTTTCATTGGACTATTTTTGAATATCCGTCTTGTTGTATCAACATTTATTGGGCTATTGTTGAATATCCTTCTTGTTGCATCAGCTTTCATTGGACTATTGTTGAATATCCGTCTTGTTGTATCAGCTTTCATTGGACTATTGTTGAATATCCGTCTTGTTGTATCAGCTTTCATTGGGCTATTGGTGAATATTCTTCTTATTGTATCAGCTTTCATTGGGCTATTGTTGATTATCCGTCTTGTTGTATCAGCGGTGATTGGACTATTGTTGATTACCCGTCTTGTTTTATCAGCTTTCCTTGGACTTTTGTTGAATACCCGTGTTGTTGTATCAGCTTTCATTTGGGCTATTGTTGATTATCCGTCTTGTTGTATCAGCTTCATTGGACTATTTTTGAATATCAGTCTTGTTGTATCAACTGTCCTTGGACTATATTTGAATATCCGTCTTGTTGTATCAAATATCATTGGGCTATTGTTGAATATACGTCGTGTCGTATCAGCTTTCATTGGACTATTGTTGAATATCCGTCCTGTTGTATCAGCTTTCATTGGACTATTGTTGAATATCCGTCTTGTTGTATCAGCTATCATTGGACTATTGTTGAATACCCGTCTTGTTGTATCAGCTTTCCTTGTACTATTGTTGAATATCCGTCTTGTTGTATCAGCTTTCATTGGACTATTGCTGAATATCCGTCTTGTTGTATCAGCTTTCATTGTGCTATTGTGGAATATCCGTCTTGTTGTATCAGCTTTCATTGGGCTATTATTGATTATTCGTCTTGTTGTATCAGCTTTCATTGAGCAACTATTGTTAAATTGCGCATTCATTTGGCTAGTGTTGAATATCCGTCTTGTTGTATCAGATTTCATTGGAATATTGTTGAATATCCGTCTTGTTGTATCAGCTGTCATTGGGTGTTGAATATCCGTCTTGTTGTATCAGCTTACATTGGACTATTGGTGAATATGCGTCTTGTTGTATCAGCTTTCATTGGACTATTGTTGAATACCCGTCTTGTTGTATCAGCTTTCATTGGACTATTGTTGAATACCCGTCTTGTTGTATCAGCATTCATCGTGCTATTGTTGAATATCCGTCTTGTTGTATCAGCTTTCATTGGACTATTGTTGAATATCCGTCCTGTTGTATCAGCTTACATTGGACTATTGGTGAATATGCGTCTTGTTGTATCAGCTTTCATTGGTCTATTGTTGAATATCCGTCCTGTTGTATCAGCTTACATTGGGCTATTGTTGAATATCCTTCTTGTTGCATCAGCTTTCATTGGACTATTGTTGAATACCCGTCTTGTTGTATCAGCTTTCATCGTGCTATTGTTGAATATCTGTCTTATTTTATCAGCTTTCATTTGGGCTATTGTTGAATATCCGTCTTGTTGTATCAGCTTTCATTGGACTATTGTTGAATATCCCTCTTGTTGTATCAGCTTTCATTGGACTATTGTTGAATATCTGGCTTGTTGTATCAGCTTTCATTTTGCTATTGTTGAATATCCGTCTTGTTGTATCAGCTTTCATTGGACTCTTGTTGAATATCTGGCTTGTTGTATCAGCTTTCATTGTGCTATTGTTGAATATCCGTCTTGTTGTATCAACTGCCATTGGGTGTTGAATATCCGCCTTGTTGTATCACGTTTCATTGGACTATTTTTGAATATCCGTCTTGTTGTATCAACATTTATTGGGCTATTGTTGAATATCCTTCTTGTTGCATCAGCTTTCATTGGACTATTGTTGAATATCCGTCTTGTTGTATCAGCTTTCATTGGACTATTGTTGAATATCCGTCTTGTTGTATCAGCTTTCATTGGGCTATTGGTGAATATTCTTCTTATTGTATCAGCTTTCATTGGGCTATTGTTGATTATCCGTCTTGTTGTATCAGCGGTGATTGGACTATTGTTGATTACCCGTCTTGTTTTATCAGCTTTCCTTGGACTTTTGTTGAATACCCGTGTTGTTGTATCAGCTTTCATTTGGGCTATTGTTGATTATCCGTCTTGTTGTATCAGCTTCATTGGACTATTTTTGAATATCAGTCTTGTTGTATCAACTGTCCTTGGACTATATTTGAATATCCGTCTTGTTGTATCAAATATCATTGGGCTATTGTTGAATATACGTCGTGTCGTATCAGCTTTCATTGGACTATTGTTGAATATCCGTCCTGTTGTATCAGCTTTCATTGGACTATTGTTGAATATCCGTCTTGTTGTATCAGCTATCATTGGACTATTGTTGAATACCCGTCTTGTTGTATCAGCTTTCCTTGTACTATTGTTGAATATCCGTCTTGTTGTATCAGCTTTCATTGGACTATTGCTGAATATCCGTCTTGTTGTATCAGCTTTCATTGTGCTATTGTGGAATATCCGTCTTGTTGTATCAGCTTTCATTGGGCTATTATTGATTATTCGTCTTGTTGTATCAGCTTTCATTGAGCAACTATTGTTAAATTGCGCATTCATTTGGCTAGTGTTGAATATCCGTCTTGTTGTATCAGATTTCATTGGAATATTGTTGAATATCCGTCTTGTTGTATCAGCTGTCATTGGGTGTTGAATATCCGTCTTGTTGTATCAGCTTTCATTGGGTGTTGAATATCCGCCTTGTTGTATCAGCTTTCATTGGGTGTTGAATATCCGTATTGTTGTATCAGCTGTCATTTGGTGTTGAATATACATCTTGTTGTATCAGCTTTCATTGGACTATTGTTGAATATCCGTCTTGTTGTTTCTGCTTTCATTGGGCTATTGTTGAATATCTGTCTTGTTGTATCAGCTTTCATCGTGCTATTGTTGAATATCCGTCTTGTATCAGCTTTCATCGTGCTATTGTTGAATATTCGTCTTGTATCAGCTTTCATTGGACTATTGTTGAATATCAGTCTTGTTGTATCAGCTTTCATTGGACTTTGTTGAATATCCGTCTTGTTGTATCAGCTTTCATTGGACTATTGTTGAATACCCGTCTTGTTGTATCAGCTTTCATCGTGCTATTGTTGAATATCCGTCTTGTTGTATCAGCTTTCATTGGACTATTGTTGAATATCCGTCCTGTTGTATCAGCTTACATTGGACTATTGGTGAATATGCGTCTTGTTGTATCAGCTTTCATTGGACTATTGTTGAATACCCGTCTTGTTGTATCAGCCTTCATTGGGCTATTGTTGAATATCTGTCTTATTTTATCAGCTTTCATTTGGGCTATTGTTGAATATCCGTCTTGTTGTATCAGCTTTCATTGGACTATTGTTGAATACCCGTCTTGTTGTATCAGCCTTCATTGGGCTATTGTTGAATATCTGTCTTATTTTATCAGCTTTCATTTGGGCTATTGTTGAATATCCGTCTTGTTGTATCAGCTTTCATTGGACTATTGTTGAATACCCGTCTTGTTGTATCAGCCTTCATTGGGCTATTGTTGAATATCTGTCTTATTTTATCAGCTTTCATTTGGGCTATTGTTGAATATCCGTCTTGTTGTATCAGCTTTCATTGGACTATTGTTGAATACCCGTCTTGTTGTATCAGCCTTCATTGGGCTATTGTTGAATATCTGTCTTATTTTATCAGCTTTCATTTGGGCTATTGTTGAATATCCGTCTTGTTGTATCAGCTTTCATTGGGCTATTGGTGAATATTATTCTTATTGTATCAGCTTTCATTGGACTATTATTGAATATCCGTCTTGTTGTATCAGCTTTCACTGGGCTATTGTTGATTATCCGTCTTGTTGTATCAGCGGTGATTGGACTAGTGTTGATTACCCGTCTTGTTTTATCAGCTTTCCTTGGACTTTTGTTGAATACCCGTGTTGTTGTATCAGCTTTCATTTGGGCTATTGTTGATTATCCGTCTTGTTGTATTAGCTTCATTGGACTATTTTTGAATATCAGTCTTGTTGTATCAGCTGTCCTTGGACTATATTTGAATATCCGTCTTGTTGTATCAAATATCATTGGGCTATTGTTGAATATACGTCGTGTCGTATCAGCTTTCATTGGACTATTGTTGAATATCCGTCCTGTTGTATCAGCTTTCATTGGACTATTGTTGAATATCCGTATTGTTGTATCAGCTATCATTGGACTATTGTTGAATACCCGTCTTGTTGTATCAGCTTTCCTTGGACTATTGTTGAATATCCGTCTTGTTGTATCAGCTTTCATTGGACTATTGCTGAATATCCGTCTTGTTGTATCAGCTTTCATTGTGCTATTGTGGAATATCCGTCTTGTTGTATCAGCTTTCATTGGGCTATTGTTGAATATCCGTCTTGTATCAGCTTTCATCGTGCTATTGTTGAATATTCGTCTTGTATCAACTTTCAGTGGACTATTGTTGAATATCAGTCTTGTTGTATCAGCTTTCATTGGACTTTGTTGAATATCCGTCTTGTTGTATCAGCTTTCATTGGACTATTGTTGAATACCCGTCTTGTTGTATCAGCTTTCATCGTGCTATTGTTGAATATCCGTCTTGTTTTATCAGCTTTCATTGGACTATTGTTGAATATCCGTCCTGTTGTATCAGCTTACATTGGACTATTGGTGAATATGCGTCTTGTTGTATCAGCTTTCATTGGACTACTGTTGAATACCCGTCTTGTTGTATCAGCTTTCATCGTGCTATTGTTGAATATCTGTCTTATTTTATCAGCTTTCATTTGGGCTATTGTTGAATATCCGTCTTGTTGTATCAGCTTTCATTGAACTATTGTTGAATATCCCTCTTGTTGTATCAGCTTTCATTGGACTATTGTTGAATATCTGGCTTGTTGTATCAGCTTTCATTGTGCTATTGTTGAATATCCGTCTTGTTGTATCAGCTTTCATTGGACTATTGTTGAATATCTGGCTTGTTGTATCAGCTTTCATTGTGCAATTGTTGAATATCCGTCTTGTTGTATCAACTGCCATTGGGTGTTGAATATCCGCCTTGTTGTATCACGTTTCATTGGACTATTTTTGAATATCCGTCTTGTTGTATCAGCATTTATTGGGCTATTGTTGAATATCCTTCTTGTTGCATCAGCTTTCATTGGACTATTGTTGAATATCCGTCTTGTTGTATCAGCTTTCATTGGACTATTGTTGAATATCCGTCTTGTTGTATCAGCTTTCATTGGGCTATTGGTGAATATTCTTCTTATTGTATCAGCTTTCATTGGACTATTATTGAATATCCGTCTTGTTGTATCAGCTTTCACTGGGCTATTGTTGATTATCCGTCTTGTTGTATCAGCGGTGATTGGACTAGTGTTGATTACCCGTCTTGTTTTATCAGCTTTCCTTGGACTTTTGTTGAAGACCCGTGTTGTTGTATCAGCTTTCATTGGACTATTGCTGAATATCCTTCTTGTTGCATCAGCTTTCATTGGACTATTGTGGAATATCCATCTTGTTGTATCTGCTTTCATTGGGCTATTTTTGAATATCCGTCTTGTTGTATCAGCTTTCATTGGATTATTGTTGAATATCCGTCTTGTTGTATCAGCTGTCATTGGGTGTTGAATATCAGTATTGTTGTATCAGCTTTCATTGGGCTATTGGTGAATATTCTTCTTATTGTATCATCTTTCGTTGGACTATGATTGAATATCCGTCTTGTTGTATCAGCTCTCACTGGGCTATTGTTGATTATCCGTCTTGTTGTATCAGCTTTCATTGGGCTATTGGTGAATATTCTTCTTATTGTATCAGCTTTCATTGGACTATTATTGAATATCCGTCTTGTTGTATCAGCTTTCACTGGTCTATTGTTGATTATCCGTCTTGTTGTATCAGCTTTCCTTGGACTATTGTTGAATACCCGTGTTGTTGTATCAGCTTTCATTTGGGCTATTGTTGATTATCCGTCTTGTTTTATCAGCTTTCCTTGGACTATTGTTGAATACCCGTGTTGTTGTATCAGCTTTCATTTGGGCTATTGTTGATTATCCGTCTTCTATCAGCTTCATTGGACTATTTTTGAATATCCGTCTTGTTGTATCAGCTGTCCTTGGACTATTTTTGAATATCGGTCTTGTTGTATCAAATATCATTGGGCTATTGTTGAATATACGTCGTGTCCTATCAGCTTTCATTGGACTGTTGTTGAATATCCGTCTTGTTGTATCAGCTATCATTGGATTATTGTTGAATAGCCGTCTTGTTGTATCTATTGGTGATTATCCGTCTTGTTGTATCAGCTTTGATTGGACTATTGTTGAATACCCGTCTTGTTGTATCAGCTTTCATCGTGCTATTGTTGAATATCCGTCTTGTTGTATCAGCTTTCATTGGACTATTGTTGAATATCTGGCTTGTTGTATCAGCTTTCATTGGGCTATTGTTGAATATCCGTCTTGTTTTATCAGATTTCATTGGAATATTGTTGAATATCCGTCTTGTTGTATCAGCTGTCATTGGGTGTTGAATATCCGTCTTGTTTTATCAGCTTTCATTGGGTGTTGAATATCCGCCTTGTTGTATCAGCTTTCATTGGGTGTTGAATATCCGTATTGTTGTATCAGCTGTCATTGGGTGTTGAATATACATCTTTTTGTATCAGCTTTCATTGGACTATTGTTGAATAACCGTCTTGTTGTATCTGCTTTCATTGGGCTATTGTTGAATATCTGTCTTGTTGTATCAGCTTTCATCGTGCTATTGTTGAATATTCGTCTTGTATCAGCTTTCATTGGACTATTGTTGAATATCAGTCTTGTTGTATCAGCTTTCATTGGACTTTGTTGAATATCCGTCTTTTTGTATCAGCTTTCATTGGACTATTGTTGAATACCCGTCTTGTTGTATCAGCTTTCATCGTGCTATTGTTGAATATCCGTCTTGTTGTATCAGCTTTCATTGGACTATTGTTGAATATCCGTCTTGTTGTATCAGCTTACATTGGACTATTGGTGAATATGCGTCTTGTTGTATCAGCTTTCATTGGACTATTGTTGAATACCCGTCTTGTTGTATCAGCTTTCATCGTGCTATTGTTGAATATCTGTCTTATTTTATCAGCTTTCATTTGGGCTATTGTTGAATATCCGTCTAGTTGTATCAGCTTTCATTGGACAATTGTTGAATATCCCTCTTGTTGTATCAGATTTCATTGGATTATTGTTGAATATCTGGCTTGTTGTATCAGCTTTCATTGTGCTATAGTTGAATATCCGTCTTGTTGTATCAGCTTTCATTGGACTATTGTTGAATATCTGGCTTGTTGTATCAGCTTTCATTGTGCTATTGTTGAATATCCGTCTTGTTGTATCAACTGCCATTGGGTGTTGAATATCCGCCTTGTTGTATCACCTTTCATTGGACTATTTTTGAATATCCGTCTTGTTGTATCAGCATGTATTGGGCTATTGTTGAATATCCTTCTTGTTGCATCAGCTTTCATTGGACTATTGTTGAATATCCGTCTTGTTGTATCAGCTTTCATTTGACTATTGTTGAATATCCGTCTTGTTGTATCAGCTTTCATTGGGCTATTGGTGAATATTCTTCTTATTGTATCAGCTTTCATTCGACTATTATTGAATATCCGTCTTGTTGTATCAGCTTTCATTGGGCTATTGTTGATTATCCGTCTTGTTGTATCAGCTTCATTGGACTATTTTTGAATATCAGTCTTGTTGTATCATCTGTCCTTGGACTATATTTGAATATCCGTCTTGTTGTGTCAAATATCATTGGGCTATTGTTGAATATACGTCGTGTCGTATCAGCTTTCATTGGACTATTGTTGAATATCCGTCCTGTTGTATCAGCTTTCATTGGACTATTGGTGAATATCCGTCTTGTTGTATCAGCTATCATTGGACTATTGTTGAATACCCGTCTTGTTGTATCAGCTTTCCTTGGACTATTGTTGAAAATCCGTCTTGTTGTATCAGCTTTCATTGGACTATTGCTGAATATCCGTCTTGTTGTATCAGCTTTCCTTGGACTATTGTTGAATACCCGTGTTGTGTATCAGCTTTCATTTGGGCTATTGTTGATTATCCGTCTTGTTGTATCAGCTTCATTGGTCAATTTTTGAATATCAGTCTTGTTGTATCATCTGTCCTTGGACTATATTTGAATATCCGTCTTGTTGTATCAAATATCATTGGGCTATTGTTGAATATACGTCGTGTCGTATCAGCTTTCATTGGACTATTGTTGAATATCCGTCCTGTTGTATCAGCTTTCATTGGACTATTGGTGAATATCCGTCTTGTTGTATCAGCTATCATTGGACTATTGTTGAATACCCGTCTTGTTGTATCAGCTTTCCTTGGACTATTGTTGAAAATCCGTCCTGTTGTATCAGCTTTCATTGGACTATTGCTGAATATCCGTCTTGTTGTATCAGCTTTCATTGTGCTATTGTGGAATATCCGTCTTGTTGTATCAGCTTTCATTGGGCTATTGTTGATTATCCGTCTTGTTTTATCAGCTTTCATTGAGCAACTATTGTTAAATTGCGCATTCATTTGGCTATTGTTGAATATCCGTCCTGTTGTATCAGCTTTCATTGGACTATTGCTGAATATCCGTCTTGTTGTATCAGCTTTCATTGTGCTATTGTGGAATATCCATCTTGTTGTATCAGCTTTCATTGGGCTATTGTTGAATATCCGTCTTGTTGTATCAGCTTTCATTGGGCTATTGTTTAATATCCGTCTTGTTGTATCAGCTTTCATTGGACTATTGTTGAATATCCGTCTTGTTGTATCAGCTGTCATTGGGTGTTGAATATCCGTCTTGTTGTATCAGCTTTCATTGGGCTATTGGTGAATATTCTTCTTATTGTATCAGCTTTCGTTGGACTATTATTGAATATCCGTCTTGTTGTATCAGCATTCACTGGGCTATTGTTGAATATCCGTCTTGTTGTATCAGCTTTCATTGGAATATTGTTGAATATCCGTCTTGTTGTATCAGCTTTCATTGGGCTATTGGTGAATATTCTTCTTATTGTATCAGCTTTCATTGGACTATTATTGAATATCCGTCTTGTTGTATCAGCTTTCACTGGACTATTGTTGATTATCCGTCTTGTTGCATCAGCGGTGATTGGAATATTGTTGAATATCCGTCTTGTTTTATCAGCTTTCATTGGGCTATTGTTGAATATCCGTCTTGTTGTATCAGCTTTCATTGGGCTATTGTTTAATATCCGTCTTGTTGTATCAGCTTTCATTGGACTATTGTTGAATATCCGTCTTGTTGTATCAGCTGTCATTGGGTGTTGAATATCCGTCTTGTTGTATCAGCTTTCATTGGGCTATTGGTGAATATTCTTCTTATTGTATCAGCTTTCGTTGGACTATTATTGAATATCCGTCTTGTTGTATCAGCATTCACTGGGCTATTGTTGAATATCCGTCTTGTTGTATCAGCTTTCATTGGAATATTGTTGAATATCCGTCTTGTTGTATCAGCTGTCATTGGGCTATTGGTGAATATTCTTCTTATTGTATCAGCTTTCATTGGACTATTATTGAATATCCGTCTTGTTGTATCAGCTTTCACTGGGCTATTGTTGATTATCCGTCTTGTTGTATCAGCGGTGATTGGACTATTGTTGAATATCCGTCTTGTTTTATCAGCTTTCATTGGGCTATTGTTGAATATCCGTCTTGTTGTATCAGCTTTCATTGGGCTATTGTTTAATATCCGTCTTGTTGTATCAGCTTTCATTGGACTATTGTTGAATATCCGTCTTGTTGTATCAGCTGTCATTGGGTGTTGAATATCCGTCTTGTTGTATCTGCTTTCATTGGGCTATTGGTGAATATTCTTCTTATTGTATCAGCTTTTGTTGGACTATTATTGAATATCCGTCTTGTTGTATCAGCATTCACTGGGCTATTGTTGAATATCCGTCTTGTTGTATCAGCTTTCATTGGAATATTGTTGAATATCCGTCTTGTTGTATCAGCTTTCATTGGGCTATTGGTGAATATTCTTCTTATTGCATCAGCTTTCATTGGACTATTATTGAATATCCGTCTTGTTGTATCAGCTATCATTGGGTGTTGAATATCCGTCTTTCACTGGGCTATTGTTGATTATCCGTCTTTTTGTATCAGCGGTGATTGGACTATTGTTGAATATCCGTCTTGTTTTATCAGCTTTCCTTGGACTATTGTTGAATATCCGTCTTGTTTTATCAGCTTTCCTTGGACTATTGTTGAATACCCGTGTTGTTGTATCAGCTTTCATTTGGGCTATTGTTGAATATCCGTCTTGTTTTATCAGCTTTCCTTGGACTATTTTTGAATATCCGTCTTGTTGTATCAGCTGTCCTTGGACTATTTTTGAATATCGGTCTTGTTGTATCAAATATCATTGGGCTATTGTTGAATATCCATCTTGTTGTATCAGCTATCATTGGATTATTGTTGAATAGCCGTCTTGTTGTATCCATTTGTGATTATCCGTCTTGTTGTATCATCTTTGATTGGACTATTGTTGAATACCCGTCTTGTTGTATCAGCTTTCCTTGGATTATTGTTGAATATCCGTCTTGTTGTATCAGCTTTCATTGGAATATTGCTGAATATCCGTCTTGTTGTATCAGCTTTCATTGTGCTATTGTGGAACATCCGTCTTGTTGTATCAGCTTTCATTGGGCTATTGTTGATTATCCGTCTTGTTGTATCAGCTTTCATTGAGCAACTATTGTTATATATCGCATTCATTTGGCTATTGTTGAATATCCGTCCTGTTGTATCAGCTTTCATTGGGCTATTGTTGTCCGTCTTGTTGTATCAGATTTCATTGGGCTATTGTTGAATATCCGTCTTGTTGTATAAACACTCAGTGGACTATTGTTGAATATCCGTCTCGATGTATCAGCTTTCATTGGGATATTGTTGAATACCCGTCTCGTTGTATCAGCTTTCATTGGGATATTGTTGAATATCCGTCGTGTTGTATCAGATTTCATTGGGCTTTTGTTGAATAACCGTCTTAATTTATCCGCTTTCTTTGGACTATTGTTGAATATCCGCCTTGTTGTATCAGCTTTCATAGGACTGTTGTTGAATATCCGCCTTGTTGTATCAGCTTTCATTGGACTATTTTTGAATATCCATCTTGTTGTATCAGCATTCATTGAGCAGCTATTGTTAAATATCGCATTCATTTGGCAATTGTTGAATATCCGTCCTGTTGTATCAGCTTTCATTGGGCTATTGCTGTCCGTCTTGTTGTATCAGCTTTCGTTGGGCTATTGTTGAATATCCGTCTTGTTGTATAAACATTCAGTGGACTATTGTTGAATATCCGTCTTGTTGTATCAGCTTTCATTGAGCTATTGTTGAATATCCGTCTCGATGTATCAGCTTTCATTGGGATATTGTTGAATACCCGTCTCGTTGTATCAGCTTTCATTGGGATATTGTTGAATATCCGTAGTGTTGTATCAGATTTCATTGGGCTTTTGTTGAATAACCGTCTTGATTTATCCGCTTTCTTTGGACTATTGTTGAATATCCGCCTTGTTGTATCAGCTTTCATAGGACATTTGTTGAATATCCGCCTTGTTGTATCAGCTTTCATTGGACTATTTTTTAATATCCGTCTTGTTGTATCAGCATTCATTGGGCTATTGTTGAATATCCTTCTTGTTGCATCAGCTTTCATTGGACTATTGTTGAATATCCGTCCTGTTGTATCAGCTTTCCTTGGACTATTGTTGAATATCCGTCATGTTGTATTAGCTTTCATTGGGCTAATGGTGAATATTCTTCTTATTGTATCAGGTTTCATTGGGCTATTTTTGATTATCCGTCTTGTTGTATCAGCTTTCACTGGGCTATTGTTGAATATCCGTCTTGTTGTATCAGCATTCCTTAGACTATTGTTGAATATCCGTCTTGTTGTATCAGCATTCATTGGGCTATTGTTGAATATCCTTCTTGTTGCATCAGCTTTCATTGGACTATTGTTGAATATCCGTCTTGTTGTATTAGCTTTCATTGGACTATTGTTGAATATCCGACTTGTTGTATCGGCTTTCATTGGGCTATTGGTGAATATTCTTCTTATTGTATCAGCTTTCGTTGGACTATTATTGAATATCCGTCTTGTTGTATCAGCTTTCACTGGGCTATTGTTGAGTATCCGTCTTGTTGTATCAGCTTTCATTGGAATATTGTTGAATATCCGTCTTGTTGTATCAGCTTTCATTGGGCTATTGGTGAATATTCTTCTAAATGTATCAGCTTTCATTGGACTATAATTGAATATCCGTCTTGTTGTATCAGCTTTCACTGGGCTATTGTTGATTATCCGTCTTGTTGTATCAAGGGTGATTGGACTACTGTTGAATATCCGTCTTGTTTTATCAGCTTTCCTTGGACTATTGTTGTATACCCGTGTTGTTGTATCAGCTTTCATTTGGGCTATTATTGATTATCCGTCTTGTATCAGCTTCATTGGACTATTTTTGAATATCCGTCTTGTTGTATCTGCTGTCCTTGGATTATTTTTGAATATCGGTCTTGTTGTATCAAATATCATTGGGCTATTGTTGAATATACGTCGTGTCGTATCAGCTTTCATTGGACTATTGTTGAATATCCATCTTGTTGTATCAGCTATCATTGGAGTATTGTTGAATAGCCGTCTTGTTGTATCTATTGGTGATTATCCGTCTTGTTGCATCAGCTTTGATTGGACTGTTGTTGAATACCCGTCTTGTTGTATCAGCTTTCCTTGGATTATTGTTGAATATCCGTCTTGTTGTATCAGCTTTCATTGGAATATTGCTGAATATCCGTCTTGTTGTATCAGCTTTCAGTGTGCTATTGTGGAATATCCGTCTTGTTGTATCAGCTTTCATTGTGCTATTGTGGAATATCTGTCTTGTTGTATCAGCTTTCATTGGGCTATTGTTGATTATCCGTCTTGTTGTATCAGCTCTCATTGAGCAACTATTGTTAAATATCGCATTCATTTGGCAATTGTTGAATATCCGTCCTGTTGTATCAGCTTTCATTGGACTATTGCTGAATATCCGTCTTGTTGTATCAGCTTTCATTGTGCTATTGTGGAATATCCATCTTGTTGTATCTGCTTTCATTGGGCTATTGTTGAATATCCGTCTTGTTGTATCAGCTTTCATTGGACGATTGTTGAATATCCGTCTTGTTGTATCAGCTGTCATTGGGTGTTGAATATCCGTCTTGTTGTATCAGCTTTCATTGGAATATTGTTGAATATCCGTCTTGTTGTATCAGCTTTCATTGGGCTATTGGTGAATATTCTTCTTATTGTATAAGCTTTCATTGGACTATTATTGAATATCCGTCTTGTTGTATCAGCTTTCATTGGGCTATTGTTGAATATCCGTCTTATTGTATCAGCTTTCATTGGACTTTTATTGAATATCCGTCTTGTTGTATCAGCTTTCACTGGGCTATTGTTGATTATCCGTCTTGTTGTATCAGCGGTGATTGGACTATTGTTGAATATCCGTCTTGTTTTGTCAGCTTTCCTTGGACTATTGTTGAATACCCGTGTTGTTGTATCAGCTTCATTGGACTATTTTTGAATATCCGTCTTGTTGTATCAGCTTTCATTGGACTATTGTTGAATATCCGTCTTGTTGTATCAGCTTTCATTGGGCTATTGGTGAATATTCTTCTTATTGTATCAGCTTTCATTAGACTATTATTGAATATCCGTCTTGTTGTATCAGCTTTCATTGGGCTATTTTTGATTATCCGTCTTGTTGTATCAGCTTTCCTTAGACTATTGTTGAATACCCGTCTTGTTGTATCAGCTTTCATTGGGCTATTGTTGATTTTCCGTCTGTTGTATCAGCTTCATTGGACTATTTTTGAATATCCGTCTTGTTGTATCTGATTTCATTGGACTATTTTTGAATATCCGTCTTGTTGTATCAAATATCATTTGGCTATTGTTGAATATACGTCTTGTCGTATCAGCTTTTATTGGACTATTGTTGAATATTCGTCTTGTTGTATCAGCTTTCATTGGATTATTGTTGAATATTCGTCTTGTTGTATCAGCTTTCATTGTGCTATTGTTGATTTTCCGTCTTGTTGTATCAGCTTTCATTAGACTATTTTTGAATATCCGTCTTGTTGTATCAAATATCATTTGGCTATTGTTGAATATACGTCTTGTCGTATCAGCTTTCATTGGACTATTGTTGAATATCCGTCTTGTTGTTTCAGCTTTCATTGGACTATAGTTGAATATCCGTCTTGTTTTATCAGCTTTCATTGGACTATTGTTGAATATCCGTTTTGTTGTATCAGCTTTCATTGGACTATTGTTGAATATCCGTCTTGTTTTATCAGCTTTCATTGGGCTATTGTTGAATATTCGTCTTATTTTATCAGCTTTCATTGGACTATTATTGAATATCCGTCGTGTTGTATAAACTTCCATTGGACTATTGTTGAATATCCGTCTTGTTGTATCAGCTTTCATTGAGCTATTGTTGAATATCCGTTTCGATGTATCAGCTTTCATTGGGATATTGTTGAATATCCGTCTTGTTGTATCAGCTTTCATTGGGTATTGTTGAATATTCTTCTTGTTGTATCAGTTTCATTGGGCTTTTGTTGAATATCCGTCTTGTTTTATCGCTTTCTTTGGACTATTGTTGAATATCCGTCTTGTTGTATCAGCTTTCATTGGACTATTTTTGAATATCCGTCTTGTTGTATCAGCTTTCATTGGGCTATTGTTGAATATCCTTCTTGTTGTATCAGCTTTCATTGGGCTATTGTTGAATATCCTTCTTGTTGTATCAGCTTTCATTGGACTATTGTTGAATATCCGTCTTGTTGTATCAGCTTTCATTGGGCTATTGTTGATTATCCGTCTGTTGTATCAGCTTTCATTGGGCTATTTTTGAATATCCGTCTTGTTGTATCAGCTTTCATTGGACTATTTTTGAATATCCGTCTTGTTGTATCAGCTTTCATTGGACTATTGTTGAATACGTCTTGTTGTATCTATGGTGATTATCCGTCTTGTTGTATCAGCTTTCATTGGACTATTGTTGAATATCCGTCTTGTTGTATCAGCTTTCATTGGACTATTGTTGAATATCCGTCTTGTTGTATCAGCTTTCATTGGACTATTGTTGAATATCCGTCTTGTTGTATCAGCTTTCATTGGGCTATTGTTGAATATCCGTCTTGTTGTATCAGCTTTCATTGGACTATTGTTGAATATCCGTCTTGTTGTATCAGCTTTCATTGGACTATTGTTGAATATCCGTCTTGTTGTATCAGCTTTTTGGAACTTTGTTGTATCAGCTTTCATTGGACTATTGTTGAATATCCGTCTTGTTGTATCAGTTTCATTGGTATTGTTGAATGTCGTCTTGTTGTATCACTTCATTGGGCTATTGTTGAATATCCGTCTTGTTGTATGTTTTGTGTTTGTTGTTGTTTTTTTGTGCTATTGTTGAATATCCGTCTTGTTGTATCAGCTTTCATTGGGCTATTGTTGAATATCCGTCTTGTTGTATCAGCTTTCATTGGGCTATTGTTGATTATCCGTCTTGTTGTATCAGCTTTGGTCATTGGGCTATTGTTGAATATCCGTCTTGTTTTATCAGCTTTCATTTGGGCTATTGTTGAATATCCGTCTTGTTGTATCAGCTTTCATTGGACTATTGTTGAATATCCCTCTTGTTGTATCAGCTTTCATTGGACTATTGTTGAATATCCGTCTTGTTGTATCAGCTTTCATTGGCTATTGTTGAATATCCTTCTTGTTGTATCAGCTTTCATTGGCTATTGTTGAATATCCGTCTTGTTGTATCAGCTTTCATTGGGCTATTGTTGAATATCCGTCTTGTTGTATCAGCTTTCTTGGACTATTGTTGAATACCCGTCTTGTTGTATCAGCTTTCATTGGGCTATTGTTGAATATCCGTCTGTTGTATCAGCTTCATTGGACTATTTTTGAATATCCGTCTTGTTGTATCTGATTTCATTGGACTATTTTTGAATATCCGTCTTGTTGTATCAATATCATTTGGCTATTGTTGAATATACGTCTTGTCGTATCAGCTTTTATTGGACTATTGTTGAATATTCGTCTTGTTGTATCAGCTTTCATTGGATTATTGTTGAATATTCGTCTTGTTGTATCAGCTTTCATTGTGCTATTGTTGATTTTCCGTCTTGTTGTATCAGCTTTCATTAGACTATTTTTGAATATCCGTCTTGTTGTATCAATATCATTTGGCTATTGTTGAATATCGTCTTGTCGTATCAGCTTTCATTGGACTATTGTTGAATATCCGTCTTGTTGTTTCAGCTTTCATTGGACTATAGTTGAATATCCGTCTTGTTTTATCAGCTTTCATTGGACTATTGTTGAATATCCGTTTTGTTGTATCAGCTTTCATTGGACTATTGTTGAATATCCGTCTTGTTTTATCAGCTTTCATTGGGCTATTGTTGAATATTCGTCTTATTTTATCAGCTTTCATTGGACTATTATTGAATATCCGTCGTGTTGTATAAACTTCCATTGGACTATTGTTGAATATCCGTCTTGTTGTATCAGCTTTCATTGAGCTATTGTTGAATATCCGTTTCGATGTATCAGCTTTCATTGGGATATTGTTGAATACCCGTCTCGTTGTATCAGCTTTCATTGGGATATTGTTGAATACCGTCGTGTTGTATCAGATTTCATTGGGCTTTTGTTGAATATCCGTCTTATTTATCCGCTTTCTTTGGACTATTGTTGAATATCCGCCTTGTTGTATCAGCTTTCATTGGACTATTTTGGAATATCCGTCTTGTTGTATCAGCTTTCATTGGGCTATTGTTGAATATCCTTCTTGTTGTATCAGCTTTCATTGGGCTATTGTTGAATATCCTTCTTGTTGTATCAGCTTTCATTGGACTATTGTTGAATATCCTTCTTGTTGTATCAGCTTTCATTGGGCTATTGTTGATTATCCGTCTGTTGTATCAGCTTTCTTGGACTATTTTTGAATATCCGTCTTGTTGTATAGCTGTCTTGGACTATTTTTGAATATCCGTCTTGTTGATCAAATATCATTTGGCTATTGTTGAATATACGTCTTGTCGTATCAGCTTCATTGGACTATTGTTGAATATTCGTCTTGTATCAGCTTTCATTGGATTATTGTTGAATATCCGTCTTGTTTTATCACCTTTCATTGGGCTATTGTTGAATATCCGTCTTGTTGTATAGTTTTTGTTTGTTGTTGTTTGTTGTTGTTTTGTTTTGTTGTTGTTTGTTGTTGTTTTTGGTGTTGTTGTTTGTTTTGTTTTGGTTTGTTGTTGTCTTGTTGTATCAGCTTTCATTGGACTATTGTTGAATATCCGTCTTGTTTTATCAGCTTTCATTGGGCTATTGTTGAATATTCGTCTTATTGTATCATCTTTCATTGGACTATTTTGAATATCCGTCTTGTTGTATCAGCTTTCATTGGGTATTGTTGAATATCCGTTGTTGTATCAGCTTTCATTGGACTATTGTTGAATATCCGTCTTGTTGTATCAGCATTCATTGGGCTATTGTTGAATATCCTTCTTGTTGCATCACTTCATTGGACTATTGTTGAATATCCTCTTGTTGATAGCTTTCATTGGACTATTGTTGAATATCCGTCTTGTTGTATTAGCTTTCATTGGACTATTGTTGAATATCCGCTTGTTGTATGGCTTTCATTGGGCTATTGTTGAATATCCGTCTTGTTGTATCAGCTTTCATGGGCTATTGTTGAGTATCCGTCTTGTTGTATCAGCTTTCATTGGAATATTGTTGAATATCCGTCTTGTTGTATCAGCTTTCATTGGGCTATTGGTGAATATTCTTCTAAATGTATCAGCTTTCATTGGACTATAATTGAATATCCGTCTTGTTGTATCAGCTTTCACTGGGCTATTGTTGATTATCCGTCTTGTTGTATCAAGGGTGATTGGACTACTGTTGAATATCCGTCTTGTTTTATCAGCTTTCCTTGGACTATTGTTGTATACCCGTGTTGTTGTATCAGCTTTCATTTGGGCTATTATTGATTATCCGTCTTGTATCAGCTTCATTGGACTATTTTTGAATATCCGTCTTGTTGTATCTGCTGTCCTTGGATTATTTTTGAATATCGGTCTTGTTGTATCAAATATCATTGGGCTATTGTTGAATATACGTCGTGTCGTATCAGCTTTCATTGGACTATTGTTGAATATCCATCTTGTTGTATCAGCTATCATTGGAGTATTGTTGAATAGCCGTCTTGTTGTATCTATTGGTGATTATCCGTCTTGTTGCATCAGCTTTGATTGGACTGTTGTTGAATACCCGTCTTGTTGTATCAGCTTTCCTTGGATTATTGTTGAATATCCGTCTTGTTGTATCAGCTTTCATTGGAATATTGCTGAATATCCGTCTTGTTGTATCAGCTTTCAGTGTGCTATTGTGGAATATCCGTCTTGTTGTATCAGCTTTCATTGTGCTATTGTGGAATATCTGTCTTGTTGTATCAGCTTTCATTGGGCTATTGTTGATTATCCGTCTTGTTGTATCAGCTCTCATTGAGCAACTATTGTTAAATATCGCATTCATTTGGCAATTGTTGAATATCCGTCCTGTTGTATCAGCTTTCATTGGACTATTGCTGAATATCCGTCTTGTTGTATCAGCTTTCATTGTGCTATTGTGGAATATCCATCTTGTTGTATCTGCTTTCATTGGGCTATTGTTGAATATCCGTCTTGTTGTATCAGCTTTCATTGGACGATTGTTGAATATCCGTCTTGTTGTATCAGCTGTCATTGGGTGTTGAATATCCGTCTTGTTGTATCAGCTTTCATTGGAATATTGTTGAATATCCGTCTTGTTGTATCAGCTTTCATTGGAATATTGTTGAATATCCGTCTTGTTGTATCAGCTTTCATTGGGCTATTGGTGAATATTCTTCTTATTGTATAAGCTTTCATTGGACTATTATTGAATATCCGTCTTGTTGTATCAGCTTTCATTGGGCTATTGTTGAATATCCGTCTAGTTGTATCAGCTTTCATTGGGCTATTGGTGAATATTCTTCTTATTGTATCAGCTTTCATTGGACTTTTATTGAATATCCGTCTTGTTGTATCAGCTTTCACTGGGCTATTGTTGATTATCCGTCTTGTTGTATCAGCGGTGATTGGACTATTGTTGAATATCCGTCTTGTTTTGTCAGCTTTCCTTGGACTATTGTTGAATACCCGTGTTGTTGTATCAGCTTCATTGGACTATTTTTGAATATCCGTCTTGTTGTATCAGCTTTCATTGGACTATTGTTGAATATCCGTCTTGTTGTATCAGCTTTCATTGGGCTATTGGTGAATATTCTTCTTATTGTATCAGCTTTCATTAGACTATTATTGAATATCCGTCTTGTTGTATCAGCTTTCATTGGGCTATTTTTGATTATCCGTCTTGTTGTATCAGCTTTCCTTAGACTATTGTTGAATACCCGTCTTGTTGTATCAGCTTTCATTGGGCTATTGTTGATTTTCCGTCTGTTGTATCAGCTTCATTGGACTATTTTTGAATATCCGTCTTGTTGTATCTGATTTCATTGGACTATTTTTGAATATCCGTCTTGTTGTATCAAATATCATTTGGCTATTGTTGAATATACGTCTTGTCGTATCAGCTTTTATTGGACTATTGTTGAATATTCGTCTTGTTGTATCAGCTTTCATTGGATTATTGTTGAATATTCGTCTTGTTGTATCAGCTTTCATTGTGCTATTGTTGATTTTCCGTCTTGTTGTATCAGCTTTCATTAGACTATTTTTGAATATCCGTCTTGTTGTATCAAATATCATTTGGCTATTGTTGAATATACGTCTTGTCGTATCAGCTTTCATTGGACTATTGTTGAATATCCGTCTTGTTGTTTCAGCTTTCATTGGACTATAGTTGAATATCCGTCTTGTTTTATCAGCTTTCATTGGACTATTGTTGAATATCCGTTTTGTTGTATCAGCTTTCATTGGACTATTGTTGAATATCCGTCTTGTTTTATCAGCTTTCATTGGGCTATTGTTGAATATTCGTCTTATTTTATCAGCTTTCATTGGACTATTATTGAATATCCGTCGTGTTGTATAAACTTCCATTGGACTATTGTTGAATATCCGTCTTGTTGTATCAGCTTTCATTGAGCTATTGTTGAATATCCGTTTCGATGTATCAGCTTTCATTGGGATATTGTTGAATACCCGTCTCGTTGTATCAGCTTTCATTGGGATATTGTTGAATAACCGTCGTGTTGTATCAGATTTCATTGGGCTTTTGTTGAATATCCGTCTTCATTTATCCGCTTTCTTTGGACTATTGTTGAATATCCGCCTTGTTGTATCAGCTTTCATTGGACTATTTTGGAATATCCGTCTTGTTGTATCAGCATTCATTGGGCTATTGTTGAATATCCTTCTTGTTGCATCAGCTTTCATTGGGCTATTGTTGAATATCCTTCTTGTTGTATCAGCTTTCATTGGACTATTGTTGAATATCCTTCTTGTTGTATCAGCTTTCATTGGGCTATTGTTGATTATCCGTCTGTTGTATCAGCTTTCATTGGACTATTTTTGAATATCCGTCTTGTTGTATCAGCTGTCCTTGGACTATTTTTGAATATCCGTCTTGTTGCATCAAATATCATTTGGCTATTGTTGAATATACGTCTTGTCGTATCAGCATTCATTGGACTATTGTTGAATATTCGTCTTGTATCAGCTTTCATTGGATTATTGTTGAATATCCGTCTTGTTTTATCACCTTTCATTGGGCTATTGTTGAATATCCGTCTTGTTGTATCAGCTTTCATTGGATTATTGTTGAATATCCGTCTTGTTTTATCACATTTCATTGGGCTATTGTTGAATATCCGTCTTGTTGTATAAGCTTTCATCATACTATTGTTGAAAATCAGTCTTGTTTTATCAGCTTTCATCTTGCTATTGTTGAATATGCGTCTTGTTGTATAAGCTTTCATCGTGCTATTGTTGAATATCCGTCTTGTTGTATCAGATTTCATTGGACTACAGTTGAATATCCGTCTTGTTGTATCAGCATTCATTGGACTATTGTTGAATATCCGTCTTGTTGTATCAGCTTTCATTGGACTATTGTTGAATATCCGTCTTGTTTTATCAGCTTTCATTGGGCTATTGTTGAATATTCGTCTTATTGTATCATCTTTCATTGGACTATTATTGAATATCCGTCTTGTTGTATAAACTTCCATTGGACTATTGTTGAATATCCCTCTTGTTGTATCAGCTTTCATTGAGCTATTGTTGAATATCCGTCTTGTTGTATCAGCTTTCATTGGGATATTGTTGAATACCCGTCTCGTTGTATCAGCTTTCATTGGGATATTGTTGAATATCCGTCGTGTTGTATCAGCTTTCATTGGACTATTTTTGAATATCCGTCTTGTTGTATCAGCATTCATTGGGCTATTGTTGAATATCCTTCTTGTTGCATCAACTTCCATTGGACTATTGTTGAATATCCTTCTTGTTGCATCAGCTTTCATTGGACTATTGTTGAATATCCGTCTTGTTGTATTAGCTTTCATTGGACTATTGTTGAATATCCGACTTGTTGTATCGGCTTTCATTGGGCTATTGGTGAATATTCTTCTTATTGTATCAGCTTTCGTTGGACTATTATTGAATATCCGTCTTGTTGTATCAGCTTTCACTGGGCTATTGTTGAGTATCCGTCTTGTTGTATCAGCTTTCATTGGAATATTGTTGAATATCCGTCTTGTTGTATCAGCTTTCATTGGGCTATTGGTGAATATTCTTCTAAATGTATCAGCTTTCATTGGACTATAATTGAATATCCGTCTTGTTGTATCAGCTTTCACTGGGCTATTGTTGATTATCCGTCTTGTTGTATCAAGGGTGATTGGACTACTGTTGAATATCCGTCTTGTTTTATCAGCTTTCCTTGGACTATTGTTGTATACCCGTGTTGTTGTATCAGCTTTCATTTGGGCTATTGTTGATTATCCGTCTTGTATCAGCTTCATTGGACTATTTTTGAATATCCGTCTTGTTGTATCTGCTGTCCTTGGATTATTTTTGAATATCGGTCTTGTTGTATCAAATATCATTGGGCTATTGTTGAATATACGTCGTGTCGTATCAGCTTTCATTGGACTATTGTTGAATATCCATCTTGTTGTATCAGCTATCATTGGAGTATTGTTGAATAGCCGTCTTGTTGTATCTATTGGTGATTATCCGTCTTGTTGCATCAGCTTTGATTGGACTGTTGTTGAATACCCGTCTTGTTGTATCAGCTTTCCTTGGATTATTGTTGAATATCCGTCTTGTTGTATCAGCTTTCATTGGAATATTGCTGAATATCCGTCTTGTTGTATCAGCTTTCAGTGTGCTATTGTGGAATATCCGTCTTGTTGTATCAGCTTTCATTGTGCTATTGTGGAATATCTGTCTTGTTGTATCAGCTTTCATTGGGCTATTGTTGATTATCCGTCTTGTTGTATCAGCTCTCATTGAGCAACTATTGTTAAATATCGCATTCATTTGGCAATTGTTGAATATCCGTCCTGTTGTATCAGCTTTCATTGGACTATTGCTGAATATCCGTCTTGTTGTATCAGCTTTCATTGTGCTATTGTGGAATATCCATCTTGTTGTATCTGCTTTCATTGGGCTATTGTTGAATATCCGTCTTGTTGTATCAGCTTTCATTGGACGATTGTTGAATATCCGTCTTGTTGTATCAGCTGTCATTGGGTGTTGAATATCCGTCTTGTTGTATCAGCTTTCATTGGAATATTGTTGAATATCCGTCTTGTTGTATCAGCTTTCATTGGAATATTGTTGAATATCCGTCTTGTTGTATCAGCTTTCATTGGGCTATTGGTGAATATTCTTCTTATTGTATAAGCTTTCATTGGACTATTATTGAATATCCGTCTTGTTGTATCAGCTTTCATTGGGCTATTGTTGAATATCCGTCTAGTTGTATCAGCTTTCATTGGGCTATTGGTGAATATTCTTCTTATTGTATCAGCTTTCATTGGACTTTTATTGAATATCCGTCTTGTTGTATCAGCTTTCACTGGGCTATTGTTGATTATCCGTCTTGTTGTATCAGCGGTGATTGGACTATTGTTGAATATCCGTCTTGTTTTGTCAGCTTTCCTTGGACTATTGTTGAATACCCGTGTTGTTGTATCAGCTTCATTGGACTATTTTTGAATATCCGTCTTGTTGTATCAGCTTTCATTGGACTATTGTTGAATATCCGTCTTGTTGTATCAGCTTTCATTGGGCTATTGGTGAATATTCTTCTTATTGTATCAGCTTTCATTAGACTATTATTGAATATCCGTCTTGTTGTATCAGCTTTCATTGGGCTATTTTTGATTATCCGTCTTGTTGTATCAGCTTTCCTTAGACTATTGTTGAATACCCGTCTTGTTGTATCAGCTTTCATTGGGCTATTGTTGATTTTCCGTCTGTTGTATCAGCTTCATTGGACTATTTTTGAATATCCGTCTTGTTGTATCTGATTTCATTGGACTATTTTTGAATATCCGTCTTGTTGTATCAAATATCATTTGGCTATTGTTGAATATACGTCTTGTCGTATCAGCTTTTATTGGACTATTGTTGAATATTCGTCTTGTTGTATCAGCTTTCATTGGATTATTGTTGAATATTCGTCTTGTTGTATCAGCTTTCATTGGGCTATTGTTGATTTTCCGTCTTGTTGTATCAGCTTTCATTAGACTATTTTTGAATATCCGTCTTGTTGTATCAAATATCATTTGGCTATTGTTGAATATACGTCTTGTCGTATCAGCTTTCATTGGAATATTGTTGAATATCCGTCTTGTTGTTTCAGCTTTCATTGGACTATAGTTGAATATCCGTCTTGTTTTATCGGCTTTCATTGGACTATTGTTGAATATCCGTTTTGTTGTATCAGCTTTCATTGGACTATTGTTGAATATCCGTCTTGTTTTATCAGCTTTCATTGGGCTATTGTTGAATATTCGTCTTATTTTATCAGCTTTCATTGGACTATTATTGAATATCCGTCGTGTTGTATAAACTTCCATTGGACTATTGTTGAATATCCGTCTTGTTGTATCAGCTTTCATTGAGCTATTGTTGAATATCCGTTTCGATGTATCAGCTTTCATTGGGATATTGTTGAATACCCGTCTCGTTGTATCAGCTTTCATTGGGATATTGTTGAATAACCGTCGTGTTGTATCAGATTTCATTGGGCTTTTGTTGAATATCCGTCTTCATTTATCCGCTTTCTTTGGACTATTGTTGAATATCCGCCTTGTTGTATCAGCTTTCATTGGACTATTTTGGAATATCCGTCTTGTTGTATCAGCATTCATTGGGCTATTGTTGAATATCCTTCTTGTTGCATCAGCTTTCATTGGGCTATTGTTGAATATCCTTCTTGTTGTATCAGCTTTCATTGGACTATTGTTGAATATCCTTCTTGTTGTATCAGCTTTCATTGGGCTATTGTTGATTATCCGTCTGTTGTATCAGCTTTCATTGGACTATTTTTGAATATCCGTCTTGTTGTATCAGCTGTCCTTGGACTATTTTTGAATATCCGTCTTGTTGTATCAAATATCATTTGGCTATTGTTGAATATACGTCTTGTCGTATCAGCATTCATTGGACTATTGTTGAATATTCGTCTTGTATCAGCTTTCATTGGATTATTGTTGAATATCCGTCTTGTTTTATCACCTTTCATTGGGCTATTGTTGAATATCCGTCTTGTTGTATCAGCTTTCATTGGATTATTGTTGAATATCCGTCTTGTTTTATCACATTTCATTGGGCTATTGTTGAATATCCGTCTTGTTGTATAAGCTTTCATCATACTATTGTTGAAAATCCGTCTTGTTTTATCAGCTTTCATCTTGCTATTGTTGAATATCCGTCTTGTTGTATAAGCTTTCATCGTGCTATTGTTGAATATCCGTCTTGTTGTATCAGATTTCATTGGACTACAGTTGAATATCCGTCTTGTTGTATCAGCATTCATTGGACTATTGTTGAATATCCGTCTTGTTGTATCAGCTTTCATTGGACTATTGTTGAATATCCGTCTTGTTTTATCAGCTTTCATTGGGCTATTGTTGAATATTCGTCTTATTGTATCATCTTTCATTGGACTATTATTGAATATCCGTCTTGTTGTATAAACTTCCATTGGACTATTGTTGAATATCCCTCTTGTTGTATCAGCTTTCATTGAGCTATTGTTGAATATCCGTCTTGTTGTATCAGCTTTCATTGGGATATTGTTGAATACCCGTCTCGTTGTATCAGCTTTCATTGGGATATTGTTGAATATCCGTCGTGTTGTATCAGCTTTCATTGGACTATTTTTGAATATCCGTCTTGTTGTATCAGCATTCATTGGGCTATTGTTGAATATCCTTCTTGTTGCATCAACTTCCATTGGACTATTGTTGAATATCCGTCTTGTTGTATCAGCTTTCATTGGACTATTGTTGAATATCCGTCTTGTTGTATCAGCTTTCATTGGGCTATTGGTGAATATTCTTCTTATTGTATCAGCTTTCATTGGACTATTATTGAATATCCGTCTAATTGTATCAGCTTTCATTGGACTATTTTTGAATATCCGTCTTGTTGTATCAAATATCATTTGGCTATTGTTGAATATACGTCTTGTCGTATCAGCATTCATTGGACTATTGTTGAATATTCGTCCTCTTGTATCAGCTTTCATTGGATTATTGTTGAATATCCGTCTTGTTTTATCACCTTTCATTGGGCTATTGTTGAATATCCGTCTTGTTGTATAAGCTTTCCTCATGCTATTGTTGAAAATCCGTCTTGTTTTATCAGCTTTCATCTTGCTATTGTTGAAAATCCGTCTTGTTGTATAAACTTCCATTGAACTATTGTTGAATATCCGTATTGTTGTATCAGCTTTCATTGAGCTATTGTTGAATATCCGTCTCGATGTATCAGCTTTCATTGGGATATTGTTGAATACCCGTCTCGTTGTATCAGCTTTCATTGGGATATTGTTGAATATCCTTCGTGTTGTATCAGATTTCATTGGGCTTTTGTTGAATATCCGTCTTGATTTATCCGCTTTCTTTGGACTATTGTTGAATATCCGCCTTGTTGTATCAGCTTTCATTGGGCTATTGTTGAATATCCATCGTTTTGTATCAGATTTCATTGGGCTTTTGTTGAATATCCGTCTTGATTTATCAGCTTTCATTGGACTGTTGTTGAATATACGTCTTGTTGTATCAGCTTTCATTGGACTATTTTTGAATATCCTTCTTGTTGCATCAGCTTTCATTGGACTATTGTTGAATATCCGTCTTGTTGTATCAGCTTTCATTGGACTATTGTTGAATATCCGTCTTGTTGTA